>JADEZO010000011.1:0-600000 GCA_016807845.1 Colletotrichum eleusines | reverse complement strand
CTTCCAGCCGGAAAACCCCTTGGCGCGTTCAGGAGATCGTGAGATTATGTATAATAGCGTAAATGAGTCTCGGGTGTTTCTTCTATGACAATAGCATGTCTATGTGTTAGATCTTTTGGACACCATTTCTTTCGCGGATTGGGGGTGAGAAGGCTCTACTGCGAAGTGTCGAGTCTGTCAAGTCTTGGTTCTCGTATTGCTCCGCCAATAGAATTTGTGTTTCAGGTTATGTCACTATGAGAATTACTCACGGATCCGCGACTTACGACAACAGTACCTCTGTGGTCGCTCATCGTGATTGAGAACAGGGCTCGCAGAAGGTACAATAAAAGAAGAGTTAGGGATCAGACTGGTTGTCTCCCTTTCGACCCATTATGCAGTTATGAGCATAAGTCTCTTCCTCTTCAGTAAAACATACTGAATCCTTCAAGATGCTCCACATAGTTTCAATATTTAAACACAAGGACTGTGTACAATTATTTCTTGAATTCAGTTGGTTTGACTTGGCTTCTAGAGCCAGAAACGGATGCCAGCAAGTTTAGTGGTGTGGCTACTTTGCTTAACCGCACTGTTTGGCTCCATAATTAGGCAGCCATCCTATATTTGAAGATTTGGAAAGCACATTACTGCTGTTTTTGGCCTTTAAAACATGAAGAGTGTGTGCAGCAGAGGAAGCGACATATGCTCATGACTATAGTCGGGATGCCACATTGCTTGGGAATATAAACCTTGCTTGGTTCTGAGGGTACAGTTATGAGCATAAGTCTCTTCCTCTTCAGTAAGACACACTGAATCGTTCAAGGTGCTCCACATAGTTTCAATGTTTGGACATAAGGACTGTGTACATCTATTTCTTTAATTTAATTGGTTTTACTTGGTTTCTGGAGCCAAAAACGGGTGCCAGCAAGTTTAGTGGTTTGGCTACTTTGCTTACTCGCACTGGTTGGCTCCACAATTAGGCAGCCACGCTGTATTTAGAGATTTGGAAAGCATATCACGGCTGTTTTTGGCCTTTAAAAATGAAGAGTGTGTGCAGCAGAGGAAGCAACATATGCTCGTAACTGTACGTTAAAGAAATGATCAAGTAAACCAGGGGAGGATTGGACGACACACGAGGTGGACAAAAGGAAAGAATATTGATTTTACTGACCCATAGTTGTGCAGAGGTTTGCTGCAAGTTAACCTTGTTACAGCAGCCAGTAACTTTGGGTGATGTAGCGTCAGGGATTCGTCTCTCAGCATTCCTCAACCTGCAGAACTGGGGTCTCCCGATTCGGCGGTCTACAGATCTCGTTCAGCAAGGAGCTCAATCGTGATTTCATTTCCGACGCCCTCATCCAAGTCCCAAGACAACATGTCACCGAAAGTCAGTACAGAAACAACGCAAGCCAATTTGGTCCCCTCAAGCCATTGTTCCACAGTTATTTCAAGGATGTCGGTTAACTTTGACTGTATGTATCGTCAGACCTGAACGTACTGTAAAGCTTTTGGAGGTGGAGGCGTCTTTGTCCAGCTCAGTTACCAGAACCGGCAACGGCCATTTGTCGCCGCGCCGCACGAAGATGGGCTGGCCTGGTCACAGCAGCCGAAAGTGGCAGCCAATCTTGGGTAGGGCAGCTTTGGTTGTGGCCCCTGCACCTCTGCCCGACAGCTGTTCCCAGCCGCTGCAAGACACAAGCGAGCTTCCATTGGTTCATCAGGTCCTCAGCCAACACCGGAGGACGTTGCGCCCTGGGCAGTTAGTGGCCTCTCGGTCGGGATAGGCTTGCTCTCGCAATCGGCTGGGCTCATGACCCGCGCGCTCATGCTGTAAAAGGCTAGAGTGGCTAGGTACGTGAGTTGATCCTGGGCGCCATGAAGCCACAAACGGCGTGGCCAGTATGGGTGGGGTCGGGGTCAAATGGGTCGGGTACGAGCGTCCGACTTGGGAGCTTGAAAGCGATCTCTGAATGCAGGGTTAATTATTGCACCTTCTTGCCGTACCAAGACTACAGGTCTAACTACTGTAATGGCATGGTTGCTATGTGCTGCCATCTGTCTCTCAAAATACCATTGAAATGACTGCTGCAACTTTGCAAAATCGCCTCATGCATCTAAGGTCAGGGAGCCACTTTCGGCTTCCAAGCATATGCATCTCTCTCCCTAAGAAGCATTGTTTTCATGTCCTGTCGCACTATATACTGTACATGTATAGGCTCAGCAATGAGATCATCTACTCATGTCTTCCCAAAGCTGACACCAGTACACGCCCTATCGCAAGACACTATACTCAGACCTCTCGGCGCCGGGCCTATTCATCTTTACTCTTCGATCCCAGAGTGGCTTTTCACTTCCTTCCGTAAAGGCCCTATGAGACTGCCTGAGGCTGCAGCGAAGACAAACAGTAAATCATGACGATGGGCTCCGAAACCGACTATGCGATCGACATTCTCGTCGTGGGTAGTGGCGCAGCCGGTCTCGCAGCCGCCGCAACAGCCAAGCAGTTTGGGCTTCGCACGATGGTAATCGAGCAAACCGACAAGGTAGGAGGTACAACCGCCTACTCTGGAGGCACCGTATGGATCCCTCAAAACTCGATCTCCAAAACAGCCGGCTTCAGGGACTCCCGCGATGCTGCCCGCCAATACCTGCAAGATTCTCTCGCGCAGAGTGAAGTCTCCGGGCTGGAGTCTTCCCCTGCCCGAATCGAGGCATTTCTCAACGGCGGACCTCAGATGGTGGACTTTTTCCGACGTCTAGGCCTCCGGTGGCGGCCTTCTCCGATACCCGATTACCATCCGGAGGTGGCAGGTGCCATGAACTCAGGCGGACGAACGCTAGACCCCTGTCCATTTGACGCCGGAACATTGGGATGCTGGGCTGATTGCCTGCGCCGATCCGAACACTCTGCACCGGCGGCCTATTTTCACGACTTTTTCACTCTCACCAAACCTTATGCATCCGCCACGGACCTCCTCACAGTCTGTTGGATGAGACTCCGGGCCTTTTTCCGAACCAGAACAATGGCCAGGCCGACCTACATGGGCAGCTCGCTCGTTGCGCAGCTCTTGGGCATCTGCCTCCGCAGTGGGGGCGCAGCTGTTGAGATAAAGTTGGACACCAAGTTGAAGGACCTGATCGTGGAGGGCGGAGCGGTCCGTGGCGCCGTTGTGGAGTCGTAGGGTGCCGAGCGGATCAAGGTCTATGCCCCGCATGGGGTTCTCCTGGCTGCCGGTGGTTTCGCTCGACGCCAAGACCTGCGGCAGGAACATCTGCCCCACATCGGGGTCGAATGGTCATTGACCCAGCCCGGAGGCGACACGGGAGATGCTCTGGAAGCAGCATGCAGAGTCGGCGCGGCCACTTCGCTTATGGGAGAAGCGTGGTGGATCCCGACAATGATCGACCCTGGAAGCGGGAAGCTCACGACCGCTTTGTTTGAGTTGTGTAAGCCCCACTGCATTGTCGTTGACAGCCAAGGATTCAGGATCTTTTCCGAGGCCGATCCGTACGGCGATGTTGGCCGTACGCTTTACCAGCATTGTGGCGGTGCCAACGCCGCCGTCTGGCTCATCCTTGACTGGAACCATCGTCAACGATATACCCTGGGGTCGCTTGGCCCTAGAGATGAGCCGGTCGACGCTCTAGCGAACGGCCACCTCTTTAAGGCAGCCGATTTGACCAGCTTGGCGGTCCAGATCGGCATTGAAGCCGCAGGTCTTCTGCGTACGGTCGAGAGGTGGAACCAGATGTGCGAGGACGGAGTCGACAGAGAATTTGGCAAAGGCAAGAGCGAGTACCACTTGTTCGTCGGAGACAGGAGCGCGAAGTGGCCTAACATGGGACCCCTCGACAAAGCCCCGTACTATGCGTTACAGGTGACTCCGGGAGACGCGGGTACCAAAGGTGGTCTGCTGACGGACGAACATGGGCGCGTCGTAGATGAAAGCGGTGACGCCATTGCCGGGCTGTACGCGGCGGGAAATTCAACCGCATCCGTCATGGGTTCCACGTCGTTGGGTGCCGGAGTTACTCTCGGCCCAGCCATGACCTTCGCTCGCCTTGCGGTACTCCACATGTTCGAGAGACGGAAGGGTAATGGCTTGTGAGGCTCGTCGCGCCGGTTTCAATGGAACGGGCGTGCATTTGGGCAATCACAATCCAAGGTGCTGGTGATTTAACAAAACGGCCGTAGTTCCCACTAGGAGTATGTATCTAGAAAATACAAGTATGGATAATCTCTAGAATAAAAGCCAGAAGAAGCCTTAGCACTGTTTGTTCTGTAACCGAATATTGACATTCAGCAGAAGCGTTGTGTGTAGTCTTTGATTTCATAACGCCTGTGCGCGGCTTCCTAACTGTATTAACTAGAAACAAAGTGCAGTTTTCGATGCAAGACAAAAAACCAAGTACTTCGTTTTTCTCAGCCATTCGATCGACCCAACTTCACGTCGCCAGACCCTGTGAGAGACACGCTTCAATCTCCGGTGCTAGATGGGCCAAATCATTGACAATCCGATGCGGGCATGCTCTTCATGCGCAATGGCATATAGTTACGGTGCTGAGTGGAGATGCTCCGGTATCCTTCGTTGCATGCTGCACGAATATTGGCGATAGAAGCTTGTCTCTTTTGAAAATATCTCCAAAAAAAGAGATAAGGCCGATGCCTTCACTACCTCATGTCGTAGATTGTCGTCTGTAGAGCGTCCTCCGTCCTATGTTGATGCTGGCCGAGAGTGATCCGCTGATCAACACAGGCGTTTTCCTCAGCCGAAAAGCTCATCAGAATCATGTTGACCAACTGCAGGTTGCCTTCCGCCTTGGCCACTTGAGCTTGATATTCTGGTGTTTGAAGGCTGAGTCTCCTCTCCCGTGCCTCCAGCATTGCTTCTCTTGTGGTGTGATAGTACTTAACTTTGTGTTGACTGGGCAAGGTGTCAGGCATGTTGCGGTTTTGTCCGTCGGGGCTGTGTTATGCGGATGCTTGAATAACTGACTACTTTAAGTGCGCGGCCAAAGTCCATATATGGCCATTCATGTCGTGATAACGCAGGCGGAACCGTTTACGGCTACTCTTGTTGTCATAACACATGGCTATCATTATGCACAATTCGACGTACAACTGTGTCACTTTTCTGTTGAAGCCGCATACGGCTTTGAAATGGTGTTGGTAACCGTTTTGAACGATTCTCCAAGCTGAGTCTTGTTTTCGGGCAACACTTGAGCCAGTTATGAGCACCTACGTTACATCATACTCCATATCACCCACTATGGGATATACATAGTACCGACCGGCACCGAGAATGCCAATGGCAAGATACGAGAGCAAGAACCCAATTTGAGTCAAGGCTTCATCAAACAGAATGGCCGAATCGGTCGCTGATGAGGGACGAGAGGTCACAGACATGCCATTGCACTTGCCGAGCCCCGGCGGGAACGGGTGCTCCGCCTCGGTACATAGCGCAAAGACTATACTATGTGCACATAAAATCGGACCTGTTTCATTCATTCATGTATCAGAAGCAGTAACTGAGCCGGGCTCGAGCCTGTATATGCCGCCAGATGTTGCCTCAGAGTCCGGTTGGTCCCCTTCAGCTTCCAAGTTGGCCCCCCGGTTATTGCTCCCGTCTTTTATGCCATCAGTGAAGAGCTACTTCTGTACCAGGTAACAGACAGCCGTTTTTGTCAGGGAAATGGAACTATTTAAATCAGAGATACTTGATCAGTTCTGCCATTGCTTTTTGCAGGTCAACTTGCCTTGAATTTACAATGGCACCAGCCACACGTTCTCAGACCTCCAAGACTTCTGTAAACAAGACCAAAACCCCCAAGTCTTCCGCCGGGGTAAACCAGAATGCTGTTGAGGCCTATGCGAAGAAAGCGAAGTTTGTGGCTTCCTCTCTGGAGGAAGAGCTGGGGTCGAGCTCTGACGGCATGCAAAAAGCCGTCTGGGCGCTGAAGGAGCGCGCGGACCGGCTCGAGGCCGAGTTGAATGCGAAAAACGAGCTTGCAGATGCCATGTCGGTCGTTGGAGACGAGCCATCGGAGGAAGACACGCAGGATGAAGCGGAAGAGGGGAACCTCTTCGTCTCTCAATCGACTTCGCCAATCATCCTAGCTGATGATCTACTTGAGGACCCATGCGATCTTGTAACGACCGACACGTTTGGACAGCGTGCTGCGGATGATGATGAGAAAGACATCACCGAGTACGGCTGGCTCCGGGCGGCCGGGTTCAACCGATACTACGATGTCATAGGCCGCGGGCCGCCCAACGCTGAGAAGCTAGTACTCATCCCGTCTTACCATTCTCCTGACGAGGAGTGTCTCAACGACGAGAGGCGCGATTCGAAACAGATTCGCTCGGACAGGCAAGGCAATAAGCTCAAGGTTGCCATTCAGGGTGTTGCGTGGGTCATTCCGGAGGGCCACCAGGACCCGATCAGCTTGATGGATCCGAGACATCTGGAGATGAAGGTGAAAGAGGAGACGCATTCTGATGGAAATGGTAGAGGGGGAAAGAAGCAAAGAAGAAAATTTCCATATACCGTGATCAAGGTAAAGTGGTTGACTGGAGAAAACAAGAAAACATTCGAGACGCGGTCCACAGTAAGGTCAGTCTTCGGCACGAAGCCTATGGCCGCTACCCAAGACTACAAGATCGGCGATCACACTATCCTCGAGAAAGGAACGGTGATGCCGGCTGCGGATCTGGCCATCTTCACAGCAGCCATTATTTCATGGAACCGTTACGAAGAGTGGAAAAACGGCAATCGTAAAAGGGAAGAGCGAAGCCCTACGCCTCATAATCCGTTCGTGGAGACACGGACGAAGAATCACGCGAAAAGAGCAGCCAAGTAGAGGAGGAACTAGTTGAGCGCGTCTGGTTTTCATGATGAAACCCAACCTTTGATCGTATGGAGCGACATGTGGTTACCTAGCTTTCTTTTTTCTTTTTTCTTTTTTCTTCTTTTCTTTGCTTTTACTGGCTTGATGAAGTATTGGAAATCCAAATTCTTGTTGCATTTTACATGCTTTATCGCTCGGTCTATCTCGCGATTTCTTGATTGTTTATGTGCAAATTATCCAGGGCAAAGCCTGGTCCACGCCCCGTTAGCTGCTATGGAATTAATGAGAAGCCCTCAAATAGGAAAATGACGCGGCGTTCAAGTTGTTGCTTGTCTGTTTTCACAATTGTCATAGAACTGTTTCACGGTATCCGCTGTTTCTACGCGTTGCTGACCAACCACAAGACGTACTACAAATGTTATATCAAGATTCTGTTTTTTCTTTCAGCCATCAGCTCGTGCACATTGAAGTTCTCTACATATGGGATGGTCACCTAAACATAATGAACCATAACCAACAGAAAAAAGAAGCTTTCGGTAAAGATACAGGACCTCATATCCTCGAAATTGACTATAGAAGGACCCATATTATCTAAGTCTATAACCATCTTTTCTTCATCTCGGCAGGTGCTAACGTTCGAAACCGGGTCTACATCCTGATGGCCGACAAACACGGTGTATCCTGTCCACTACGCTATCTGCTCCTGTGCTTTCCTGTTTGGTCTACGAAGAAGTCCCTCCCATCATATGTTCTTCTTCCTTAAACGTCCACGTTCTGATGCGGTCAGGACAGATACCATCCGGAAGCGTTGCAATAAACACATCGGCGGATCCTTCAGTCTGGCTCTCCGAGGGGTTGTGCGTGGACGAGTAGCTGAACGTCAGGTTGTCCACAGGCTCCGAAACGTCGTGCGTGGATAGAAAGCCTGACGTTGGGACTGGGGTGTCTTCCGAGACGAAAGACTTGGAGGCAATGCTCATATGTCCCTCTCTGTCACCGGGATAGAGAAGGCTGTAGAGATGTAGATGAAGGGTGGTTCCGGCTGCGTCAATTCTGAGCAGGTGTTTCGCCTCGTCCATCTGGTCGCCGTTCTTGAGTGAGGCTTTCAGCGAAAGTGCGAGTTCGTCGTCAACCGCAGAAGGGTTGGAGAACCGGCTTGGCATCTTTTCTTCCTTATTGCCAAGCGTGAGGAGCAGATGAAAATCTCGATTCTTCTTCTCTGCAAGGATGTCGCGGAGGTCGTTGCCAATGACAAATAAAAAGAGGCCCTGGTTGGAGAGCTTTTCAAGATAGTCGTTGCTTTTGAAGATGAGCTGCTTCAGCTTCTCCCAGTCGCCGCTGGTGTTGGTTGCGGTTGAGGTGGCCATTGTTGTTAGAAGCTTGTTGGTTGGTGGGTGTCGAGAAAAGCAAGCGAGAGCTGTGTGGTTAGCAGCTTAACTATATCTGCAACGATCTCTGGTGCCGACCAAAGAAGCTAAACTGGCTTCACAAAGCGAAGTTCGGCCGTGAAACTCCGTTTGTATCCCAAAGTGATGTCCAAACCGGCGACAACAGGATCGATTCGAGTTTTCAACAAAAGCGCCCCAGTACAGTAGGTACATGGTGCGTTGATCTCCTGGCTACCTTGCTGTTGTGGACCTGCTATTCGTGGGCGATTTTGGCTTGAAGGCGAGACGTATCGTAATCCCTGTAGGTTGTGGGTAACGCCCCCCCTCGTTGTTGGCCAGAAACGCCTCCCGTCGGACGCTCCAACGATGTGGAGATGCCGCTTTGGGTCGTCGTTCTGGATCCGTTCCGGCCCCGCTGAACTTCAAGCCTGGAACTAGTGGCACTGTACGTATCTACGAGACTAGCCGATCTACAACCGGATGTTGGCGTAGAATCGTGAGGCGTACATGGCAACTCCAGTTCCTGATCATAGTGCATTGTGCGCCCTACACTGGATCAGCTTCCATTGGAGAGCAGCTTGACTTGCGAACGCAACGGCAAGCGCATTGATCATTCTGAATCGCATTGACTACTTATGGCATCCCCGATCGGCGACTGCGACGCATTCCCAGGGTGAGTCCGACGCCATAACCACGCTGCTTTTCGCTTTGGCCCTGTTCCTTTCCACGCCGCTTTCTTACCACTTCTTACCACTTCTTACCACTTCGGCCGTCGAAGATGTATCAACAACGATCGAGTGGACTCCCGCCCAGAGACTCCCGCATGACCCCGCGGCAGCTACTTCACCTGAGCCGTAACTTGCGTGCGGCTCAAAATGGTGGCCATCAGCAGGCTACTGGTGGAGAGGTAAGAACACAGAGACAGCCTCCGACGGCGCCCCTAGTGCATGGCAGAGACGGCCTCCGAGGCGGTTCCATCAAGTCCCAGTTGTCGCAAACTTCCTCCATGTAAGAAGAGCTCACCCACCATCCCTGAACGATCCATACTTACCAAACATTCCCAGAACAAGATCCCAAGAACATCCTCAGGGCACTTCAAACACGCAGGACCAGAGTCCTGACCTGGAGTATGTCCATTTCAAGGGCCGTGTGACTTGAAAGTCATCCAACATCATCTAAGCGCGCGGAGCAGGACCTTCATTTCCGACAACTTCGGCGTTGTGGAACAGGTGCTAGCCGACCTCACCGATCGGTGGGTACACCTTTTACGTGATGGAAATTGGCGATGTGCTAACTTCTTATGTGCTTTGAGCATCATTCAGCTGTCTGCGAAAGAAGAAGCTTTGCACAAGACAGTCGATTTAACCCTGCCCAACCTCACAGAGCAGTGAGTCTACTTGCAAACTCATTGGCTGAGTGATGCGCGCTGGTATCTGACGTACTTTAGAATCAACCATTTGATTCGTAAAGTAGAAGCCTTTCACAGGGCAATCGAGTCCGCTACAGCGTTGGCGCCCGAGGGCATGGACCCGGAAGTTGTGGATTTGGGGGACATGGCTAATCTCGTCAACTTTTGACTACGAGATACGATAGAGGTGCGCCCGAGGGGAGATGAAGAGAAGTAGAATGACGAGCTTTGTGGCAATTGGAGGAGTCCATCATAATCCCAGATACGCAGCGGGTTGCCGATCCCCAGTGGCCGAGTAGCAAGGATTTCGCGACATGAATCCACTGGAACCGATAAATGAAGTGAATCTGCCTCGCATTGCTTTCCATGGGCTCGGCACCCCCGAATCACCACGTGCATTCTAGAGCGGTGGACATATATAAGCCGGAGGTGATCAACTACGGCCAGCGTCTTGTCCACGTCTTACCACCATTTCCCCTTTTACGCTGATCCCATACATTTCGAAAGATCCAGACAATCATGCTGAACAGGCTACCCACTGAGCTCATCTCCATCGTATTCGAGGCTTGTCACGATCATCAAACGCAGTACAACCTCTCGCGGTGCTCTCGGAAGCTTCGACAAGCTTTGGAACCACTGATCTACCGGCGCAATGTTCGGTCGGAAAGCAGCTCCGCCGCTCTATGGGCGGTCCTCCACTGTCGCAGAGAGGACGTGGCGCTGCGTATAGTCGAAGCATCAGTGTGTGCCGGTATGGACGTATGGGTCCCACAGTTCCACGTCGAAGTGGCCGACATCGTTCCTCGGCAGTATCTATCGAGATCACCAGCAAAGATGCGCCTATCGCCTTCTATGTTGTCGTTGTTTGCCTCAGCAGTCCTCAAGCGAAAAGGGAAACTTGTCATGTCCCTCCTGGACAGAGAGGACCCCACGGAGCTGAAAATGCAAAGACTGCTTGCGCCAGATATTACGACGTATGTGAAAGGATTGACAAGAAATGGATCACTTTCAGGGAATCCCCTTACACCTCTCCACGTCGCTTCAGCCATTGGCCTTGACGCTGTTGTGAGGCGGATACTCAAGGACACGCCAGCGGCGGTGAATTCGAAAGACGTGTATGGCTACACCCCTCTGTGCCATGCAGTGCAGTGTCCGCTTGCAGCTAATTCGACCATTCGATTGCTTCTCCAACACCAAGCGAAAGTCAACGACAAGATTGTGTCGGAAGGTCGGGCGGTATCTCTCTTGGAACACTGTTGCAAGAAAGGTCTCTTTGGTGTTGCTGCGCGTCTCCTCGAATATGGGGCCAGAGGTGACTTACAACATCTCCTTCGATTGACTCTCCTGGCTTCGTCAGCGTCGCTTCCGGGAAGGACCAGCGCTAAAAAGGCGGTCTTGGTCGAGAGCCTTGTTCAACATGGGGCCGATCCGAACGGCATGGTGTGAGCAACGAACGTCGACGTTGGCGAACGGCCACTTCTCTTGGATTTGGCGTTAACGTCGACTTCCGCAACCGAATGCCTTCTCGCCATTCCAGGCGTAGATGTGAACAGCCGGGATGCTTCTGGGTGGACAGCCCTGAGTTGGGTATTGTCGCAGAATGAACCGAAGCGCAAGACAGCTGCTTTGCTCCTGGAGCGCGGGGCCAAGTTACAGCGACACTCACTTGACGGCATCATACGGGACACTACGTTCTGGACGCTCCAGGAGCTCATGACGATGCTGTTACGCCGCGAAAACACACTGGATCTTTTCCGGCTTCTTTTCAATCACTGCAAAGCGCGTACGGGGAGGGACCGTGTGATGGCGTCTTTCGTAGCTTCAGTTGCTCCGCAGTCCGCGGTACTGGCACAAATGTCTGACGGAGACCTTCACGCCATTAGAAGAGGAGACGCCTTCGTTTTGATGACCCATTTCGATTTTGGCCTGCTACAGGCGAGCCACAATTCCTGGGTTCAAAGAGAGTGGGCATTGCGTTGGTCGCGAGGTCGTTGCCCTCGAGACGTGCGGTGAAATCAGGGTTCGAATCTGTATCAGCAAAGGTTCCTTCAACAGAATGGGACAAACGAGGAATTTTCATTTGGATCCTCCAATAAAACAAGCGCGGTTGATCGATCCTGTTTTGGACTAGATGCCGTTGAATCAAGTGTGCCACAGAATTTGCAGTACATTGTACATTGCTTAACGACGGGGCATTCGCAAGGCCTCTGTTACGCGTGAATTCGCAGTCAAGTCGTGCATCGGGGTTCACCAGCTGATCGTCGAGAGGAAATAACTTTCAGTTGCGGAATAAACGACGACGCTTCTTTGACGGCTGGGTGGCAGCGTCCGCTGGCCATTCGCCTTCCTGCGTGACCGGCTCAGTCGTCGAAAGCCTCCTCTCAGGTTTCGAAATAGCCCGCGCGACCTCGTCCGCTACTCCATCAAACCTCTGATAATGAAGGCAGTCTCTCCGCCATACTTGTCCCTGGGCTGATTCCACCGCGGTCGTCTTCTCGGTGAATGCCGGATCCGGAAGCGCTACAGCAATCGAGTCTTGTTGAAGACGCCTTTTCGACCGCCGAACGGCTGGTTTCATTGCCTTGTCGCGGCCACCCTTGACAGCCCAATAAGTCAAAGCACCCACTTTCCGATCACCCCCACATTGCGATCATGCATCTCCACCCCCAGCCACCTACCAACCCCTTCATATATACTATCACCACTTTTACAGTCTTTATCCAAATAACTTCATTTTTTCACTATCTATTCTTTATTACCCTATGGTTGAATATACCGAATCTGAGATTGCTCAGGCAATAGATGCTGTTGCTGCTGGCAGCAGTATACGCCAGGCAGCTAGGATCTATGGCATCCCCTTCACCACACTCCAGAACCGTCTATCTGGCACCCAAAGGAGAGATGCTGCCTTTGAGGATCTCCAGCGACTATCAGCTGCCCAGGAGGCCAGCCTGGCTGCTTGGGTTACCTGCCAGGCAGATCTCGGCTGCCACCAACCCATCAACAACTAAAGGACTTTGCCCATCGCATCCTCCAAGCCATGGGGATACCCAGCCTCTAGGCAAGAGGTGGGTAGATGGCTTCATTAGAAGAAACCCATCTATCAAGGTCCAGAGAAGTCGATCTATCGATTCAAGGCGTGTTAATGGAGCATCTACTGAGGTTATCAGGGACTGGTTCAAATATCTCGCCATACCTCGCATCCAGGGCATCAAACCAGCCAACAGATATAATATGGATGAGACTGGCATCCTTGAAGGCAAGGGAGATAATGGGCTGGTGCTGGGCAGGGCTGCAACAAAGTCAGTGAGGAAGAAGCAGCCTGGATCACGAGCCTGGGTATCCATCATTGAGTGTATATCTGCTGAAGGCATTCCCATCCATCCCTTAGTTATATATAAGGGTAAGACAGTCCAGCAGCAGTGGTTTCCTCTGGATCTAGGCCCATATAATGGATGGGAGTTTACAGCAACAGAGAATGGATGGACTACGGATATCACTGCTGTTGAATGGCTGCAGAGAGTCTTCCTACCTCAGACTAAGCCCTCTCAACCTAATCAGGCCAGACTGCTTATCCTTGATGGGCATGGGAGCCATACAACGACGGATTTTATGTGGTTATGCTATACCAACAACGTCCATCTATTATTCTTACCGCCACATACCTCCCATGTCCTTCAGCCACTTGATCAAGCAGTCTTTAGTCCTGTAAAGGCAGCCTATCGCAAGGAGCTTGGATACCTTACCCAGTGGAACGATTCAACTATCATCGGCAAGAGGAACTTTATATCATGTTATCAGAAGGCTCATACTGCTGGATTAACTATAAGCAATATAAGAAGTGGCTGGAAATCTACTGGGTTATGGCCTGTTGCTCTTGCGAAGCCTCTAATGAGCTCCCATCTGCTGCCAGATAAAACAGCACCATCAACACCACTTAACAAGGCTATAAAAGGTGGCCATAGTGGCCAGGATGCCCAGGATATAGAGGGAAGGGCATCTGCTATATGCAGTAGGCAGTGGTCAACGCCTAGGAAAAGGAAGGAGTTGGATGATCAACTGCGATTATTCACCCAGCTGGATCAAACTATCGCCACACAACACCAGCTCTTCAGAAAGGTGAAAAAAGGCTTCCAAGAGCAAGCCTTCAAGTTGGCTGCCGCTGAGCACCAAATACAGCTCCTCCAGGCTAGAGTTAATAATGCTGCTGCTAGGAAGAGGAGGGCTGTTCAACTGGATCCAAACACGAAGTTCGCGACGATCAACGAGGTGCGACAAGCCCAGATTGAGGCTGGCGATGCTGAAAGTGGGCTAGATGAATCCGCCGCATCTGATTTACCTAGTGAGGCCGAAAGCTGCATTATCGTAGCATCTAGATAATGTTGGTAGTTAATTAAAAAGGTGGTGTTGATCATGATGGCGATGTTTTTGGGTGATCGCAATGTGGGGGTGATCGGAAAGTGGGTGCTTTGACTTAATCTTCTACAATGGCCCGCACATCGCCTAGCATTTCACTCTCGGGTTCCCATGAGCGTTTCAGTGACCCGATCCAAGAAACGTACAGGTATACGATGCCTTCGGACGTTCTTGTATGCTTTTGAACATCGAGGACATGCCACACGTCCTTCTTCGCCATGGCACCTATGCGTTTGCCCTCCACGCTATTCCAATATGCGAAAAAAATGCTGACCGGCACCTTTTTGGATACTCGCTTCGGGCTCCCATGTCAGAGTGCCGTTCTTCCAGCGCACGCGCATCTGAAACAAGGTCTCGGTGTCGGGGTCTCAACGATGACCGACGATCTCGTCGAAGATTAGCAGGTCATGTGCGTCGATGGACGCATCCTCGCTGTCCACCGCGTCAACAACAGGCTTGCTTCCGGCTACATCTGTCGGCGAAGACCCGGCATCGCCCGCTTGCTTACCAGGAGCTTCAACGATGGTCACTGTTCGGAGATTAGTGAAGGAGAAAAGCTCTCGGAGAAGGAGACGAACTTGACACATTGGCTCTCGTAGGCATGCTCACTGTAGCCAAAACACGGCAATTCTTCAGCGGATCAGCCGAGGAAATCCCATCAAGGTTTGGGCGTGTACCAACGTATGGGGAGTCGTCTACCGTGCTAGCCACGCCAACTATCCCGTTGATGTGTGTAGACCGCGAATCCCGATCAGAGGGTGTGACGGCTCGCTGAACGCATGGCGTCACGCTAGCAGAGTCACTACGAGCGTCAGTCAAGTCATCCTTGACCTGGCCCTCATGGGCCTTCCAAAAGAAAGCCTTGATAGACGCGAATATACCAGGCCGCGGCTTGGCGTGGTGAGCAGTAGCTCTCTCAACCTGGGTAGGGGACGGTTCCGAGTCGATGCTAGGCATGCCAGCGGCGCGCAACGGCCTTCTGGTAGTGTCTAGAAGCTTATCTTTGGTGTCGACATCACCACTTGTGATTTCGGGCTTGTACGCTAGTGACGTCTGAGCGGGCTGCTGAGGCGTGATCGGCTGCGTCGCATGTATCAAGGAAGTATGTCGCTCGGCCATCATTCGTAGCGGGTCGCTTGCTGACGGCTGTTGGCTCTACTTTTCGCTGCGGGTGATGTGGTAAGGTGGTCCGGAGTTTGCACGCGGAAATTGTGATGCCAACAATACATCGTAGAGCATCGGGATCGCTCATGGGCTGCGACTCGAGGTGAAGAAGTGGAGCACGCGATGGCCAAGTTTTGTGGTGATGTAGGGGCTAGACGTAGCATAAACCGCTAATGACATTGCAAAATCTTTGCGCGACAGCCAGTTGAGACTCCTCCATCCACGGGCCACTTTTGCACGAGACCGAAACTGGCTCCGCGTACACGGATCAATCAGCCAAACGATTTATTAATCAGTCTGGACCTTCGAACGTTTCTGGGCGAGCCTGGGTCATGAACCCAGCGCTGACGAATCTCTTCGGGCCCAGAGTCAAAAGTGCAGTTGCATCCGGGATCACTTTCCGGATCACTTCTTCTGGGACCCCATCCCCTAAGTCGTTCGTGGGTTTTGTGATTGCTGGCAAGCGATGGTGGAACACAGGCTGCGTGGCTGCCAGCGAGCGCTCCTGAAAGCAATAATCAGCCCGCGAAGCAGGAGGCTTCCATTTCACCATAGCTTTGGTTTGCCAAAAGATTCACAGGCGAAAACGACGGACTGTTCCCAAACGCAAGGGACCCCCGATTCGATTTCGGTACAGTAACGGTTGCACTGGGCTGAAGTATTGGCGTACACGGAACAGCGTGTGCTACAGCATACCTCGCAGGCACTGCCGATTCCTCTGCCGACTCCTCTGCCGATTCCTCCGCCGAGTCACTCTGTTGCCGACTGCCAATTGCCAGTCGTTGCTGGCGGACGAAGTGGGGCATTTCGGGGCGTGCTGTATAGAGCCCTTTGTCAAGATCTGGCGCGCATCCCATTTATCAGTGCACGTTCGGCGAAACGTTCCTGCCATCCCCTTCACTGTCGCCGTCGCTGTTGCCATTTCTCCCTGGATAGGACTGATCTAGACATGTTTGCCATTCTTTGTGCGCTCACTGATAGTTCCAGGATGAAACATAAGGAGGCGTGGTCGCTTCTCACTCATGTTGGTTATCGTTGACAAGGACGGCCAAGATGGTTTTCGCGCCATTGCTTCGCGCCGAAGAGACCGGTCTAGTCGTGTATTTCGAATGGATACGTGACGCCCCAGTGACGCCCCAGTGACGCCCAAGTGCCACATCGCATCATTTCCGGGCGTCATCGACCAGGCCCTGCTTGATCGAGCTGGTTCATGGGTAGAGGAAGAGGGATGAAGGAGAAGAGGACCAAGTGTCTTTATTATCTTCTAAACCCTCAACTTTGATGGACAGCAGGAGGGCGGCTGCTATGAGTCAGCGCACCTGAACCCCGATATCGCGCGCTGGCCCGTGTTGGTATTTCCACAACAAACTCTGCGGCCACAGAAGAGCTAAAGCGCAGGCAAATTATTTGCTACCAGTTCGGCCATCTCAACTTTACTTTTCCTCCGGTCTTTTGTATGCTCTCATCCAGAACTGGGATTGCAGGAAGATTCCGTAGTTGAGTGACTTCCATGGCCTCGTAGGGTCACACAGGACCAAGTCATATCTCCGCAGCAGCTGATGGAAAAGCGTCAGTGTATCGTCTTCGCGATGCGCTACATGCACGACTGCAACTTACCTCAACAAAGACCTTCTGCAGCTCCATCATCGCCACATTCCTCCCCAGGCACTTCCATTTCCCGTACCCAAACACAAGCTCGAGCGTTGACTCCATCGACCTTAAACTCTCCGCATCCGCCTTGAGCCATCGGTCCGGTCGGAACTCGCCTGCATCCTGTCCCCAAACGTCAGCTCGGCGGAAAATACCCCACGCTCCGTATCCGATCCGAGTTCCTTCTGGCAGGTACACGCCCTTGAAGGTGTCGCCGCCTTTGGGGACTTCTTTCGACATCTGTCCGACGACCGGCGGGAAGATACGCAAGCCTTCCTTGATGACAGCCTGCAGATAAGTCATTTTCCTCGCCTCCGCTTCTTTCACGACGGGCCAGGTCGGTTGAACGCGTTCGATCTCTGCACGAAGTCTCGTGAGCACGCGCGAATTGGTGATGAGGTGAAGCACGGTAGCTCGGATTGCAGTAGCTGTCGTGTCCGACCCAGCGAGTCTGTCAGGGGGTGTTAGCGGAAGCAGAGGCCTCGCGGTACAGTACAAAACAAATGTGGACGAGTCGCCCATCTGCATAAGGATTTCCGACGACGCCTCTTCTTGCGTGAGGCCATGGGCTACAAAGGAGCCAAGCATATCTTGCTTCGTCTTCTTGCTCGGCCCGAAGCGTTCGCCGGCGATGTCTTTGGCCATCCTGTCAACGTCTGTCAATAATGGAGCTCCGCTGAACACGAGACATAGACAGCGTGTGTCGTAACGGTCAGCGGTCAGCGATCAGCGATCAGCGAACCGCTCCCGGCTAGCGAGGCATGCATCAAACAAGACGCACCGTATCAGCTTGCCAAAACCGGTGGCATCATTTTCCGAAGGCAACAGCCGCCGCAGCAGAGGCCACGACAGCACATGAAGTAGCAAGGGTAGAGCGGCCGTGACGACGATAGTCGGCATACTTTGTTCCGTCGTGTGGATGTACTCGTGAACGTCCGAGTCAGAGGCCAAGTCGCCGAACGGCTTGCCGAATGCGAGATCTGAAATGACGTCGAGCGTGAAGTACTGCGCCTTAAGACCAAAGTCGAACCTCTTGTCTTCGGAAGCGTAGGTGTCAAGCAAAGACATCAGCCGAAGGACACTTTCGTCTATCTTGGCTTCAAGATCGATGACTTCTTTGCCGGAATACTGCCACGGTTGTCAGCGATCCATACGAATAGGCCTGTCTCGCAGAGAAGAAGACCACACACCCCTCCCGCCATCTGAGACCGAAGTTTGGCGTGCATGGCATCGTCTCTGGCCGACAGAACGTTGTCTTTCCCGGGATCCAGTCGCATCGCGTTGTACCAATTTGAGCGCGTGTACTGCGTGCGCACGCCGAGCATGTGCTTCATGAGGTCTGGGTCGCTCGTCACAATGTCCCTCGGACCGACGCGAACAAGAGATCCTATGAGCGCAGTCAGCGAGCGTTGTGAATGATCGTTATAGTAGCCATATATACCATATTGTTGACTCGCCTCATAGAACTTGAGGTGCATGTTACCACTATACACCGCTCGCAGAAGCCACCATTGAAAGAACCCAGCGGAAGGCGGTCCGGGGATGTGTCGCAGCCGTACATACTGACGAATAATGAGTATGGCGGCATACAAGAACAGACCCCATATAAAGAGGGTTGTATCCACCGCGCCATGCCACATGGTGGAGTTAAACCAGTTGCGCCGGTTGCGTGAGTCTTTGACGATTGACGGACGCTGGACGGACGCTGGACGGACGCTGGGCGGACGTTGAACGGACGGTGGGCGGGAGTCTTTGGTTGTTGAATGACGAGAGCAAGGAGGGCGCCGATCAGCGGTTCTTCTTCGCTACCTTATTGCTGCGCGGCTTGTGGGCAGGCATGGGACCCGTTAAATAAGTTGCGAAAATACTGGACGGTGTCGTGCCTGCGAAGATTCGTGGGGCGGACGTCAGTTTTGGCTTCGTGAAACATGAAGCTTCAGCCGTTTTTGGGCATCCACGCCCAACTCGACGCCTCCTTGTCAGTGCGTCCAAGGTGGGATCCACAGGCTCAAAGGCGGCACCGCATAATGTGGCTGTTTGTGCCTCAAGGACTATCTGGGTTGTTCCTACCTTGAGTCCCTGCACCGAGAAGTCAAGCCAGTGTGGGCTTATAACATAGACCGACGGGCCATCACTCATGGCCACCGTCATTTCTGGATCTATCAACACCCGTATACAAATATAAAAACATCTTGACAGCGCCTATTTCCTACCAAACCGACGCAGGTGCACCATTTTCTATCCCTTTGAGACAATGGGTTGCAATCTCTCGAGGCCTGCAGACGGCCCACAAGCGGACGAAGATCAGGGCCCGTCGTCCCGCTATCCGCTGGCCATTGTGCGTCCGCCTCGATACTCGTTCAATGAGCATAACGAAGCGTGTCGCGTGCTCCGACCTTGGGAAACGCGAGGCGCGAAGTCTCGCAGCTTCACGTTTGTTGTCCATGTCATCAACAACAGCATGCTCGATAGGACGCAAACGCTCGCCCAAGTCAGACTACTGGGTCACATGCAACAGCTAGCGTCCATTCATAGGCTTCAGGTTTTGGTCAAATGTCTGGATTACTTGTCTGAAACTGATGATGATCCAAATGCTGCGGATGAGAAACAGCTGTACCTGGACATGCTAGCGGCCAGATCGAAAGCCGAAATCATCCGTATGTGGGACCACAGACCGACGGGGGCTATTGACCAAGACCTCGGAGAGATCGCGACTGCCGAGCATCGCATGGGCGCCGTCATCGAACAGATCCGATGGAACAGAGACCTAGGCGACGTAGATGTCAAAAACCAAATTGAACCGGAGATCGTCGTCGCCCTTTCTCGTTTTGCCAAAAGCTGGAACGTGGACGAGTTCATGGAAATGCACGAAAAGATCTTGAGCGAGCCGCCGACGTTGCATGCGGCCGGCATATCGAAGCTGCAGGCCCAATTCATCCTGCAAGCTCAAGTTGCCCAGGCAAGCCTGACCAGTGACAGCGGCGCGACGCCGACCATCTCCGTCAGCTTTCTGCCGGACGACATCCCCAATGTAACGCTCATCAACATTAAAAAGCAGTGGAAGGCGCTGTTTGTTCCGCTGGCGAAACGAGTCAAGGAGTGCGAAAAGTCTCTGTGTCAAGACCTCTATACCATGCAGCTGATCTCTCTCGGGTCTGCCCATAGCAAGGGCGGACAGCAGTGGAAAGAACTGGATCACCTCGGCCAGGCCGGCATGGACATCATCGACCATCTCCACCTGGACGCGGGCCAGATATTGCTACGCGGCCCGGGCCCGCTCCTTGGCCAGAAAATGCTGCTGGGGTCTGTGGGCCCCGCCACCGACCGAGCTAAGGCCAAACGAGAGTCGGAGGCGGGTTTGTACGGCACAGGGGGCACCCAGTTGACACACAAGGACATGGACGCATGCATTTGCCAGAGACAGGGGATGGTTCCGGGAGTCGAATATGTGCAGCTGGACCAGGACACCTAACATAGGGCGGCGGCTTTCGGCGCCTGGAAACATCACATATTTTTCCGTGGGCGATGAATGATGGTGCCTCTTCAGACGGAAGGAGTGGCTTTGTGGCGATGGTTGTTAGGAGCGGGGATGAAGGGGCGGGGCCGTCTCCTCAAGGACTCTTCATAACGGTTGCCTCTTGGAAAGCCCCGCAAAGCTCTCAAAGCATAACCCATACGACTCGCTGTGTAGGCACCGAATGATCCTCCAAGTCCCTGCAACACAACAACTTCTGCTTGCGTACGGTTTGTTGACCTTTTGGGGTTTCTCTCTGGAGCCTCGCTACTCATGGCGAGGGCGACAAGCTCCTCCGTTGTTGCCCACGCAAATGCAGCTCCAATTTTGACCTTATGTATGTTGGGTGTCATCTACAGTGTGATCCATGCATGGTCCCTTGTTACCGATCGAGTCCAAAAAGAGCCCTGAGCCATTCTATCTACTGTCTCCACCACGACAGGGAATGGGAGAGGTGGTCTGTCTAGGCGTGGTACAGCGAAAGGCGCTCTTTTGACTCTACAAGCGAACCGAATCTTGCTGCTTCAACCTTTGTTGCTCAAGTAATTTGCTACACTAGACGGCGGGGCCGAAAGTTCTCCGACAGCACTGTAGCGATGTAGCAAAACAGACGGTCTTGGTAGAGAACAACACGTACGTTGTACGGTTCCATATGCCTATATAATGACTCTCGTCAGACATCACGCCGTTCGTCATCAGAAAGACGAATATCAACGCATCAGCACACACGCCATACGAAGCAGCCCATCGCCCGATTTACACTTGTAGTCCGAGTGCCAACGCCTTGTCACAGGAAGCATGTCGCTCAATTTCTCCTGGACAACCGCGACCATGCGTGCTGTCGTTTACCATGGTACCCCTTTCGAAATGAAGGTTCAAGACGTCGCCAAGCCAACGATTCTCAACGAGACTGATGTTGTTGTGCGGGTCACCACCTCGGCCGTATGCGGATCCGACTTGCACATCTACCACGGCTACATGGGCGGTGCTGTGCCATGGACAATGGGCCACGAGGCCGTCGGCTACATCTCGGAGATCGGCGAGGCTGTGTCGTCTTTTTCCGTCGGAGACTATGTCATCGTTCCCGACACCGTGTCTGTGGATCACGTGGAGATGGAGCCGATGTCGAAGGAATACTTTGGTTTCGGTAACAGTGAGATGGGTCTTGGCGGGCTTCAAGGTACAAGCAATCCTGATGAATGACTTGCGTTGGTGTGCGAAAGTGCGATGTGCTGATAACAAAGTACACAGCTGAATACGCGAGGGTTCCTTTCGCCGACACCAACTTGATCCCGATCCCATTGACGCATGAAACCGCCAACTCGACAATTGAGCATGACTACCTTACCGTTTCAGACATCTTCGCTACGGGATGGGCCGGTATCGACTACACAGGGTTCCAGCCTGGCGATTCCGTCGCCGTCTTTGGGGCCGGTCCCGTCGGGCTGCTTTCTGCCTACTCGGCCATCCTGCGCGGGGCCTCCAGGGTCTACGTCGTCGACCACGTGGAGGAACGCCTCGAGCTTGCCGCTTCCATCGGGGCTATCCCGATCAACTTCGCAGAAGAAGATCCCGTCGCGCAAATCTTGGCTCGTGAGCCGCGCGGCGTGATGCGCACGGTCGACTGTGTTGGCATGGAAGCCCTGAACTCCAAGCTTGAGATGGATGAGAGCATCGTTGTGCGGCAGATGATCGAATTGGCACACTTCGGAGGAGGCATCGGCCAATTGGGCGTCTACAGGTCTCAGGAAAGCTCGCCTGGTGCGCCGTACGGCAGCGATATCTCGCCCACGATTCCCTTCTCCGTCTCGACCTTCTTCGCCAAGAGTTTGAGTTTCCGAACGGGAGCTGTAGATCCAAAGGAATACGCTCCACAGTTGATCGACCTTATCAACAGTGGCAAGGCTCGCCCTAGCTTCGTGATCAGCGCAGTGATTGGCATCAACGACGCACCAGAATACTATGACCGCTTCAATCGAAAGAAGGAGACGAAGGTAGCCATCTACTTTCCAGAGTAGGACGTGGTATCCGCACGAGGGTTTGAGCATGTATCTAGGGAGAACTGCAGCGGTTCACATATCAATACATACGGACTCCTTCGGAACCCCAGAGTCTCAGTTGAAGCGAGACCTATTCCGTGGCACATCGCACGAAGCCAGACGTTGTGTAGCATGCGCCAATGATTGATAAACCTCATTCAAAGTCGATTTCAGGGCAGACTATACACGTACTTCTGCGAAGCGCAGTATTGGAGGGAGCAAAGGAAGGCATTACGATACATCTACAAGTATGCAACTAGGGGTATAGAGTGTGCCTTGTTTGGAGGCCAACACAAGGTTACTAGTCACGATTTTGAAAGTAGGAACACTGCCAGGCTCACACCATCCGTAAAACTCATGAGAACCCTTCACTATATCTTTTTTGGTCACATGTATCGCCGGCGGGTATGCCACGTTGAAAAGGTGGCCCGAATCCAGCTTGAAGCAGTGGGTCAAGGAGAGCTCAACGTATTTCTTTATTCAAAGTCTTGACTTTGGAGTCCGCCCTGCTGTGGCATAGTCTTTACTACCTCCAAACGCGGGCAGTCCTTTGATGAATTCTTCCATGGCTGTCTCCTCAATCAACGGAGCCGTCATGTAGGCTGTCGCATTGGCTCTTTCCACCAGCGATGGCAAAAGGGGCAGCAGGTTGCAGTATGCTTTGTCCTCGCTATTCTGCAACGCAGAGCAGGTGCCGAGACCGTGTTCGACAAACCAGCTAGGATCCTCCTGAATACACGACTTTTCGAAGAGATCGAGCACCTCGGGCGCAATTTTGTCTTGCGCTTTGGCAGCCTCGTAAGCCATTCTTTGCCCGATGGCCTCCACTATCGTTCTGCATCGAGGGAGAACGCTATGATTGTAAGACGTGCTCCTCAGGCTGCCGGGTGAGCCAGATGCGGGTTTCATTTGTCCCATGACCTCTTCGATCAAACCATTCTCATATAGTGCAAGGGGGCCTGTCGGGATCGTCGCCCGTGGGAGATAATATTTGTTCATGAGGAGTTCGGAAGCAAGACCTACGGGTTATCAGGACCAACAACTAGGCCGGGGCTCGAGGGAAACCTACGGATGCTTATAACGAGAGTATCACCCTCGGCCACAGAGTTGCCTTGGAAGGTCGACGCCAGTTCGCTTATCTGGTTGTGCGCGTACAGGCCCTGCCAGCCGCATCGTTCCGCCAACTCGGAAAGCAGACGGGACGACCGCATCACCAGTGCTTTGAAGACGGTGGCGATCCCTCTGCGGACGTCCGCGTTGTGCCGTGGATTCATGAATTCGCCAACGCTCCACCTCGCGTAGGCATGTAAGACTTCTCCATGGGCCAGTGCTTTCAGAATCGGTCGCTGTTGCGTGCTGAATTGCATGATGGGCAGTCTTTTCACGTCTCCAACCAAACGGCGCTGGCTGTAGATGGCGGCGATACAGCCCGCAACTCTGATTGCAGACACTCCCATGATGGAGAGAGAAAGCGTGCCGACGGACACCCTCCAGATCTGGGCAAGGAAGGCATCCCGCTCGTTGTCGGCTCGCGACGCCGGTCCGAGAAGCGCTCCGGGCCGAAGCCGCACATTGCGGAACGTCGTGATAGAGTGGTCCAGCGGCTTGGTCCCCGGCCGTGCAGGGAGAACGCGCGACACAATGCCGTCGCACATGCCCCTCGCGTCGTTGATCTGCACGACAAAAGGCTTCACCCCTCGATCATCACCGCCCACGACGAGCCGAGCGAAAACAACAGCAACGCGGGCCATGCCGGCTAAGGGCGACGTAGGAGGCATCGCTTTGGCGGCGCCTGTGGTCGGCGTGTTGAGAAGAAAGGATCCGTCAGTCTCCATCGTCGCAGTTGTCTCCAAATTTCGGGCATCGAGGCCATGGCCGACCTCTGTCAACATGAACTGCCCACAGGCCCTGAAAGTCAGGAGTTCGTCGAGAAGGGCTTGGAGGTCGGGTCGTTCGCGCGAGAACCTTGAAATCGTGCCAACACAAAGGTTGAGATGAATCGTTGCGATGATAAACGCCGTCATATCCCGGGATGAAACCGCTAGAAGGCGATGAGTGAGCCTGGCACACGCCAGATGTTGATGGAAAAAATAGGTGAGAGCGTACGGTCAAAGTGAAAGTCCCAAAATCTTGGAGATAACTCAGCAATATCGTCGATCGTGAGGCCTACGTTGTGTTTAGCGTGGAGTGGCTCGCTTCCCATGACAGGCGCATCTGTGCTCCCCACCTCGGCTTAAGCAGAGTGCTCTGGCCCGCTTGTAGTGCAATGAGATAGTAGAGAGAGATGGCTCGTGACGGCCGTCCCGTGAGACATCCCAGATCGTATCGTGGAAGAGCGACTTGTCGAAGTCCATGACGAAGTATTAACTGAGTTAACGTGAAGGAGGCGAAAGCTAAACGTAGCTAGAGCCTAACACTAGAGCATCTGCGATGAGAAGCGCAAGAATAGTGGTGTGAGCACCGAAGCAGTGATTCCATGATTCCATGGGTTGCCAACATTGGAATTGGTCTTTTATAATACTTGGCCGCTGTGTGGCTCGTACTGTACGAAGGTTTATAGGGCCGATGCTCCGATGCTCGAGCGAAAGGGGGCCGTATCACAAAAGGTTACGTCCCACCAGCGGAGAGTCCAGATTCCCACATGACAGTCGACATTGCAAGGCTTTCACGGCGACAGCAGAGCTAGAACCAGCGCTGTATTCAAGCATGATGGAATGTGTAGCCGTGAGCGCCAGTTTCTATTTTTGTCTGACTTCCTCTGTTTCCGTCACACTTCGTCTGCATCGGACGGCGGATGTAGTATAATTACTCCGGCTATGTCGAAATAAATCATATCATCCTACAAAGCCCATTGCATATGTTTCCTCGGCCATCCCTTCTCACTTCTTCACAGTTACCGTTTTCCATAGCCGACTCGGCCCACGACGCTAACGATGGATACTGCAAGACCCATCGAACACTGCCAAAGGCTCCGGCAGTTGGCCGCGAATTCGATGCGAGCCGTCACAGAATATACGCTTCGAGGCATGATGAGCCCCGATCAGGAGTCTGCATTGGAGTCCGATATCTCGCAGATGGCTAGAAGTATACAAGAGATGATGCCGCCCCTCGATGGTCATGAGGGCGAGTACCATCCCACTTTTATCTAAGCCGAGCCACCCATGATTTCCAGGTAGGCATGACCCTTTCTGTGCAAGGGAGTGTCTTGCTCACATCAACAGCACTCGATACTAGTTGCACGGTGAAAGGGGTTAGGAAAACTGCGTTTTATGGGTTTCTGCGGGTAGAAATGGTTTCCCCACCGCGAGGCAAGGCATCACAAGTATTCTGTTTCGTTAGCTTGTACTGTAGGATACGGACACCTCAAGACTCCATTCAAAGGTCAAGCCACGGTCATGTAGTTACGTGTGCAGAAGTCAGCGAAATGGGATTCATCTCATGCTCAACACTGTTCTCTCTTTCCGCACGGACGCTTGTCATCATGGCACCAACACAGTATGGTTCAGCACGGCGTTACTTGGCCCAGAGAAACCTTATGTTGACAGGGATGTTTCAAGTATGGTTCGGAGCAAACATTGATTTCGGTGTCATGATCAGCAGGGGTCTGAAGTGGACTGAAGAGCCCATTTTGAATAATCCAGTTTTGTTATTAGAGATAGAGAGCGTGGCTGAATGGGTGTCAGCCATCGAATGACGTATACTACGCTTGTCATGTATTTTTGTAGCATCGAAAACAGCTTATGTGTCCGTGCGGAAAGAGATTAGAGAGTTGAAGAAGGTGAAGGCCTTTTCGCTGACCCCTGTGACTTGGTTCACAAGGCAAAACATTGAAAATTGATCTCAACAGGAGCTATATGGCAGTCGCAGTCAAAATCGGGTTTTCACCTCCTCATTTTCCGACTCAACCCATCATACCCACTTATAAATGCTTGGTGTTGTCGAGCAAGGTGGCAGAAGAATCCCTGTTAATAGAGCGAAAGCCAGGCCTTGGCATGATGCAGATCCATCAACAAACGGCCTTGAAGCCGCTTATTGCTTTAACACACACAATCAGCTTTCAACGGGGACTGCGGAATCAACTTCACCCAACATGTCAGGAAGAGCAGCCGGTTTCGGCTGCGGCTGTATCGCCGTTAAATGTGCAAATGAGTACAGGAGCTGGCCCCGCTTGAAAGGTGGGGTCGCAGGTCGTCTCCAAAAGGTGCTCCTGCCCGATGCTCCCGCCAGATGCTCCCGCCAGATGCTAGCGCCAGATGTGGCCGCACCCAGGACGAGCACGGATCTTCCCATGCGCCTTATTATGCTCCCCGAACGCCACGTGGGGACGGGAGCTAGTTTCGCCTCTTGCACCGCTTGTCAACCCTTTTTGCCTTTTGCTCTGCTTCCAACGGTCCAGACCTAGCACCCCGGTCTTTTGACAGACTCGTCGCCACTTCCGAGCCCGGCCTAGACCCCGGTCATGGAAAGCCAACTGCAGATGTTGGTTCATTCGGAACCCTCAAGTTTGATGTTTCTCGTCCCGCCCCACCACAGCGCCCACGTCGTGATTGAGCCGGGTGCGAAAATGTTTGTTTTCCCAACGGTGAAGAGTGGGTTTGTGACGTCATTGCACAAGGGGCGACCCTGCCTCTTCATTTAGCGGGCTTGTGGCAGAAGACCGAGAAGGGCGATGGAAGTATAAGTAGGGAGGTCTTGTCTCGCTTGGAGTCAGGAATTTCTTGTTGGGCTGGGCTTCCAGCCCCATCCCATCGCTGAGATGCCGTTGACTCTGTCTTGACGCTGCCATATAGCGATGCCGTTGGGATCTTTTCCAACGATGCCGGGCATCGGTTTCTGCACTTTCCTTTGTTTTCCGTTGATCGAGCTTCTCTCAGCGATGCCGGGCATCGGTTTCTGCACTTTCCTTTGTTTTCCGTTGATCGAGCTTCTCTCAGCGATGCCGGGCAACGGTTTCTGCACTCTTCTCCGTTGATCGAGTTTCTCTCAGCGATGCCGGGCATCGGTTTCTGCACTCTTCTCCGTTGATCGAGCTTCTCTCAGCGATGCCGGGCAACGGTTTCTGCACTCTTCTCCGTTGATCGAGTTTCTCTCAGCGATGCCGGGCATCGGTTTCTGCACTTTCCTTTGTTTCCGTTGATCGAGTTTCTCTCAGCGATGCCGGGCAACGGTTTCTGCACTCTTCTCCGTTGATCGAGTTTCTCTCAGCGATGCCGGGCAACGGTTTCTGCACTCTTCTCCGTTGATCGAGTTTCTCTCAGCGATGCCGGGCATCGGTTTCTGCACTCTTCTCCGTTGATCGAGTTTCTCTCAGCGATGCCGGGCATCGGTTTCTGCACTTTCCTTTGTTTTCCGTTGATCGAGCTTCTCTCAGCGATGCCGCAATGCGATGCCGCCGAGACGTTTTTCCTCGAGCGATGTGGGTGGCGAAATTTCGGACTCTGCAACCTCCTCGTGGTGCCGCCTGGGAACCTATCCTTTCGAGCGATAGAGCCAGTGCAGAGACGTGACGGCGCGTGAGTGCAAGCGGTGGCGACCGCCAAGCGCTGGAATTATTGTTGCAGCAACCTGCAGGCCCTGTGATTTAGAGACTGTTTGCAGTCTTCAATATAGTTCTCTCATCAAAGCATACAAGTTTAATGTCCATCACCATTTGCACCACTTTCCTCGTGATTGCCAATGCTGCGGGTTCTCGTAGAACGAGTAGCATGCTTCTTCGAGGCTACTTGTTCGTGTGCACGACACCCTACCGCTGCCCGCGGAAGCGAGTCCTGCTGTTGACGGCAAAAGGTGCGCATCGTGCAGCAGGAGGGCGACTTATGGCGCAGTACTAAATTGCAGTATAGTAATAATATTATTACCGTACAGGAGTTCCACCAAGCATCAAGCACTAGTCAAATGAACGCAGCCAACAGTCAAGACACTGAAAGCGTAAGAGGGTATCAAAATAGAGACGGATGTTATGCGTCGGTTGATGCCTTCTCCTGGCACCGTGCTGGTAAGGGACAGGTTCGCCCTTCATGGTTCATGGCCCTCAAAATAGACCTTGAAATGGAGGGGTCAGCGAAAAGGGATTCATCTCATATTCAACACTCTTCTCTCTTTCCGCACAGACGTTTGACATCTTGGCACCAACACAGTCTGATTAGCACGGCGATACTTGACCCAGCGAAACCTTAAGTTGACAGGGGTGCTACATTCATCGCTTGGAGCAAACATTGGCTTTGGAGTCATCACCAGTAGGGGTCTCGAGTGGGTTGAAGAGCCAATTTTGGATTACCTAACCTCTGTTATTGGACATGAATAGTGTGCCTAAATGAGTGGGTCGGTCATCGAATGACGTATACTGCGTTTGTCAGGTACCTTTGTAGGCCAGGGGGTAAATGTCTACTGTGTAAGCATCAAAAACAGCTTATATGTCCGTGCGGAAAGAGATCAGAGTGTTAAAGAAGGTAAAGGCCTTTTCGCTGACTACTATAAAATCACTTAGACTAAGTACATGATGATGGTGGCTGGGGATGAACTCGTTATGGCTATGCAGGCGCTTCTTTTCTGCATGTAGGTCCATAAAGAGCTGTGGCAAATTGACCCCACGAGTCGAAAGGCAGGAACCGACTCCCATAGCAGCTGTAGTGCCTTCGAGCAGTGTGGCTTTATGATGAGTTCAGAAACCCAGAAAAGCCGCCAAGGGGTATGTGAATCTAGCCGCGGCCGTTGGACGCTTTCGCTCCGAGTGGCACACGTAACTGGATGGCCAACTCCACAGTCCAGGTACGCCTCGGATGATTGACGTTGTGACCTGAGCCGACTATGGCTTGCAGCAGGGCTATTTTCGATCGCGCAGCAAGAGGCCTCTTTGCTCCAGCTCGTACTTTTCCATGACCGTGCCCGTCATGTCTGCCTCATTGGTTCGGAGATGAATGTGGCTGATCCATCATAAACGCTCGTGAGTTTCTGACCGTGCTCCACACAATGTCCTGCCCTCGAGACGATGGCTGCGTACGTCCACTAATACTGCCGTCAGAGACCCAAGCCGATGGTCAGAACTGGAAATGGGCGTTGCCAAGAACAATTATCCCCCTTGACAGCTGATTCGCACTGTCAAACATCCACTTCCAACACACAAGCGATCATATCACGACTGGAGATTCAAGCAGCCAGTTACAGTTTTTCCCGGCCATGAAGGCGGCTCTTACAAAATAGGGATCCAGTATTTTGTTTTTCGTGCTGTACATCATCGATCAGTATGTATACATAGTATGTGGTATGTATAGTACATATGTAGGAAAACCCAATACTCAATACGTCTGCATTCACCAGTTTCTGTCATGTCTGGGACGACAATCATTAAACTCCGTTGTATGCGCTGTCGCAAAGAGGCCGAGCTCACTCCGACTGACGACCTCGAAGACGCGGACATGCTCGAGATTGGATACAGCTTGTACTATTGCCTCAACTGCGCCAAAAGAACCGGGCACCCGAAAGTACAAGGGATCGCACGGCCGCCAACGCATATTGGCTAAGGAGCGGGCTGCCGACCCCTCAGAAGTTCTGTTCGAGGCCCCTGAGAGAAGGGCACAGCAAAGTGGGCATTGCCAAACGACTGCTCAATGCACCCTCCCCCACGGACGTACCGTCCCGACGATGCTCCATAATACAAGTGTTTTAAAAAGCAATTAGAAAAGTAATAACATTCGACCTTTGGGGGCTACGCCTGTGCCGTCTCGTGTGGAGTCTTTCTCTTGGAAAGGCGCAGTCTCGGGCTCGTCCATCCGACTCGTGGCACAGAAGTGAATGCACCGAAACATAACTACATCGCCGGGGATCCTAACAATTCCTCATGACCAACATCCATCTGCTGCAAAACTAGACAGCTCCCGGCGAACAGTTTGCACGGGTTTCATCGCTGGCGGTTCCGATGAGGCAAACCTCTCCATCTATCTTGATGAGCGACTTGGTACGGCGGTAGCCGCTCCTGGCGGGATGCCAGCCGCATGTGTAAAGACACCTGTCGCAAAAACCGCTGCACTGTGCCCGCTTGCCTCCTGGAGAGGCCGGCGCGCGTCACTCGTGCAGCTGAAGCCCTCGTGCTTTGGGCATCCATCGTTTCCCATTCAGAGACGTCGCCGGGCCGTCCGCTCCGTACCTTGTTTCCAGCCTCCACCATGTCGAAGACGCCATGCGCACCAATGTCAAACATACCCGCTGACGTATCAACCCCACTCACTCCATTGGCGACGGCGCTGTCGGGCATCTCTTTCTTTACGACATGTTGGCTCGTACTCCGGAGGTTCAATCCATGAGCCATGTGTCGGTCTAGTTGCGTCCTACTGTCGGTGTCCATGATTGTCTGGGGAGTTCCGTCACAAGTCGCATTTGAACCAGCAACACAATCAGCGCTGTTGTTGTCGACGTTGTTGGTCTGGGGGACGTCTGCGTCCCCACCGGCTTTCTTTTCAGTAGTGGCACCGATCTCCATGCTGCCAGTCTCCACAGCAATTTTGTCGCAAACGAGGATGCTGCTTGTTTGTGTATCCTGTACGGAATGACGGCACGTTTGGGCCCTTCGTGGGCCGCGTCTCGGACCCATGCTGTCCGAGTCGTTCAGAAGTTCGGTCAACTAGCGCGGCCTCGAGTCAGCGTCTGGCATCTCCGAGAAAGGCAATCGACCGTGGCCTACGAATCCGTTCATGTCCGGAATGTCTTGGCCCTCGGGGACGTGTATGGCCCCGTCCAGCCGCCCATACGTTGGGTTAAAGTAGACGACAGCCGAAAACACATCAGCGTATGCGCCTAACCGAAGCGCCTTGCTCTGGGCGCTGCTGCCGGATTTTCGGACCTTGTCCTTGGCCCTTTTCTCGTGTGTGTCAACTTTCTTTTCTGTTGATGAACCGGTCATGGTCGCTTTGGCCTAGTGTTGCCTTGCCGGGAACGTATGCACAGCCAAGTCTGTCCCGACTTTGATTGCTTCTCTTTGGGACGGCAGTTCAGCAACGCTCCTGCATATAGCTTTAAGCCTGGGTGAATTCGTGTTAAAGTCTATCGACGTCCACATGTTGACCAGGCTTGACGATCATCTTTTCTCGGGTATCGCTGCAGCAGAAAATGGCTCCTGTGCCCTGTTCTGGAACTGTCGCTTCTCACCTTCTCCCTGCCCCCACCCCCCCGCCCCCACACACACACAAGGTGATTCCCTAATTCGAAGCCAGATTCGGCTCCTAGTAAAGTGCAGATCCGGCCAGAAGTGGCCCGCTGCGTTGCGATCCTCTGTCCTGATGTTTTTCGAAGACAGGCAACCCCGCTCCGGTCTCGACCACGGATCATGGGCCCAGCCGAGCCGCCCTGAGGCCGAGAACGAGGTCTATTGGCGTCTCAGCGAACCGATGCTCGAGGCTTGACTTGATTGTCTGGAACACCAACGGCGCCAGGTCATTTGGACTGTGGAGTGGGCTAAGCTGCCAGCTGTTCGCTCTCGGCATGATATCCTCTGGTCCTAGACTGGATGTACTCGACGCCTCTTTTGTCCCCGTCACTATGCTTCTTGACGACCAGCCTTAGCGATTTTTTCCGCTACACATCTCGTCGCCTGGACGGCTTCCCGGGCCAGCATTTCTGTCGCGGAAGCACCTCATTTGTTCGAGCGCTTTTCTTACGTCAATACATTTGCAGCTCTGGTCTTGTTCGGACCATGACCGCGGTTCGAGCCTCTGTAGCGCCATCAATCTTGTGTATCTCACCATTCGCATCTTGGGAGAACACGAGACCCTCGATTTTGCCGGTGCGGGTACCTTGGCTGCGTTAAATGAAGCGCTGGACACGAGAGCTTCTCTGCCTAGCCAGGTCCCCATCATCAGAAATGCCACAGTCATGGATTAGTTTGCACTATAGGCGGAAGAGGATCTGAAGCGCGAGCCTGGCAGTCGTGCACCATTAGGTAACATCGCTGCCGCCAACGGCGGTACATTGAGGAACGTAACTCAAGAGACCATCTCGTGGCGCAAAAAAATGGGTATCGGAATAGTTCCATGTTCATCGATCGTCTATAGGCGCGTCTTAATCAGGCAGGGGCTCCCGAGAGGGGGTGAATGCTAAGGTGTTTCTGTCTGGTCAAGATTTGGTTGTACATACCTCTTCCCAGCGGAAGGGAGGGCTCGCGTCTCAGGGTAACAACGACGACCAGCCGTCACTGGGAGCCAACAAGGGCTGCTCTCATGAATTGGCAACCCTGCGTGTTGTCAGGAAGCATCCCGTAAGGGTGACGCATGGTTCGAGTGGTGTTTTTTCCACGTTCGCTCCTTCAACTTGGTCTCCGAGAGTACTCGTCACCCAAAACGGCTACACTCGAGTTCCGTTGTCGGCCAAATCGTCAAAAGAGCCTTGCAGTCACGAAGCAAGGCGCTGTGAGAGCATAAACCGATGTGTGACTTCATTTCTCCAAACAAGGATGTTGCCTCTAGGCAGAAGCGTGCTTACCGAGTCATGTGGTGGATCAGACCCGCAAACACTTTAGTCAAGTAGATATTTTCGTCCAGTTGGTGCGTGAAAGTAAACAAACCGCTAATGTTCTTGGCAAGGTCGATCGAATAAACCTTTTGCCTGCATCTTGGCAATCAGCCGGCGCCACAGCATTAGTGGAGGCATCCCTGTACAGGCATGTTTCCGGAGCTATTGAAGCATTCGTGGGCATCTTATTCCGCGGGAATCTCACTATGTTATGAACCCTAGGCGCTGGTAGGCGCTGGTCGGCGCCGAGTTTCTAGTCTCCTGGTAAGGGTGACGATTTTCAGGGACAAGTCTAATTGACATGCTGTCAAAACAGACTTGGTTGAAGTGAGTGGATCCCACGTGATACTTGACACATGCGCGACCTCACTCTAGGTCGATCCAGATGAAATGCTGGCACGATGAGGTCTTGCATCATGACACGCACGGCCTTGGCGTTGCATCCTGGTTGGATGTCGCCACGAAGAGAAGGTGCGGGGACGTAGACCGGCCACGGATCATCCATGGAGAATGGCTCAATCAAATTCCAGCCCTGCAAAGCTCGTGTTCTCGACCGAAAGCCCTTTGCCCGGATAGGTTCACTCGGCTCAAGCGACCCACAATCATCCCGGGCGCCAACCTCCTTTGTTAGACATTCGAAGACAGTGGTCTACTACCTTTGTTCTCATAAGAACATTAGAACCCTTGCAAGACCCTTGCAAGACCCCGCGCAGACGATCCCCTCGGCTTCGAGTTCGTTCCTTCATTTGGCCAAAAACATGGAGACTCCACAGGGAGCTCTTGCGCCCCTGCTTCGACCCGACAGTTCGGTAACGACGCAGAACCTGACCACCCACCAGTTTCATGCTTTTGTGGAGGTAAGAACGTCGATGGACATTCTCCATCGGTCCCCTGTGATTACGAAGCAGAAGACGAGGAAAAGTAATCATTGTGCCAGGATCCATCAGTTCCTCACGTAAAGAAAGCACACAACACGCTTGGAAGTTGGCTTGTACCCAGCATGTTTTCTACGCGGAGAAGGCCTGACCCAGTTCGAAATACACAAAATGAAGTACCGAGGGCCAGATGCATATTGGCTTCGATCGCGACCGTCACCCTCTATCCGGCCATTTCATTCCAACTCCTCGTTAAGGCTGCATTGGCTTCAACTGCAGCGGCAAGGGTTTGTACTTTGAATTCCAACTCGTCGAGGCTTCGCACCATGTCAGCCCACGTTGCTTGGAAGATGCGATGGGTCGACTCACAGCCATGCAGTGGCTTTAAAACGCCTCTCGTTTTCTTGTGCCATATCAGCGACAGCGGTTTCAATCGCCACGATAGGCCGACATAACTGGTCCTGAACCTCTTGGAACACCTGTGTTCTAGACATAGGGCTAGATACGTTAGCCTTCTGGTGGCCTTGGATCAGCCTATCGTCTCTGCGACAGCCACATACTCTGAAATTTGAATGTTGTGTCGGTCCTGGTTCTGTGAGACGTTGGAATCGTCATAAGTCGCTACTGTTGAGACCATCCATGGTGTTGATGTGGTGATCTCTTGTCGGTCTTGTGCCTTGCGGGAGGACCCTCTGCGCCGCTGTAAAGCTCGGACCACACGTGTTGTACGACTGGCTTCATGATGCTGCACCAAGTTTTGTGGCGTTAGGCTTGGACGTTGTGATTGGCCAAGGCGTTGAGTGCGTTACCGAGGTGGATACATGATGTCGGCTTTGAACTGTGAGACAAATCGAAGGTGTCAAGAATGATGGGCAATGGTTTGGTGCCAACGACGACGAAAGCTGGCGTGCACGCTACGAGCATTCTTCATGCGACCATGGCGACGTCTTCGCTTTTAATACAGTACGAAGCGCGACCGGCATAATGCCGTGACTTCCTTCAGGAAACAGTGCCCGGCCTCAAGCGTACCAGTAGCGTTCGCTACCAGTCCATCGGGACAACGCGATTACTTGCTTGCGAAAACGAACTATGCTCCGGTGTCTTGGGCGATTGTTGTTGGAACGAAACGGCCATCTTCACCCTTCCCATTTCCCCCAGCTCGCATATCAAGCTGCGCCACCAACAGTGTTTGCGCACGATTGACTCGTGGCCAAAGGCGTGGTCGACCAACTGACAGATGGTCTAAGCCCAGTGTTGGTAGTGACTGTGCATTGTATGGCCAGTCCGTGCACCTTGTCCGCCATCGAGCTAGTCCCTTTTTGGGTTTCGCCGTAATGTAAGTCTACAAGCACAAGGGCACAGCGGAAAGACGGAAGACGTTGCGGACTGAGTCAGGAGAGCTTGCTGATGGATCCAATGCCAAGAACCCCCTCTAAGATCGGCACAGAGTAAAGCGCTCATCCCGTCGAGCCGCCTGAAAGTCACATACCGGTTCCAACAAAACCTTGTATTTGTGGAATACACAGTGGCCTGCGTGTATCGCCGCTTTCCTGTGAGGGGCAAACATGAATAGGCTGGTGGGCCGTGCAACTTCCGAGCCCGGGCGAAGGTCAAAAGATGATGACTGTACCCGGCAGCACCGACTGATGGCAGACGTTCTTGGAGCGAGAAAACAAGAACTGTTGGTGCTGCCTGCGGCCTGCGAGACGAACTGACTCGAACAGAGCGGACGGGACAAGTCTTTTCCAGGTGAAGGCTCTCTCTCACATTCCGTCTCCCAGGCTCGTGTTGGGAGGAGACATTTACCCCCTCGAGAACCCCTGCCTCTAGAAATCCCTGAATGGACTGGGATGACCCTTTCAAACGCGGGGAAGGACGGACCGCAGCTGAGCAAGTTCTTGGCCCACTCAGAGCACCTCGCTCCAGCGTCTTCAGGGTCCATGATGGGGTCCAACCTGATGGCAACCGGCGCAAGCGACTTGGCTCAATCTATCCTTTGGCAATGGTTATCGTGTTATTGTTACCCAGCGAAGGACTCAATCAGGCATTTCCGATAATAAATGTTCAGATTCAATGTATGTTTGACTATGACTACGTTGATTTATTTGACGACCAGAGGATAGCAACTTTCATGGAAGACGTTTGCAGTAACAGAGCTAGACATGGCATTGGTCAAGCGTTGTCTGTCATCCCTACGGTGTGCTGCTGCTTCAGATTCCCATCGTCTTCTACGGCCTGCGCACTCATCGTCGCCTGAGTTAGTCTTACTGGGGGTGCCAAAGTGAATGCAGACAGAGAAGGTGAAAGGAAAGGAAAACACATACAGACGCTCTCGCACTGTTGCTTGTGCTCATACAAGACCCATGCATAGTTGACAGCCCGCTCGGGGTGCGTGGCGAGCAGACCGTTCAAACTGGTCGTCATTTTGCCCCGTCTCCGACCATGCCTCTTGGAGACGGATGTATCACTATTCCTAATCAACGCCTTTTTGGAGATCTGCTTGTCCTGGCGGTAATAAACACCCTGGAGGCCAGGAGCCCCACGTCTGTACCCCTGCTTGGCGTCCCTGGGGAAGGCAGTAGCGTACCGTGCCTCAACATCTTCCCATGGTAAACCGAGATCACCGCGGAAGTATGCGATAAAATCGACCTGCTCTGTGGTGTATTTTACGTTGCAGTGGGGCTGACTCCTCGGGCGGCGGGGTCGGCGCGAGGCCGCTGCGACAGGCTGAAGGCCTGTGGGAAATGGGTTCGTGGCACAGCCTCTGACAGCTGGTGCCAGACCTTGGGTTCCATGCTGATACTGCAAGGTCGCCGCCGTTGAGAGGACAAAACGGTTCTGATAGCTGTAGGCCGCCAGTGGCACGGGCCCTCGGGCGGCGGAGAAGGGCGTGGCGAATCCAGGAAAGCCTTGGGGAGCTCCGACAGAATGAGACCATTGTGTGATAAAAGTTGGCGATCTTCCTGGAGGGCCTGGAGGAGTTGGAGAGAAAATGTCCAACTCGCGCAAGCGTGGGAGGCTGACCCGAGGACGCTCACCCGTGAGGATTGGAGGGTTTGGAGGTAGCTCCGCACCAAATCCTTGATGCGTGAGCCTTTTCGTGATTTCTTGCCGGCAAAGTGGATGGCTACTTACCTCCCGGCTTGTTAGTGACATGTTCTGTCGCGAAAGATAGGGTGAGTGCCTTTGTTGACTCGGCTACCGAGAAAACAGTGGTCACTGTGCTCGAGTTGTGACGGTGGTCCGTTGAGAGTGTCGGTTGTTGGGGATCGTAGGCGACTTTACAGTTCATGGTGCCGCGACAGCCGCTACTATAGCAAAACGGTTTACCTCGAAGCGCACAAAGATGGTCGGAGTGGCGCATTCGAGTAAAGCACCTGTTGGCTGCGTCTTGTGTATAGGTTGTCGTGCGTTATAATCATAACAGAAGGGAAGTGGTTCACAGCTCTTTGTTCTACCTGCGTACATATTATGTCGGTAGCATTAAGATCAAGTAAAAAGGGGACAACAAAGGTCTTCGGACACGGCGGGCGTCTTTCAACCGCTTGATCTATTCCGCTGGTTCTCCGTCGCTCAACCGAGTGGTCTCGAAGCCCATGACAAGTAATGTCACTGAGCTCACTGACACTGCCGGGAGGAAGCCAATCAAAAAGACTGCTGGAGGCAGGGTCCAAAATCGCGCGAGCTTTCTTCCCTTCGTTGGATCTGAGCAAGGACCCTGAAAACCAGGGTTCGCTGGGGGCCCCGGGATAGAGGGGTGCACATAAAGAACTTCCCCCCTTGCCCCATGGTCTCGGCCTAGTTTTGAGCTGTCAAACGGCGGGACTATATTCGTCAATTCCAGACCAGCCGAGACATTCTTTCGGGAATCGCGGTCTTTCGAAGTATCGCCGTTGATCTAGACCAGCAGAAGGATGATGTGGTGTTGATGGTCCAACGGGCCATCGAGAGTGGGTCTCGATATGCCCCGAACCCAGTTGCAACAAGCCCTCAGACAGGGCGCCAACATCCGCTGAGCTTCATGGCTATTTCCGCACGCATCCTTGAACGGCAAGAGCACCGCAAAAAAAATGAATGCCTTGAGTCATGAGCCATGAGACCAGGTGTTGCTCAAATGAGTTTCCCTGCTTGACCAAGCTCCATCGGCCCACATCCAGCTGCCAAGCTCCGATACATCCTGGTTGGTATACTCACGCTTGCGTTCGAGAGACATGACCAACAAACAATACGGCGACGTGGGCTCAATGCGTCGTTTCTTGCTTCCAACAACGCAGCGGGAAGCTGCATGAAGGGCTAAGGGTATAGTGGCGACAGGGAGCTTACCAAGCAAGGTGTGTTGCCCTCTTCAAGTTAGCCGAGGGGAAAGTGTCTTCTGCCCGACGATCAGATTCTATGTCCGCGGTTGCGCTCCGGCGACGTAGTAGACCGCGGGGCCATCATGCTTGCGTTAGCAAGACCAAACAAGGTAGGTGTACGGCTGAACAATATGGGCCACAAGAGTCCATATGTATTACGCCTCGAGGGCTATAATAAATGCCTCCGCACCGTTTTGGATCGACGCCATCCATGATCTTATCCATCTGCGACCAACTCCGCCTTCAAGAGCTTGCCGTACACTTTCGCCCCTTGGCCCCAGACCGGAATGTCTCAACGCCCGCCCCAGCCGACGCGTGAGCTGGCAGCTTGCTTGCGATATCAAGAGCAACTTGCCCATGGACAAGCCGCCGCCCATGGCTCTTTTAGACAAGCCCAAGCTGGAATTCCCTTAGAGGCCTCGAAAAACGGCCATCAATATTTCAATAATAGCCCCGCAGCTGGGGTTCCTCAGTCCACCGTTTTGAGTCCGCAGCAGTTCCTCCCGTCATCTGACACGATTGACATCGATAGTCTATTGGCACGTATCGAAGATCCAAAAAACGTACCCTCAAGGCAAGTCGTGAGAGTTTGACTCGGTTCCGATTGATGACTGACTCGAGTATAGCTCTCTTGCGAATGTCAAGACACCTGAGGCGCACCCACATCTGCCCACGTAAGCACAACTGCACACAACATAGAAAAATTCTCATCGATGATAGGGATGCTCTCATCCATCGACTCAGCGCAGTCAACCGCCAGCTAAAAGAGTTCAAACGATGCCAAAGTGAACAGATCCGTCACCAGAATGCGCAGTGAGTCATCATAATCACGTAGGTATCTGGAGCATGTTCTGACTCGATTAGAATCGGGCGCATCACGGCTGACTTGAGAGGCACCGAGCAGGTGATGAATGAATTGCCATACTCATTCTCATCCGGCGGAAGCAATGTTGGGGATGGGGATAGATGATCGACAGCAATTTCGATCCGAGATTGTCGTATATATGGCGCGGTAGTTTGTGTTCGGTTGTTGGCCAGGTTTGGCAAGACGAATATATCTGTGCTCAGCGTAGATCTCAAAGCAAATCTAATAAGGCAACGACCAATCAACCCAACCAAATGAAGCTATTCCCAACTACCAATTAAGCAAATATCGAGGCCAATTTGAGTTGTTTGATTTGCTTTGGATTATATATTCTCCGGGCATCCGATAGACCAATGAGAGGCAGTAGATCCATCGGAACTACTGTCTGCCCATCTCCGGTCAGTCCGCCCAGCCTCTTTTGGATATTCCATCCCTTCAGTTTTCTTTGATTATTGATCCCTTTACTGATTGATTCATTGACTATTGATTCACTACCTATATAAGTGTGATACCCCCAGCAGTCAGTTCACTTCCATCATCACACTATTTCCAATAGATCCAACATATTCAACAACCTACTAGCAAAGTAAGCTTCCTTCTTCGTTTCATCTTACCCTACTAATGATGCTATTCACAGATGTCTAATGCCTTCCTCCAACTATCACAACCCGTCAGAATCAGTACCCAGGTAGCCAGTAGTCTAGCTGCTACCCTGCCTACAAACCCTTCATTCAGGGATCTTCCTATTATTCGTTACCACAATAAGAGATACATCCTTGAGTCCCAACTATCCCGGAAAAGAAGTAGAGGGAGGTCGAGTTGGGTTCGACACCATGGGGTCTTTCTGGTGGAAGTCCTAGCTACAGACCAGCCTGGTAACTCTTTTTGGTGCTGTACTCGTTGTGATGATAAGGGCCGCCCTGAGTTCTTCGGAGCTATTGCCACCAGCAGTGCTGCAGAGCACCTACGAAGGTATTCATACTCTCTTATCTCTAGGACTTATACTAATAGATCCCAGGGCTCATAGTATCTATAGGGAAGATCCTGCCCAAGAAGACTCTGAAGAGGAAATACTCCAAGCATCATCGTCAAGTCCTACACCAACCCCATCAAAGAGACCTCGCCTTAATTACAGTGGAGTACCTAAGGTCAAAGTCACATCAATTCAAGACTTCTGTGTGGCTACTATTATCACCAACGACTTGCCTTTCTGCCACTTTGAGGATACCTACCTACGACAAGTCCTACAGCACCATAGCTCTGAGGTATATTCCCAGGTACCTTGGAGCAAATCCTCTATTTCCAGAAGGATTGAGGAGCTCTTTCAACAGGGCCAGTCTCAACTTCGACTTGAGCTTAAGCAGGCAATCACCAAGATACATATATCATTTGATCTGTGGACCTCCCCGAATATATACGCCTTTATGGGTATCACAGGACACTTCTTGAGTGCCAATGGCCTCTACCAGTCACGACTACTTGGATTTCCACAGCAGCTCGGCCAGCATACCGGTGTCAACCAGGCAGATACTCTTCTGACTATTGCCAGACTATATGGTATTGAAGAGAAAGTAGGAGTATCAGTCTCGGATAATGCTACCAATAACGACACTTGTCTGAATACCCTCCTACCACAACTAGATCCCTATGTGACAAATACCGACATCAAAGCCCACCGTCTACGCTGCTATGGCCATATCCTCAATCTCACATGCCGGGCATTTCTCTTTGGTAGAGACTCTTCTACTCTTGAAGCAGAGTCTGACTTCTACCGTCTATTGAACCGGCATGAAGAGGATCTTCGACTTTGGAGAAAGACAGGAGCTGTCGGGAAGCTTCGGAATATCGTCTATTTTATTAGGGCTTCCCCTCAACGTACAGAAGCTTTCCAGAAAGCTTCTCGAGAGATCGACAGCGATCAGGACTACCAGATGTTTGCCAGTACTCAGTCTGAGACCCGGTTACTACTCAATAACGATACAAGGTGGAATTCCACATACCTCATGGTCAAAAGAGCTATCACAAAGAAGGTCGAGCTCCAGGCTTTTCTACTCGCCAACCAGGATAGTGAGGAAGAGGCTCAACGAAACCCAGCTGCCGACTTACTCTCCCCAGAGGATTGGAAAGTCCTCTGTGAGATCCTCCATATCCTAGAACCCTTCTACCTACAGACCAAACGTCTAGAAGGTTGGGGAAAAGGGGATGGCCACGGTCGCCTATGGGAGGTACAGGTTGGCATGGAATACCTACTTGAGCACCTGGTTGACTGGAAGACTTACTATAATAGTGAGATCAATCCAGTGATTGACCTAGCTGCCGAGGAAGCCTCACACACTTCTCAGAGTCGTCGAGGACGCCCTCGCCGCCAGCCAACTACCAACCGGACGTTTAATGAGGATATACTACCTCAGCATGTGAGGGCAGACTGGCAACAGTCTCCTCGAAAAGTCTCACGGTTCAATACTCTAGACGAGCAATACCAGTCACATCTACGGTCATCTATTGAGCTGGCCTGGCAGAAGTTATTCCGATATTACGATCGCCTGTCAGACTCACCCCTCAATGCTGCCTCTATTATCCTCCACCCATCTCTAGGTATCTCGTACCTTCGAGACGTCTGGGCAGGGGAACACCAGCGGGGTTGGGTGGCAAGGGCCCAAAGTGACCTGGAAGAGTACTTCAATAAATGGTACCAGTCCCAGCAAGTAGAGGAAGTGAACGGAACGTCTGGGATTCTTCCTATTGATATACCTATTCCTGTGAACGAGGATAGCCACTTTCGGCAATGGGTCAATAGTAGAAGACGTCAGCAACCTATTCAGGCAAAAGAGCTTGAGCTCTATCTCCGTCAACCACCAGAAAGGACCTCAGACCCTACACGGTGGTGGATTGACCACCGGGAGATATACCCCCAGCTTAGTCAACTAGCCCTTGACATACTCGCGATACCGGCAATGTCCTCTGACTGTGAGAGGGCATTCAGCTCTGCCAAACTTACCTTAACCTCACAGCGACTGCGGATGAAGCCAAATACTGTTGAGATACTTCAACTGTTGAAGAACTGGTTGAAGAGGGGGACTATACAATGTGGTGGGTTGAGAATAGCTTCATCGTCATAAGGCAAAGCAACCACTTTCCGATCACCCCCACATTGCGATCACCCAAAAACATCACCATCATGACCAACACCACTATTCTTGATTAACTACCAACATCATCTAGATGCTACGATAATGCAGCTACCGGCCTCACTAGGTAAATCAGATGCGGCGGATTCGTCTGCACTACTTTCAGCATCACCAGCCTCAATTTGGGCCTTCCGCACCTCTTCGATCGTCGCGAACTTCGTATTTGGATCCAGTTGAACAGCCTTCCTCTTTCTGGCAACAGAGTTATCAACTCTGGCCTGGAGAAGCTTTATCTGGTGCTCAGCGGTAGCCAACTTGAAGGCCTGCTCTTCGAAGCCCTTTTCCACCTTTCTGAATAGCTGGCGTTGTGTGGCGATGGTTTGATCCAGCTGGGCAAATAACCGCAGTTGATCATCTAGCTCCCTCCTCTTCCTAGGCGTTGACCACTGCCCACTAGATATAACAGATGCCCTGCCCTCTATATCATGGGTATCCTGGCCACTATGGCTACGTTTTTGGGCCTTATGAAGTGGTGTTGATGGTGCTGTTTTATCTGGCAGCAGATGGGAGCTCATAAGAGGCTTTGCAATAGCAACAGGCCATAACCCAGTATACTTCCAGCCACTCTTGATGTTGCTTTCTGTCAGCCCAGCAAGGCGAGCCTTCTGATAACATGATATGAAGTTCCTTTTGCTGATGATAGTTGAATCGTTCCACTGGGTGAGGTATCCAAGCTCCTTACGATAGGCTGCCTTTACAGGACCAAAGGCTGCCTGATCAAGTGGCTGGAGGACATGGGAGGTGTGTGGCGGTAAGAATAATAGATGAACGTTATGAGTATAGCATAACCACATAAAATCCGTTGTCGTATGGCTCCCATGCCCATCTAGGATTAATAGCCTTGCCTCACAAGGCTGACAGGCCGTCTGAGGCAGAAACACCCTTTCAAGCCACTCAACAGCAGTATCGTCAGTAGTCCAGCCATTCTCTGTTGCTGTAAACTGCCACCCATCATATGGGCCAAGGTCTAGAGGAAACCACTGCTGTTGGACCGTCTTGCCCTTATATATAACCAGTGGATGAAGTGCCTTGCCCTCAGCTGAGATACACTCGATAATAGATACCCAGGCTCGTGATCCAGGCTGCTTTTTCCTCACTGACTTAGTCTCAGCCCTGCCCAGCACTAGCCCATTATCTCCCTTGCCCTCAAGGATACCAGTCTTATCTATATTATATCGGTTGGTTGGTTTGATAGCCTGGATGCGAGGTATAGCGAGATTTTTGAACCAGTCCCTGATAACCTCAGTAGATGCCCCATTAATACGCCTTAAATTAATAGATTGACTTCTCTGGACCTTGATAGATGGGTTCCTTCTAATGAAGCTATCCACCTACCTCTTGCTTAGAGGCTGGGTATCCCCTATGGCTTGGAGGATGCGATGGGTAAAGTCCTTTAGTTGTTGATGGGTTGGTGGTAGCCCGAGATCTGCTTGGGCGGTCACCCAAGCTGCTAGTCTGGCCTCCTGGGCAGTTGATAGTCGCTTGAGGTCCTCAAAGGCAGTATCTCTGCTTTGGGTGCCAGATAGACGGTTCTGGAGAGTGGTGAATGGGATGCCATAGATCCTAGCTGCCTGGCGTATACTGCTGCCAGCAGTAACAGCATCTAGTGCCTGAGCAATCTCAGATTCGGTATATCCGGCCATAGGGCAATAAAGAATAGATAGTGAAAAAATGAAGCCATTTGGATAAAAACTGTAAAAGTGGTGATAGTATATATGAAGGGGTTAGTAGGAAGTGGATGGCGCGATTCAAACGTCGAAACCCATCCATCAGAACCAAGCGATCCAGAGCCTGTTATTTCTGCCGCCGCACTCGTGTGCCGTCCTCCAGCCTCTAGATGTGGCTGTCTTTAGCCTATTGAAGCAGGCCTATCGCAAGGAGGTTGTATATCTAGATGGCTGGGTCACGGATTCAACTATAGCTGGCAGAAGGGCATTCCTGGAGTGTTATTTCAAGGCCCAGCAGACTACCAGCCAGACCAGCCAGCCCAGCAGCCAACGGTGGGATGAAGCCGTATCTATCGTCCCATGGTCAACCCCTCATCGGTCTGCTGATCTGCGACATCAACTACACCAGTTAACCCAGCTGGGCCAGGATGGGTTAGACACCCATACTATTCGTCACCTATGTGAAAAGGCGCAAATGGAGTATGGTGAGCAGGCATCCAGACTGGCCCTTCTAGAAAGGCAAGTTAACGCATTACAGGCCCAGCTGGAGGACCAGCGGTCACGTAAGAGCAAAAAGGTCCCCCTATCGCCCAACAGCACCTTCGCCACTATAGAGCATATCCAGCGGACAAGAAATACGGATACCGGCGATACAGATAGTCCGGATGAATCCAGCGAAGCCGAAAATTGTATATGGATGAGCGACAAGCCTTAGGAAATAAGTGGTGATGATGGTGATGATGGGTGGTGATGGTGGTTCGTATGTGGGGCAAGGTAGTTATTCTCATATGCCCAGGGCACCATCATATGTACATCCTTGCCAGAGATCGTCCAGCTAGCATCCGTGGTTCGGGAACGGTTGGCATAGACGCTCCTAGCCTTTAGCGCGAAGAAAGTAACACTAAGGTTCAGTTGTCATTACTTCAGCTTGTTAATCGGGGGATAATACCCACAAAAGGTTTCACATGCTTCACCCACACGAAGCCTCCTACAACTACATGCCTTGTATCGTCATCAGATCGGACGCAACATTTTCAGAGGGTGTTGAGCCGTCCTTGCTATTACAAAAGAGCTGACAACAACGAAGATGACTCTTGTCGTTGAGTCATTTAGGTTGAAAGACTTCGCAAATCCTTCTTCTCATTTCGTTAACCTTAGCGTCAACACACTGCGCGACTGCGTCCTCGATTGAATCGCCCATGTTCTTTTTGAACTCCTCTACTATCTGTTCCTTCCGTTCCTCCATGTCATCACCAATGTCCGGCATCTGTTTCTCAAGCGTGTCGTACCTAGCCTGAAGCTCGTCAACCTCGACGTCGAGATTATCGATGCTCACCACGATGTCCTTTTGACTGTCTTCCAGTTTAAGACAAGTTGCTTCCAGGTCATCGCATCGTCTCTGGAGCGCCTTATTCTGTCTCTGGATCATCTCATTCTGTGCCTGCGATGCTCCTAATCTTTGCTGGAGTTGGTCGATTTGTTGCTGTTGCAGCTCGAGCATACGCATCACACGGTCCCAGTCGCCTGCATCGGCTAATAGTGATCGCTGCAACTTCTCTGGGCGAAGGGCTTCTACCGGAGACGTCCTTGTGCGTCCACTGCCGAAAGAACGTTTTCTTTTGGGAGTAAGGTATACGTCGGTATCTTCATTTCCGCAGGGGAGGGGGCCCTCAGCAGACTCCAGCACATCGTGCTGCTCGTTATTGCCATACTCTGGCGGGTCACGGTCGCCACCGGAACTGTTGACGAAGACAGCCGCGAACGTGGCCCTCGGCAAGTATTCCTCGCCCGGGCATGCGATATACGGCGGCGGTGAGCCTCGGTGATGGGGCTCGGTATCAAAGGGGACCGTGCTACTGCACGACAGTGGCGTGGCTGGCGTGGGAGATCTGCAGTGTTCCCTTGCGGGAGGCAAACTTTCTTCGTTGTCATTCAACACTTTGCCGTGGGTGCCAAAGTAGAGTCTACCCTCATCCACCATGCACTCGTAGCGCTGCTTCTCGGTTTCCGCCAAAGACGGGAACTGTCGAATGGCCCAGTTGTACTTTCTGAACTTCTTCTTTGTCAAAATGTCGTGCCGAAAATAGAGGGAAAATAGCGAAGCCGCCGCGAGCGACTTGGGTGATCCAAGTGTGTCTGAAGCCGAATCGCGAGACAGCTTTCCAATGGCAAAATTGGACGGTACGATGAGCTGGACATTACTGTCGCTGTGCAGCTGGAACTGGAGACGGGTGATCGAGTGTATGTCATCTAGTCGCTGACGGACGGTTTCGAAACAAGGTGGGCTCGGCGTACTGATATCGGAATTTCCATATGTTGTTCTTTTCAGCGAATGAATACAGTCGACTCTGATTTGCAAGTAGACTATGGTGTTGGTGGGTGGGCTGTTGATGGAATAACTAAGGCGAAACAGGACAGAGGCCGACTCGGAATATCGAATAGCAAGATGAAATCGCTGGTTAATGATTTCGGGCGGTTGTCCAGGATCTTCACGGACCGCAATGACGCCAGAGACATCAAAGTCGAACTCGGCGTCGGACATATTGAATTCGCTTTCAATCGATCTTCTAGATTTACGCGTAGATATAGTCAACAGAACCTAGGAAAAGGTTGATACTTACCGTGGATATGGTGTTACCTTGACTACCCTTTGCAGCAAGTCCGTCGCACGGTTACCGTAGACAAGACGCGTCCAACGTGATCCGGGCTCTACTCGGGATGCATTGGGAGCTCTTGTACGAGCAGTAGAATGACCAGGGCGACGGGTGACGAGTCCAGGTGCGGAGCTACGAAAGCTACGCTCTGAAGTGGTTCCGGCGGTGTTCCAGTCCTACTCGTACAAGGAGTCGGCCAGCATCGGGAGCAGGTGAACGGCCGGAACGCCTGGGACAGGTCTGCACGATGAAAACGCGTACGGAGAGTGAGGGCTGCGCAGGGGAGGAGCGAAGGGGCTACAAAGGATGGCGTTGAAGGTAAGCGTGATGTTGGACGGCAACATTTTCGGCAAGGATGAAAAGGGAGAAGGTTGGAATTAAAAAGACTGCCTATGGAGGGATTATCGGGTGCGGCGGAAAAATATTCCGTAGATGAAACCCACCGGTAGTCAGTTCTGACCCTACCAAACATAAGAGTGGCACTGGCATCCAGGGTTCATAGACCCACAACGCACGGCCGAGCAGTGTACAATCGATTGGTCTGCGGACGTGGACAAATCCCTAACAAAGATGTAGGCCGTGATGGACCAATGGTAGTCGGTGATGCGCGCTAGCTCATCGTCCACGTTGCCCGAGAGGCTAGCCTGCCAGCCGTCAATTTAAGCGAAGTCGCCGAAAGTACCATGTGTTATGTTGAGGTACACATGTGGCAGGCGCGTAAATCCCTGCGGGTGTCGCCGAATAGGAGTACTATGTACACCGTACAACGACGTGGTACTGATCTGGTTGCGAAGGTGGACCCACTACACTGGAGCTGCGTTCGCCGCTGGTAAGTCACGCTAGACAGCAAGGGTGAACGTTGTAGATGAATAGCGTGTTGAGGCAAATAGCGCCCATTAAGACGGCTGCCCAGCACGCTGCGCCTCGGCGTTGTAATCATAGCCAAGGTGTTTGCGTCCGGCAAGCGTTTGGAAACATGTGGTAGGAAGGTGCTTAGGGCGCTATGGTAGCCACGCGCCGGACGCAAAAGCTTCTCTTCTTGGACTCGTAACGATTACTCTGTCTGGCCGGGATCTTTCATCCGGACCTTCTGGAGTAACGCTACCTCGGTGAGAACTCCCAGCCAATCGAGTGGGCTGTGTGCGGCCTGAACAAACGAGCCGCCACAGCTGCTTAATGGCCCTGAACACAGTGTGCATCCCTAGCAAAAGAGGTAACTCCTTAAAATGTCGCTGGCATGCACACTGCATCCATTCTGAACCCACAATCGTAACGGGCGAGGTCTAGCCCACCGCTTGATTGGGTCACAGACATTCAGGGCAATAAACCTTCCATAGAAACCAGCTTTACTTGCCTATCGTGGCGGATATCCATGCAAAACCAGAGTGACTGGTCTTTGCAGTGAACAAATAAGCCGTGACACTTGACCTTACCCATGAATGATCTTCCACTTTTACCCTCCTCGCTTTCATTAAGGGGTTCCGGTCAGCTTTCCTGTGCTGTGGAACTTGGTCTCCATTGTTTCTCGTCAGGGCGCGTCACAAGTGTGCTCACTAGTCCCGCGCCACGCGTTTCTGAGTTCGGGAGGCGGACGGGTCGAGTATCTGAAGCATCGGCGCGTCTCCCGACGAGGGCACGGGCCTCAATTGGCGCCATCCCGGTCAACGTCAAGGCAGACCCTGTGGTATGAGGCATTGAACTTGCACTTGGAAAGGGATGCCGACGTCGTGATAGGAAAGACGGTTATTGGGACCCGTCCTGTACATTTGTGGCTGAGGTCCGAAACAGACCAACCAGAGTATCCAAACCCTGTTCCGGAGGGGCGGTAGATATTCAGTTCTGTTGGTAGAAGCTAACCAACTGTGATCCGAGGTCTTCACGGTACCAAGAATTGGGAGGGCCCACAGGAGGACCTAAACCATTTTGGCCCAATTCTCGAGGCTGGCTTGGCGGCTGGAGTGTGGTCACAGCATGGCAGCGGCCCTTGATGGGGCTATTGCTGACCGCACTCGACTAGATGTGAGCCCAGACAATACTATTGGCCTACAAGCCCTTTGTTAGGTGTGGAAGTCTGCTCGGACGGTGAGGCTGAAGGATGAAATGGAGGCATCGTATTTGCATCCCTTTGCCTTGCGTGTTTGAGTAACTCTTCTAATCTGAGTTCCATTTGCTGAGAAACGATTCCACGACCGACTGTGCCTTTCTGTGCGGGCGACATTGTCGGTACATCCGGAGCGCGGAAAATCTGTCGACCTCCTCCCATTCAGATTTACTTTTTCCCAAGAATGAATGAACGGCTTCCAGAATGCAAGTCCGAATCCTATCCATATTTGGAAAGTCAAGCTCGCGTTCGAGGTGGCCTGGCACGTCCTGCTGCTCTAACCCCTGGAGAATCTCACTGTGACAGCTATATACGTGCCATCGATGATTCTCTGGGATAGGGTTTCTCTATGCCTCCTTTTCGCAACTTTTATGCCCGTGCCCTTTAGGTCTGGCATCACCCATTTATCTACCGCTTCATTCCAATCTCGAAGGTTTTGGGGTCGTCCATTCCACCAAAGACGTTTGCTGAGTCGGGTGTCGTCGAGCCATTTCTCTAATACGATATCGAGACTCTGGTTTCGTTCAATTAGTATGTAGTCGCACAAGTACGCAAGCATTGTTATCGATGGCAACTCCATCAACTGCACCTATTCAACCAGCTGGGCAAGGATGGGTTAGACACCCATACTATTCGTCACCTATCTAGAAAGGTGCAAAAGGGGTATGATGAGAAGGCATCGAGAAGGGCACTTCTAGAAAGGCAACTCGCTGCATTACAGGCCCAGTTAGAGGACCTCCAGTCACGCAAGAGGAAAATGGTCCCCCTATCGCCCAACAGCACCTTCGCCACTATAGAGCATATACGGCGGGCGCAAAATCCGGATGCCGGCCGAATAGATAGTTCGGATGAATCCAGCGTATTCGAATTATCCAGCGAGGCCGAAAGTCGCAGATGGGTGGGCGGCAGACCTAGTGAAATAAGTGATGATAGTGGTGGTGATGATGGGGATGATGGTTTGCGCAAGTCGGGGTTTTGCGCATGTGGGGTGGTTACAGTACCGCTCAGTAAGTGACAGTCGGTGAATGCCGGCTTCTGCAGACGCATTCCAATCGGCGAACAGCGCGTTTGGATTTCTCAAAATAAACACAACGTTGCCATTTGAATCGAGTTCGTGGCAAGTCTCGTCAGGCATAGTGGTGGTTGCGCGAAAGAGAATCCTTTGCGTACTTCATACACAGTCGAGCTTGTCAACGTCGAATCTTCTCCTATTTGTCTGCCGAGCAGCGTGCATGTTTCCAGTGGCGGGGTTGCCGGCCTCCTGCAGTTGTGGTTTCTGGCCCTGTTACTCGTGCCCCGCACCCGCCGACTAACGGGATTTCACAACCTCCACCCGCGTCAGCGGGTGCTCACTGGCCATTCGTAAATACCACCTATTCGTAACTAAGTATCGCCACTTTCTTCTTCTTACAACCAACACCCACAACTATGGTCAAATGTAATAAAAATACGGAATTCCGAATCCAACAGGCAACGGTTACTATTGCCGTTGACGCGACGTTGAGAGTTTCAAAAGCAGCAAATCCTTGTGATATTCATCTTCACCCTTGTTTGCTTGGATGTGTTGAAGTTCCAGATGTCGCTTGCATAATCACAGCAGGGACTGCGGAGTGCGAGCTCCCCGGCTCGTCAGGCAGTCAGTGCACAAATGCCAGCGACTTTGTCCCTTACTTAATATGCTACCTCCTATATCCTTTCCTCTTCAAACTGAATGTTCTTGCCAATACTGCGAGCAACCGAAATTGCTAGATTACCAGCCTTGGAACTGATCATAGCGTTGCAGGTCTCTGCTGCAAGTTTCAGTAGTCGCGAGTCAGGTGTCCCATCAACACCAGCTGCATCCATGAGAATATAACCAACCACCCAAGGCAATTCGCTGTCCTTCTCCGTGTAGGCAGGTGTATACAGCCTTCTCAGAACAGGGTCAGAAGCATCCTTGACTGATAGAAGGAACGTCCAGCAGCAGCGATGCATTACCAGGTACGGGAACGCCATCTCGAGAGCCTCGCAGTTCAGTGCCATGACGAGTGTAGTGGCAAGCTCTTCGGGGACGAGGCTGCCGGCGATATCGACTTTCCCAGCAGCCCTAGCCTTGGCCTTTTGCTGCCGAAGTCGATCACTGGCCCTTAACTCTCGCGGATTGTCAATTTGCGTCATGATCAGGTCTCCGTTGTCGACAGAACCCTCCTGCCGATAGGCGCTGTGTGCAACAATGTCATCAAGCAGCTCGGGCGTCCAGTCGACAGCAGCGCCAGAGCAAGCTTGCGTCTTGAACATAGACGATACGGGGGCACCCCCCTTGATCTCTCGCGGGTCGGCGGGTGAGGCAACAGCAGGCTTTGGTCCGCGGTTCGTTGTGAAGGCAGCAGCCGAAATACCCACCTGAAGGCAGAATTTTTGGAAGCAATCCTCAGTCGTCCTCGGACGGTCATCTCCAACCCAGATACTGGAGTCGCCGAGGATGGCGAGGGCAACATCCATATCCGGCCACGGGCCATGTAACAAGCCGCTCCCTTGCAAGGCATTATACAGGTGAGCGGCAAACGTAACAGAGCCCCAAGCATTAGCAACAGCGAGGCCAACGTTATACATCTCAGTGCGGAGGCGGAACAGGTAAAGACCACTCAGAACAGGGGAGTAGATCAAGATACGATGGGGCTCCATCTCCGAGGGAACAGGCCAGCCCGCGTGCGTATACACTCTCGCCTTTGCGCCGTGCACTGGGTCTTTGGTCATCCAGTTCATCAAACGATGGAGATCTCGCAGCTTGTGGTCATGGGAAGCGGGCCAATTCTTTATCTTCAAGTTTTTGTGAAACTCTAGGTGGCTTTTCAACGATCGGTCCATCATAGAGGTTTCGTTGGCCATGGCCTGAAAGCTCCGTCGCGTTGCCGCACGCATCGTGTGATGGATATCTAGATAGACTTGGGCAGTAAACACAAGCGAAAAAGAAACAACAGGCGTCTCGTTGAATTTCCTCATCTCGCGCAGGAACTCGTCCGCAGCCGGGTAATCGGGTAGTGATCGAATGACGGTGATGAGTTCCGTGAAAAATTCCATGAGGAGGATTTTGTCTTCCTGGAACTTCTCCCGACCTGTCTTCAAGGCACGGTCGCTATTGGGGTCGTATTCGCCGAACATGCCTTCCTTGATCAATGGGAAATCTATAGGATTGAGGATATCGGCGAAGCTCTTCAAAAGTACGATGGCGATAACGTAGCATTCGTCGGCTATGTCGTACGTGTTGTAGTTGAAATTGTCCCTGCTGTTGGGGAGGTAGACCTGCTCCGCTGTATATCCCTTCCGGAGGCAGATCATGAGATAGAACTTGCTGACAACGCCCCAAACGCCTTCGTCTTGCGTGTCCAAAAGAGGGGCGACGTCTTCTATCAATCCGCGAGCAAGGGAGACGGCCGCATTCGTAGCGACTGCGGCAGCAGCAAGATCGAACATGCCGTCGCGGTGATTGGACCAGATCCACTGGATTCGAGACCGAATCTTGTCCAGGTCGTTGACGAGGATTGTGAAGGCAAACAAAACATCCTCCATGGAAGTCTGTGGTTCTACCTCATAGGACACAGGATCGTCATCGCGTGGTCCCGGTCTTTCGTGAGACATATTGCGGAACGCTTCGAGGAAAGCCTGGGACGGCTCGTCGACAGACAGAGAAGCAAGCCGGTTGCTAAGATCCTCGGATGAATCTCCGGGTCCAGTATCGCCGGCGTCCGTAGCGGCCTCCGCCTCTGCATATGCCGTCGCAGAAACCGTTCCCGACCGCAACGCCTCTCTGACCGCCGTTAGAACGCCGACGAAGTAAGTCAAAGCACCCACTTTCCGGCCACCCCTGCATTCCGGCCACCCAAAGTGAAGCCATCATAACCACCACCACCACTTTATTAATTAACTATCGACTAGGTATCGCTGCCACCACTATACAACTTTCAGCCTCACTAGGGTAATCAGAGGCGCTGGATCCTTCTGTATCATCCATAACCTCGCCAGCCTCAATCTGGGCCTTCCGCACCTCTTTGATTGTTGCAAACTTCGTATTTGGATCTAGTTGAACAGCCTTCTTCTTCCTAGCAACAGAGTTATCAACTCTAGCCTGGAGAAGCTGTATTTGGTGCTCAGCAGCAGCCAACTTAAAGGCCTGCTCTTGGAAGCCTTTTTTCACCTTTCTGAAGAGCTGGCGTTGTGTGGCGATGGTTTGATCCAGCTGAGTAAATAACCGCAGTTGATCATCTAGCTCCCTCCTCTTTCTAGGCGTTGACCACTGCCCACTAGATATAATAGATACCCTTCCCTCTATATCCTGGGTATCCTGGCCACTATGGCTACGTTTTTGAGACTTATCAAGTGGTGTTGATGGTGCTGTTTTATCTGGTAGTAGATGGGAGCTCATAAGAGGCTTTGCAATAGCAACAGGCCATAACCTAGTATACTTCCAGCCACTCTTGATGTTCTTAGCTGTCAGCCCAGCCTGGCGAGCCTTCTGATAGCAGGAAATAAAGTTCCTTTTACCGATAATAGTAGAGTCATTCCAGAGGCTGAGATATCCTAGCTCCTTGCAATAGGCTGCTTTTACTGGGCTGAAGACTGACTGATCAAGTGGCTGGAGGACATGGGAGGTATGTGGTGGCAAGAATAACAGATAAACGTTATGAGTATAGCATAACCACATAAAATCAGTTGTCGTATGGCTCCCATGCCCATCAAGGATAATCAGCCTTGCCTGATCAGGCTGGCAAGGCTGAGACTGAGGGAGAAACACTCTCATCAACCACTCAACAGCAGTATCATCAGTAGTCCAGCCATTCTCTGTTGCTGTGAATTCCCATCCATTATATGGGCCAAGATCTAGAGGAAACCACTGCTGCTGGACTGTCTTGCCCTTATATATAACCAAGGGATGAAGTGCCTTGCCCTCAGCTGAGATACACTCGATGATAGATACCCAGGCTCGTGATCCAGGCTGCTTTTTCCTCACTGACTTAGTCTCAGCCCTGCCCAGCACTAGCCCATTATCTCCCTTGCCCTCAAGGATACCAGTCTCATCCATGTTGTATCGGTTGGCTGGTTTAATGGCAGTAATGTGAGGCATTGCGAGATATTTGAACCAGTCCCTGATAACCTCAGTAGATGCTCCATTAATACGTCTAGAATCGATAGAACGACTTCTCTGGACCTTGATAGAGGGGTTTCTTCGCAGGAAGCCATCCATCCATCGCTTGCCTAGGGGCTTATTATCACCCATCACATAGAGGATACGCTGGGCGAACTCCCTCACTTGCTGATGGGTTGGAGGGAGCCCAAGATCAGCCTGGATTTGTACCCAACTAGCCAACTTGGCTTCCTGGGTATTGGATAGTCTCTGGAGGTCTTCAAATGCTGCTGCGCGCTGTTGGGCGCCCCTTATTCGATCTTGAAGTGTTGAGCGCGGTATACCCCATCGTCTGGAGGCCACACGAGCTGAAGTGCCATTCTTGATGTCGGCAATTGCCTGATTGATCTCGTTTTCGGTATACTGGCTCATGGGGTAGTAAAGAATATATTCTGAAAAACTGAAGTGATTTGGATAAGAATGGAAATTGTTGTGATACTTTAAAAAAAGAGGTTATCTAGAAAGTGGGTGGCTGGGCGCGATTTTTGGGTGGCCGGAATGCAGGGGTGGCCGGAAAGTGGGTGCTTTGACTTATCCATGCCGTTTCTCGGATTCGGGATCCGGTTCAACTCCGATATCACTCAAACTGCGACCAAATCGAGACCGGAGATCGATAACGCGATCAATGGTGGCAAAAAGAACACCCGGCACCGATACAACTGGATCTTGGCGGCCAGCAATGAAGGTGGCCAATGGCAGGAAGTCCTTGATGGCAATAACATGCTTTGTCGTCTTCCTCTCTACCGGCTTCGATCCCTCCTTTGCTCTGCCGCCACCACGAGCCTTGATCCTCTGCTTGCCCTTCAATCGTCCGCCTTGTGGTGCCCGGCTCTGTGAACCGGAGAGTTGCCCGGGGTAGCCGCAGGCCTTGGCAGTGGAGGCAAGCCATAAGGCGACCGATTCGGTATCCTGCTTGTACTGCCTGTAAATGCCTTGGAGTTGGCTTGGCAGCATCGTGAATACGTAGGGTGCCGAATGATGTTGAAGAACCGGTGTTGTGTTGGGTACAGAAGCTTATGAGCCGTGGAAAAGGACAGGACCAGGGCTGCCAAACGGGGTGCCTGGCAGCTACAGCATGGGATATAAACGACATATACAAGCTGGCGGCACAAAACCAGACCCCTCATCGGCTAGGGGTACAAGGTCACGTAACGATAATGCAGGACGCTTTTGATACGCTCCTTGGCAGAGTGCGCGCGACGAATAGAACATCGCGTAAAAACATCAAACAATTGTGCCACAAAACGATCTAACTGGTTAATCGAATAGCCTTTTGCTCATGCCAGGCTTCCGGGACGGCCGTGCGCCACCCCGAGAGCGAACCCCGACAGCGATCCTGGTCCGGGCCTCGTTGCATGCATAACCTTAATGGATTTACGCTATGTCGAGACAACATTCAAGTGACTATAGTTTTGCTATGTAATTCAACAATACCGTTGTTCTTCCATGGTTGAAGCAACGGGGTGGTGATGCTGGTGATGCTGGTGATGGAGATTAGATGCAGATATGGGGGTATGTACCCTGTAACCCTCTTCGTCGCCTGACCAGGATTCATTGGCTCTGCATGACCGTGACGGTGCTAACTGCACTCGCAGATGGAGGAGACCTTCCCTGGGCCACGGGCACGAGATAGAGGGGTCCATGGCTGCTAAGTGCTCGCCAAGAAGTGAGTGAAAGCCTGTGGCCGCCGTACCCGGCGTACGTGCACGGCGGGCTCAATCCGTTCAATGCACATCTCGATACAGGATTGGCTGCACGACTGCCTAGCGATCCACCGGCTCATCCCTGATACAGTGTCGTTGGTACTTTGAACGCAGGGCTTAGACACACTCTAACGGGCGACTGATTGGCGTATGCCTCAATCTTGGCAGGGCTCTCTGTCTGCAGACCCGCCTCCACTATCTGTGTCCAATGGGATGATCTGCAAGCCTACACGAGTTGGAGCAAGAAGCAGGCCACGAGCGCTTTCAAGTTCCGCGACAAATGAAACGTAGGAGGTCTGCCTCATTGGACGTAGAAGACAACGCTAGCAACCCACGCTACTGCACAACTGGAGCAGAGACGTAGCAGCTTCTGCGAGTTATTGTGCTTGTTCGTGGATTTGTTGCGTCCTATGCAGCCTAAGTCGAGTTTTCCGCGGTCAGTACCGAATTTGCATTTACAGAGTATGCTGAACCCAAGCCCTAGAAGTACCGACACGCCCTCTTATCCGTGATACCGCGCTTTTGCCAGACTTGCCTGGCATGACCAGACTGTGAGGGCCGCAGCCTGTGAGGGTCGTCTGCTGGCGGGCGCGTAGAGAAGCCGGGTCCAGCAAGGCATCCTGGGTCGTCTGTCGCAGGGAAAAGCGCGGGGCGTGGGGCCTAGCGTCGTCCCAACAGAGAACCCACGGGCTCCTCCACGCACGTGTCGTTGGGGCTGTTGGTGACGTGACCTACGGCCTGCATTCGGTCGCCGCCAGTAGGCACTGTGCACTTCGGTACCCCGATCACTGTACGTTTGAACATGTCAGGACACACGTTCCCGGCGACCCTGGCCGCAAGCTGGCCTGTTACGACTGTCGTCCTAGGATGCCAATGATGGTCCGTCTAAGCGCCGCACTGCTTGGCACCCGACAACGGCTTGTCGCACTCGTACGCGATGTTGTGGCCCAACTTCTGCGGTCGATCAGATTCCTTGTCCTAATATACCGACAGTGTTGAAACAAGACCCCTCGTACATAGACGTGTACGCGCCGCATATCCACTTTTTCTTGGTCGGAGGGTGTGGAAATGAGAAAACCCTGGTGAAAAGGATCCTAGGCCCAGCGCACTAGGCTCTGCCCTACCCTTCCCGTCAGGTTGTTAAACCAGCTGCCAGCGGCCGAAATCGAACCAGCGATTTCTGGGTTCCAGAGGCCTTGCCAGGTGTACGCCACTACACCACGCCGACAGTTACATAAGAAATCACTCCAAACCGTCACCGAGCGCCTGCGAGTATGCAGACGCACATTCACGTACTTGTTAAGCACTTGACTTGTCCGTGATGGGGGCGGGAACGCTTACGTGGTTGTTGATGCTGCCCTGATAGGCAAGAAGCATGACTAGTCGGTAACGATAACGGGGACATGGTCGCCTGGACGGTACCATCTTAATGTCTGCACAAACTTTGGAGAAATGTCTTCAATGTCGCTGGAGGCTCTTCGGCCTCCCATGAAGCTGGAGACCCTTCAAAAACCTTGATGAGCTCCTTGCTAAACTTTCGATACTCTTGTCACGTTTCGAAAGCTTTGATTCCCTCTTTGTATATAATAACTATAATTTCAGTCAAACCTGAGTGTAGACAATACCTGGGCGGTGGTTTACTCGGAAAACTCAATAGCCGACGCCGAGGCAGACTCAGCAGCACATGTGCTTCTCCGCTTGCTTACGCTTGGAAGTAGATTGTGCAGTATATCGCCTTACTTTACACTCTGGGTTTTGTTCTGGGCAGCAATCTACGCAAAAGTCAACACTCTAATCTTGTGGCCTGACGCCCATGACACAAACTCAAGCTCGGCCCTTCTTCGTAGGGCTGTAAAGGAGACCTCGCGCTAGTTATAAACCATCCGTTGTGCCTCTTGCACTCCTACCAAGCGCTTGTTGCAATTATACCATCGATTCTGCTGGTCTTTCAAGTTACTCGAACTTTACAAACTGACAAGGCTCGAGACGTCACTGAAGTTGGGGCTTGGCCTGACTGACAATCGACGCAAAGGTATGGCTTTCGACCTCGCCAACGGCAGCGAGACCGATGAGAGTTTCTGCCAGCGAGAACAAGAGTTGCCGGAACCGAACCTCGCAGATTCTCGGGTCAACAGCCTAAGAAATGAGATCAGCACAGTAATCCACGGGATATTCTGGGCCGCCGAATATGCGACCTACTTCGTTGAACGAAGAGATAGAGACGACCATATTTCCATTGAGTTCTCGGATGCGTCTGATATCGATTTACCAGATATGACCAAGCTTTCATTGGGAGACGATGATTCCCATACCATCACCGCTTACCCAAACTTTGACGATCTATCGTACTGTGTCTATTTTCAGATACTTGAAACGCTACTCGAAGATGCTCAAACCCTCATGGCACTGACTTGGGTTATTTATAAGGCTCTCACGAAGGAGCTGGCTTCTCGTATGTTATTTGTGATGTCTAAGTCGAGCTTAGAAATAACAACCACCGCAGACATAGTAGGATATCCAGAGGGCGATGATGTCGCTTTTAGGGTTTTTGATGACTCTAGTAAAGCCTCTTTCCATCCTAGAACGGGAGACTTCCGATGTGCAAACTGGCGAGGTTTCAAAGTAAAGCGATTTCGGTCGCAACAAGGCGCAAAGAACCATACTATGGGAGCAACCAACGAATTGACGGATTTCATATCCATAAGCACTTCCCCATTGCGCACACACAACTTCATCGGATATCACAAAAACGATCATTCTTCTCAAGAAATTGCGGTTATCAACTTGGCTATGCTCCGAAGATTTGGAATAGCGTACGGCAGCACCAGCGACGATTTGGGCCTCAGATGCCACTATTCCACCAAGCACCACTTACTGGTGTTAGGCTGCATTCCTGGGGAGTGCATTGTGGGTTTTATTTCTCCGCATCAACTTCATACCCTACTGGAGAAATCAGAAATCAACACGGGTTGTAAGTTATTTGTTTTGACCTACGCACGTGTTGCAATCTAATATGCATGCAGATGACGCTCCCAATACTGAATATGATAAGAAGATACCTGCCACATTACTACGAGAAGCTCTGTACCAAAGGGCGTAAAATTGAACATTCTGTCATGTTGTTGTTGTCGTCGTTTTGAACTCAACGCCATGGCGGTAAGGGCGCAGCCGCCCTTGCAGCAGACCTCCCGAGGGGTATGTGGCGTGGAGGGCCGTAGGCCGAGCTTATCCACCTCACAGTACATCGTCCCTTCCTCTCGTCCTCCGAATCTCGTCTTATGGTCTCTATGCGTTCGTTCTGTCCCTCGTTCCCCACAGGAGCACATCAGCAGTGCTTCAGCATGGTTGAGGCGCTGGTGATAGTGCAAGAAGTCCCCATGATCTGACCGGGCCGTCAGGAGATGATGGATGCGTCCCCGAGTAGGCTTTGTTGATGAAACCACGATATGACAGCTTCAGGCTGTCTTATTCACACCTGGCAAAGTGTCGTGAAGCTGGCATAGCTTCGTGTGGCTAGTACCCGTGGCGGCCGCTACGAATATGGCAGATCACCCGCACAGACCTCTTAGGAATGGATATTTCTACCGATTCTCCGGTTCATATATAGATTCTTGATAGGACAACTACTTTGCTCTCAAATGATTAGACACTGCGGTTCATCACACAAAGACAAGTGCCTACTAGTTTATAGAAGACTATTCAGGCCAAAGGAGACATGAAAAGTGCACCCTGGCGGTCGAAGTAGAGTCGTCCCGACTCAAACCCAGACTTCCTGCACTGGTCGCAAGAGAAAGCGACAAATATGGATGTAACACAGCTCTGTTGCCTTGGATATTTATATGGCTGCATGACACGCCCGAGCCTTCCAGTGCTGAAGAACATGGCTATCTTCTTGTCGCGACCTGTTTGTTTGGCGCCACGGACCACTGTGAAGCCATCTCGACAAGAGCGATCAAGCAACTGGCGCCTGGATTTAGGGAATCGTGGTCAAGTGAAGAGGTTTTGTCCCTCTTGCCACAGCATATGAAAGGTAATCTGGAAACGCATTGCCACAGGTCATAACTGACAAGTTGGAAGATGGTATTGAGCAAGAGATATCTTTGACGCTGGAGTTCTGCACATCGAAATTCAAAAGATTGAAGACATCCTGCAAATGGATACCGCGGCTTACAAACAGGATTCCCTGCTCTGTTGCGACTGCGGAAGACGCCTCCCATGTGGTGCTGGGCAATGCCGACCCTGCAGAAACAAGAACCCCCATGCAACATTTTGCACATCACAGACACGAGTTGCTGAGTATTTCGATATCCTAAGGCAAAATAAGCTGTGGCCGTCCGTCTCTCCATTCAGAAACCAAACAATTACAGAAATTGGCAACCAATTATCCAGGTTAAATACTGAAAACCATCAATGCGCAGCCGATCTTAGCTGTCCGCTGATACTTACAGTATACGGTCTAATGGTATAAACGAATGGTATCATTGAGAATATCAAAGGGGTTAATCTAAAGTCAGAAGATATTTAATTATTCTGACTATGTAACAGAATATAGAATGGATATCCGTTATGTCATATTGATCATGTTACCAAAATCACCTGACAAAAGACAGAGTATTCTTCTTCGCTAGTGCGAAAGAGTAAGAAACTCGTTCCAAGCTAGATTGGTAAGGGGGAGCGTCCCAAGTCGTTTATAAATGACAAAATGCGACTGAACGTCTGGGTAGAAGACATGATGGCGTGTGTGGCGATGCCTGGCCTGAAAGAAGCCGAGATGAAGGTGGGAATGAGGTGTAGCGGTGGTCTTTAATAGTGATTTAAAAAGACGATCTTGAAAATTTCGGACCTAGATCAAAGACGTCCGAAAAATCATGTCGTTAACTGCAACGCCAACATGTTCGCGTCTTTGATCAAGTGTTATGCCAACGTCGAATAGCTCAAAGTCCGTCTATAATATAATAGACGTTAATTGAGTACAGGTCCATCCTCTTGACCTATCTACTGAACACAAGACAAGTTTCTCCCGACAACGGCGGACTTTGATTCCAGAAGTAGTTGCCGGATTGGACTTCTCATTCAAAGTCTTCGGCTTTAAGGGATCTGTGATCTAGAATTCGCCCCATATGTGTCTTATCGATGGACTCGCAATTGCGCCTTATTTTTGTCATGAGGACTTTCATGAATTGCACCAACCCATCATCTTCCACGTTCACGTCTTGAAGAGGGACATGATCCGAGTTGTCGAAATCGTTATCAGTGGTTTCCCGAGCGAGGCCGAGGAAATTGCGGACATCGACATATTCTTCTGGCGACTTGACGTAGAGCTGACCCGAGAATAGATTTAGTTCAGTGGCAAGATTACGAGGCAAGGTGCCAGTCGCTTGGTGATGTGGAATTGTGTACAAGTCCAAGGAATCGAGAGCTCGAAAGCCCATGTTCGGCCGTGGGGCGTATAAATGCAGAGATGCATGCCGGCCTTGCGTTATCTCAGGGAGAAGTTCATGCGCCTCATAGGGACTGATGATGATGGCAACCTCGATGACGCCGGTCTCCGAAGCCCTTGTCAAGATCCACTGCACAGATCTTTGGAAGAGATCAGATATATGGCTTTTGCGGAATGGTATGATGGTCCGAGTGAAATCTGTCGTCACTAAGAATCCCGAAGGGAATTTCTCCACATTATAGTGTTGTGCGGCACTGGTTTCAGCTAGTGCCATAAAGGCCGGCATGTAAGCTTCCGATCCGATCGTAAATATGCCTTGGGAAACAAAGCGCCGGAGGTCTGGGTGAACAGAGTGCCCTGCGGGATCAGCAGGTGGGGGTTTCTGGATCTCCTTTTCTTCCTCAACTTCCGGAGATAGCTCACGCTCTTGCTCCTCTCGAAAGGTGGCTGATGCGGGATCGCTGGCTCCGAACTCATGAAGCCTCTCGGCAATGATGTCGAAGCCCGGCGTAGAGGTAGAGATAGAACTTTCGGAAGTGGGCCGCTGAGTGGGACTGTATCTCGTCTCGAGAGTTTGGGCCTCGTCCTCGCGGAATTCTGTGGCATGCTCGCTGTCAAGTTGGGTTGATCCGTCTATGTGGGCTTTCATCCACAACGTCTTGTGGCGCTTGTGGCGTCGTCCTTGGTTTGCCCAAAGCCGAATGCCGCGCCGAAGATCGATGAACGTCTCTGAGATGGCCCACTTGAGAATGTCTGCAACGGTAATTGTAGAGTTATGAATTGATAGCCATGGACTGATTTTTTGTTGAATTTCTTCCGGGACGCAGAATGTCACGGACTGCCCCTTCCCCAGCTTCCGCATCCTCATACAGGCTAGTGACAATGTCAACTCATATTCGGAGAATGTGTTTTGAATTCACCAACATACCTTGAACCAGTCGATCTTTGGTCAAATTTGCGCCAAGGGTTACAGCAGCGCGATATTCATCAGGGAGCTTCAGATCTGTCCCTCTGGTGTGGGCCTCGTCAAGAAACACCAGGCAAACGTCAGTTTGGCCTGCGAACGGAGATGTCTGGAACGTTTCCACACGGCCCCGTCTATCTACCACACAAATCCGGTCGTTCTCGTCGCAGAAGATGACGGCTTGGGTACGCTGGTCATCCTTTAGCATTTTCAGCCACCTATTCGCAAACCCGAGGTTATCAAGCTCAAGGACTTGTGCGCCGACATCCAAAATGACCCGAACGGGTGGGTTCAACCGAGTCACGACCTCTAGCAAAGCCTGTGCTTCAGACAGACATGCTGTTCTGCGTTTCGGCATCAAAGCCACAGAGTTTTCATCCTGAAGAAGACTTTCCATGACCAGGGCGTTTGTGTGCTTCTGTTCTCGGTCTTCCACCTGTGAGACGGTGAGTGGCAAGAAAGCTCGCGAGTCGTTGGTTCCGCTGAACCCTGTGGTCGGATGGCGCTTTTCCTCGCCAATGTCCCATCCCGATGCTGAGAGCTTGTAGGGGAACTCTTTCAGCTCTTTAGGAAACACGATATGCTCGAGGAAATAGTCCACCACCGCTTTTGAGTATCGTAGACACGGAAATACCTGCTCGATGCATTGCTGACGATCTTCCAAGTTGACACCTGACAACTGGTGAAAGGCATGCGGCAGACGATCGCTGTCCTCTACCCAAAAGCCATACTCCATATCTGCCTGGTCAGATCGAGCGAGATGATGGAAGCTCAGAAACATGTCCCGGTCTGTCAAGCCGCCGTAATAGTAGCTTAGTGATGTAAGAGTAATTATCACCTCCGGATGACTGAACTCAGACCTGACACTGGGACTATCTTTTGCTCGATACGGCACCGCAAGACGCGTGCTGGGATTTCTGTTCGATGTCAACCCGAAATCAACTTTCCACCGCCTTTGGCAGAACACAAATACGAGGACTTGCAAAGCAATGAGTCCCCGTAAGAGAAGAAGAGTATTCTTGGTCGATTCAGACCAGAGTCTGGAGCTCTCAACTGATTCGATCTCCTTCGGGGTGAGGTTGGCCTTATAGATGTAGTTGAACACGGCGTTCTGAATTCTTTTTGGCTGCTTTGCCATAGGGAGTTCCGCGATTCCTTCGGTGCTGAGGCGATGGGCAACCAGACTGAGCACTCTGTCTTTCGCATCGTCCTTCAGGATTCGTAATCGAGGAAAGCATCCTTTATGTATGTATGAGATCTCTATTGAATCGGGATGCTCCTCTTCAACTCCGCGAATAATTTGTCGGATGACCTTGAGAACTTGGTGAATACATACCCATCGAAATGGGCTATGTTCAACTGGTCCCTGGGTGCCTATCGTATAAACCAGCTCGAATTTCACACTGAAGTTTTCGTCACTTTCATCAACTATATCACGCGATGACTGATCCAAAAAGTCCTTGGTTCGGAGCAGAGAACGGCTGACGTCCATACTCCCTGAGATGGCACTCTCAATCCCCATCAGCTGCAAGGATAGAATGTGCTCGGGCTGAACTAGCAAGACACCCGCAGACTGCATGCAATCGCGACATAGGGATCCTAGTGCCTCCGCTTCGCCAGGGCCCACCCTGAGGGCACGGGAGAAAGGTAAGTGAAAAATGCGTCTGTTTAGCATCCCTCCAAGTTTCGATTCGAGCATCTGCAGCATCTGTTTCGACTGAGGTTTGGCGACGACAATGCGAATGAGACGAGACCTGTCTGCGAGAGCAGCTGCGACCATAGGAACGATGACCGAAGACTTTCCTTCACCCATGTTCAACTGCATGACCGCGTTCTTCGCCGAGGGCGGTTCCCGCATTTTTCTTGCGATGCTCTCTTGAACTTCCCGGATCATGATGTCGCTCTCAACTTCCAGAAGCAAAGTGTCAGGATGATCCAGGGGCTGCCAATTGGTATGTCCCGGATTCCGCAGTTCGTTGGAAAGCATGGCAGGGTCGTCCCAGTGAGCCAGCATCCGCTCTGCGCGTTGGAGCTGGGTTATGGCAGTGGCATATTCAGTGATGCATCCCTTCCATTCGTCTGGTGTACTGTGGATGTGGTCCTTGTTGAGCCGCTGTAGAATCAAGGCTGGTGAAAGTCGAGGTCTTGAGTAGATGTCAGGTAGTTTGGATGAAAAACATTCGAGTCCAGCTTCGGGCCCTAGAATTGCTTTGATCATGGCATTATAGTAACATTCCACTCGCTTCTTGCACTCCTGCAGGTAGAGTACAAGGTCATCTTTCATGCCTGTTCCAGAAATTTGAATATGATCGCTCGTAGTGTCCGCGCCTTGCAGTGCTTCCAGACTTGCATGCACATCGTTGATATAGCGTTTCTCGTAAACGTTATTCATTCTGTTGCTCAAACTGCTAAGCACCTTGGGGAGGCGGTGTCCTGTCTTCTGAAAATTGGACCGTATTGTCACACTCAGCACTCGGCTCTCGAGTGCAGGAGCCAATGGTGCTGCAGACCTAAAGCTGTCATCGTCACCCACAAAGCGAGACACCCTCGGTGAAGTCCACTCTGGTGTCATTAACAACGGTAAAGGCATGCTCTGAGGGGCTACGACAGATGGCAGCAGTTCCGCAATTGTCTGGAGATACTGCTTGAAACTCAGGTTGTTGTACCACGTCTCGAAGTGAGTTCTGATTTTCGGTAGCACATCCTCCATATTCAAATAGCTGTACCACATCTCTTTATCTTTGTGGTGTGAGGGGATCGCCGGCTGCTTGCAAGGCCATTGGGATGAAACGTGTTCGATTAAACTGGATATTGCCCGGTCTTTGTTCTGAGAGTACGAGAGCATCTGTCGTGTCTTATAGATGTCGACGCTCTCATGCGGTTCTTGGCTTAGGCTGAACTCGGGACAAAAGACAAAGAGCTGGAGGCACGCTTCAAGAACATTCTGTAGTTTATCTTTGTCCACTTTTGCGCCGGATGCGAGCTTAAAGCTGGCAGCAGAAGGGGCACACAATTGTATCAGCTCTGGACTCGTTCGAAAAGATGCCAGTATCTGGATGACAGCCATATCAACGCTGTTCGCAAAGGCAAGTGTCGCTAACCAGACCATCAGATCGAATTTTCCGCTAGTGGGTACAAGGGTCTTGTGCAGGGTGACCCAGTTTTGGGCAATGAACGAGGAGGAGGACTCCATGAGTAAGCCGCCGTCATACGCCACTTCCGCCAATGGGACTGTGTTGACGCCACCACAGACTTCTGGAACTCGTTCGAGAAAGCGCCACAGGTGGCCATCTATATGGAGCGGGGAGGACTGAATCAAGGTAGATTGGCTGGAAAAGATGACATGGGATATCGAATATGCCTTCGAACTTGACGCCGACGTGCCTCGATCCCTAGGCTCGTACACGCGGTCGTAAGTCGTAGAATGACGCTCTGCTCCAAAGTTCGAGACTCGAAAAGTTGATGACCGAATGTTGTCTCTCTCAAGCAAATCCAGAGAGATGTGGTCCAATGCCGGAGGCTCTAGGTACGATTCCGGGTGGAAGAAGTGCGACCGCGCTGACTCGTCGAAGATCCGGCACACATACTCCGAAAAGAGCCCGTGCTGAGACAGAAAACTAAGATCTGGCATCCATTCCACTGTCTGCATGACACGTTTGTGGGAGGGATAATAGCTCCTTCCAGGTGTAAGCCTTGCAAGACGAGTAAGGATTTGGAGATTCTCTTCAGTCAGAATATCGAATGACTTCATCGAAGCCGAGTTCAGAATAGAAAGAGCCTCTTCCGTGCCAGTCTTACCGGAGAGCGGATCCGGAAGACAGAATGAAGTAATAGCGTGGAGGTAGCAAAGGAAGAGTTTGCTCTGCCGATTCCCATTGCTGACGAGTCTCCCCAGCTTTTCGTCGATATCGTAAGCATGGACCCTTTTATCGAAACCCTTGTCAATTCTGACTTGGATATGACCCCTTGTGGGAGTATACGTCACCGCTCCCTCGAGTACCAAGACTTTGCGGTCAGTGGGAAGTGCAGGATGTCGGGGATCGATTTTCAGAACCAGCTTGTCATGTAGTCCTGTCAAGGTGCCAATTGACTGACAGGGATCGATCGACATGCCGCGATACTGCCTTGAAATCACTGATGCGGTACCTGGCCTTAAGGTAAAATCGAGCCCGGAACGGTGAAGGTCGATGCGAATCAGCCGGCTGAGGTTGCTATACAGAACATGTATCCAGAACCGCTCCTCAAGGGGTGCAAGAATCTCCGCCAGCAGTTTCGCTGACTCGCTGTTAACATCAATGAGAGTGTGTTCGTCCCGAGAAAGTGTCCATAGACCGGACGCTCGTTGTCTTCGGAGCTTCCAGTTGGATGTCGTATATTTCCACGGAGTGAGAACATCGTAGAATTCGATACAGTCGTCGTTGTGGTTGTACCAGTGAACATAATCGTTCACAAATGCCGTTGGAACCTTTCCCTGCAGATGCCGAGATGGTACCAAGTCGAATTTTCTTCCGCCTCGAACGGCGTGCACTAATAGGTCGGAATGCCCTGCCTCGCCGCCATTGATGAGGCACAAATGAACTTCATGCCCTGCGTAGCCTGCCTTGGAGGAAAATTGCATCCCCGGAACGGGGCTAAGCATGATCTCAAGGGACAGCCGGCCAAATAATTTTTGATAAGTTGAGTGGGCTAGGTATCCGCTTGGAAGATGATCCACAGGCACGCCACTAACAAGGAGCTCCCCAGTCACAAGACTGAAGTGGACGGAGAGTGGTAAAGGAGTTGCGGTTAAACTAGCGAGCCAGTGATTGTGCATGCGGGAGAAGACACTCCATTGGCCGCTGGGTTTGTACGCAGCCCAAGATGCTTTGATGGCGTCATCAAGCGCAGTGCTATGCTGCTTGACTATTCTCCCTGCCAGGAAACGATAGCAGTGGTAGGACGTTCTCTGCCATCGGGAGTGTAGGAACTGAACTGTCCTCTCGAGCGTGCTGAGAAGCGATTGGGAGTATTCTTGGATTCCGATGGAGCATTGCAGAAAGACAGATGCATCGTCGTCAACTGAGAGGATGGACTGCTGGAAGTCCGGGTCCGTGTTGAATGTATCCGCACATATCAAGAAGATTTCCATTGCTCGGCACTGCAGTACCATTTTCTCGTCATCATCGAGAGTCGTTCGAGCCTTTTCTCTGAGATTCTTGGCCCAAGCGAAGGTTATCCTTCTAGCCTCGCACAAATAATCGAGACATCGTTGTCGAATGGCCGGTGATTGGGTGAGGGAGAGTAACCGGCAAGTTAGAGATACAAAGGTGGAAAGAGCTGTCGAAGACTGCCAATTTTCTTCAAACCGGCGGGTGGCATCGCGAAGGCCTTCAAGGAGCCTGTGTGTAAAACAGTCGTCCTCGAGGACGCCGTGGGCGCTTCGCACCACTGTGTCGCTGTCCGGGCCCGCCTGGTAGATGCACTGAAGCACCACTAACCCCACATCTCGCTTCTTGACGTCAATTGTTGGCGAGAAGAGCTGAATAAGGACGTTCTGCCACTGAATTCTGTAGCCGAGTGGGATTTGTGCTAAAGCTTTGTACTCGTCCAGTGTCATGCCGTCGGGGCACATGTTCTGCGTGGCTATGACAGTGTTTGGCGACGGGCCACTTGGGCTCAATGCAGGCCGGAAAAGAAATCTCTGCAAGGCAGAAGATTGCTTTGAGAGTTCGTACGTGCACAGCTTCGGGATCGTATCCGTGGTCTCCAAATTGTGCACAAAACAGGATCCTTTGTCATCATAATACGAGAAGTGTAGCCCGTTGTTGAGGCAGATCTGAGTTTCGACAGCGGTTCCAACGAGGACAGGATTTCGATGAGTCACCACGTTAGGCTTGGTACCCGACAGCAGGCCAATACGCTGTGATATAACATTACGCGAAAAGAAGGTCGAAAGTCCATCATAGTCCCGCAAGGCACAATGCGATTCTGGTCGCTGCTGGGTGCTGTATTCGAGCTTGAGCACGTCGAGGAGAACGAACATGCTAGCCTCTCTCCACTGCCCGAACGTTTCCGGTAGAGCAAGTTCGAAAACAACCGTCTTCGCCTCGAGATCACTTTTCGGTAGAGGCCATTCGTGAACGCGGATCCGGATGTTGTTGGCCTCATTTCGATATGAACATCTCTTGCACTGCCTCTTATGATGTGTAGACGGGCCTGTCTTGTAATTAAAGACATCCTCGTATTCACACTGGCTGTTGTCAAACTGCTGCATGAGGGAGTTGTATTCGGCTTGCTTTCTCGCAAATTCCCGGCGCTTGTCTTCCCGGTCCGAAGCAGCTTTCTCTTGTATCTCATTGAGAATGGCTCTATGTCTTGGCGATTCATTGAAGAATCGCACGGCAAAACAGTCGGAAGCACCAAATGATCTGTAGATGCTGAAAGTGGCTGAGCCAGAAATGGTATTGTTAGATCGATTGGTTAGGTAAATTTCTGCGTTGAAAAGACGGTCCATTTGTTTCTTGAATGGCAGCAAAAGATTTTGAAATAAATTCCGTGGGATCCAGGGTTCATAGTCACGCAACAGAGGATGAACGTGGACGGCAGCTATGTCGCAGGCGATCCAGAGTTCCAGGATCGTTAGCAACATGACGGAGACCGACTCAGGATTCCCGTCGTATAGGCTACTGCAAGCACCGTGGTAGCGCTCAATGAGATGGCGAAGTTGAGCGCACGTATTGGTGTGATTGTGCACCAGCTGTGACTTCATCCACGTCTGGAGGTTGTCCTCGACCCAAGACTCAAAAGATGCGAGGTTGAGTAACAAATGCTCTCTGTCGCACGAGTCGGTGAGCTCTGGAAGCGTCTCAGAGTCGTATTGAGCCAATATCCAAGATGGATTAAACTGGTGATTGTCAGGCCTGTTCTTTCGATACTCGATCGAAGCAAGGAACGAGTCCAAATCCGACAGCTGCATGGTCGTATCTTTTGAAAAGTCCAAAGATTTCAAGCGTGAAAGCTTGTAGGTCCGATCAGGCGAGTCCTGTTTCTGGATGGTTGTCCATCTATCGAGAAGGAACTTGTTGGCCCGACACATTCGCTCGCGAACATGTTTCGAAGCGGCCTTCTCAACGCTAGACCCAAGTTTTATGAGTCTCCTGGAGAGTTTCGCAGTGATTGAATAGATGATGTCTGAGCGAAACTCAAAGATGATGCAGCGTTCAAGAACATCAGCCATGAGAAATACCATGAATGTCTTGTAGGCGTCGAAACGCAGGTCAAGATTCTGGGATGATCGACTGAAGGCCAACTGAAGGCTCACCCTGATGAGCATCCAGGCCGGTGACCTTCGCCACGGCAATCGAGCATCCTTGTAAAGCACTTCTTCTCTTGTGTTTTTCCATATTCTGGTTCCATCAAGAGGTCGTCCTACAACTTGCAAGAAAGCATCCAGAAGTTCAGTGACTATCTTGGGATGGGCAGTATCCCGGGTCTCGTCCTGTGCCTGTCCTGCTTTATTCTCCTTGGGAAGGGTGTCAGGCGCCGGCTGAGCACTCATCTTCGCCAGGGTCACGGCAAGAGTTTTATAGAAGCCGGGCTCGCGAGCTAAAGCAAGACTGATGCCGACCGCCTTTCCAGGAAAACTTCTGCGCAGCCGCCCTTTGGTCGTGATGACGGACTTGTTGGTTGGCGATAGCTCGAAAGATTCGACATGAAGTGCATCATCAGCCTTGGTGATCAACACACCGGCGTTTTGCTCCCTTATGTGCAGAGGAATGGCGTGCCCTGTCGTAGCGTTAGAGAATGGGATTACTGATCCATATAGTTACTTACCAGTTTCTTGCAGCTGACCTAGCATCCTGGCGAGTTCGCCGTCGTCTACAGCGAAGGTCTCACTCGAGGTATTGTGGGCACTAAGCATTGCTCGCATCATGGCCGCTGGCGATTTAGCGACCTTTGATAGTTCATCGTCAATGGTGCCAAACTCAAGAAGTGCATCGAGAGTACACTGCAGCAAAGCTGTCTCTTTGTCGCCGCTGAAATCCTCAGCTTGAGGAAGGTGAGGGGGGAGAAACATGTGGTAAACAATATAAAGAAGCGATTTCTCGGACATGTTTTCGTTGCCAGAAAGCATTTTGGGTCCGGGCTGGTAGTTTGGCTAGTTTTTTACAAGATGATACTCAGTTAACTGGGGTAATTGCGCATGAAAGGCGAGCGCAAGAGGAACAGAGGAGCTAGCTTTATTATAGGACAGGTTGGCGTGTTTGAGTGCCTACGCGAACTGTATTGCATTTCTTGAGAGTAAACAGTCAAGACGAGGAGAAGGGTAAGTCGATGAGGCGAGTGGTCAAATACAGGATTGACAGCCAAACAGAGGAACAATGAGGGACCATGGAAGGGAAATGGATGTGGGGAGTTTTGGTGAGCCTCAACAAAACAATGCAAAGCCGAGGCTTCCCCTTCTCGAAAGTTACCTGCGATTGCCAAGAGCAGGTGCGGGCAATACTGTGATTGTGATACGGCCTCAGTCGATTCTGATTTCTGCGGGAGGCCGTCTCGGGAGTCATCCCCTGTTGTGGGGGTTGGGTATCAAGATATGGTAATTACCAGTCGCCGATGCAAGTTCCCTGTGAGTTTGCGTCACAAGCAACGACAGGTCAGCAGTATCGCAAGCCCTAGCGAATAGAATATGCCTGCCTTATCTTTGCTGGGACTAATTGCGCTTCAGGATACGGCCGAGTGGAAACAGCTTGTAGCTTGTGCCGACAGGTTCAGGCATAACTACCCCACCCCACTTCCGCAAAACCCCCACTTCCGCAAATGCCGAAAATGCCGCATCACCAACACCATCACCTTTTTCAAACTATCATAACAATTGCCATATATCGCCAAACAACGCCATTTTTTCAGAATACCTTTTTCAACCCATCATGAAGCAGTATACCGAGTATGAGCTCCAGCAGGCCCTTATGGATGTGGGAGATAGACGCCCTATCAGCGAGGTTGCTCGTCAATGGGGCATCCCATACCATACTCTTTATTATCGGCTGAAGGGCAGGCAAAGCAAAAATGCTGCCTATCTCCATCTGCAGCGATTATCCCAGTCACAGGAGGATAATTTGGCTGCCCATATATGCCTCCAGGATTCCCTTGGTAGGGCCCTTACCTATCAGCAAGTCAAGGGACTGGCAGAACGGATGATGGGCGATGGGCAGCAACGCATAGGGAGGAAGTGGATGGGCCGATTCCTGCGGCGAAACCCATCCATCAGAACCAGGCGATCTAGAGCAATAGATGCCCATCGATGGGCAGCCCATTCTTCCGAGGTTATCCAAGAGTTCTTCCATCGTTTGGCCAGCATCCCTGCCATCCAGGGAATCCATCCATCTAACCGATGGAATATGGATGAGACTGGCATCATGGAGGGCAAGGGAGCTAATGGGCTAGTGCTGGGCTCTGCGGCATCAAGAGGAATACAGAAAAAGCAGCCAGGATCTAGGCGATGGATATCTATCATCGAGTGTGTGTCTGCTGCTGGGACCTCCTTACCCCCCTTAATCATATATAAGGGCAAGAGTCTTCAAGACCAGTGGTTCCCATCCAGCCTATCTATATATGCTAGATGGCACTTTACCCATACTGATAATGGCTGGATAACTGAGAAAACTGCCCTTGAATGGCTGGAGAAGGTCTTTATCCCAGGGACTATGCCTAGCCAACCAGAGGAGGCCAGACTGCTGGTTCTAGATGGGCATTATACCCATATATCGATTGACTTCATGTGGAAATGCTGGCAGCATAACATCTATCTGTTATTTCTGCCGCCGCACTCCTCTGCCGTCCTCCAGCCTCTAGATATGGCTGTCTTCAGCCCATTGAAGCAGGCCTATCGTAAAGAGGTTGGATATCTAGATAACTAGGTTACGGATTCAACTATAGCTGGCAGAAGGGCATTTCTAGAGTGATATTTTAAGGCCCGGGCAGCAGCAATGACGATGAATAACATCAAGGCTGGCTGGAGGGCAGCTGGATTATGGCCAGTTGCTATGAGGCGACCTCTATCTAACCCCTTAGTAACTAAGGCCCAGCAGACCACCACCCAGACCAGCCAGCCCAGCAGCCAACAGTAGGATGAATCCATATCCATCGTCCCATGGTCAACCCCTCATCATTCTGCTGATCTGCGGCATCAATTACACCAGTTAACCCAGCTGGGCAAGGATAGGTTGGATACCCATACTATTCGTCACCTATCTAGAAAGGTCCAAAAGGGGTATGATGAGCAGGCCTCTAGACTGGCCTTTCTAGAAAGGTAAGTCAACGCATTACAGGCCCAACTAGAAGACCAACGGCCACACAAGAGGAAAAAGGTCCCCCTATCGCCTAACAGCACCTTCGCCACTATAGAGCATATCCAGCGGGCTAGAAATACGGATACCGGCGATACAGATAGTCCGAATGAATCCAGCGCATCCGAATTACCCAGCGAGGCCGAAAGTTGCATATGGGTGGGCGGCAAGCCCGAGGAAATAAGTGGTGATAGTGGTGGTGGTGGTGGTGATGATGATTTGCGCAAGTAGGGGTTTTGCGGAAGTAGGGTGGGGTAGTTATACCAGACAGATCCCGCACGAAGCTGCAGATGGCGGAGCAGCCTGATCGGCTCACTCGCTGACGCCGGGTCAGGCGGCTCGCTATGGTAGTCCGGGTTCCTCAGATAAGGTCCACAGTGCATTTGTAAAGGGGCGGATCCGCGTGGGCCTGCTCGACGGACGAAGCAGACCCCACGGTGCCGTCGACGGAGCGGGCAGGTGGTGCTGCGGCCCGCGAGCGAAGCAATCCTATGTGCAGCGAAGGGTCCACTAATTATTGCTTCCCTGGAGCACCCTGTTCCACTCAAAAGTGCCCCTGGATCCGTTCTCAGCTCTGCCAATAGAGAAGGAAGGCCAGAACCGCAGAAGTACATGTACATCGGGTGACGGCACATGTCTTTTGTGATCATAGTAGCCAAGTACCAGCAAACGGCACCCGCAACGTCCAGCAGTTCGGGGCAATGTTGCCCTCCCGTTGGAGTGCGCTCAAGCCTGCAATGCTCGCCCTATACCCCCCGGCAGCCTGCAGGACGCCGTTTACCCAGCTCCTAACCAGAATCCTATCACCTGAGCAGGGCTATCACTCGTCACGGCAGGCGCGGGCCAGGGAGACCTTCCTCTGTACCAGCGGCAAGCCCTGTGAGACGAAGCGGAGGCAGGTACCATCGGGAAGGATGGATGAGCGGGAGCTGATTAGGTAAGATGGAGGCACGACGTAGGAAGACAGATGGAGTTTTCAAGGATGGATGCCGTTGAATCTGACAAGGGTGGATCTGGCCCATGATCCATGTGATACTGGCTAGCGGCGGGTCAATTCCGGCAGAAGCTCCGGACCGGATTTCGCCAGCCAAGGGATAGTTCAATGTCACGTGCTCGTGGGTCCCGTTCTGTGCTAGCCACAGCATTAAGCAGCTCAACCTTCTGGATCCCGCTCGTTCCTCGCCTCAAACACAATTTATCAGCCTTTTGTGCGAGTTGGCCTAAGCAACAATTGCCTAATGAGCCAACGCAACGCAGCTTGTCGACGACTGCAAGGACTCTCTGGTGAGGCTGACGATGACGTTATCTACGTCGGAATCCAGCCAGGTGCGTCGCCCAATAGCTTTTGTGAGTCCAACTAAAAGACTTCCAGCGAAGCGACTCCTAGCGAAGCCCACTCTTACGACACCTATCAGTCAATCAAGCGATGTTTCAGCTTGCGTCTATGCTGGCCGAAAAGTCCGCCTTCCGGAACATACGAAAACCCACACGCCCAAACGTAGAGTCAGTCGAGGAATATCAGCATCCAAGACGAATCTACGCGTAAAGGTCGGATCGCTTCTTGACTTACAGAAGCAGGAGTACATCGTCTATGCCTTTTTTGATCTAAATGGCACCTTTCGATACCAGTTGGAGCCTGCATCAGACCAAGGGATAATACGAGGCGGCGCTGGTTCACAGAGAGTCGTCGTTCAACACGAGCAGATTAAATACCTCAAGCATTTTCAAGGGCGAAGAAGTCATGTAAAGGACAAGGTCCGGGAAATCCTGCAACGACGCCGTAATCAGCAGCTTGAAAGTGGCGAAATATGACGATACCTAACCCAATCTACATAAGACTGCAGGTCGCTTTTGATCATTGGCTCGCAGCTCATTCTATCTTGGCAATGACACCATTGAAAGGCAGAGGCTCGTCGTTCCAGAGTGTTACCCGGGTAACTGCTCCACGATCCTCGAAGACCCGCCAGTAAGCATGGTGACTCCCCTCCTTAGCTCGTTGAAGAAGCTAGTGGCGATTCCGTCAGAAGCGACTGTTCCTTGTTCATCTGTTTCTAGCAGTCGGTTGCGATAGCTTAATGTCGAGCAAGCGGCAAGATGCAGTGTAGCTCCATATTTGTAATGCTCAAGCATCTGGGCCCCTCACTAGCCTGTAGACTCCACCATCCTCGTGTGCTATGACATTCTTTAAAGAACACTCTACAGTCACATGTAAGTTACGTATGCTATCACCAGCTTGCCATATACACTAAGTATCTTGGTGCCGGCTCCGGAACCAAAGTCTCTGAGGAAGCCTAAGTCTTACATGGTGAGAGTGCTCACCTGTGCTCACCTGCGTGCATCAAGCCGAAGCTCTTGTCGTTCGACGTTAGGCTATGGTATGAGAGCATCACGCTATATTTAGTGACAATCGCGCGGGGGTTTGAAGCCCGACTAGTGATGAACAGCTTTAACGCTTAGAGGAATAATACTGAACGTGCTGACCTGGTGTCGGGCGAAAGTAGAACGCTTGAGACGTTCGTACATTGAGCAGCCTGTTGCACTCCCTGTCACGCACCGAACGGAAGGCGGTTGGGCGGACGCGGTACTCTATATACATATACACGTAAGGTCCCCTTAGCCAGTTACTTTCAACAAGTGCAACTGCGTACTATCGGTTCGAGCTTTATGTGGTCAGTTCCAGTTTTGACTACTTCTTCCGGTTTAGGTCCGAACCGGGCAGTACGTGCTCAATACAACAACTTTTGAATTACTGCCATGGTCCTCCAGATCGGGGCATACACTATACGCTGCTTCCTTTCGCCACGCCATCGAAGGATCTGATATTATTACTTTCCCAATGGAAGTCCTTCGATACTTGGTTCGATCCCATTGATTGCTGGTTGGAGAAAATCCGACAACTTGCACGAGTGCTCCTGATTGTAGTATCCGCCTCTACTAGACCACTTCGGCGACGAACAAGCGCGTATTGAGGCAGCCAGGGATGCGAAGCTGTGACCCAACAGCTCTCCGTCAGGCTGCAAATCCAAAATGCCCCAATCATGCATCTGCACTGTAAGTGCACCCAAGAGTATGTTGGAGCAATCTCCAGAACATCTACTGGTCTCGCGTAGATAAACCCGAAGTCCATGTAGGATGCCTAGGGTCTTTCCTGCGAGCCTCCGCCTCCGGCAGTCGATCTCGTCTGTGGTCCTCATCAGTTCCATTGAAGAATCTGAAGCTTGACTCAACTCACCGATAAGAGGCTGTGGGAATGGAAGGCCCATGCATTGCAGAGGAGATTTGCAATGCATCACAGCTGTTCTCGTGACGTCACGGAAAACTTTGGGTTCCGAGAATATTCTGCTTGCTACCATCCACAGCACAAGGTCCCGGCAATATGTCTCTGGAACTCGTTCCTCCATGTTGGAAAACCATGTTCGCGACACAAACCTGCAGGCTTCATGACAGCCCAGAAAGTCGACAAGGACGGCAACTTTAGTAAGCAATTCCAGACTCAGAGTCGTAGCGACCTCATTAAATTGTCCATGAACGATTCGCATCAAGATCAGGGTCGCTTCCCTGTCGCAGTTCTCAATGGAAGCCTCTGACCTGGAATCCTGCCAAGGGCCCTGGAACAGTTTTCTGAAATACGGAGACGCAAGCCTCAAGTGTGACGACGAAAGGCGAAATGTCGTCTTCAGGTGCTCTTCTGGAGGCGGCGGGCTACCGCATGGGCTCTGCGGAGATGGTGTAGACATCGTTGTTGGGTTGCCGTCTACAGCGTCAGCCTCAGACTGTTGGAGTGTCTCGGCCATTGGCGACGGATCATCGTCTACAGCTTCAGCCGGAACTGCCATGTCTTCAGCTTCAGCTGGAACTGCCACGTCTTCAGCTTCAGCCGGAACTGCCACGTCTTCAGCGAAGGGACCCTGTTTAAAAGCAGGGTCGTTAAGTAGAAAGGCATAAGCATGGGAGTTGCCTGTCACCCCGGTGAGTTGTGATGGTGAAGCGACCTTTTCCTCAGGAACCCAGGGTGCAAACGGTGCAGTAGACGAGGTGAGGTTAAGCACCACGTCTCCGGCGCGGTCAAGAACGTAGTCAGCCATAACCATAGAGAGGAGGTATTTCGGTACAAAGAGTTCAGTAGTGTCCTTGTTGGAGCCAGGGAGTATGCTCGTTCAAAAAACCAAGGCAGCGAGTTTCCCAATACAGTGCTGCGGATTCTCATCCAGTACAACCAAACTCAGTGACATTTCACAATTACTAGATCGAAAGGGTGGCTGACGTTTCCCTTATACCCTTCTTGTCTATTTGGGATATTCCGTCCTAAGTCAGGAACCTATAGATTGCTGCATCTGGACTTGCCCTAACCCGCAGCGGTCAGGACTGTCCAACCGGCGACCTGTAATAGCCACCCGCACAAGTGGGTATATTGCAACCCACAGCGCCGAGGAACGAGCCAATTGTGCCGTGGACCGCGATAATGAGGAGTCGCGATTGCCTGTTTCAGACGCCCCAGGCGATGACGAAACTATGAAGGAGGCAATGCATATTTTCATGGCTTGGAGGAGCTTTGATTCGAGGGAACAGACTTTCGGCCACACCGGCGGCTGCATCCGGGGTCCTTGGTTAAATTCGCTTAAGTGTCGTGCAGAAGAATATCCCTACCACTCCAGGAGGCTCTCCGGGAACAACAGGGTATCCCGACCCGGCGCATCTTAGACCTATTGGTGTGGGAAAGCCTCTCAAGCGCATGGGGCAGCTCGTGATGCTTGGGTTTTGTAGATATGGTACACTATGGATTCATTTGTAGCCGACCCACGTTCCATCCACAAGCCTATAATCACTGTATTGCCATGAGAATTCGTGGTCAGAACTCGGCTGGGGTATTTACTTTGAGGTACCCGCCAGATTTGCAAGCGAGGGACTTATATCATTCGCCTGTTAACTAGTAGCATGGGGGTCGGTTATAGCAATCTGTGCGCCAGCGTATGCATGGCGGGGGAGATACAGCAGTGTCTAAGCTCGGTAAGGCTTAGTGGTGAGTTTAAGTACCTCGTGAGTGTGGAGTATGCGGTATGGAGCAACGAGTACCCCGAAGTACTTCGAGAGCACTTACCAGCCCATCGGGCAAAACACGCTATTTGACGGGCACGGGCGCTAAAGTGTCTTGGCGCCATAAAAGTGGCTCGAAATGGCTCAGAGTGGCCACAAATGAGATGTTAACCGTACTGTATGTATATTTGTGACATGCAATGTTGGTTGTCTACTGCCCAGAGTGAAGCAGCCAAGAGTTTCGTACACAAGAAAGTACGGTGATTACTCTGCATTGACATCGCATGCTGTTTGCATGCACAGGTCTTGATTTGCATAGTTAATTACTGAAAATCAGTCCATCGCCTGGCATCCTAGGTTCCCAGAATGTACGAAGAGCAAACGCTAGGTAACGAATCTTTCCCTCGTTTCGCACGCCAATATGACTGTAGATCTCAAGTTCTAGCTCTTCTGTTAAATCGCCATTTTGGGGGTTCATAGACGTTCCCGTAGGAATATTAGCTAGATGTTTCGTCGTTTCACCTGGAGGAGACAGTGACAGTATTTGGTCCGTTGCCTCATCTCCCCAAAAACACGCAAGGATTCTATAGTCGTCTGCTGAAATACCTCCGTAAAGAAGTTATTCATTTCGATGATTTCGTACACGTCTTCTCGGGTCAGCAGCTGTATCTCGATAGCCGAAGTCTATGGCCTTTGCTTCTGCGTCGTAGAGCCGTGAGATCCCTCCCAGCCAAACTGCGATTATAACAATTTGGCGGGCACCTCTTTCATTGATCAACCATTTTCGCCAATTCATAGCCCTTTCCCACGAGCTCCAGAAGGAGATATAGGGCGTGGGCTCTAGTCGAGACCATGAAAGGTGGGCATCAATGAGCCTATCGCTGCCTTCACGTTGGGTCCTCGGTACCATGTAACTCCACCACCCCACTTGCGCAAAACCCCCACCTCCGCAAATGCCGAAAATGCCGCATCATCAACATCATCACTTTTTTCCAACTATCACAACAATTGCTATTTTTCATCAAACAACGTCATTTTTTCACGATACCATCTTCATCATACAATGAAGCAATATACTGAAGATGAGCTCCAACGGGCCCTTTTGGAAGTGGGAGATGGGCGCCCTATCAGCGAGGTTGCTCATCAATGGGGCATCCCCTACCATACTCTTTACTATCGGCTGAAGGGCAGGCAAAGCAGAAATACTGTCTTCAGCCATATGCAGCATTTATCCCAGTCCCAGGAGGATAATCTGGTTGCCCATATAATAACCCAAGAAGCTCTTGGGCACTCCCTCACCCATAAGCAAGTGAGGGGCCTGGTTGGGCATCTGATGGGTGATGCCCAGCGACCTCTAGGGAGGAAGTGGATGAGCCGATTCCTGCGGCGAAATCCATCGATCAGAACAAAGCGATCTAGAGCAATGGATGCCAGTCGATATAAGGCCCATTCTCCAGAAGCTATCCAAGAATTCCTCCATTGTATGGATATCCCTGCTATCCGAGGAATCCATCCATCTAACCGCTGGAATATGGATGAAACTGGCATCATGGAGGGCAAGGGAGCCAATGGGCTAGTGCTGGGCTCTGCAGCATCGCGATATATCCAGAAAAAGCAGCCTGGATCCAGAGCATGGATATCCCTCATCGAATGCGTCTCTGCCACTGGAAAGTCCCTGGATCCCTTGGTTATATATAAGGGTAAATCGGTCCAGGCCCAGTGGTTCCCATCTGCCCTATCTGGATATGATGGCTGGCACTTTACATACTCTGAGAATGGCTGGACCACTGATAAGACTGCCCTTGAGTGGCTGGATAAAGTGTTTATCCCAGGGACTATGCCTAGCCAGCCAGATGCGGCCAGACTGCTGGTCCTAGATGGGCATCACAGCCATATAACTGCTGACTTTATGTGGCGATGCTGGCAGGATCACATCTATCTGCTGTTTCTGCCGCCGCACTCCTCTGCCGTCCTCCAGCCTCTAGATATCTCCATCTTCAGCCCATTGAAGAATGCCTATAGGCAGGGCATTGGATCTATGGATGATATAGTCACGGATTCAACAGTGGCTGGAAAAAGGGCATTTCTAGGCTGCTATCTGGAAGCTCGCAAAGCAGCCCTGACTTCTAAGAATATAAAGGCTGGCTGGAAATGGGCTGGGTTATGGCCAGTCTCTTCACGTCGCCCTCTATCCAACCCCTTAGTATCTAAGGCATCATCCAGCCAGCCCAGCAGCCAGCAGAAGGAGGAAAAAGGCAGCCAGCAGTGGGATGAAGTCGCATCTATTGCCCCATGGTTAACTCCTCATAAGTCTGCTGATCTACGGCATCAATTACACCAATTGATCCAGTTGGCTGAGGATGGGCTGGATACCTCTACTCTTCGTTACCTATCTAGAAAGGTGCAAAAGGGCTATGATGAGCAGTCATCCAAAGCAGCCCTTCTAGAGCAGCAAGTCCAGCATCTGCAAGCCCATATAGATGCCCAGCAGTCACGCAAGAGGAAAAAGGTCCCATTATCGCCCAACAGCACCTTCGCAACTATCGCCCATATCCAGCGGGCGAAAAATCCGGAATCCGGCCAAATAGATAGTCCGGATGAATCCAGCCTATCAGAATTATCCAGCGAGGCCGAAAGTTGTATATATGTGGGTGGCAGACCAAGTGAAATAAGTGGTGATAGTGGCAGTGGTGGTGGTGGTGATGGTTTGCGAAAGTAGGGGTTTTGCGGAAGTGGGGTGGGGGAGTTACCCATCTTCAAGTGTGCGATTAAAGGCCTCGGAGTGTTCATCATGGCATTCGACTCGGAATCCAATAAGGGGATACGACATTGGAACTGAAGATGTAGGGATCGCTAACGCCCGAGCCTAAGGTAGGCAAAGTCAGAGGTTAAGGTGAGAACAACTCGTTGAGTAGGGTACACTTAGCAATACATTCATGTGCTGTGTCGATTGATGAAATGATACGTATGATCCAAGGTGTTTGACAAGATACCAAATTACAATGTGGGAGTAAACTAGAACTTATTATGTCCATCTACCGCCCTGAAGCGTCGAGGATAAGCTCTTTGTCCATCACTGGCTTCTGGAATGAAACGTACTGCCGTTTTTGCCTGTAGCAGACCCCTCCAGCCTAGACAAAAGTCTGAGTTAATCCACGTCACCAGCATATGCGCCCGTATCCATCATATATGGGGAAGCAGCGCAAAGGCGGGGTCATGCCGGAGGCCGGCTGGATTCTCTAGCGGAAAACTTCAGTAGTTGGCTTTCAACCGGGTGGGTATTAGGTCGTATCATGCCGCTCTGGCCTTATCATGGCAGGGGATCTGGAAGACAATCCTGATGAAATTGGGTGTGTGGCCGGCGGAGATAATAACCCGTTGTGCCCTTTGATAGTATGAGAGAGCTTTGCCATTCTCACCACGCTTCTCATACAAAGAGCCGCAGTTCTGAAAAATACCCAAAGCGGGAATGTATGTACTCATGGCGTCTGGCCCCAGTGCCTTCTAATAGCCTTGAAGAGTCCGCTCGTATATCGCCCTAGCCTCCTTGAGTCGGCCCTGCTTGTGGTAGAGAATGCGTAGATTGTTGACCGCACAGAGTGTTGATGTATGCTCTGGTTCTAGTGCCTTCTCGTAGCCTTGAAGAGCCCGCTTATACATCGCCTCAGCCTCGTTGAGTAGGCCCTGCTTGTAGTAGAGGTTGCCTATATTAAGGAACATGTCAAGTGTTAACTTATGCTCTGGTCCCCACGCCTTCTTGTAGCCTCGAAGAGTCCACTGGTACATCGCTTCCGCCTTGCTAATTTGACCCTGGTCCTCGAAGAGATTGCCTAGATTGTGGACTGTGTCAAGTGTCAACGTATGCTCTGGTCCCCATGCCTTCTTTTTGCCTTGAAGAGCTCGCTCGTACATTGCCTCAGCCTTGTTGAGTTGGCCCTGCTTGTAGTAGAGAAGGCCTAGATTGTGGACTATGTTGAGTGTTGACGTGTGGTCTGGTCCCCATGCATTCTCATAACCTTGAAGAGCCTGCTTGTACATTGCTTCTGCCTCGTCGAGTTGGCCCTGTGATTTATAGAGGTTGCCTAGATTGTTGACCGTGCCGAGTGTTGACGTGTTGTTTGGCCCTAATGTCTTCTTGAAGCCATGAAGAGACCGCTTGTACATCTCTTCCGCCTTGTCGAGTTGGCCTTTGGTGTAGTAGAGGTTGCCTAGATTGTGGACCGTGTCGAGTGTCGATGTGTGGTCTGGTCCCCATGCCTTCTCCTTGCCTTGAAGAGCCCGCTCGTACATTGCTTCTGCCTCCTTGAGTTGGCCCTGGTCAGAGTAGAGAAGGCCTAGATTGTTGACTGTGTCAAAAGTTGACTTGTGGTCCGGTCCCTGTGCCTTCTCGTAGCCTTGAAGAGCCCACTCGTACATTGCCTTAGCCTCCTTGGGTTGGCCCTGGTCTGAGTAGAGAAGGCCTAACCTGTGAAACATCCATGCATCTTCTTTCTTTGCCGTATTTTTTTCTATAATGGTGATACATCGGTTCGCATGTTGTAAAAGTCGTCGTTCTACCGCCCAATACTCTTGCTGCTCATCGGTTGGGACATGCGATGCTACACATCTCATTGCCGTCCGGGCCATGTCCTGATTTACTCCCGTATTCAGCACGTGTATCATCCACGCGTGGACGCACCCATGCACGCTATATCCTAGTGAGTCTGCTCCAGACTCTTTGATAGGAGGGTCTGCCTCTACTAGTCCATGTTCGCAAAGGACTCTCATTGTTGCGTTGAAGTTGAACTTGTCTTTCGTGATATTATGTAGCCAAAACGGCCCCTCTGACCCTCCCTCCTGCAGTAGCTCATACCATAAGTCCTCGTTGCCAAAGTATGCCCATAGTTGAAGGAGCATAGATGCGCCTCTGCTTTGCTGCCGAATACGGTTGAATGAGATGGCCCACGTAGAATATAACGCTCGATCGTATTCCAACAGTTGCGGACTTTCTTTGTGTAATCGAAGCCACGATTCGTCATACTGTTTGAGATATTCGGCGCAAGTCATTGACAGCTGGTTGAGATAGGCTCCGGCGGTCGAGAGGGCAAGTGGAAGACCATCAAGTCGTTGTGCAAGCGTGCGAGCATCGGGGTCTATTCAATGCTTTAATTATACTCTTACATCAAATTCAAGAGACTTACCCTGGCTCAGATGGCTACGATCAGATGTTGATGCAAGTATTGCTAAGCTGTCATTGACGTCGCCTAGCTTACTGAGCCGGATTAACTGCCCGAGTTTCACTCTTAAGGACTGAGTTGTGATGAGGATGGCACCACAGTCGGTTTCGGGAAGGTATGGCCGGATATCATACGCTTTTGAGCCTGCTGCTTCTACTTGGGTTGCTTTGCTAGAAACAAGCGTACTTTCCTTTATGGCGTATCGGGCACTTTCATCTGTACCGCTGTGGCCGTCTAATTGGACGTCGTCGTAGTTGTCGTAGATGAGAAGCCAACGGTCGTTGCCTACTTCATCCAGCCATCGCCTAACTGCCTCCGCCGTTTCGTCAAGGTCTCGATTGGTCATGGCATTCCGTATATAGGCCACAGACGGGTGCTCCCGTAAGATTCGTCGGGCGGCTTGTTGAAAGCTTTGTTTTAGTAATGTCTCATCTCTTGCGTTGAGCCAAATTATAGCCGAGTAGTCACTACGATGCCGCTTGATGTACTCTATCGCCAACTGAGTTTTCCCCATGCCACCTAGACCCTGCAGCACAGCAGTGCGGCATTCGCCCGTCGATTTCAGTGTCTCATGCAGATGTCTGAGTTCGTCGCCCCTACCAACGAATCGACTCGCCCTTGCAACGCTTGATAAAACAGGGGTGAGCGTAAACTCGGCAGGAATAGAGTCGCCTGAACTGATGTCTGGTATCGCTCGTTAGTAGGAGTTAAAAGGGCCTCGAATACGGTCATGTACAACTTATCCTCGGAGTCCTACACACGTAGCGCTCCATGAGCGCCTTCGTCGCCGAAGCTGCCACTGCAGCGGCGAAGTCCTGCCACATCTTGTTTTTGTGACTGTCAGCGTAGTCACACACGCCCTTGACGATGATGCATGGTATCTCCCGCCAGATGCCTGCCCCCTCCATCTCAAAGGCAATAATGCCATGCTCTTGAGCAATGCTGTCGCGGTGTTCGCCTGATTTCATCACCGTATCACCTGAACCGATACGTCCGATGTGTATACGCGGCTCCGGTGGCTTAGCCTCAAGGCGTTTCCTCGGCAGTTGATGTCGAAAGTCGCATCCGAGCTCCTCGCACGACGCCTTGATTGCTCCATCACATGCAGTGGATTCGTTACACCCACAGCCACGCTGATCTCGGTGTCTGTGAAGATAGTCCAGCTCGAAAAGTATGTCCTCTCCAGCCGCAGGACGGTCATAGTAGCTTCGGCCTTGTACTGTGGTGGAAGCTTGTTGGACTTCCGCTAAGATATTAATGATCTGGCGCTTCAAATCATTCCGGCCATGCTGCGTCTCGTAGATGGCGAGAAAAGAACGGACATCTTTGTTCAGTCGGCTAAGGTTATCTTTCCAGCTAAACCTGCTGGGGTACTGTTGGCCAAGGTCATACTGCACAAGGCTTTTGCCAATAACTACATCCCCAAGCAGTATCTCCTGATCTGTTCCTGGGCTAGGAACACCCCCGCAGATGCCGGTCAAAAAGACCAGTTCCAGCACAGGGTAGATGGACCGGAGCCGCACGACCTCGTTGGCTGCGCTGACCTTTCCCATGTAAGGGAGTAGGGCCAAAACAATATTGTAAACTCCGATCCGCCCCAGCGTGTGATTGTTGTGCTGTCTAAGCGCGGGTCCGCTCCCATCTCCATCATTATTCCATATCTCATCGAAAACGAGGATGGCCGCATCGTATTCGCGAGGTAGTGCGCATATGACGGCGATGCGAAAGTCTTCGAAACGGCGCGGTCGGGAGTTGCTGGACATCGCAATTCGTCGAAGTAGGTAGTTGTCGTTTGCAATCGAAATGCATCTAATCGTGCTATGATTAATATCAGGCGCCGTGCTGCGCAAACCCATTCATGCTCTGCTGTTAAGAGCTAGGAAGTTCGAACAGGGAGACCATCGTTTTCTGACGGAAAGGAGGGTCAATATCCAAAGCAGCCTTGCGTGGCTGAGCGGCGCGTCGCTGGCGAATCACAATGGTCACAGGGATTGCCAAGTCCATGAGATATGTCAGCAAGATTGTCAGTTGAGCCTCCAGTGAGCACACTGGATGCTGCTTGAAAAAGCAGTAGGACGATGTGGCAGACCTTCTCGTGGTGTCCGGTGTCAGTAGGAGTGGTGGGTGTGGCGCGGTGCGTCCCGCGCGGTCGACAACCGCGGCTGGACGGTGCTGTGAAAAGTTTTCATCGGCACTCTCCAACCTACAAACGGACTACGCGATCAACGACCACTGCACCATCCACACCATTTCCGAAGCCAACAAGCTACATGGGGGATACTGGCGTAAGAAAACCATCCGACTTGACATTGGCTGATGTCGATGAAGAGACAGGACACCCTCCGGCCCATCCGGCTCTGGGTTCGGGAGGCGGACGGGTCGAGCATCTGAAGCATCGGCGCGTCTCCCGACGAGGGCTCGGAGCAAGCCTACGTGCTCTGTCGAGCGTAATGGAAGTTGTTAAGACCGACGGGTTGATACGGAGTCAGCAGACTTGTTAAGCTTCGAGCACAGGAAAAGCGCCCGGACCGATCCCGAGGACACAGCGCACCGCGATCGAACATCATACGGCGGACATGGGTTGGGTTAGTGGACAGAGTGCGAGTAGCCGTGCCGGCGTGGCGGCTGCTCTGCGCCTCTGATCTGCAAGACATGGTCGGCTGCGAGTCGGAGACGAGTCGCGGTAACGGGAAGCTGGACCCGGGGTTGCGCCCGGGGTTTCCGGTGGGCCGTAGCGCCGTGGTCGTGACCAGAAGGCAGCGGGGAGCTACGTTCCCAGCTCGTACCTGGTCCGTCGTGAGGAGGGAAAGGATCGGTATGTCGGAGGCGCTCCCAGTTCGTACCTGGGCCGCCCTCGGGTGTGGTATCGCCGGTGTGTCCGGTGTGCCGGATGTCATGCCCCTCCGATGCGACGTGGTATCGCCGGCGTGGTAGCCCCTGCACTTGAGACCTGCGGAGACGACACGGTGGCTCGAGAGGACGGAGGCGCATGTCGGTCGGCTCAGAGACTGGAGTGCAGTTGCAGCCGGCTTAAGGTGCAAACTCGGACGACGCGACCGTATGGCCCGTACCGGATACGGGGCGGCACCGTCTCGGCTTTGCCTGGGGCCGAGACACTCCTGGGGGAAGGTCTCCATGCGGAGCAAAAGGCTAACGGGGTCGTTAAGGCGCAGCCACGGCCGGCCGAGTGGCTTCCCAGAAGGAGTGGGTTGTTCGGGCGCTTAAGAAACCGGGCAAAGATGACTACACGCTGGCCAAGGCATGGCGACCGATCTCGCTGCTGGCCACACTGGGTAAGGTACTGGAGGCGGTAGTGGCGGAGAGGATATCACATGTGGTTGAAGCCTATGGCCTGCTGCCGACGAATCACTTCGGAGCTAGGAAACAACGATCGGCCGAGCAAGCGCTCTTGCTCCTCCAAGAGCAGGTCTACACGGCATGGCAGGGCCATCGTGTTCTCAGCCTCATCAGCTTTGATGTGAAAGGAGCGTACAATGGCGTGTGCAAGGAAAGACTGGTCCAAAGAATGAAAGCGCGAGGCATCCCGGAGGACTTGCTCCGGTGGGTATCAGCTTTTTGCTCCGACCGCACGGCAACGATCCAAATCAACGGGCAGTCGTCTGAACCGCGAAGCCTACCGCAAGCGGGCCTTCCCCAGGGGTCACCATTATCTCCGATCCTGTTTCTCTTCTTCAACGCAGATCTGGTTCAGAGACGCATTGACAGCAACGGAGGAGCGATGGCCTTTGTCGACGACTTTACAGCGTGGGTGACGGGGAAAACGGCTCAAGATAACCGCCAAGGCATCGAGTCCATCATACGAGACGCCATCGACTGGGAAAGGAGGAGCGGCGCGACGTTTGAGGCCGAAAAGACAGCCATCATCCACTTTACCCGCAATGACAAAAAGTCCGACCCGGAAGCGTACATGATCAAAGGACGGCCCGTTCAACCGAAGAATCACACCAAGATCCTGGGAGTCATCATGGACACTCGACTCAAGTACAAGGAGCACATAGCAAGAGCTTCGTCAAAAGGCCTCAAGGCAGCGCTGGAACTCCAACGACTCCGAGGACTGTCGCCAGCGACGGCGCGACAGCTGTTCACGGCAACAGTCGCACCGGTAGTCGACTACGCTTCGAACGTGTGGATGCACCGGTACAAGGACAAGCTCATGGGACCGATCAACAGAGTACAGAGGGTATCGGCTAAGGCGATCGTCGGCACCTTTCTCACGGTTGCGGCGAGTGTGGCAGAAGCCGAGGCCCACATACCCACAGCGAAAGAGCGGTTCTGGAGGAAAGCAGTCAAGATGTGGACAGACATCCACACGCTCCCGGAGACGAACCCACTCCGCAGGTTGACGTCCAAGATGCGAAAGTTCCGGAAGGCCAACCGCTCGCCGTTCTTTCAGGTGGCCGAAGCCCTGAAAGACATACCGATGGAAAGGATCGAGACCGTCAACGCGCTCACAATGCTACCATGGGAAGACAGACTTGAGGTCAAAGTCGGTGAAGAAGAAGCGGGAGTGACAGACACAACCAGCACGGTCCGCGTGGCGGTCAGCAGCTCAGTACGAGGGGGGATGGTAGGTGTCGGCGGTGTCGTTCGGAAACGGTCGGGGCGAGTCGACGACGAGCCTGTGCATTTCTCCTTCACACTAGGTTCGAGATCAGAACAGAATCCTTACAGCGCAGAACTGGCAGCGATGGCATATGCGTTGAGGCGATCACTGCGAGGGGTCACAGGGGAGAGGATCACGGTGGTGACGAGCAACAAAGGTGCGGTGCTCTCACTCAAACAGCCCCTCCAGCAATCCGGACAAGCATACATACGCAGTGTATACGACTCGGTAGAGGAACTTCGAAAGGACAACAACATCATCACGGTACAGTGGATGGCAGCAAGTGAGGGAGATGAACTGCTCCAGCAAGCAAAGAGACAAGCGCGCGAAGCGACCAAAGACGGCGCCACCCCGCAAGTACAGTTCCCGATGATGAAGTCAACGACGCTTAATGTGGCACGAGCAAAAGTGTCACAGGGACGCGCGCTGCCCGAAAAGGTTGGACGATTCTCCAAAAGAATCGACAAAGCGCTGCCAGGAAAACACACCCGCCAGTTGTACGACCAGCTTACGTGGAAAGAAGCGACGACTCTCGCACAGCTTCGAACCGGAATGGCTAGACTGAACTACTATCTACATCGGATCAACGCGACATCCTCGGATTTATGCGGGTGTGGACAGGCAGCAGAAACGGTGGAGCATTTTCTGTTCCGATGCACTAGGTGGACAACGTTCCGAACTGAGATGCTCCAGTGTACCGAGACGCAGAGGAGCAATATCTCCTTCTATCTAGGAGGCAAGGGCCCCTTAGACGACGAGAAGTGGAAGCCAAACATGCAAGCAGTTCGAGCGACGATACGATTTGCGCTGGCAACAGGCCGTCTAGACGCAAAGTGACGAGAAACGGAATTGGAAGACCCCCCTAACACACCAAAACCGACACAACCTAACCAGCTACCAACCCGTGCCATCAACAGCAGGCACCGCTTCAGCCGCCGTAGATAGGACGTTGAACACTTGGAGAATAGGCTCCAAGATGGCATGCTAATAATACAACTACACCACGGGAATCCGCAGCGAGAAGGCAGAATCGGAGGAGTAAGCAGGAAATGGAAACAGCACTTATGGGCTTTCAGGAGACCAGGGCATAAAATCAGCATCGTACATGTAGTCAGCTTTAGCTGCCCTTTCGGCTTTGCCGCCGGGCGTAATAAATTGTGTGTGTGTGTGTGTGTGTATTGTTTCTTCTACTTGCGCATTGACTTGAACCCCTTTGCTGTAACTACGTCACGCGGCGTCCATCAGCCATAGGGTTCTAAATTATCCCAAAGATTCAACTTTTGATCCTATGGCTTAAATATGGCGGCGCGGCGAGTAGCAAGACGTGCAACATCACGTTGTCAATCAACTGACACACACACACACACACACAATTTATTACGCCCGGCGGCAAAGCCGAAAGGGCAGCTAAAGCTGACTACATGTACGATGCTGATTTTATGCCCTGGTCTCCTGAAAGCCCATAAGTGCTGTTTCCATTTCCTGCTTACTCCTCCGATTCTGCCTTCTCGCTGCGGATTCCCGTGGTGTAGTTGTATTATTAGCATGCCATCTTGGAGCCTATTCTCCAAGTGTTCAACGTCCTATCTACGGCGGCTGAAGCGGTGCCTGCTGTTGATGGCACGGGTTGGTAGCTGGTTAGGGTTGTGTCGGTTTTGGTGTGTTAGGGGGGTCTTCCAATTCCGTTTCTCGTCACTTTGCGTCTAGACGGCCTGTTGCCAGCGCAAATCGTATCGTCGCTCGAACTGCTTGCATGTTTGGCTTCCACTTCTCGTCGTCTAAGGGGCCCTTGCCTCCTAGATAGAAGGAGATATTGCTCCTCTGCGTCTCGGTACACTGGAGCATCTCAGTTCGGAACGTTGTCCACCTAGTGCATCGGAACAGAAAATGCTCCACCGTTTCTGCTGCCTGTCCACACCCGCATAAATCCGAGGATGTCGCGTTGATCCGATGTAGATAGTAGTTCAGTCTAGCCATTCCGGTTCGAAGCTGTGCGAGAGTCGTCGCTTCTTTCCACGTAAGCTGGTCGTACAACTGGCGGGTGTGTTTTCCTGGCAGCGCTTTGTCGATTCTTTTGGAGAATCGTCCAACCTTTTCGGGCAGCGCGCGTCCCTGTGACACTTTTGCTCGTGCCACATTAAGCGTCGTTGACTTCATCATCGGGAACTGTACTTGCGGGGTGGCGCCGTCTTTGGTCGCTTCGCGCGCGTTATGAGCATAAGTCACTTCCTCTTCAGTAAGACATACTGAATCTTTAAGATGCTCCACATAGTTTCAGTATTTAGACATAAGGACTGTGTACACCTATTTCTTGGATTCAGTTGGTTTGACTTGGTTTCTGGAGCCAAAAACGGATGCCAGCAAGTTTAGTGGTTTGGCTACTTTGCTTACTCGCACTGTTTGGCTTCATAATTAGGCAGCCACGCTATATTTAGAGATTTGGAAAGCACATTACAGCTGTTTTTGGCCTTTAAAACATGTAGAGTGTGTGCAGCAGAGGAAGCGACATATGCTCACAACTGTACGAAAACCGTTCTCGACTTTGATAATCTTGGACAGGACCAGTGTCAGACCTGGACATTGCATATCCGAGTCATGCATTCAACCCATGCTCGATTCCCTATTGCAATAAGGAATGTAGGCATTGTGGCCTTGAAACCTTGTTCTGTTTCTTGTTTAAGGTTAGAAATACGTGTCGTTAACAACAACAACAACAAGTACTCACTCGCTTAGTAGGAAATAGACCAATATGCACATAATTGCTGGCTGCCAAGCTGTCGCCTGACAAGAGGAGGGCGGACCACTTTTTGTGGTGAGTAATCTTCTTTAACGCAGCAAACTGATGACTTGGGTGATTATGTTCTGCTTCGGCTGCTTGTGTTGGGCTCCTTAAGTTGAGTTGAGTTGGATTCTGACAAAATGGGCAATATGGCAATGTGCGCGCGACCGCATAAGTTCTAGGATGGATTTCCCCATCAAACCGGAGTGAGAAAAATGTCGCGTGCATAACTAGTAATTATCAGCCTAACAGCCAGGACGTACGCAGAACATAAGCAATACACGAGGATTGACCAGATCGATTACTTCAATATATTCCTACTCGGATGTAGCCGCTATGTGTCGGGCTGCTTACCTAGCTTGCTTAGGTATATTCTAATTACGCTCATCAGTCTGTTGATCTGTAGCATCAACTATACCGATTCAACCAGCTGGGCAAGGATGGGTTAGATACCCACTCCATTCGTCATCTATCTAGAAAGGTGCAAAGGGGGTATGATGAGCAGGCTTCTAGACTGGCCCTTCTAGAGAGGCAAGTCAACGCATTATAGGCCCAGCTGGAGGACCAGCGGTCACGCAAGAGGAAAAGGTCCCCGTATCAGCCAACAGCACCTTCGCTACTATAGAACATATTCAGCGGGCGCGAAATACGGATGCCGGCAACACAGATAGTCTAGATGAATCCAGCGCATCTGGATTATCCAGCGAGGCCGAAAGTTTCATATGGGCGGCAAGCCCGAGGAAATGAGTGGTGATAGTGGCTCGGATGTGGGGGTGTCTCGCAGGGTGGGGTAGTTAGCCGACGCTCCCGCGCGTTAGCACGTGACACCCCACTTCGCCCTGCTGTTAGATCAGGACCAGCTATCCCTAAGATCCTCACTGTGTTCTCTATTCTGTGTGCATGCGCCCTCTGTTGAAGAGTGTGTTGTTCTCCTGCCTGCTTTCTCACTTTCGTCTTGCCTTCTAACACCCTTCTTTCGCGTCCTCCTGCTTCGGCTCTGTCGGTGTTTGGCACCGTATCCGGTTCTCCCTCCGTCTGGTGGCCGAGGAGTTTACGTAGTAGATCCTCGGAAGATCTGCCGTGTGGCCTGGTACCCCATCCAGCCTGCAGCAACGGTCCTGCTACCATCTAACATCTGGGAGCCATCAGTATAGACAACAACATCCCTCTTTGAAAACATTCCCAATTTGTCTGCCAAGGTGATGGCAGTTCTTCTTTGATCTTCCTAGGTTCATAGTCGACCATACTAAGGGGGAAAATGCAATGGCATAAAAGCCTTGGATACGTACCGCTAAGTACTGTGCTTTGGACCACCACGTGACCGTGTGCTCCATGCTGTACGGTACGTGCCATTGCTCCACTTTAGCCACATCATTAGAGAACAAACGCTCAAGTCATGAAATGCCTCCCCGCCAATCGGAAATTTTCTCCCCAAGTATCGTGTTTCCAAGGCAACCAAAAACGGCGCCTAACGGGCTCAGTGGGAACCGGGACTTTACGTCCTTGGCCGCCTCCGTCCCCCGCCCTCGCCGGCCATACACACCACATCACACCTCGGCAAGAGTCGCAACCGCTGTCGTTAACCATCGTCGCCGCCCCATGAGCTTCCACGCTTTCGCACACGCGTGCTAGTAGCATGTCCAACAGCGAGTGCATCTGGAACTGGCTCGACGCAACAACTGACGACGACCTCACCGACCCCAATGCCAACCTCGCCAGCTTCGACGACGTCCGCGTCCCCGCCCTCGTCCCCAGCAAACGCGAGCACGACCCAAAATACAGTCGTCGAGGTAACAAGCGCCCCGCGCCCGAAGAGACCATCGCCGTCCCCGATCGCGCCTTCTCCCTTTCCTCCAACACCAGAAAGAAAAGCAATCGAGCCATCCTCACGCCCCCACTGTCCACGACAGACTGCGACCTGCCCCCCGCCGTCATGAGCCAGGAAGAGACACCGCGGAAAAGACAGCGTCCCCTCCCTGACAGCGATTACACGCCTCGCGCTTCGTCCTCCTCCGTTTCGAATGCCCCCCTCGCACCGCAAGACTCAGTATCGCGCGCTGGCAGTACGAGTGCTACGGGTTCCTCCGCCTCGGGCCGATCCAACAGGTCCCCGACCAAGCTGTTGAACGCCCTGGAACTCAAAGAACCCCTACAGATCGAATTCAAATTCTTCTCCGATGCCGACGCATCCGAAAGTCTTCACCTCCCCCCTGCTCTGGTAGAGGTCCGGAACACCATCTACGACTTTTACAAAGACCGACGTATCATCCCCTCGTCCCACAAGGTGCGTTGCCCGCCCATCCCATTCCATCCATCACCTGGCACATCCGCAGTGACAACTCCCCCATCCATTCTGCCGCTTCCATCGCTAACGCTTTGCCTCCCCTTGCCCCCGACACAGGACGAAGCCGACACCATCCGTGGCCCGGAGGCGAGAGACATAACGACCCTCACCTTCTTCAACGACACTTGCGAGCCCCAGCGATACGGCCCAATACCTTCCGTCCGGTCGTTGCGCACGGCGGTTAGGAACTCGTCCAAGTTCGCCAGCCAGCGCGCATCGGAGCCCATGTGGAACACCGAGGTCCATGCCCACCTGCTACGCCTCGCCCTTCGACCAGATCTCGAAGACATCGACGGCGATCTCGTCAACTTCACGGTTGCGTAAGCCTTGCTTGCACCCCAACGGCCCTTCTTGCTTGTCCGATCTGCCGTTGCTGACTTTTTCTCTCACATCCATCCAGGACCACCGCCCGCACGCACCATCTGCTCCACAACGGAGGCCCTTCCAAGATGATTGATTTCGCCATGTACATTGACACCGAAGTCGTCCAAGATATACACCTCCCGCAGCGCATCAAAGAGCTCCGTCTACAGTTTCCCTCTGACGCCGTCAACTCCACGCCGTACCACTTTCTACGCAACAAGCCCATCTCCGTGGCCATCGAGACTAAGAGGAGCGATGGTCTTGAGCAAGCCGTGCTGCAGATCGGCATTTGGCAAGCCGCGCACTGGGCCTACTTCGACCGCATCGCCTCTAAAAAAGGTTCCACCCTCGACGGCCTGGAATTCCTCCCGGGCCTGGTCGCGTCTGGGGCCGACTGGTATTTTGTCGCGTCTACCAGAGAGGGCCAGCGAACGGTGTGTCCCTCTTTCCTCCAGATCTTGCCGACAATGCAGTAACCAACCGACTCTTACAGACATTGTGGGAGAAGCAGCCCATCGGGTCTACGCAATCGCTTGTTGGAACCTACAAGGTTATCCGGACCATACAGTACCTCGCATGGTGGTCGGCCAAGGTGTACTGGCCGTGGTTCATGGGCAACGTTCTCTCGTGAGCTGCTACTTGTGTACAAAGAAAAGTACAACGAAGAGTGCAGTCCACCCCCCGTTTCCATGGCGTCCAGGCAGGCAGGCACTGGAACATAAAGCATCTCGCGTCCGGCTCTGGCTTCCCCTCAAAGCCTCGGTGCATCGAAAACGGTATCTGGACAAGGCCTACGCTTGCCGCCGGCTCAACGGCGACACAGGTTGAATTCGATACAGATATGCATCGCTAGGGGCCCATCAAGGATGCACCAAGTATGGGCCTTGACAGGGATACGTCGCCCGCCTTGGCCCATCGAGAGGGCACTCACACTGGCTAAAAGCAAATGACTGGCTTTCAGATTGGCGGACCGGACTGGTCTTGGTCTCAAGGGACCCGGACAATCCAAACGGGGAGCATCGAGTTACATTCAACCACTCGCATGTCGACGGAGAGATGCCAGGTACACTCCTGTGGGTAAAGGAAGTTTATTATGAGGTATCCGACACCAGGGTAGGAAGCTATTATAATTGGGACCTCAAGAATGTACAGGCACTGACTGTTACCGGCCTCTCTGGACTGGTGTTGCGATAGTACCTTCGGTATTCCGCAGTGGAAGCCTCAAGGTCCTTAAAACCACTTGTCACTCAATAACAGAAATGATTTGCATCATGCTAGCTGGGGCCTGATTCTAACCCCGAATTCGGAACAGTCCTTCCTCTTTGTTTACTCTGCCAGTGCGGTCTCCTCCCGGGGGGTGACAGGTCGACGCTACGGCCGTCCTGAGAAGAACCCGGTCTAGCTCACGTTCAGGCCTGGCGATATGCTGCCGTTCGAGAGATGTGTTGCAAGTTTGTCGTTCCTCATCTAACCGACCAGCAAGTTCCTCGTAGTCACCGAGATCGCCCTTCTGGATTCATGTCTGACCGTCCACATGGCTACCTGGTTCGAATATTTCAGTGTCTGAGCATTCGCAAAAAAGGGAAGATGGTGCGGGACAGCCCATCTGAGCCCTATTCCGGGATCCTTCAGCGGAGTCAATCTTGATTTGAAGAAGGGTGAAGCGCTGTGACACATCGAGAGCAAATACCGTTGTGGTGTGACGAGTTCCTACCGTCTGATCATGCTCTCCCATACAACCGGCGCGGATGGTTTGCATTTACCGCAGACTTCGTTGCCACGGTACCCACAGTGCGTACGTAAGGAGGGCATTACCTTTAGGTCCTAGCATATAATAGGCACTACCTTGACACAATCCACTGAATATGGTTACACCTGAATTTGCGTTGTAATCGCACATTGCGTCTGGCTTTCGTAGCTGTGAGCTGATGAAATTGGGTAACAAATAGGACGAATCGCTGTGAAGGACGTTGACAGCATATGCCCATGATATACGCCCCGCGCAGTTCGCTCGCAAGGTAGGATGCCGCGCAAAAACCAGCCGTTTTGCATGCAAAGACTGCTTGACCGGGGCAGAAGTTATGTAATGCGCTGGCTCATGATTCGGTGGGACAAGAGCCATGCAGAAAGCAGACAGACGAATATGGAGCTCGGGGTTGTTGCTGTCCGTTAGGTGTGGCATCCGCGTGGCGTGAGAGAAGAGGAGATTGGGGAAGACCTCCTTACCACGCCTCCATTCCCTGACGGCCAAGCGGAATGCCTGCGCGCTGTCGGCGCCATTGAGAAATGGCCCCATGTCCACACCAGGCTGCCGAATCCGCCTCGCTAACGCATACGGAGCCAAGGCTCTGCTCTACCGACAGTCGTACTTCCAGCTGTGATGACTGATGCCAGGGATAACAGTCATAGGCAGCCTTGCTCGTCGGTTGTCCGACAGAATGAGCGGGCGTTGTTTGTTGCGAGAGGAGATGGTGTCGCAAGTGGGGAGCCTGCCCCGACCGGAAGCGGCACCGTTATGATGGCTTGCGCGACAGACCGGATCCATCGCACTGTCGTAATTCGACCTGGCGGAACGCTCATCGGATTACACGCCCGCTGACGGCTGCCCTCCGATTGATCAACGTATGGCAGGACGCCTAACGTGACGTCAAGGCTCTCTCGAGGGCACTCGTGCAGCCACGCGGATCATCCCATTGGACACAGACGGCTGAGATGGATACACATGGGTGGTTGTCTGAGTGCACGGCAAGCATGAACAATCTCGTGAAACCTAACTTTGCACCCGGATGTGATTGCATGGCGCAAGTACCCTGGGCATGACACCCAACCAATCCATCCATGCACACGGGTGAGGCTAGCTAACGGGCGTCTAATTGGCGTATCGTCCTGACCTAGTAGGTAATGGATCGGTGCAGTCCGGCAGTACTTGCCTGTCGCGACACAACAGAAACTCACCGTCACCCATTGTGCCTCAGGCGGTTACAGCATTGATCGGCGGGCCCCGTAATATCATTTAGCCAGCCTGCTTCGCCACACTTTAGGCCTACAAGTTGGGCGTCGACCTCGGGGATTGAGCTAATGCAGTCTTGAGGCTGCCATCAGGGAGGGCGCCGCTCTCTTGCGAGGTCCAGCGCATCACGCTAGCGCTTAATCAAACTAGACCCAATGAGGCCAAACATTACCCCATGCACTTACTTGCCTGCAGCTCCTTACATATAAGGTTTGGCTCGATTCTTCTGACTCTGATGCGGGAACGCACCAAAGAAGTTCATCGCCTAGCTTATGCTGGCAAATTTACTACATTATGGAGAAACTTCGCGACTCAATTTCGAATCTCATCGCCGCAGTCAAACCTACGGAATTCCGCCCGAGACTCATACGCGATTTCCTGCAGGAATCAGAATCATTCAACCAAGTCATACAGGATCCAGCACTGTATCAGGCCAAATCAAAACGCGAATGGGCTGCTTGTGTCGCTTTATTCGATGGGCTTGCCTCTGGCCTTACAAACCAATCCGCTCCATATCCCCAACGGTTCCGAGAATGGAATTTGGTACAATACAAGGGGCTTGACATCGGCTATTGCACGCGCCTCCTGTACGGGCTTACACTATGTCTTCACGCTGCTGCCCAAGATACTGCCCAAAAAGAATTGCGGTTAGTTCCCCTAATGATCATGGATCTTATTAATGCTAATTCTATCGCCCTCAAGACCTGTGCCTACCATCACGCAACAATACTTGCTGAAGTTCAGAGGCAAACCATTGCTGCATGTCGCGGACGATTTGCTCTATCTGAATCATCAGATACAACATTTGTCCGACTTGTCGGCGCCGACGCTGGTAGATAAGGATGAGGATGCCAAACCGGACACCCTACGATCCCTCCAGAAGGATTCCATATTTCAGTATTCCTCCAACGCCCGGGCTGCCTTCCCAGAGCTCTTTCCGCCACAACAGCCTACCCCACCAGCCCCTGCCCCTCTCTCCGCCTCCATGCCATTTTGGCCCACCGTGGCGCCTCCTGGTCGGCCACAGCGAGACCTCTATGAATCTCTCGAGACGCAAGCATCTTCCCTGATTACCTCCCCTTCCGATGTCATTTTAACTCTATAACAGCCTCTACTCCACTGGAGACTACTCGGACCTGACTATATCCTCTGCTGCAAAGAGCTATCTAGTCCACCGCGCCATCGTCTGTCCCCGCTCCGAATTCTTAGCTGCTGCATGCCGTAGCCCGTTCAAAGTACCCACGTATCTGTCCGCATACGATATCATCATTGCTAACGTGGGCTACCGCGTAGGAAGCGTCTGATGGCGTCATCTCCCTTCTTGACGACGAACCCTACGTTGTAGATATGATGATCCAATATTTTTATCGTCTCGACTATCAACTTCTCGACTCGCCAGAACAGCAAGATAATTGCACGGATCTTTCGGGCCTCTTTCTCCACGCCAAGGTATATGCGATTGCAGAAAAGTATGTCATTGGCGGTCTTAAAGACCTTGCCGTGACTAAATTTAGGACTGCTGCTGAAACAACATGGGATGCTGGTGACTTTCTCGATGCTGCTAGCGAGGCTTACACCTCTACTATCGATGCTGATCGGGGGTTGCGGGACGTCGTCCTTGAAGTATTTACCCAGCACGGGGATCTGTTAGGCCGGGATGAAGCAAAGTCGCTTGTTAAAAGACAAGGCTCACTTGCTTATGATCTCCTTGTGCATTTCCATCAAAAGGGAAAACTCCGGTATTAAGTTTGCCGAGCAATCACAGTATGTCTAACTGCTTTCTGGATCTTGTGGGTTAGTTGGAAACAACGACCCCGGCGGGGTGCCAGTGGGCCGCCAGGTTAGCCTGGCACGGTTTGATGGGGATTGAGGGTTTGTAGGGATCGCATTTGATCAATATCAGGTCTGTACTACTACTACGCAGCGTTGATCGATTGACTATCTTGTGTACACCTACAGTCGTTCCTTTCCTTAACATTCTGGTTCCCATCCCGTACCTATTCTCGTACCTATGCTCTTAGACACCATCCTCCATCCAGAGTGCCCTTGTTCAATCTCGCATTCATCGCTTGGATAAAGAATTGTCCTACTGCCTAGCTTAACGAGTCGTTCAACCTGAATTGGCTTAACTCATCGGAAGGAGCCAAGCTCAAAGACTCGAAGCCTGAGGACTGCGATGATCTGCATCATGTGCTCAGGCGCGCTTCTCTTTTGCACTGTTGTCCTTCCTTAATATCCTGCATCCGTCATCGGGTCATCTTCCGGGTCAAGATCCATGGGGTCGCCGACCGGAACCTCATCGTCGAGATTCATAGGGTCGCCGACCGGAACCCCATCATTCGTCACCTCACGGATCTTTTCATCATCCGAGGCAGACCGCTGTCCGTCCATCTCGGCCGTCGCTTCAGATTGCACCACTGCGGCTGAATCATGGCAGTATGAGTTCGCGTGGGCGCGCGTCTCCTCAGCGTCAGGCGTATGGCATGATGGCAGCCTGGCTTCCAGGACACTAGTAAATTTTTGACCGCTGTTCAGCTGGCTACTTCGGTATGATACACGAACCATCGCTGCTCCATGTTTGCATTTCCCTTGAGCACAGTTGCCCTGAGTCAGGGTGTATTCAACCACCCCACGCTGCTGAACCCCATCCAGCAGCTCAAGTCTAAGAACTGCCCCACAACCACACCCCGCCTCGAGGTTTCCGGTCGCGCCGACAAGGTTTTCAGTCCCTCCTCGCGTTACTTCGTTTGTGGCCGTACTTGACATTTTGGTATCTGGCTATTTCCTTTATTCGTTCTTATCGTGTATAACCTGCTGTTAAGAACCCTGTTGATTGCTGCTCTGGTACCTTTTAGTCCACTTAGGTATGTAATCCCACACTGTTTCCTTGCACAACTGTCAAAGTGGACCGTCTAAGTCTGTCTCCACCTCTCGGTGCAATGCAAAAGAGAGAGCATCCTATAGATTCCTCTGATCTCTCGTTTTGGGTGGCTGTGTGATGAAATAGAAGAGAATGCCCACCGAAGTTTTCCAGTTCAAGGGCGCAATGCCTTTGCTTTTATTTCCCCTTGAGTGAGGAGTAATGCGATTACTTAAGAAAGCACAACCGCACTTTTTCATACGGGTAGCCAGCCAATGGGCCCTGAGTAGCCTCTCCACCAAGCTCGCGTCGTGCTCGTCGCGTCTCCATTCTACCTCTTGGCCGTCCAATGAACGAAGGTGGGCACGCGCCCCTTAACAGCGCAGCGCTGTCTTCTGCTTCTTACAGGAGGGTATGCCCACCCCCAAGTTACGCTTTCGTTACTTGATGGCCTTTGGTTCTACTCACACTTTTCTCTACCAAGTTAACGAAGCTCGCAGTTGGAGCTCCACTGTCTCCCTTCAATACATTCAAAAGTCGTGAGAAATAATTACCGAGGACGGTCGAGCAGACGGTGGCAACTACTACGGCGGTTGGTCACCAGTTACCTAAGGAACAAACCGATAAGGCTGTTATCTATCTTGGCACCTTCAAAGGTCTGCAGCGCTTTACAATGCAACGAATCAACTAACAAGACCATAGTAAAGGACCTTTGTCGGACCACCGATGTTTCTCGAAAACAACCCGAACGAAACGGCCAAGTGCGCCGAAACCACATACTATTGGATAAATTGGGGTCTCAAAAAAGACGTCAGAGGAAAACCAATGCACCCTCCACGCGGAGAATACCTGCTGATATGACTTACAAGCCTATCAGACTCGGTAGGCGAAGGGCCCTGGTGGGTTATGCCAAGCTGTGTATGGGTTCTTTGACTGCGTAGGGAGGCTTCGTCACCGCATGGAGATCAGACAGCGCACCAGTACCGCGAATCCAGGTCCTTGCTTGAGCGCTGCTCTGATCACTCACGATCAAGTTGAATATCGCTCATGCTTTCGAGGATTGACATATCGTATTGTGGGTGCTCACAGCAGCAACGAACGGCGAAGTGGGCAAAAGTGAATTGTGATGGTGGTGAAGCAGCTAGAAAGGCCTGCCAGCCTGTGGGCTGGCGAAGGAGGTGAGGGGCCGAGACTGGCCACCCCCCGGAGGTCACGTGACCTCCAGAGGGCCCCCCTCAACACTATCTATAACTCAAGGGGTCTAGGATCTTCTCCTGAACTTTCTTTTCATAAGGTATCCACTGTTAGTAGCTGTTAAGTCCATAGAGGGCTTCGGCCCACCACACTATCATTTCTCATCATCAGCCCACGCGAGCTGAATCCCACTATCATGGCCGTCTCTCTAGATGTTGGGCCATCGATCACGGTTCACGGGGACGCCAGTACATCCCGACGGTCTGGACGTGTCCGGAAACCGACCGCAAAGGTCAGAGTGGTTGAGCAAGTTAGCTACCAGGACAATGCTGAGCTTAAAGAGGAGATTAACAAGCTTTCGAATCTCGTCCAGGATCTCCTACGACGGGACGCCGAGAGGGAACAACTCCTAAAAGACTGCTTGAAGAAGATCGAATCCTTGGAAAGAGAGCTCCAGGAGGAGAAACAGCGCTCAGACCGGTACCAACGTGGTCTAGCAAGGTCCATGCATGCTGGTAGCACAGGACCCAGCGAGTCCGCCCTGAGTCTCCAAGGGCATCCCCTACACTCAGCCCAGAACCAGCCGCCCCCGGTTCGGTCCTACGCGACGGTGGCGAGGCGGCCACTTACCAGAAAGCAGGATGAACCAACACCAGCAAAACAAGCCGCAAACCGGGCGGCCTCGAAAGACCTACGCATCTTCGCGCGTCTGCCGCCTGAAAGCCCGCTTCGTAGCGAGAGAGCCTACGACATATACGTCTTCGTTCGAGAAAGGCTTAGCCCCCAAGCTCGAGAAGCCCTCAAAGGAATCGACCATGTTAGGACAGGACTGGCACTCCTACCTTCATCGGCGGACGGCGCAAAAGTCCTGCTAGACAACAGAGAGCAAATTGTCGCCCTCCTCCAGGCGCAGGCGGTTGAACAGCGCGATACCTGGATCCGGGCCTATATCGCCAACGTCCCTTTCACTAGGCATTGTTTACTAACCAACACTGAGCTGGAGATCACGACCGAGGAGCTCCTTGAAGAGATACAGACCGCAACAAAACTCAAGCCTGAAAAAGCATACTTTTCCAGGAAAGACGAAGTCGAACGGCTTGGTACGGTGACAGCCTGGTTTAGGGCGGAGGCCGTGAGGCAACTACCAAGGCGCCTCCGTTTGATGGGGGCCAGCGTTTTCGTGAACCTGCAGTTTCCGAAGGAGAAGAGCCTCCGCTGCGGCGGTTTTCACAACGAACGAACGTGTACCAGAACGAAGAGATGCCTCAAGTGCAGCTCTCCTTCCCACACAACCGACCAACACCGGGCACCTTGTGGTGGCACCGAAGGCCACGATGGCTGCGACTGCCCCTTTAAGTGTCCGTCGTGTAACGGGCCCCATGCCGCCTTTGATGTGACATGCCCCATCAAACCCAAAGTGGTGAAAGGCGTAGTCCAGAGGAGGAACAAGGCACAGCTACGGGCCATCCGAGCCGAGGGAGAGAGATCGTGGAGATTCGCGACCCAGCAGTCGCATCGACATTCCCATGAAGAAGGACAAGTGACGGACTGTGCCCCAGCAAATGAGACACAGCAGAAGTAGGCAGTCCTCTAGGATCCTGCAAATCATGCAAGCAAACGTGGCCAGACGGCCATCTGCACACGAAACGGCACTGAATCTAGCTTACGCGGCCCATGTCGACATACTGCTAATACAAGAGCCCTCCATCCGCTCGGAAGAGAGAAGACTCACAAGATGCCACCCGGGTTTCGAGATTTTCACCCCAGTGGACAACTGGGTCGAAGAAAGACCTAGGGTGCTCACTTACCTCCGCAGAGGAACTGGTCTACGCGGCGTACAGACACGCCCACTGCCCAGCCCATCCACAGATCTGCTCTTCCTACAACTCCTGGCGGGAATGCGGGAAATCCTCACAGTCATCAACGTGTACAACGCCCCTAGTCGTTCGCTGCGACCCGGCCAGGCGGTCAGGGACATCATAGCGGCCTGGCAACCGAAACCTGAGGATCGAGTACTGATCGCGGGGGATTTCAACCTACACCATTGGGCCTGGCAGCCCGATGCCACGAGCTCCTCTGACGCTGACAACCTGGTAGAATGGGCAGAAGCCTCCAGACTTGTCCTGCTGTCGCCGATAGGTGAAGCCACACATAAGGGCGGCAACACGCTAGACCTAGCCTGGGCGTCCGGCAGCCTCTACGGGGCATCTACCAGCATAGAAACGTCCCTGCACACAACGTCAGACCATGAAAGCCTGCTGACCCGGGTCCCCTTGGCCCTAACCGACCCGGTCGACCCAACTCCGGGGAGGTTCCGGCTTGAGACGATGGACGAGAAGCTCTTCCTCGACATCCTCAAGCGAAACGTACACCCCATTCGCCATACTGCAAGCAACGCAAGAGATCCACAGGCTTTGGACATGCTAGCACAGCAGCTTACAGATTGCCTCGGAGAAGCGCTTACGGCCTCTACTAGGCGCGCGCTTGGCAGAGGACCTGGGAGGCCATAACTCCACCACCCTACTTACGAACCACCCCCACATCCGAACCACTATCATCACCACTTTCACCACCACTTTCACCACCACTTTCACTGCCTATATCACTAGGCTTTCCACCCACATATATGCAACTTTCAGCCTCACTGGATAATTCTGATAGGCTGGATTCATCCGCACTATCTATTTGGCCGGATTCCGGATTTTGCGCCCGCTGGATATGCTGTATAGTGGCAAAAGTGCTGTTGGGCGATAATGGGACCTTTTTCCTCTTGCGTAACTGCTGGGCATCTATATGGGCTTGCAGATGATGGACTTGCTGCTCTAGAAGGGCTGCTCTAGATGCCTGCTTATCATATCCCTTTTGCACCTTTCTAGATAGGTGACGAAGAGTATGGGTATCCAGCCCATCCTCAGCTATCTGGCTCAACTGGCGTAATTGATGCCGTAGATCTGAGGATCGATGGGGGGTTGCCCATGGGATGATAGATTTGGCTTTATCCCACTGCTGGCTGCTGGGCTGCTGCTGGCTGCTGGGCTTTTGCTGGCTGGATGATGCCTTAGATACCAAGGGGTTGGATAGAGGGCGATGTCTAGAGACTGGCCATAACCCAGCCCATTTCCAGCCAGCCTTTATATTCTTAGATGTCAGGGCTGCATTGCGGGCTTCCAGATAGCAGCCTAGAAATGCCCTTTTTCCAGCCACTGTTGAATCCGTGACTATATCATCCATAGATCCAATGCCCTGCCTATAGGCATTCTTCAATGGGCTGAAGATGGAGATATCTAGAGGCTGGAGGACAGCAGAGGAGTGCGGCGGCAGAAACAGCAGATAGATGTGATGCTGCCAGCATTGCCACATAAAGTCAGCAGTTATATGGCTGTGATGCCCATCTAGAATCAGCAGTCTGGCCGCATCTGGCTGGCTGGGCATAGTCCCTGGGATAAAGACCTTCTTCAGCCACTCAAGGGCAGTCTGGTCAGTAGTCCAGCCATTCTCAGAGTATGTGAAGTGCCAGCTATCATATCCAGATAGGTCAGATGGGAACCACTGGGCCTGGACCGATTTACCCTTATAAATAACCAAGGGATCCAGGGACTTTCCAGTGGCAGAGATACACTCGATGAGGGATATCCATGCTCTGGATCCAGGCTGCTTTTTCTGGATATATCGCGATGCTGCAGAGCCCAGCACTAGCCCATTAGCTCCCTTGCCCTCCATGATGCCAGTTTCATCCATATTCCAGCGGTTAGATGGATGGATTCCTTGGATGGCAGGGATATCCATACGTTGGAGGAATTCTTGGATAACCTCTGGGGAATGGGCCTTATATCGTCTGGCATCCATTGCTCTAGATCGCTTCGTTCTGATGGATGGGTTTCGCCGCAGGAATCGGCCCATCCATTTCCTCCCTATAGGAGGATGCCCATCGCCCATCATATGCCCAACTAGTCCTTTCACTTGCTTATGGGTAAGGGAGTGACCAAGAGACTCTTGGGCCAGTATATGGGCAACTAGATTATCCTCCTGAGCCTGGGATAATGCTGCATATGGCTGAAGGCAGCATTTCTGCTTTGGCGGCCGTGGTTCCGATGCTGAAGTGATGGGTAGGGAATCCCCCAGTTACGAGCTGCCTGGCGAATAGGGCAGCCAGCAGCCACATCTGCAAGGGCCTGTTGCATCTCATACTCGGTATACTGCTTCATTGTATAATAAAGAAGGTATCCTGAAAAAATGGCGTTGTTTGGCGATATATAGTAATTGTTATGATAGTTTGAAAATAGTGGTGATGTTGATGAAGGAGGAGAGATGCGGCATTTTCGGGTGGTTCGGATGTGGGGGTGGTTCGTAAGTGGGGTAGTGGAGTTACTGGGACGAGAACTGCAGGCGGAAACACCGAGCCTACACGACCATGAGAGCAACTGTGGCAAGACTCTGCGCTTTGGGAATAGATTGTCAATGGGAACGAAACGAGGAGGACGCTCTGAAACAGGACTTTCTCCATCAGCTGCGGCGCTCTAAGGACACGTACTGGAGAGGAAAGATCGGCGCAGCCCCCACTGGCAAAGAGGTATTTGAAATGGTCGGGTGGCATAAGGCCAAGGGATCCTTCCAGACCCCTCCACTCCGAGATGGGAGCAATCCAACCATGCTCGTATCACAACCGAAGGAGAAGCGGGATCTGTTCGCCCGCGTCCTACTCAGAAATGCCGCCATCTCCACGGATATACCAGCAGAGAGCCCAGGACCTCGCCTGGACGCCAATCTTCCTTTCCCGCAGGTTACAAAAGACGAGGTACAAACATCGATCTTCTCTGCGGGAAGCACCACTCCCGGGTCCGACGGAATCACTACCGCCGTTCTTAAGACAGCGTGGCCCGTTATCGAGGACATCGTCTTCTGGCTCTACAGCGGATGCATACGCGAGGGCTGGCATCCTACCTGTTTCAAAGAAGCTATCCTAGTCATCCTGCCTAAGCCGGGCAAGAGAGACAGGGCGCTCCCGCGCTCGTATAGACCAATCGCGCTGTTGTCTGTACTCGGAAAAGGCTTGGAGAGACTTGTCGCAAGAAGGCTTGCCTGGATCACAGTCAAGTTCCGGGTACTGCACGACCAACAGTTTGGCGCCCTCCCCCTCCGCTCGTGCAGCGACCTCACCGCCGCTGCCATCCACGACATCGAGTGTGCCTGGCAAAGAGGTCTTGTCACCTCTATGCTTACGCTCGACATCAAAGGGGCCTTCGATGCTGTGCTGCCCGGAAGGCTGCTCCGACGCCTCCGACGCCAAGGATGGCCGGAGAACCTCGTGCAATGGGTCTCGAGCTTCGTCCTCGGGAGAAGAGCAAGAATAAGGCTAGACGGAGAGATGGGAGACGTCTTCGACCTTGAGTGTGGGCTACCCCAGGGCTCGCCCGTGTCCCCCATCCTCTTCATGCTGTACATCGAACCCTTATTCCAGCTGGGCACCGTTCATCCAGGCAGGAAGCGATCTCGGTTTGGCTATGCCGACGACGTCGCCATCCTGGCAAGCTCAACCTCACTGGAGGACAATTGTGCGCTGCTAGCTAAAGAATGGGAGGAAGCCCAGGAATGGGGGGCGTCAGAGGGAATCACTTTCGACACTGATAAATCCGAGCTCATCCACTTCACTAGGAGACCAAAAGATGGAAACCCGGTAATGACTGTCAGGCTGTTGGATGGGAGACGGCACACAGTTCATGCCGTCAATCAAGGAGCCTCCCTACGATGGCTTGGGGTCCACTTCGACCGAAGACTCACATTCAAGAACCATGTGAGAGACCTCTGCGCCAAAGCCTGCCAAGTGGTCAATGGACTACGGGGACTAGGGAACACCGTCTGGGGCGCGCCGGCCCACCTGCTCGGCCGTGCTATGACCTCCTGCGTACTACCCATTCAATACTATGCATCAGAGGCATGGTGGCCGGGCAGGAATCGGATCAAGAATGGGCACATCGCCTCGAACGGGGTCAACGGTCTACTCCGCCAACTTGACATTACGCAAGCCAGAGCCATTAGAGCTGCACTCCCTGTGTATAAAACGACGCCTGTACCGATCCTACAGCGCGAAGCTGCCCTACCGCCGGCAGAGGTGATATTAGACGCCAAGCTCTATAAAGCCTCTGTAAGGATCCATCGCCTCGACGAACGACACCCCCTCCGAACGAGGCTCAGAGACAGTCCCGGTCCGGACTCAAGACTGCGGCGAATGGCAAGCCTCACCGATAGAAATGCTGAACACATCGACCCGCTAGACCTACCACCTTGGGACCGCTTAGCTGACTGGCACACAGCCCTTAGCATGGTCGGCTATGATCCTAGGAAGACCAAAGAAGAACTGGCCATCGCCTTTACAGACAGATTGGGAACATTCTCGAGGCGGGACATCGTTGTCTATACTGACGGCTCCCAGATGTTGGACGGTAGCAGAACCGCCGCTGGAGCAGGCTGGGTAGGGTACCAGGCCACACAGCAGATCTTCCGGGGATCGGAACCGCTCGGCCACCAGACGGAGGTCTTTGATGCAGAGGCGCAAGCCGCTTTCCGGGGCCTGCTGGAAGCCATGAGGTCTCCCACGGCGCGGATGGCAGACAACGTTCACATCTGCCTCGATAACCTCGCAGTCGCAGCCCAGCTCGTTACCTGGAGTGCAGGAAGCAGCCAGGCTAGATTGAGGGCCTTTGGCAGTCTCGCCTCCTCTTGGACACAGAGACGACGGGCAAGCTGGACGATGCCAGGCAGAGTATACATTTGGTGGTGCCCTGGACACACGGGTATACCAGGAAACGAGGAGGCAGACGCTCTAGCCAAGGAGGCCTGCAAACAAACCCCAGAATCATATCCACGGCCTACATTGGCGCACTTAAAACGGCAGTCTAAAGGGGTCGCTATCCAAGTCTTCTCTAAAAGATGGCCTTCACTGTGCCCTCGGCAGTATGCCGACCTTGGGATAGTTCCCCGTGCCAAGCCCCCCGAGCTTCGCCTTCCTCGGCACCTGCTGGGAAGGCTGTATGCAGCAAGATCACATCACGGAGACTTCGCAGCGTACCACGAGAGGTTTGGCCATCAAGACGCACTGCTCGCCTGCAGCTGTGGTAGACGCAAAAGCCCAGTGCACTTCTACTTCTGCAAGCGTGGCCGGAAAACCACACCACACCATCTCCGCCAACGCATGGCGAAAGCAAGCATCGATTTTCTGCTAGGCTCTGCAAAGGGAGCCTCTCTTCTATGCGAATGGATGGAGGCGACCAATTTCTTCTCTGAAATCTGCCCGACTCATTGAACAGGAACGTTAGGTGAAGACGGGGACCTGTAACATAGTTTAGATTAGCATAGACCATGTCGGCATTGCCCGGCACGTCCCTATTCACTCTGGACGTTAAATATATCATCATCATCATCACCAGTACCCACTGAGCGATCACTGGTATCCACTGAGCGCTCAACGGGATATGCGAAGTGATCACTACCAATGAAATCGTCAGGGACGATCAGAACGACAGGACCACGGATTTGTATATAGAATGAACTTGGACGCACTCAAGGACAGACTTCCATAGCTCTTCAGCAATCAACTTGTGATACATTCTCTGAATACCCTTTCAGTATCCCTTTAGTGATTCAATTGACAAGAGCTATACGAGCTACCCTTACGACCTTTGACCACCCGACTGATCACCGAGTGATCAACAGACCCAAGCCTACGAAAAACTGTTACCGAGTATCGACCTCAGCTATACTATTAGCGGAAACCCTACTGTCGGATTACTGACCGCAACATCAGTCTTAGACAGTAAAATGTCTTTAAGGCAAACATACATAGAACACCGAGTCAATCAGACCGAGCTATCGTACATGCTGGCCTTACTAGCCGCGGTAATAGCGGTCCGCCGCTGTCCCGCTGTAATATATCTTGAAACATGAACCACGATGGATTCTAGTTCTTTGGCAAAATCGTCTTCTCCTCGATGCTCCAACATTCCTGGCTTCTCTAGCACCGCTCGCTTTCTCTTCTTGTTATGAACATTAGAGCTTAGCAAACCGAGCGGAGGGCGGTAGCTAATCGCCCGCTCGAAATCCACTACTATAATACTACCACTCACTGTGTCACGTAAGATGTTACGTAGCTCGCATCGCGGTGAAGGACTCCCAAACTATGTATTTTCTTGTACGCCTGAGCAACCGCGTCGATGTCGGCCTTGGCGGCTTCGTTGGCGGTGTCGAACAGAGGCACGCCGGCCCAGCTGAGGAACAAGACGTGCTTGTACACACCACTATCGTAGTACAATGGCAGGTCTAGATCTACCCTACCCAAACAGACCGGAACATGCTTTCCCTGAATCGGGCGGAGTCGATCGTACACCTCATTTTCACGTTGAAGACGGGCCACATCAAGTGTCTCAACGCCTTTGGCCACGAACCGTGTAGCCATAGGAGGATAGCCGAACCTTGAAGAGTGAGCCGACCGAGCCGGACAAGTGAAGCGGTGTGACGTTAGCACCAGGGCCGCGATCTTCGGCGAGTTGAGTACGGACGAGTTGAAGGAGATCCAGTTGGCTGAGATGCTGATGTCCGTGATGCTGGATATTCGGGCAGCGTCCGTCCATTTGCCCACCGATCGCCAATCCAAGCAGGCATTGCGGAGTGCAAAATGGACGATCCTTTATATCTTGTTGCTTGCGTTGGCCATACCATCGTCCCCCGTTGTCCTGTTGCGCCTCTTTCCTGGCCACCCCGGCGCCCGTTGACCTGTTTGTAACTTGTCCCTGTGTATGATTCAATCGTGACGGTGTAGGTGAAGGAGGTGTCTCTTCTTAATCGTCGCCGCTATCGTCTCGATGATTTGCTTTGCTGTCAGATTGCTTGCACCGAGAACGTGTCCGAATTGGCGAGCGTTTAAACCCTCGCCAGCGTTGAGGTTTGTAAGGAGAGGCGCGCGCCTCCTTGCATTTGCGCACTGTTTCGGGTATGTTTCTCAATACGTCGTCATATCTACGGCCCAGGTGTCGAGATCCGCGGCGGCATCGTGCCAGGACAATGGAGGCGGTTCAGCACGGAGGGCCTGAAGTATGAAGGCAAAGACCTGCGCAACAGCTGTGCCATAGAGCCTATTCTCGTCGCCATCAAGAACGTCCAGGTCGGGCACGCGCACAGAATAGTACACGATAGTAGGATCATCCGGAATGTGCAGGAAGACGAATGCCTCTCCTGTGCACACATATCCATGCCGGATACCTTTGCCGACCATGTACAAGAAGAGCTGAGTGACAACGTCAGCAACGAGTGATCTTGATGCGAACGCAAACCCTTCACCATCCTGATTGATCACGTCACGACCCGGCCTGATCTCTGACTTATGCGGCGCCTTGTACTCGATCGCAGCAGCTGGCACATTTCGGCCGTCTGAGGTGCGATATATGCAGAACTGATCCTCCCGATTGCCCTTACCCCTAGCTCTACGCCAGGGCTTGCGGTTTGGTGGTCTTGAGGCTGTTGCCGCGCCGTCGGTGTCATCCCTTTCGATGGACATATGCTCCATAACTTCGGATAGGGCTTCATCGGTCTTTCCGAGGTTCATATGGCTCTCAATGTCTGTGTTGCCGGCTGCGCTTAGTTTGATAAACTTGGTGTTCAAGTCGATTACAGCTTTCCAGTCTTTGGCCTTCTTCCATGGATCGACCAAGGCGGACCCTTCCGGCTGTTGTGTGCCCATCAGTCTCAGTACTAGGTGCGATATGGTCTATAGGTGGCTGAAAAGTATTGGGAGAGCTACACCTGGTTGAAGCTAACGATAAAGATTGACGGCTGGTTGGGATGTCGAAGCCAGAGGGCGACGACGATGGTTTGGTGTGAAGGTCTCAAAACCACTAGACGAGCTTCCCAGAGGTATGAGAAGGCTCTTATATGCAGTTTTGGGCACGAAGAACCTTGAGATGAAAGCAACTTAACAGGCCATCTGTGTCTTCTATTTACCACTTGTTCATCAGCCATTCTAGCCCCAGTCGGCCCGGTGGCTTGCTTATATCCATATCAAGCCCCCAACGAGCAAGGGTCTCTAGCAGTAGCGTTAGGATGAGAGGCTTCTGACTCCATGTTTTCTATCTGCTTTATGCTTGTGTGTTCCATCCCTGTCGGCACTCTGTCCTCGCCTATGGCTGACAAGTACTTGAAGATGTAGGGCCCTTGCTATCATGCACCATCCCTCGACCCAGAGTAGGCAGGCGGTGGAAAGGGCGGCACATCTACGGCCGTGTAGGACTGGCGGTCAACTTCCACCATAGTTGTCACGAGAACACCCTCACCCGGTTGTTGGTGCGCGGGATCGCTGTCTTCTTGTGTCCATATACGGTAGCGTTGCCTCCTTCTATCAAACGTTGGCGAATTCTCTTTGAAGAAAAAGTTTTCCGACGAGGCGGGGCGGCGTCGCGGCGCGATCTTGATAACTAGCAATCGAAGAGTGGGTAGACTTGCACATAGCATCGCCGTGGACTGTTCGATGAAGGACCATACCACAATATCGACATGGTCCTACGTCTCATCGAACGTCGTTGCTGTACTCCACCAGATATTTGATCCGGATGGCCGACGTCACGCAGGCGCTGCCTGCCGCGTCAGCCTTCCTCAACCCCCCGGTGCCAGAAGCCAGGTCTCCGACTCACAAGGAGCCGACGCTGAACAGCGCAATGACTGCCAGGCGCCGCGGAAGAGAAACCTTCAGCTGCCAAACGTGGGGGATCGGCAGGAGTAAGATGGCGATGTCTTCCGCCATGGCAAGTCCGCCGCTGCTGTAACCCACCGTCTGTAAGTTCAGACAACGACGGTCGGTGATGGTGCGGTCCCAGATTACTATTAGCGAAAACCCTACTGCCGGATTATTACTGACCGTAACACCCGGCTATGCTATTAATTGGCGGAAACCCTACTATCGGATTACTGAGCGTAACACACCAGTCAGCGGTGCAATCTTTCAACGTTGTCTTCGCCATCGATTAGACGCTGCCTGAGCCCCAAGACCCGCCTGAAAGGGGATCATCTTTAATTAATTCTGTTACATAAAGATTACTATAGAATATCAAGTTGTCTTTCAGTTTGCGGGAATGTGGCCATCGTCCGAGCTTTCCGTTTCTTTACTTCGTTCTCCTCGTCGTCCAATATCTTCTCTATACGCTTACGGAGTTCCTCTTGACGTTTCTTCTCCATCGTCAACCTACGATGTTCGCTTGTTGCCAACCTTACCTCATTTTTGCTGTCGTTATCTTTTCGTCCGTATTCCTGATTAAGGAAATCAAGTCGGAACATGACCAAGACTAGAAGAAGGCCTGCTAGCAACGACACGCCCAAGTGTGACTAATCACCGGGTGATAAACAGGATTAACAGGCCGCTTAGACCAGACCTACCGTTACTGAATATTGACTTTAGCTATACTATGTATAAGCACAAAACCCACTGTCAGGAATTTGGTCGTAAGCAGGGGATATACCTGCGCATGCGGCAGCTGGACTCGGACAATATAAGTTATGGAAGTCATCATCTCTACATTAGCTCTGCTATCTAATGATTGCTCTAGAATATCAAGTTTCCTTTTAGTTTACGGATCAAAGCCCTTACCTGAGCTTTCCGTTACTTGCATTGGTTCTCTTCGTCGTCCAATATCTTCTGGATACGCTGACGGCGTTCCGCTTCTAGTCTCCTCCGCCCCACCCGCCTAAGATACTCGCTTGTTGCAAACTTTCCACTAATTCTCCTCCAGTCAGGATTCTTTGACCGACTGGTAGGAGTCACAAGGTGACACGTTCCTTTACCGCATCCATAGAGACACGTCTTGGCCAGTTTTGGTCCACGGGATTGAAGACACTTGGTATGGGATACGTGACCTTGGAATCAAGTTAGCTTGTAAAGCTATGGTATCAGAGAACAAGGTGAGACTTGCCACACGAAATGGCTTGCAGAGGCTCGTCTTGTGCATCCTCTCTGCAGATACCACAAGTCAAGTCGTAGACCTTGAAAACCTGCTGACCCTCACGGCGCCAGTGGTTTTCCTTGTGACAGTAGACCTCGGTGGTCTTGTTGTAGTCTTGGTTGTTCTTCTTGCATTTCGAGCAAATGACCTGTCGCTGCGTTTAGTTAAGCCTCGAGTCCGCATATGGGGAACTAACGCATGAGCAAGCAGGGAGCAGGAACTTCTCTTGATCTTGAAAGAGTTCAAAACACCAAGAGCAAAAGTACGAAAGCTCCTCGGCCTCGCTCTTGACGTTATCGTCGGTTTCGTTGGTAAGGTGAATAATATTCATCTTGAGTTTGGACTACTGCTGGTAACGATGGAGAAAAAGACAAACGCATGGAATTACGTGGCGGGTTTTGGCTTTCTTATAGATCTGGTGGTCTGCTGCCTCTTTGCACCTCATTTATGCCCGCCTATTACTACCCCTATTAGATACTAACGCATCTTGCTTTATTCGTATTAGTCTGTCTTAAGGGGCTGTCAGACACATACACTAGTCTCTGTCGCCGGTGATACACTATTCATGGGTAAGCAGCGGAGCGCGTGGCTGAACATGATGCCAAACACCACTCACTGGCCAATACACGAGAGCACGGTCACGAACTATAACGTAGTATTGTGCATACAATGGGCTGTGTCGGCTTGTTAGAAAGGCGGCTGCCCTTAGATCGTCGCTCGTATTGACTGATATCAAACGGCATAGCCGCATTGACGATTCCGCAGTCACGGAACACGTCCGGGATAAATTATCATTATCAGGTCCCCATCTAATCCGTTAGGGTTGATTGTAATGGCTTCGGCAAGGATGACTCGCTGTACGATAGCAGAGGGCACTTCCAGCTGTGTCCCACATCGTTCTGTTGCCTTATCCTTATGTCGCTGCGCTGGTGAGAAGAAGCGAGCCGAGATGATTAGGCCCGCTGCTCAATGTACTCAGCGGTTTTGTTGTTAAAGGCACGCAGCAGGGCATATAAGAATAGGGTACTGTTGGTATCACAGCAATGCGATGAGGATATCCCGTATACTTCGTGGAGGCACCAAGTAGGTAGGATCGTTAGTTGTTGTTGTTCATGATGTGTAACTATCTAGGTGAAGTGGGTGATCCTAGGCGGCAGGGATATGGGCCTGCCAACTGGTGAGACGGGCTTTTCTGCCGGTGGGCTGTGATTCGCGTGATGAATACGTAGCTCCCTTCCTCCCACCGCGGTTCCCCTGCGCTAACAGATGCATACCGAGGCTGATACTAAGTGTATCAACGACTCCACCAACCATCAGCGCCTCGCAGCGCCGCAGTAGCCTAACCGAGTTCAAACCGGTTTATAAGGCCTGACTGTAGGAACCCTAACCGCTCATAGTACTGTTCCTAGTCGCATTGACGGCATTTCTGCAGCATCTGGCGTCAAGGTCTGGCGCAGCTGTCCTTTGCGGAATCATTCCTTATCTTGCCCAAATGTTGGACATCCTCGGGGATAGAAACGGCTTCCACCAGCTCGTGACCGCGATCATCTGTCGCAACTGAATACAGTGGAGGGTCTCCACGGGCTGCTGGGCAATGAACAATTTCCGTGGCCCGGTATTCCCGCTCAACATGAGAGTACTGCCCAGCCCAACTCGATGTGCGTCCACCTCATACAGTCATTGCGACAGTGGCTTTTCCTACCTGACCCAAACCAGGCCCCGGTGATCTTGGGAGCGATACAGCCGCCGGCCCATGATTGTGGGATGATTTTGGGATGATTGCTTTGCTTTAGTGCTGTCATCAACGAGATGCTCTGTCTGACGTGAACAACCCGCAAATAAGTTTCAAGCCAAGTTGTGTGCCTAATACGTATCGAAACGCAAAGTTATGCTGCAAGGCTGGAGCCACAATCGAACCTAAGCCGAAAGTAGACCCAGAAAGGGCGCTGAGGCGGCAGAATAGCAAGCAATAACCATTTATCAAGTCGAGAAAACATTCCGAAGTTCACAGTACAGTACTAGCGCCGGCGATGACATTGGACGCGGTACCTACCCTCGACCCGAGGAGCCAAGCTATCAGTCTAAGAAGCCATGCTTGCGGCTTACCAGAAGCAGTAAGCCTGTGTTTTGGAAGCCATAAACAGTTCCAACTCCCCTGCGACCGCAAATAGGAACTAGAACAGGGGTCAAATGACAATGGTCCATCTTTTGGCCCTGCAGTTGCATCTGATGGGCAATTGACGAACAAGTGATGCCAGTGGGTCAAGAGCCACCTACTGCTTTTAGGATGTGTGTTGTTGGTAGTACAGCAGATACTTTGAGAGACCCTACATGTCTGCTCACGAAGAGAACCCAGTCACCAGGAGCCGTCTTGCATCAGGCTCGGTTGTGCCCTTACCGGCCTACCGATCCATAAGTGGCTGCGATGCAGCAATACGGACATCAGACTCCACAGCATGTCAAGCGCGGCTGTACCTCAAGCAATGATTGGTGTACTTGGGTGCACAATTCTTGACGGACTCCTGACCCTTTATTCGTCACGTTCGCATGGCGGCGAGGTCTGTGAGCTGTTCGTTGGCCATCATCACCACACGCTTCACCGACTCGAATGCTTGTCAGGAACCGGACTGGCGCAAATGAAACCACGAGACGTCGGCAACTCCATCACCGCTACGCCCAAGACTCGGCGCCGCCTGCGCCAGCGGCGGCTGCGTAATTGAACAAGGATTGTCCATCGTCCTGCCTGAGCAGTTAATTCATATAGCACGGCAACTCCCTCGATCACGGGCTTCACGTTTGCTTCCCTACGGCTACAGCGAACGAGTAATAAACGACGTGCTCAGCGGCCCCTTCTGACGACAATGACTTCTCAAAAGACCTCAATAAAATACCCGGTGGCGGATGATGTCGACATGCAGACGGTCCCGGCTGAGGACGTGGTTCCTTCTGAAAATGCGCCCAGTCCACAAACCCCGCCACAGCAAGACATGACGCCGATAAACGACATATGCCATCAAACAGGCGTCGAGGCGCTCTCCAACACGACGAACCTTGACCTTTCTATACAGGATCACCTACTGCTGCCACCTGCAAAGCTGACGTCCTCTGGGGGGCCGACTTTGGAGGACATGTTCTTGGTGCAAACGAAGCAGCCGCCTGCAATAACGTCGTCAAGTATGGCTCTTCAGCAACAGATGTTCGATGGCTGCGGGTGGCTAGTTATCCCTGACCACTCGTCTGAGATGTTGTCTTTTTGTTTTAGTTGTAATGCATTCGTCAGGTGAGAGGAACCGCATCCCGTCAGGAGTCAAGAGATCACTACTAACGAGGTTAAGTTTTCCGATACCCTTTTGGCATCAGCAGCAGCTCGGTTTTTCCAGCCTAGAGAACAATGAGCCGGATTTTCTTCCACGCAACGGCACATTCCATTGCCGATGGCATTGTAATTGTTGGAACAACCCGTCGGAAACCTAAGGAGCAAGTGGTATAGAAGTGGCTGAGGCTACTTTCAGCCACAGCCAGGGATCATAGGGAACTGCCGGCTATTCCTGGCCAATGGCATTATAGGGATTTCGCCGTACTTTAACGGCGAAATCTAAGGCAGTTCGTGCATCACGAACTTCCTCCCTTCTACTCTGGGAGCAACTAGATACAACCAGAATTGAACTACTGCTTCACCCCTTTTGAATACTGTACATGTACCGTATTATATTACACCTGTGATACCAACAGTAATTATGTATCGTGCCCGAGCAGTTTCGCCCCGTTTCGGCCCTTCACCCACGACCCCGTCCGCCAGCCTGTCCTACAACAGGATTCTATGCTTGGAAGCAGCGACGATTGGGATGTTGCTGGGGAGCCAAATGCACTTATAATAGTTTTCGCGCCATTTCCTCCTGATGAAATAAACTCATTGGACACCTATTTCCCTGCTTCAGCCTAATTGCGTATGGGATAACGCTACGCAGTGACGTTTGTAATTAATATATAATTTTCACCCAAGAACTGAGCGAGAGTCCTGCAACAGTAGTGCGTAGACGCAAGCAAGATTCCCTTTTTAATTGTTCAGACACAGTTTAGAATCGTATCTACAATACTATTGCCTAGCCTGATAGCGCGAGGGTTGCCAATACAATTACTCCAAAACCCAACCCAGAAGATAGTACTTGCATCATTCCGTTAAGCATGCTTCTCCCTGTACCGCGCACGCAGCTGCGTCTTTGTCCCCAGTGCCAAGAGCAGGCTGGTCCAGCATGGTTGTGATCAAAGAACGACCGGCTGCGGTACCATTCAAACTCACGCGACGGGCGAATTGCAGACGGTTTGCAAGTGGCTCGCCATCTTCGTCGGAGTCTTCTCACCCTGTCATTTCGTCTGCGTCGCTGATGGCGCATCTGTTGAGGGTGTGGCTGTAAACGCCGTGGTTGATGTCTGCCCTTGTCGACGATTCTCGTTGTGAAGCGCGGCGCGCACAGCCTGATGCGCCCCGATGGGAGACGGACAACGCTGGTCGCTGTTGATGGTGGGTCGAATCCGATCCGCCTGTCGCCCGGAAGGCTTGTGGCGCACTGTCCTGGCGAGACCAGGCATGGACAACGATGGTTTGTGCGGCCAATCGCCAATGGCATGTTTCTTTTCTCGCCGCATTGCAGAACATGGCTGGATTTCGGTGTGAGGCGACATGGAGGAAACCCAGTCGCTTACGACGTCGAAAGAAGGCGAAGACGGACACGACATTCGCGATTGGCCAACGGCCAGCCGGAAGTGCGACTTCTGCTTTGGGGCGTCGTGTCACGTTGAATAAAAAATCCCCGGGCCATAGTGGGTGGTTACTGGACTCCTCGCCCGCGACGAAGCCGTTGCTTGGGCGGCGGATGCCTGTACGCTCCAACAGAGGCGCCTTGGTCTGGGGTGCGTATAACAACAGACAGAAAGCTCTTTCTGGACATGGTCCACTTCTGCTCCCCCGTCTAGCTGGGACGGCCCAGAAGGAAAGCAGGGAGTCAGTTATTGGAAAACTTCCAAAAGCGACTGTTAGACGGCCGTACACCGTATTTGCACAGAGGAACAGAGGTCATCTCATCCCACGGCCAATCAATGTACGTCATCTGCTACAGTATGGAGCATAAGTCTCTTCCTCTTTTATATAAACTTTCAATGTTTAGAAGAGCTAGAACCTACTGTTGCGTCTGTCTTAAACATCTGTTATTGGCTGTGGCTGCCTGTTTGTAAACAAAATGTGGAGTTAATGCTGCTTACGACAGTGCGTAGTATCTTAACCCTGTAGTATACTTGATTATATCTAGTTTTGGCTTTAGACAGGGGTCATTCTCCATGTAAATTGCACTGATGCGTTGTACACAGTGCTAAAGCGACCACGATGGGACTGTGTGGAGTAAATTAAGAGAACTGATGTGTGTTCCTAAGAGGAAGAGATATGTGCTCATAGGCAGCAAGTGAGGGAGATGAACTGCTCCAGCAAGCAAAGACACAAGCGCGCGAAGCGACCAAAGACGGCGCCACCCCGCAAGTACAGTTCCCGATGATGAAGTCAACGACGCTTAATGTGGCACGAGCAAAAGTGTCACAAGAACGCGTGCTGCCCCAAAAGGTTGGACGGTTCTCCAAAAGAGTCGATAAAGCGCTGCCAGGAAAACATACCCGCCAGTTGTACGACCAGCTTACGTGGAAAGAAGCGACGACTCTCGCACAGCTTCGAACCGGAATGGCTAGACTGAACTACTATCTACATCGGATCGACGCAGCACCTTCGGATCTATGCAGATGTGGACAGGCAGCAGAAACGATGGAGCATTTTCTGTTCCGATGTACTAGATGGACAACGTTCCGAACTGAGATGCTCCAGTGTACTGAGACGCAGAGGAGCAATATCTCCTTCTACCTAGGAGGCAAGGGCCCCTCAGACGATGAGAAATGGAAGCCTAACATGCAAGCGGTCCGAGCGACAATACGATTTGCGCTGGCAACAGGCCGTCTAGACGCAAGGTGACGAGAAACGGGATGGAGAGACCCCCTAACACATCAAAACCGACTTAACCCTAACCAACCATCAACCCGTGCCACAGAGAGCAGGCACCGCTTCAGCCGCCGTAGATAGGACGTTGAACACTTGGAGAATAGGCTCCAAGATGGCATGCTAATAATACAACTACACCACGGGAATCCGCAGCGAGAAGGCAGACATGGAGGAGTAAGCAGGAAACAGATATATCACTTATGGGCTTCAAGGAGACAAAGGCATAAGCTCAGCAATGTACATGTAGTCAGCTTTAGTAGCCCTTTCGGCTTTGCCGCCGGGCGTAATAAATTTGTGTGTGTGTGTGTGTGTACAAGGCTGTCTACTAATTCAACCTCTCGCACAGGCAAGTCCTGTCGGTGGGCCTATAAGCCGTGGGATGCTATTCACTATTTTGGCGTAAGTATATACTGCTACCTAGTGTACGTGAGCTGGCTACTGCCTTTGCTCAGCTGTGTACTCTGCACGATAAGACGAAAGAGGAAGCATCTTAGATGAGTCAAGTATTGTGCATATACGGTAATGAATACTATACTTCTACGTTGTTAGGATCCAAATTTGACTTCTAATAAGGCAACTACAAACTACAGGCCCGCCTTTGCGAGAAGCATAATTTGGCTCCTGTGCTTGCCACTATCTAGAGCCACATTTGGCTCTAATTGGGTGAGAGTGCTGTTTTCATCTTCCTGCGCATCTCATGTTCAGATCAATACCTGCTGTTCGGGGCGTCGTCAAAAGATCTTTAGCACTCACTCGCTCATATGTACATACCCCAATTCAGTGGTGGATCAGAAGAACGCCAAAGCCGTATTACAGAAACACTACACAGCCATCAGTTAACCATTTCCTTCCACGATGCCATCCAACTCTGGCGATTCGGCCAGCCGCAGATCCGGAGAGCCAACAAACGGTCTCCGTCGTGTGGCGTTAAAAATGCCCATCGACGCGCTTGCGCACAATCACACCTGCCTCGTCAGACAGAACTCCCCGGCTACACAGAGGCTTGCGAACCGCTGGTTGAAATGGAAACGACAGATCACGATGTGCCTCCTGCCATGTCCGAAGGAAAAACCCCGTGATTCTCGCGTCTAAAATCATGCAAGGAGGACGGTCGTAAGCAATGCGGCCTCAAGAATGGTACAGTATGGAGCATAAGTCTCTTCCTCTTTTGCACAAGCTTTCAATCTTTAGGAGAGCCAGAACCTGCTGTTACGTCAGTTTCAAACGTCCGCCATTGGCTGTGGTTGCCTGTTCGCAAACAAAATGGGGACTCGCTGTAGCTTACGACAGTGCGAGTAGTATACCACCCCTGTCGTATACTTCATCGAATTCATTTTTGGCTTTGGACAGGGGGCATTCTCCCTTCAAACCCATCAATAAGCAGTACACAGTGTTAAGCCTTCCAATTACAGCCTGTGTGGGGCATATCAAGAGAACAGAAGTGTGTTTCTAAATGGACGTAGGTAACCTGACCATAGGGGGGGGGGGTTAGATGACCCAATACCCACTTTAATTTTTTTAGTGGGGCGGGCACAAGATTACATGACCATGGTCAGGTAAAGTCTGAAATAAACTGAACTTAAACCTCTACAAACTTTTTTCTTGATTGAAACCGGATCGCTACTGAGCTCATTCTGAATCGATTCCGAACCGATTCAGAATGGACTCAGTAGTAGACGATGATATCTTCCCCCCGCTTGAGGAGGAGATACCACTTTTCCCCCGCCAACGACTAGACCATGAGGCAAGAGAAAGTCTACATGCCTTTGATCTAGTTCGGGTACCTCGGTCTACCCAACAGGTATATGATAGCCAAAGTCACCTCTAAATCGATTCTGAATCGGTTCTGAACCTATTCCTAACTAATTATAAAATAGACTGAAAATAATCCAGAGCCTGATCAGAGCCCAATACTAGTATCAGCAGAATCAAGCCGAAGAGGGCACCACAGCCTTCATGATACTTGTACTTTAGTACAAAGAATGATCCATACTCCTTGTATTATTGAGTACCCAGAGATAAGTGAGGAAGGTGTTCTATATGTTATAGACACTAGAACAATAAGTGAAGAGGATATTCAAAACCTATGGAATAAGTTAAGTAACCCACTTTTGGCCTACCCCTAGTTTTGGCCTATTAGAAAAATAATACTATTACTACTACTACTCTTAATTTAATTAACTATTAACCAGGCTTTAAAGCCACAATAATATAGCTTTTAGCCTTACTAAGTAAATCTAATACGCTGGATTTATCTATATTACCTTTAACATCACTAGCCTTAACCTAGGCTTACTATATCTTTTTAATTATTATAAACTTTATATTAGGATCTAGTATAATAGCCTTCCTTTTTCTACTAGTAGTATTAGTAACCTTAGCTTCTAGAAGCTCTATTTTTTACTAAGCAATAGCTAGGGTAAATAACTACTCTTAGAAGCCTTTTTTTACCTTTCTAAAAAGCTAGCGTTATATAGCGATGTTTTATTCCAGTTAACTAAATATATACAGCTAGTCCCCAAGGTCCTTTATCTACCTTAGCGTTAACCACTTTACAGCAGATAAAGTAGACACCTATTCCTCCATACTCTAGGCATCTAAGAGCCTAGAGGAACCTCTTTTTTCCTTATTAGCTAGTATTAAGGGTATTAATAATACTAATAATACCTTAGGTAATAGAAGGGAGCTTATAAGAGGCTTTACAACAGCAATAGGCTACAACCTAATATATTTCTAACTACTCTTAATATTACTAGTAGTTATCTTAGCCTAATAAGCCTTATAATAATAAGAAATAAAGTTCCTTTTACTAATAATAGTTAAATTGTTTTACTATAAGAGGTATCCTAACTCCTTATAATATAATAACTTTATAGGCCTAAAGACTACTTAATTAAGTAGCTAAAGGATATAGGAGGTATGTAGAGGTAAGAATAACAGATAGATATTATTCTTATAATATTCCCATATAAAATCAGTTATTATATAGCTCCTATACCTATCTAGGATAAGAAGCCTTGCCTTACCAGTCTGGGGAATAGTCTAAGGTAAGAAGACCCTTTATAACTATTTAATAGTAGTAGTATTAGTAGTCTATCCATTCTCTATTGCTATAAACTCCTATCTATCATAAGGGCTAAGATCTAGAGGAAACTACTACTACTAGACTGTCTTACCCTTATATATAACTAAGGGATAAATACAGATACTATTAGTAGATATATACTTAATAATAGATACTTAGGCTTATAAACTAGGCTGCTTTTTCCTTACTAAATTAGTTACTGTTTTACCCAGTACCAGCCTATTATCTCCCTTACCCTTAAGGATTCCAGTCTTATCTATATTATATTAATTAGATAGTTTAATAGCCTGGATGTAAGGTATTGTAAGATATTTAAACTAGTCCCTAATAACCTCAGTAGATACCCTATTTATATGTTAAGAATTAATAGAGCGACTTCTCTAGACCTTAATAGAGGGGTTTCTTTATAGGAAGGTATTCACCTATTGCTTATTAATAGGCTGGGTATCACCTATTGCTTTAAGAATATACTAAGTAAAATCCTTAAGCTGTTAATAGGTTAGTAGGAGCCTAAGGTTAGCCTGAATTTGTACCCAGCTAACCAGCTTAGCCTCTTAATTATAGGATAGTTGCTGAAGATCTTTAAAGGTAATAGACCTCTATTATTAACCTTTAAGGTGATTCCATAGTATTAATCGTAGTATACCCTATCACTAGGAGGTAATATAATAGGATATGCTATTTTTAATATCAGTAAGGGCCTAATTAACCTTATACTTAGTATATTAAACTATTAAGTAATAAAAAAGATATTCTAAAGTTATAAAGGTATTTAGATTAAAATAGAAAATACTATGATAGTTAGAAGGGGAGGAATATCTAGAAAGTAGGTGGCTGGGTGGTATTTTTCTGGTGGGCCGAAACTAGGGGTGGGCCGAAAGTGGGTTACTTGACTTATGGTGGGGAATGGATCTTGAATCGATTCTGAACTGATTCATAACTAACTCTCTTCAGATCCAGTATAACCATGCCCGGTTATTTCCTCCAAAGCGCACCACATCAGCCTTTCTACAAAATGCAGTCTGTTTACGTTCAACATATAGTTGTACAGGTGGTAAGGCTTGCTCTTACTTTAACCAAGATCTTCCTCTTTGGAAGCATACAAAGGTTACACCTGAAATAGTCCAGAATATTGCAGCCCTTAGAAGAAAGGCTCATGAGCCTAATCTTGAGAAGAAGGCAGTTGCGTAAGTAGTTCTAAATCGATTCTAAATCAATTCTTTACTACTTTAGAACTTATTTCTAACTATATTTTCTTAGATGGGCAAGAGCACAACTACAACGATTTAAAAGAGAGATTGCTTGTACACCCTTTCATACTGATTGCTCTCTCCAAGTAATGAATTCAGACTATGGAGTAAGTAGTAATACTTCGGATTTGATTCTAAATTAATTCTAAACTAATTCTTTAAAGTTTGTTGCTGGAACTACCCAACTTATAGTGTCATGTTTACACTGGGGTAAGCCTGGCTATGAGAGTGAGACCCATTATGTAGGATTTCCTCCTATTGAGTTTCAACCTCATCTACCTCTTATAGAGGCAGTTCTTCAACAAGAAGATATTGTTGATAGGTATCATGAGGAGTGTTACCTATTTGCAAGTAACCGTCGGAAGATGAAGCGATGTGGTAAGTGATTTGAATTGATTTGGAATTGATTTAGAACTAATTCTCAATAGACTCAAATCACGTTATCCCTGAATCAATTCTCCAAGTATCCTGCCCAGTAAAGTTCAACTTTTGGATTCCACTTGATCGTACTACAACACCTGTTATTTTATTAACATCACATGGGGTCCATCAACACCCACCACCCCCACCTGTAAAAGCCCCAACTAGTATTATCCAAGGGCTACAGCAAGTGATCAGGAAGATTAATCGGCCTAAAACTGGTCTAAGTGAGATTTAGAACCCTTTCCAAACTAGTTCAGAACTGACTCAGAATTGATTCTAGATGCTTTCCTCCAGTCGCCAGAGCTCCAGGAGTTCTGTAATAAGTACAGTGGAAAAAGCATTATTGATATCCATACAAGTCTTTCAAATATGGATTATCTAAAGACTATTATTGAGAAGCAAGAGGCTATTAGCTTTCCTGCAGGCTGTGACCGTCTTGCTGTTTGGTATGAGTACCAATATGCCCAGGCGCGACGCCAGATCCAGGTATAATTAATTCTAAACTGACTTTGAACTGATTCCGAACTAATCCAGAATAGTATATCCAATACTTTGAGGATAATGGGGGTAATTACATGTGTATTACTTTCCACAAAGAGCAGGCTGAATTATGGAAGAAAAATGCCTTTACAACCTTCCAACTAGATACTAACTATAAGCATCTTGCTGGACAGCGTGAGATTGAAGTTATTTGGGGTTGGTATAGTACCTATTCAATGAAAGGTAATTCTAAACCCATTCAGAATCGATTCAGAACTAACTCAGAAGTAGCAATCCCTCTCCTCCGGGTATATTCAAACTGTGAGAGTACAGATATGTACCAACAGATGTATACAGTTGTATTTCGAATTCTTAAGGAGCGCTATGGGTATTCTGTTCAGTGGAAGCACCTCCATAACTGTGGCCTTCTTGGTGTTACTATTGACCAAGACCATAAAAACCTGATTGGTAAGTACTATGGGATCGATTCCAAATTGATTCAGAACCACTTCAGAACTAACTTAAAAAGGATTTGGTCAATACCTCTCAAAAGAATGTGATCCTGAACAGCGACCATGGGATTGGCAGGTTGAACGCTGTATGCGTTTCTGCATAGTCCACTTTGTACGTGGTATTGAGCAGTACTGTACTGAAGACCATAATCCAGATTCCTTATGGAATAGGATGCGAAGTCTCCTATTATGCCAATCAGAAGAGGACTATCAGGCCCTTTGTTCTGAACTAGCTTGTAAGTGATTCTGAATTCGTTCTGAATTGATTCTGAATTAAGTCTAATATACTTTTATTAGCTGAACCTAGGATAACAGCTTGGGCCCAGCATAAGGCTAGAAGGATTATTGCTGCTGGTCTTAACCAGAAATGCTCTCAAATACCAGTAGAGAACTGGAATCAATTCACTCCTAACACAAATACAGTTGAAGTCTTACATGAGGCCTCTTATATGTGGACTTATCGATATGTTCCCCTACTAGTCTGTATCCAGAAGTAAGTTCAGAAAGGCTTCTGAATTGATTCTGAATTGGTCCTTAATTAATTCCTAATTTTAGGTGCGCTGAATATGATCGGCATATAATGGAGCAAGATACAGTATTTACTACTCTTGGCATCCGTCTTACCTGGAGGGATACGTCACTTATTGGGCGGTATAATACTGCTGCAGGGCGTTCAAGTAATAAATTCTAAACCCTTTCTAAACTAATTCAGAACTAATTAAGGGCTATCTAGGGGCCAAGCGTAAGCGGCAAAGAGAGCACCGTGAGCAAGAAGATAATGAGCGTGTAGAACGCCTTCTCTCTGAGCGACTTGCCTTGGAACGAGATTTCCAGCAACAATCTATTGAGTCAGATGGAAGCCCAATTCGGAATCGCTCCCGAAGCACTTCTGAATCGATCCGGACTCCTTCTCGAAGTGTTTCCCGGAGTGTTTCCCGAAGTATTTCTCGGAGTCAAACCCGGAGCCCATCTAGAAACGCTTCAGAATCAGTTTCAAATCGAGGCCCAAGTCTAAGTCAAGCTACATCCTCTGGGGTTATTAGACCTAGTCAGAGCTTACAAAGAGTATCTGTAATTAATAGGCGGAATAAGATACAGAGAAATGAAGAAGAGAGCTTATTACGAGAAAGGGAATTACTTGAGTTAGAGGAAAGAAAGCTTAATCTAGAGGCAAAGAAGCTTGAGCTAGAGGAAAAGAGACTAGAGATTGAGGAACGTCGGCAACGGTTACAGCATAACTAATTTAGAATTAGTTCTGAATCGATTCCAAATTACTTTCCAGCTAATTCTCTAAGTATTATAATATAGTTTAGAGTTATTATATAATAAATACTTATATAAAATACTTAATTATATAGAATAATTATAAAATTAATATTAATATTATAATATAGTTATTTAAATAATAAGAATTTATAAATATTTTATAATTAATTAAGAATTAAATATTACTTATATTATTTTATAATACTAATATTAGTTATAATACTATTAAATATTATATAATATAAATTTAAATTATAATAATAAATAGTATTTAAAATAGACTAATTAGTATTATATTAATAAGATTAATAATTTTATATTTACTTTTTTAATTATATAATTAATTAGGAATTACTTATGTATTATATAAGATTAAATATTATTATATAAAGAATATTATTTCTAATATATTAATATTATTTTAGAATATTAATAAAGTAATAAGAGAAAATATACTATATATAATTAGAAGTAACTATATAATAATAATATACTTTTAAATTTAAATATATTAGTATTTAAATAAGTATAATTATTTAATTACTTATAATAATTATTATATATTTTAACTTAGTTAGAATCACTTTAGAATTAGATATAAATCACACTGAATTGATTCTGAATTAGTTCGTTAAAGACTAAAATAGGCCTGAACTAATTCTGAACTGATTCTGAATCACTATCCCCTTTAACTCCTGTGACTTTGGCGCATTGGGTATCAAGTTCCTAAAACGATTCCGAAAACTTCCTAAACTGATGCTGAATTGATTCAAATTCCATCCGCGTCATCCACCTGAAAACGGGCCCAGACATCGCAGTTATCATCGCGAGTATGAGGAGGGCATTCTGAACCAGTTAGAATCAATTCCAAACTAATTTCAAATCAGTTTAGGAAACTTACTCTTCTTTGCATTAGCACAAGAGTCGCATCGGCTTATGATGCCAGTGTCCTTTTGCATCTGGGACAAGTTGGGCTAAAATCAGATTAGAATCACTTCAGAATCAGGTTAGAATCAGTTACAAACTACTTACCACCATATTTCCACCACGCTTGCGCATGGGAATGCGCAAGAGGGGGGGAGGGGTCTGGGCCTTGCGCTTCTTAGAAGGAGTTGGGACATCTCCCTCACTGAGCGCGCCCGCGGCGTAGCCGAGGATCTTGTCATAGAACTCTATTAAGAATCAGTTCTAAATCACTTTAGAATCACTTCTGAATCACTTACCAGCAGCTTCGTCGTTGTTGTCGACGGAATTGGCGCCTGCCTTTCGGCCCTTAACCTTGTTTCTAAGAGGAAGAGATATATGCTCATGACTGTAGCATCTAGTGGTATTTCAAGTCTACATTAAGGTTACTGTAATAGACATCATATGTACTTCCAACGGCCTATATACCGTAAAGCCTGTTGTGAGCCAGCTCCTGTTCCATCTCTATAACTGAATCGCCCTCACATTCTAACTCATCTGAAAGTAAGATAAACAAGTTTTCTATTCGTTTTTGCGCTTCATCCAAGATCTGCCATTGATGGTTGAGCCTCTGGATGCTTGAGTCGATGCGATCGATGACAGACTGCAGTTCATTGGCTGTTCTTCTCCACTTTGACGTGTCAATTGTATTCCTGTCTCTGCCGTGTTGTTCAACCGAGCCCTCAGCTTGACAGTCTACGAGAGCCGCAAGGTTGTCTCTCGACCGTCTTGCAGAGCGCACCCGTTCAGCCGGAATGCCGAGGCAAGCCAACGTCGTCTCTAGAGTCCGCTGACTGGTCACCACGGGGGCGTCATTCGTGATCTCCGATGGATGAATGTCCGTATTGCGGCACGCGATGCGTTTCAGCTCATCGAAGGTCGTGTCGCTCGTCCCACCTACCCCTGAAGTGAATAAGATTATGATTTTCAGAGACACGACGTCATGAATGGTCATTTTGGCAAGATGTATTGAGTTTGTAAAACCTGCGTATGGAGAGACGCAAGGTATAGTGCGATGGTGTTTACAATGGCCGGCGGACAGATTGATGAAATACTACGCGCGAGCGATGGCGTTCCTCTTTCCCCCTCCTCAATACAACCCTTGTTATGTAGACAAACAGTACCTTGACGACTGCTACCGTCGTAAATGGATGAAATGGTAAGAGAAGAAACCCGCGCGTCACCTAACCGACCCACTGATCCGCTTTCTAGAGCAAGATTTGAATCAGGGCCAGCACACACATCACCAGACTTGCCGTCAAATCGCCGATAGATGCCCCAAAAACATCCCCTCTGCTTGCTTCGAAGCCGAGCGCGTCTGCGACAGCGTGAGACGTTGAATACAGCGAAACCGCAAAACCCGTTACTACCGCAAAGAGCACCGCGGCAACGATGTTCAGCCCGAACGAGATAAAGCTAAGCAGCCTGATTTTGAGGCCGGCAAGCAAGAGTGTACTCGAAGCCAAGACAAACCCGACCCCGACGGAAAGAACGGTCTCCAAGTTCGGACATTTACCTACTAGCTCTTGTAAATTTTCGATTTCCTGAGCCGAAGGGAGGAACGGCGCAAGGTCATGAACGAGAGAAATGGCCGATCCAGGGATGGCGGCGCATTGGGAATCCACACATGCGTACTTTGTTCCCACGGACACGCTCGACGGCAGAGTCGCAGCCACCAACGATTCTCCTGATGCGACAGCGGCGGTTGCCACGCTAGACGCCGCGCTCTTTACCGCCGTAGCAATAGACCCAACCACATCGGGGACCTCGACAAAGCGTCTTGTTTGTTTATGCAGCTTTGCTACTGTTAGTCGTCATTTCTCATGTTGACGGGGCACCCACCAGGATCTGCACTATGCCCTTGGTCTCGTTCACTTTATCTTGTAAGACCTTGACAGTAAATATTAGTATTACTACCGTCAAGATGACGTGGAAGGCTGTTGCAATTTTGGAAAACATTGTAAAAAGACCCTTTAGATAGGTGATTTGGAAAGGTCAGCCAGAGACCTATAAGAAAACAGGCATATAAATATACTCGTAGAAGTCTAAAACGGCTTTACAGGTAGCGTGCTAACACCTAACGCCTACTAGAGCAACACAAGATGCATCGCCTGACTAGCCTTCAAGAGCATATTTGATAAGGGTATCCTTCAATTGAAGAGGTGAGAAAGTACTGTACCTCATCTGAGTCTGATGATGGTGCCGTGAAACGCGAGTGAAATCCTGTACCTTTCATCTATCTGAGTCATCCCTAATGGCACAAAAAGCTTAGCTACTTGCTTAGAGTGGCACCAAACGAGGACTATGACATCACAGTGAGGACTTGTTATCTGACTGATTTGTAGAGACTGGGGTCAAATGGTGTACTGTACATATTGACTGGAATTGAATTGATTTCTGGGTTCCTACACAAAGTCGACATTTATGGATTCGCCTTGGACGGGTAGAATAGATCAGTCGAGCCGTTCCAGTTTTGTGCTACGTAGTTGGATCGTCTTACATAACTTCAAATAGAGGGCGATCTTTGGGTCTTTTTGCTGGCCAAATACTGCTTAGTAGTTCTCAGTCGGCTATTCCGGCTTCGTTCAGCCAATTAATACTATTCAACGCACCAAGCCACGCCGCACAGCTGATGCATTAATGTTGTCCACGATCCAGAGCCAGACTGGCAGACAAAGAAGCGCAAGCCCAAAGAGCCTGTCTCGACCTTGGGGAGGCATTTACGAATATAAAAGACGTCTATGACCTTGTATCTGTAGCGGTCTATTTTGGTTGGTACCGAAGCTTTATTTTCCATCACTACCCCCTATTATGCCTCCATCCAAGTCTCGATCTGCCAAGGAAGTCCTTGATTTGATTATAAAGGAAACGTTCAAGGACCATCGTTGGCACGAAGCTGCTATGGAAGTAGGAGCAAACCCGATTTTCTTTGGTTCGGCTCTCAAAAAGCTGGTGGATGGTGACGAATGTGATGAGTATTATCTCGCCCTGGCATCGATGGATTGGAGCGGCGATCTTGCCTATAAAGTGAACCTTGCCGAGATGCTCAAGAACCCTAAGATGAAGGGCCGAAATCTTGCGAGGCTGCAAGACCAAGGGTCTAAATTTGTGCTCAACGTATCCGAAGGTGCCGATGGCACAATCACGGATGATTTCAGCAAGCTTTTCTATCAAGATTCTACCGGCCTTAGCACTTGGGTTCTTTACTACAACGGCGGCAACGGGATGCTTGAAGAGCTCGCGATTCCGAATCATAAGCTACCTTGGAAAAAGATCTATCGACTTCCTCTTCAGCACTGCTTCTTCCCAAGTGGCAGCCAGAAGCCGCTTGAATGGGTTGTCTCGATGCCAGAGTGGAAGGACGGACACAAACACCCCGGATGGGAAGACTTCAGTTCAAAGGTTGAAACAGGACAGGACAATAGCTTGAATCGAAAGCCTCAAAGTACATCATCTTTTTAGTTCCTACGGTATATAGGCTAGGGCTGTCGTACTATAGTACGACTTTACGTCTTCACTGGGCCCAGATTGTAGTATAGTATAGGAGGATAATATCCAAATTCAGTTTCCATCTTCTGCAGATCGAAATATTTCTACACACAGACAGTTAGGGGTCCGCTTGCTGACAGGATAATCGACGACATCCATAGAGTGTATTCCTCGATTATGTCCGCAGTAAGGCCCGAAATGTTCTAGAGCCGCAAGGACGAGAAGAAGGCCAGAGGATCTGCGTCCACGGTCCGTCAACGGTTGGTTGCTCGACAAAAGAATCACAGATGGAGAACCGCCCATACGTGAGACAACTCATCAACGTTCGTGTATTGGTAGGCCATCGACAGCTATGAGTCTATCTCGATACGTCTTTTCTGCAAAGGCAATGAAGCGGTCCACGGCTTACGAGGCGTCTACGGACTCTACGTTGGTTTGTCAGGAGCGGCACTCTTGATAAGCCTCTTTATCAAGGGTGTGTCGATGGACAGAGAGCTGCAATCGGAACACAAAATCAATGTGAAGAGTCAACAAGTTCTAGACTAAGGCACTCTAAGCACAGCGTTTAATACGCCTACAGTCAATACAATAAGGCGATAGCGGAGCTAAGCTACAATATAGCTTGCAAACAATTCTTAGGTCCCAAGCGTCTCCTTCCCATCTAATGATAAACTAAGAATAGGGATCATGTGAATGGCTGTGTGGCAACTTGCTAGCAAGCTTGTTCGGCACGTCGTGGATTCTCGTAGAGTAAAACTGTGCTATATACTATGTAATATCACCACCATCACCATCCATAACCAATGCTGCCTTCAAATTAGACCACAAGACTGGTTCATATGCCCATTTTCGCTACTCTAGTCGCAATCAGTTGCCTCGATCTCTACTCTTTCACTGTCACGAGGCCAGCAGTGAGACTGAAATGGCGCCGTCAGTGGGTTTGAATTGGCAAGAAGCGTTTTTATTTTTCCACTGGGACATATGCCACTGCCGCCCCGATGATATTGCACGAACTAACCAGCTCATATTGGAGTTCTTTGACGATGTATGGCCATCTCCGAGCGTCAACAAACCCCATATACAGACGTGAGATGTCTTACTCTGTCAGCTTATGAGATCTCTGCGATACCACTTGGGTGACTGACACCATGATTCTGGCTTAATATATATAGCAGCTAACATATCGAAGGATAAAACATCTCTCCTAACACCGCAGACGGGTATTGGTGGGTCGTGGATACTCAAGAGGACAGATGGGTTTTGGAAAAGCCATACGTCGACTGGGTGTTACTTCAAACACTCATCACATCACAAGGGGCCGAAGCAAGGGCGGATCGAGCGGTCATTGCCTTGATCTCGTATTTAGAAGAAGCCTACAAACCGCGCGAGAGTCAGCTGAGATGGGTCTGTGGCTATACTTCCTGCGAGGGGACGTACCATCTATCAGGCGAGTCCGCAAATCCTATCCTGTAAGATTTCTGGTTGGCCCATGGATTCCTCTATTGGGGCGTGCGTTTGCCCTTGCAAGTTGAAGTGCGCGAAATTCTTGACCATCCTACCACTGGCAGCTTTTTTTTGGAGAAGGCAAGGTGAAAACAGCTGGAGCATCAGGGTTCGTACTACACTCACCTCGGCAACGCCTTGGCATTGGTTTTGTTTCTTGCCGCCAGGATGAGAAAACTATCGAGGTCATTTTAACTTATCCTCCTTTGACAAAATTTGAATTTCGTACTGTGGACGCTGAGATTCTCAGTGCCGCCAAAATGGTTTACACTGGAATGCTCTTTTGGGTTGACAACATGTGTAAGACCGGAAAACCTGCGACTCTCACTCGCTTTCTGGACAGACAGTTCAATGACGGAGGCAATGAGAAGGGAGACTGTACGGTGGATGTGAACAAAGCCTGATGGACTGCAACGAGGAGTGTGGATCTTCAGATTCTGAGACAAATGTGACGTTTTGATACATCTCGGGAAAGCTAGTATTGGAGATCCGGGGATTCGTAACACTAGGATTCAGTAAGCTTATATGTGGACAGAACTAAAGAACATCTGGCAATGTTTTTGCAGTCAAGGCTGGCCCTCACAAACGGCCTCCGCTACTTGAGCGATGCTCTCTTGTTGCTCTAGAATTATCAGTCTGGTTGTCTGCTCATCCCAGCCCTTTGCGTCTTTCTAAATAGGCGACGAATAGTATGAGTATCCAGCCCATCCTTGCCCAGCTGGTTGAATAGGTGTAATTGAGAACATGATGACTATGCACAGGGCAAGGAATAACACCCGATCAAGGATTGGCGGCACCGGCATCTGACCGCCGTGGACCTAGTTTTGTAGGAGTATGAGTATTATTTGTCCTCAAAGGATGGAGTTCATGCAAGGATCATCAAACTTCCATATATTCCTAATCTATAGCTTTCCCCTTCTTAGGTGCTGGACTTTCTTGTTACTTAGGAGGCAGTGGCTCTCGAGTATCCTCAGACTCCTCGCTAAACCATTCGTCCTCCAGAAGTTGGTCGGCGGTGGGACGGTCACGATAATCCAGCTTCATGATCTTAAGGATAAAATCCCGGTCGGCAGGTGGTATCTCGCGACGTGTGACTTGACGAAAGGGCTTCGTTGGGGGGCCCATGCTGTGAATGAGGTCGATAATGCCCGCGGCATTATCGTCGGCGATATCCTGGAAGGAATCCGGGAAAGGGCCAAAATATCGGTACATCCGGGATAATACCATCAGTTCATAGTGTTCATCTTCGGGTTTGCAACCCTCATTGGCAGGATTGAAGAGATGAAACCCTCCACCGTACAATAAGGTGAGAATCTCCATATAGTGTCCGCGTTAATATGCAACTATAATCCAAAGAGCTTAATCAATATACGTACGGCGTTTCCAAAGGACCAAATGTCCGTAGATGTCCCCCATGGGAGACCGAGCTGTGCTTCGGGGCTACGGGTAAAACTGGTGCCGATGAGGTGGCCCGGCTCCGTGGCAAACTTGGAGTACTTGGAAACTACGCCCCCACAATCCCCTAGCCGGATATCGGTGAATCGTTCAGGGTCACCTTGCTGACCAAGATTCACGAATATGTTGTCCAGTTTAATATCTACTAGAGGGTTAGTTGCGGGCTGCTTGGATCGAGGTCTTACCAGGTACCCAGTCACGAACCAGTATGGACCATGCCGTCCCGGTGCAAGATACGGAGGGCTTCCAGCACGCTTTTAGCCACCTTCTTTATATCACGTCGAGATAACATTTGCCGTTTTGACTCGGCACCGAGGTCGCTGTCAAGATATTGTAAGATGATGGACGGCGGGTCGCGTGGGTCCACAATCTCATCCTCAAGTGGGCGAAACAAGCGGCTCGTAGCCTGGTATTTGCGCAAAACAGAGACCTCATTTTCGAGACGCCAGTGACCCCGAATGCTCTTCACGATGAATTTTCTTCCGCTCTGATTCCTTCAGTGTTCATTAGTTACTGCAATTTTATCTGAAAGGGTGAAGGGAGGCCCACGTTCCAAGATAGACAGCACCTTGATCTGCTGCCCGATGAAGTTCCTTAACAATAGAATACGTCGTTATACGGCCACGGAGATTTTGGCCGATATCAAGTAGCGAAACCATGACTGCTTCGTGAGCGTGGTCTGAAGTTTGGCTGCTCTCAAATGATCGATGTAAAAACAGAGAAAGGGCTAAGGATTGATTGATAAATTGATTTATTCCTACCCGGCTTCTAAGCCGTCCTTATGTCAGCAACCATGATCGGATAGCGGGGTCCGGGAGACAGCCGACGCGTTCAGACGTTAATCCGAGCCGCCCCACGTCGCCAATGCACCTAAGTTTCCCGCTTTGCTCTTCCACCTCGTTCTACACTTAGCGGGCCCCTCGTGTAGACAGAAATGATCCACTCCTTGTGGACGGGTCGGCTATTAGTCAAACCTTGCTTTCCGGGGATAGCCGCTGACAAAAGCGGCTAAAATCGAGGAGCATAAAGTCAATGTCAATCAATTAACAGGCCTGACACTGCCTGTTAAGCGCCGCTGCAACATTATCCTGTCCCAGGCATGTTAGCAGTTTCCGTGTCGTTGAGCTAGCCGCTGGTATGACATCTGTGGAGTTCTGTGAATAGTGTTATGCATGTCTGTCACCCAGACGACATCTATTTCTGGCTCAGAGAGCCGGGTCATCAACACCTTAGTGGATAGATCCTTATGTCCACAGCCGCCGGCCTGAATGTAAACCATGTTTCGTTTGCGGAATTCATCGGCGAAACATAAACTGAGTCAGATGGAGAATAGGCAAGTCTTGGGTTGAGGAAGAATTTCTGGCATTCGGTCATTTATATAAATCCAAAGGTATTTCAATGCATCCCAACACACTGTTCTGTTCAGACAGCAGTCGTAACAGCAGTACTCTCCTTGGCCTGTCAATACTGTTTTATCACTTACATTGCCCTATCCAAGCTCTTTCCATTAGTAGCAGCGCAACATAAGAACGCGTTCATCGACATGTCTTATAACCAGATCCTCGCTCGCAAAACCATTGGGTCCTACGTAATTGCTGGTAAGACAGTGAAACTGTCTGCCGCCACCAAAACGACCCTCTGGAACCGCACCGATGCCGTCACCGAAACCTTCAAGGAACCCCTGGAGGCGGCGATCTCCAACAATCCGCGTGTAATTCCGCCTAATGCAGCTGAGATCTGTACTCGGTTTGTTCCAATATTCTACTAGCGCCTCTTGCCTAGCTAACACTATATTCACTAGTGAGCCTGACCATCAGAGTGAATCTGACTCTCGATCCCATATCACCGCCGTATGCTATGATGACAATGGGGACGTCATCAAGTCTGTTCACTTGGTAACGAAGAAGTAAGGGAGTTGTGACATATCAGCGCGGGCAAGGAATGTGGCAGACAAGTTGTGTTGTTGAACGTGCATTTTCTGCCTGTCTCTCAGGCAAGATGAGCGCACCCAGGGGTTTTTCTTGTCAACTGCAGCGAAACTCAGCAAAGCGCAGTGATTGTAATCGCAACTCATTGCGCCGTCAATCTCTATTATGTTGCTACTTTAAAAATGCCACTCAGCCTCTTGGAAGACAACTAAAGATCTTGCTTAGTTTGGCTACGTGATGCTGATTCTCTGCACCAAGCCGAACATCTAACAGGCGCAATTTCGGTGTTAGCTTGTGTTAACATCAAACGTCCATTTGATCTCTGTGTCTTCAGACTCGAGAAGGACTGTGAAAACAAGCTACATGGGCATTAGAGCTTGACGTATTCCACTCATGGTTACAACCTGTTACCTTTTTTCGAGGGTAGAAACGTGCGTCACCACGAGGGAAAGCATAAAGACCTACGCCGCCTTTCCAACAGTTCCCCACCCCTTGTAATCCCTCTTGACCACAATCCTGCAACCATGAGCTCGATCAAGGACTCGCCTTCGACCTTTATGCCCGTTGCAACCTGTCACAATTGCAACGCCGACCAACGCACGCCTATCCTTGAGCCAAATGGGTGTGATTTGTATCTGCGTATTCTTGCTTAACAGGCGTGTCTAGAGAGGCAACAGGGAGCTTTCTGCTGACTAGAACCTCTTCTTCACATGACCGTGGCAGCACTTAAGACCTTCCCTATGGCCACGAGCACGAGATTTGACAGTGAAAGGAACCCATAGCTGCTAAGCGCTCGCCTAGAAGTGAGACCAAAGCCTACGGCCGCTGCGCCTAGCATACGTATACCGTGCAGTGTCAAAAGTATGAATACAGTACAAGGTAATTCGCACGCAGACGAATACGTTGTAAGCGGTGACACGCTGTGAATGCGATCAGATCGAGCTGACCGTTGTAACCGTTTTAGTTGAGAGATTTGTCACGGGGTTCAACAATCGGGGGGCGCTGTTCGACTTTGTGGACGTTGGGCTGGGGAAAGAACGGGCAGATAACTAGGGCACCTTGTTGGAGATAAGGAAGTCGCGAATCGTATAACATTGCTGGAGGGACCGCCGTCTCCACTGGCGATCAGAAAGTTGGGATTGAAGTCGGCACAATTCAGTTCCGTGTTCCAGAGAGACCACATTTGGCCCATGGACAGAACGGCAATTTAAGTGGCGCGAGCACATCATCAGCGCTGTCAGGCCACCGTTTGGTGCTGGAGAGGGGCCAGTAGCCCCAGTAAGAGTATTTTTTCCGGGCTTGCGCAACGAGAGAGCGGAATCGTGTAGACTGGCACCCCAGTCATGAAGAATGAAGCTGGGCGTCGGATTAATAAAGCGCTTCTGGTTGACGAAGCAACAGTTGAGAGGATCCAGGGAAAGCACCTGTGTTTCTTTTTGTTTCTCCGTGGGGAGTGTAGGATGGGGCGGTGCCCACGGAACCATGCTTATCAAGCGCTCACTGACAACGAGTTTGATGCGTTATGGTATATAGCACGAAAGGGACGGTGCAAGAAAAGCAAGAAGGCGGATACGGGCGGTGCCGACTGTTCAGACGAAAGATGTGTTTATGGCCATGGAGACACGACTAGTCTCAATAGAAGTAAGAGGTCAGGAGCTAGACACTGGTTTTCCTACCTGCGCGAGATGTATAAGAAGGGCAGGGTGGAAGGGAGATGGCACGTGTGTGTCGATGTTGAAGCCGAGAATGTCCTTATCTACAGTGGCAACAATGCCTGAACCATTGGCTTTGGGGGCAGTTACACCCATAGATGGCTCGACAAGGAGAAAGGCGGGGCGCTGGCAGGCAATGCACAGGACTTAGCAACGGTTTTCGATATCCTTCATCAACAGATATCGCATTCAGTGCAAAGCAGGTGTGCTTCGCCAGTTTCTAAGTCATGAGGTCGCTTGCGCTATGTTGATTCGGGTAACCAAGCCGTTATGTAACGGACGATGAGGGCGTGAGAGACATGTGGCGTTGCTCCACTCAGCTGAATAACTAGTGGGCCATCCAACGACAGATGATTTACGCATGGAGCTGAGTACGAATCAAATCCAAAGCCTCCGCGCATTCACCAATGACCTCTTGCACTTGTGTCCTCACTTAGGGGAGCCCTCCAAGAATGTTCAACCTCTCCTTATCTGGTCGTCAACACAGACTGGCAGCTTTCAGTCTCTTTGTGATTGGTCAGACTCCGAAGAAGGACATATTGCTCTGATACAGCTGCAGAGGGATGCATTGCAAAGCCAAACGTGGTCCCAACTTGTTTGCAGCTTTGTGTCCATGCTCACTCTTCTGGATCTTCGGCCTTGGTTCCCAAAGGACAACAGTCCGATATCCGACTCCGTCCTGGAAGATTTCGATAACTTCCTGCGAGGAGACAAGGTACCTAATGCGCGGGTCGTACTCCAGAGAATTGTCCACGCGCTTCATCGGACCTTGAGTGCTAAAGCAAGGGACAGTCAAGGAGAAAACGCCGTAGTGGCGGAACGCATGATAGCCGTCATTGACAGAATCTATCTACCAGTTCACCAACGGCCTCAAACTGACGGATCCCTGGACGAGTATCACCACCATAGGCTTGGCAATATGCCCGATGGGCCGAACAAAGGCCATGCGGAAGCATTTCAGCTATTGTACCCAACCTTTCACCCTTCCCAAGACTGCCACCAGAGGTGAGACGTATGATCTGGGCACACACCCTCGCACTCGAACCCGGAATTCATGGACTGGGGGGCATGGATGACCGACGTCAGCACGTATCTCTAACTCCTCCTGTTGCACTCACCGTTAGTCAGGAATCTTGAGAAGTTGCCTTGAGGTTCTCCAATAATTATTAAGTTGGCATCGATGGGTCGATGGAGAAAGAGAGGACAAGAATCGCTACCATGCTTCAATAGGTGATGCATCGGATCCATTCGTGCTATCCTTTGATTCGCTAGATCCTTTTTACTCTTATTTGATATGCTCTATACAAATGAGTTTAACAGCTGGGCATACTCATCTGTCAGGAGTCGAAATGCCAATGGGAAAGAGGCAAGCCCGGAACGTCCTTTGCGTACGTACGACTGGATTCAGAACTCGAGAACGTAGAGATATATCCGCGGAGTGGATTCTATCCTCGACGGAGAGAACGCAAGTCCCAAGAAAGATTTGATCGCTCAGTGAAACCTTTGCACTCATAGTCTGACACTGACTTGGTACAAATTATCGTGACGATTGTGGTTTTCCGAAGAATATGGATGCCAAAGAGTTTACAGCGTGGCCAGGCAATGAATCTGCACCCCCTGTAGATCTACTCCGATCGAAAAAAGAAGAGCCCGATGACGAATGGCTCCGGGTCAGACTTGTAATGGCTGTCTTCTCAGCCTCAAACGTCGCTCCACTCCTCTTTTCCTAGGCAACGGCCCCTCTTAAGATGGCTTGGATACAAGTGTGGTTTTCTTGAGATGAACAGCAGTCATCCAGCCGTAGACCCAGCCATAAAAGAACGCCCCTTTCGAATCAGAATGCAGGCTCTGAGACCCTATAATCTTTCCTGGGCCCTGATCGACATAACGATGGCATGGCATATCCAGAACAGTTTCAGCTGAACTCGATTCTGCCTCTCAAGACGATCATGAGGATGTTGAGTTGTGGGATAAGGCATGTTTCTGAAACGAAGTCCCCATCGGTGATCCTCATGGACCGGCGGTTTCGCAGACATCTCCATCTGCGACGATGCTAATGCCCCTAGTCAAGGTTCCCGGCCCGCCATGACGCTTGAGCGCCCCCTATTCATGGTATGCACAAGTATCACTGTCACTCAGGATGCTACATCGCCACGGCTTCGCCGCACCGTTGACAAGGTTGGCTCAGAAGGGGGTCCCAAAGTCCTGCATCCATTGCTCAGCCGCGCCTTGGATGGAGTGACGCAGGAGCCGGTCTAGCTTCCGGATAAGGCAGGTACTTGAATGAGGCCATTTCCAACGTTATCTCCTTGGGGGGGTTCCCCACTAGCATTCATCCCCTGCTGATGATCCTATTTTGAATTCCCCCGCTAACGTCTGGCCGCGGCAGGAACGTTCCAGCTATCCGAAATTGCTCCTGATGGTTGGTCTTCGTCGAAAAGGGTCCAACAAGATTGCCGCACTCGTTTGCCCCGTACGATGTCAAAAACATAGCCGTAAGGGGTTCAAGGCGGATTCCCATGGAAGCCCCTGCACCGCGTGCTTCATATATAACGTACAAAGGCTAGTGATTGACATTGGACTTACCATTCCTCAAAGCAATCTTGTTCTGTTCCGACAAAGAGTTTAGAGACTTCGTTTATCGTTCTTAACTTGAGCCATCTTCTTGAAGGTCTCGTGCAATCCTGTTCATGTTACACACAGCACCCTCACGAGCCCTGGCGAGACTTTTCAGCTCCATCGCGAAGCGATCGAAGTATCCGTCAACGGAGCCATGGTCTTAGGAGCCCTTGATGAGCGTTTCGATGAAAAGAAAAAGAACCTGCTATCGACAATCGAGGATAGCAAATACCAAGCGGAGCGAGATTACGACGCTGAAATTAAGTCAGATGTTCGTCAGCTGTTTGGTCATTTCGACCGTTATTATTCGCGATTGATCGATTGCGAGAAAGAATACGATACAGCAAAGTCCGAGCTGGAATCTCAGCATGACCAAGCACGCATGGAACACCAGAAAGCCTTTGCCACCTCCGCTCTTCTAGCCCCGACATTAGGCGATACAGCTGTGTCGATAACATTGCCACCCATAGACGAAAATCGGATGCAAGCCGCCGCTGTATCAACAGAGCCTGGTCACCCTACCCCACTCTCTTCGAGAGCAGACCTGGAAAGCAACAGGTCATCGGCATCCACGGCTAAGCCGACTCAACGCAACCTGCGAATTAGACAGCATGTATCTTACCCAAACACGACTAGGAAAACACTGACAGATGCTGTCAACAAAGCCTCACGTACATCGCCGGCAAAATGCGAGAGAAAATACACGCCACTTTCAAAACGACCCAAACGTTTGGAAAAGGATCCCAAAGTTATTAAAGAAACGATCGTTTGCAAACCGTTTCCAAATCCCGCCGAGGACCATAGGCGTGGCCCTGAGTCGGAGTTAGATTGTGGACGCAACGCTACGGCGCTGACGAGTAGATGCGTATTCAGCGCATCATCCGGCCTTCTGAACGCAACTTCAGGTCGGCAAAGACATGAAAAACAAGGAGTCAACGAAGAAATCCGCTCACCAATCGATTACCATATAGCATCATGGCAGGTCTCTGAACCTATCTCTTGGACACTTTCGGGCAACGTTTGTCATATGACTTTGCGCGATATTGAGGATGAACTTCCATTGATCGCTGGGACACGGATCATAGGGTTTACCTTCCGTTTGCTAAAGCCGAGAGCTGGAAACTACTACCATATAGACCAAGGATGTGAGGAGAAATGGGTGACTGTCAGACAAGAGCTCGGAAGAGATTGTGAGATACATCAAAGCAGCGCCAAGGGCGATTGCTTGATCCAAATCTTTTTAGACTTGGAGGAGACAAAAACAGTAAGAATTGACTAGATTATTATTCGTTAGTTTGTAACACCCCTGGGCATAAAATTCAGTTCGTCAGGATGCGTAAGCTTCTTAGATACCCCAGGCTGTGCAGTCGGTGCCATAAACGACATATCACGCGCTCTGCCAAACAAAGACTTCCGGGACCATCTCTTCTTCTGCACTATATTCGAGCCGCGGACTTGATGCCTGTCTTGCAGACACATAGCGGTAGAAACACTGGGCTTCAGAGGCCTGTATGCTTTCTCTTGCCTCAAAGAGTCTTCGACTTAATTACTGTCTTGTATGCCTGCTCATATGCTATAGCCACAAACAAGAGAAGGTGGTCCCGGGGCCTTGCAAATCCGTCACTAGTGTGCCTCAGGCGCGTCGTGGTTCAGCTGTGACTAAGAGTCTCACGGAGCGTAAACTCCAGCAAGCCCACAGACGGCTGGCGTCCAGTCTATGCCTGCCTGAGGTCTTGGGTCGCATGCATCTGATCGACTGGACTCTCCTAGGCCATCTTGACGCAATCACCCGTGGGAGCGCCGCTCATACGATAGTTCTGACCCACATGCAGCATGCTAGCGGCAGGAACGCGGTATCAAGTACCCAGAGCACCAGGCTCTGTATATGTGGGAGGGATGCTCGTCCGGAGTCGACGACTTCGGCTATAGCACCCTGTACGTCCAAACAAGACGTACCCTATGCTACGCGCCTACCCTGTAGCAACCCTGTTACAGGTGTCATGTGGACTCAGCGAGCACAGGGACTGAACTCAAATCAGTGCTACAGTGTATTGAAACAGGAGAGGGGTATAGGAATGAACGAGAGGAACAGGAAGCTACAGAGCGGTATATAGCAGGGATTACTATCTTGGTCTCCGGCCGGAAACAAGACAGTGGCCGCAAGTTAGGGCGACTCTGAGTTCAGACAAGACAACAGGCAAAATCCCCCTCAGTAATCAGCCATTTGCATGTATCTTTCCTTCGTCGCCGTCTCTACCGCAGGTTTAACAGGGTCAACAACACGCCTCCTTCACTTTTACCTTCTCGAGACTAGGATAAAGGGCCTTGGACATATTACAGAGATGCCCAGTCGCGATGTGATTGCCCACGCCTCTTTCAGACTTGGATGATAAGAAAAGTTTGTATAATAGCCCCAGGCCGCTCGGGCCGTAGACGGCAACAACGGCGACGACAGCTAAGATGATGCACCGCCATACAAGTCAAAAAGCAAGCAAACGAAGACATCACGCACCAACACCGACATGGCCGTCATCAGCAAAAGCGGCGAAATACGAAAACTGGATCTTGTCATCCACTTGCCTAGGGCTCTGCTGACATTACACGTGACGCGCTGGACAGACATCGTCAGCGGGACCGGCTACAGTAAAAGCCTGCATACGCCGCTGACGTACCTCGACGAGAAACGCTTGTTGCACCAGTGAAGAGACTTGCGACTCGACCGCGGCAGATACATACCCGAAACGAACCATCATACGCGGACAAACTACAGCCGGTGTTCTGTTGTATGTTGTTCATATACGTGCCGTATAGATCCGGGCCGTACGGGTTGCGTGATACAGATGGAATATTGGCAGTCTGTGGTGGAAAGCCGGTAATCGGCTGCCTGCTGTCTATGCACATGCTGTTTAGATTCGGACCATGCCTTTGAGCGTCCTGGCTGTTCGAATAGTATGGATTGCGTGGCGTAGAGGGACTGTTGGCTGTGTGCTGAGACATGGTGGAATGAGAAATGAGTTGCTGATAAAGTTGAGGAACACATTTTCAGGAAAGGGATGGCCTATTTATACCGCGTGCACAACCTCTCGCTGGGCCAGGGCGGAGAAGCTCCCCGGAGGAACGCGTGCTTACAATGACAACCAGTAGGATCAGTGGTGGTCTGATCCCAAACCTACGGTCAGTGTACCAGAGAGCTGATCCAACACCAAGGATCGGTTACAATGGACAATGATTCAAGAAAGCACCATAAAATATATGGTTCATTCCACCTAAATAGATTACCTTTCATAGCTCTTCAGCAGTCAACCTATGGTATATACCTTTTAGTATCCAACTCTAGTGATTCATTGACTAAAGCTGTTACCATGGCTCAAACCCTCCTTTCAGGAACTAGTCCTTCGTCTCAAGATAGCTTCGCGAATGGAGCAAATTTTTGGATGACGGGAAGAAGATTACGATTACGGCCACGGACTACATCGTGCGTGTGGACACTGAAAAAGACCGGTTCGAAAAGATACGTTCCTGTGCATGTTGCGATTCAACTTGAGGCCAATCTTATGTACCGTACGGACACTTGGATACGGGTTGTTGGCAGAATGACACGGATAAACAGTTTAATCGCTTCTTTGAAATTTGTCAAGATGCAGTGTAATATGTCTTCCCTTGTAAGAGCCTGAACCATAGGAGCGAACTCTCTGCACCTACATGGCATGTTCAAACCGACAGGCTACAACGTTGGACTGAACGTTGCGCTGTCATGTTTAATACCAGATTTGAAAAGACAGCATTGGTACATAAGCTAAAGGAATGCTTACGGTATGCCGGTTTCTAAGGGGCATCTTAGTAGGCGGCGCTCAAGGATCTTAAATGGGTTGGCCACACCGCCTGACCAGACTGCTTTTCAGCTTCTGCTGCGACCGAACCGCCAGTTCAGGCTGGAGAGTATAACGACGCATTACTTTTGATCTAACCGAGAGGCTGTTAGAAAGGCTCCGGGGTGGGGCAGCTGATTCGTTGTTGGTGGACTGGACGGCGGTAGCCAATACGCAACTCCCTGCCGGGACCAGAGCGGAAATTAGGAATGGGTCTCGGACACACTCAAGCAACGTGAAATTCATAAGGGCAAGTGTGACCACAATGGCACCTGATGCCGCGATGTGTTGCTGTGATCCGGATACAATATTTCGAAGCAGGATGATGGCGACTTTTGGCAAGTCTTCTTTTTTTTACTCGCTGAGTCAGCACCAGGCCGCCTCTAAAGCTCCCTGGAACAAATGGCAGAAGACGTCAGAGGCATCAGGGAAAAGACATTGACTGGCTGAGAGGATACCAGGGGATAACGAAGCCCGTCAGGGATGTGGACGTGGCGACACGGCATCAGTGGTTTTCATGGGTCGATATGGCACAGCCAATCTCTGGAAAGGAAGACCCAAAGTAGAGATCCTAGTTAGACATGGCAGTTAGTTGCCAGTCGTGGAGGAGCATGTTTGGTGTGGGGAGACGGCAGAATCGTCCGCGTCGTCTGTCGGCAACTCATCAGCCATTTCCGGGCATTTTGTCAGACCTGGACATTGCATATCCGAGTCATGCATTCAACCCATGCTCGATTCCCTATTGCAATAAGGAATGTAGGCATTGTGGCCTTGAAACCTTGTTCTGTTTCTTGTTTAAGGTTAGAAATACGTGTCGTTAACAACAACAACAAGTACTCACTCGCTTAGTAGGAAATAGACCAATATGCACATAATTGCTGGCTGCCAAGCTGTCGCCTGACACATTTCCTAGTCTAGACTTCCGTTCAACGCAACGCCTTGTGGATTGGGCTGGGGTTCCCTGTCATTTTGTCACGGCAGGCCCTGTGGCTCAGAGTTTGGCCCACGAGCTCAACGGGGGATGCGCTCTGTTGACTGCGTGGGAATGGCGGCATTGAACTCGCACCTGGAGGAGAATGCGGATATTGTGATAGGACAGATGGTCAATGTGACCCGTTCCGAACTAATCTCTTTGTATCGTCTAACATTGTATTTGTGGCGGAGGCCAGAAACGGACCATGTTCAGGTGGGGCAGTAGATACCCGGGCCCTTGCTGCGCCTCCTTCGCAGCCTTCCGTGCTATCCAAGGCTGAATTACGGCTGGCGAGCTCCGGACTGAATCCCAGCGTTGAACTTAACAGATTGCAAGTCATACCCAGCTCTCTGAAGAAACTATATAACAGCGCTACTGGATGCTCATTCCCGCCTCGTTTTTGCCACTTCTTTAACCATCTGCTGTCCAAATCTTCTATAGCACCTAATTTGTCGGCAGCTACCACTATTCCCCATCGCCTATCTTAGACGACCGCAAAGCTCCAAAATGTGCCCCTCGATCTTCGCTTCGTTTGAGCGTAGGCCCGCCAAGTTGAAGTCCAACAACCGCTTCGCCCGGCCTCTGGAGGCTCAACAAGCCGACCGTCTAGCTCCCGAACACCCCCCTCCCGCCTATGCCGCGATAGTTGCCCCTCAATCCGGCGCCAACTACCTAACGGCTCTGCGCGACGCCGTCAAAAGCCCGCCGTCGGCACTGTCCAACGCTGACTCCATCATATCCGCCGGCGGCATGAGTGTCTCGACGCCGGAGGACCCCTATGCCTTCCTATCCTCCTTCGACACCATCTTTCTTATCGACGATTCGGGTTCGATGGCCGGCCGCTCGTGGCCCGAGGTCCAAAATGTTCTCCGCGCTATCACCACCATCTGCACATCCCATGACGATGACGGTATTGACTTGTATTTCCTCAACAACAAGACGTCGGATGGTGGCAACGCGAGTGCAGGCAAGGCCGCCGGTGGCTACTACAGTATCCGCCGTGCAGAGACGATCCTAGAAATCTTCAATACTGTCTGTCCCTACGGCGCTACCCCTACCGGCCAGCGTCTTAATGCCATCCTCCGGCCATACTTGCAGCTCCTCGAAAGAAAGGATGATGTCGAGAGCGTCAAGCCGATCAACATCATCGTCATCACCGACGGCGCACCATCGGACGATGTTGAGTCTACCATCATCTCTGCAGCCAAAAAGCTCGACAAGCTCGAAGCCCCCATGCGCCAGGTTGGGGTGCAGTTCTTTCAGGTTGGCAATGAGCGCGGTGCCCGCGAGGCGCTTCGGGAGCTCGACGACGATCTCGTCAGTAGGGCTGATGGGGACCTTCGCGACATGGTTGACACCGTCACCTGGGAGAACGATAACCGTGGCGTGCTCACGGCGGACAGTATCCTAAAGGTCGTCCTCGGAGCAGTGGTCAGACGTCTAGACCGTCGTCGTACTAGTGGCGAAGGTGGTCGCTAAACGAGGCCACATGGCACTCGCTATCGAAGGACCTCACCACCTTCCGAATAAGGCAAAGCACCCACTTTTCGTACACCCCTGCATTTCGTACACCCAAAAATGCCGCCCAGCCACCCACTTTCTAGAATATCACCCACTTCAAAGTATCACAACATTTTCTAACCTTCTTCAAATCACTTCATTTTTTCATAATACCTTCTTTATACCCTTATATCTCAGTATACTGAAGATGAGCTCCAACAGGCGATACAAGCTATGCGAAATGGGTTAAGTCTAAGAAGGGCTGCTTATAAATATGGTATACCACCTTCTACCCTCCAGTATCGCATGCAAGGCACCCAATCAAGGCCTGCTGCTTTTGAAGATCTTCAGAGACTTTCAGCAAGCCAGGAGGCCAATCTAGCCAAGTGGATAACTGCCCAGGCAGATCTAGGCCTCCCACCAACCCATCAACAAGTCAAAGAACTCGCCCAGCGTATCCTCAAGACCATGGGGGATACCCAACCTCTAGGCAAGCGATGGATAGATGGCTTCAAGCAAAGGAATCCCTCTATCAAGGTCCAGAGAAGTTACTCTATTGATTCAAGGCGTCTAAATGGGGCATCTACTGAGGTTATTAGGGAATAGTTCAAGCATCTCACCATACCTCACATCACAGCCATTCAACCAGCCAATAGACACAATATGGATAAGACTGGTATCCTTAAGGACAAGGGGGATAACGGGCTGGTGCTAGGCAGGGCTACAACAAAGGCAGTGAGGAAGAAGCAGCCTAGATCACAAGCCTGGGTATCCATTATCAAGTGCATATCTGCTGAAGGCAAGGCAATCCATCCCTTAGTTATATATAAGGGCAAGACAGTCCAGCAGCAGTGGTTTCCTCTAGATCTAGGCCCATATAATAGATAGGAGTTTACAGCAACAGAGAATGGATAGACTACAGATAATACTGCTATTAAGTAGCTACAGAGAGTCTTCCTCCCTCAGACCAAGCCTTCTCAACCTAATCAGGCCAGACTGCTTATCCTAGATAAGCATAGGAGCCATACAACAACAGACTTTATGTAGTTATACTATACTAACAATATTTATCTATTATTCTTACCTCCACATACCTCCCATGTCCTCCAGCCACTTAATCAAGCAGTCTTTAGTCCTATAAAGGCAGCCTATCGGAAAGAGCTTAGATATATCAGTCAGTGGAATAACTCAACAGTCATTAGCAAGAGGAACTTCATCAGCTGCTATCAAAAAGCTCACCTAGCTAGGCTAACAGTCAAGCACATCAAGAGTAACTAGAAATACACTAGGTTATAGCCTATTGCTATTGCGAAGCCTCTAATAAGCTCCCATCTATTACCAGATAAGCCAGCACCATCAACACCACTTAATAAGGGCAAGGAAGGTACCCATAGTGGTAAAGATACCCAGGATATAGAGGATTAGCCATCTACTTTATCAGCAGTTAAGTGGTCAACACCAAGGAAAAGAAGGGAGCTGGATGCCCAACTACGGTTATTTAGTCAGCTGGATCAAACTATCGCCACACAACGCCAGCTCTTCAGAAAGGTGAAAAAAGGCTTCGAGGAGCAGTCATATACCCTAGCTATCGCCCAACAAAAAATAGAGCTTCTGGAGGCTAAGGTAACCAATACTACCAGCAGGAAGAGGAAGGCTGTTCATCTGGACCCTAATACGAAGTTTGCGACAATTAAAGAGGTACAACAAGCGCAGATTAAGGCTGGCGATGCTGAAAGTAAGCCAGATGAATCCAGCGTCTCAGAATTATCTAGTTAGGCCGAAAGCTGTATTATTGTGGCATCATGAGGTTGTTGATAGTTAATTGAATAGAGTGGTGATGGTTGTGATGGCTTCATTTGTGGGTGTACGAAATGCAGGGGTGTACGAAAAGTGGGTGCTTTGCCTTAAGAGTATTCAAGCGCAGTGATCAGGCACTAGACATAGACAGAGCGATGCATGGAAGAACAAATTGGGGGTCTGGAAAATGTAAGCTCGGGTTTCCAAGGCCCAAAACCTCGCTCAATAATATTGCGTCAATTTTTTGGTTCGTCAACGGATAGCCCCTCGGGGGCTTTAAAGCTTGGTCTTTCTCTCGTCACACGTGCGATCATGTAGAACGCAGCCGGCCGTAAGAACCCTTCTGTAACGGGTGTGCGTAGGCATGCTTTGAGGTGGTGCGAACGCTTGTTTCGAGAGCATCCGGTGGAAGCACGTCGATTCCTATCGCTCCGTTTCAATTATAAGCTAGCCTACAGAGAGCCTAACTCCTTAGCGAGATATCTCACTCCTGGTCTGTCAAAGAGGGCCCCATCATAGCCGTATGTCGGTCATTTGCAAGCGAGTAGTTGTTTGGGTAGGCTATGCGGCCGTCCACGAACCATAGCGAGGCTATGAGTGCGGCCAATAGGAAGTGCTAGTTGGAGATTGCTTCCCACAAAATGCTTGACCCTGGGTGGGGCCGCGAAACCACGAACCGTTGGCGCGCTAGCTCCATGCTCCTGGCCAGCAGCAAGAAGATGACAACGTCCTGCGTGCCCCTTGGTCTAAAGACCTTGGCCCCACGTCAAGTAATGGCCACGGGTACTAAGTACAGGTACCTTCGCGTTCTGCCAGGCCAGACGTCGCAACTGAACGGCCGTCCTCTCACGTATCGGTCCGTGCACCGGCACAGGTTCCCCGGCGCTCCCCAGTTGTCAAGTCCCCTGTCTTTGGCCTGTCGTTTGTGACAGCTCGATTTGGCTGCATGTCGTGATAGGGCTCCCAACACAGCGGCAACCCTCGCCAATGCCACTGGGCCGACCCCGAGGCGTGCACCGCCAGGCATGCAGAGGACCATGCAAGGTATGGCCTGCTTCGCGAGCTGAGCCTCCAAGATGCTGTACAAATCTGCCAATTGACTTTGCCTTCCCAAGCAACCAGACGCCGGACCACTTGCAAGCAGACACTTCGACAGGCCCCGCTCTCCAGTCGCGCATCCTCAATAGATGCACACGCTTTCGGTCTCTCGGTATGCCAACGGCTCTTCCCTATCCACTGCTGCCTGGTATGATGTTGTGTGGTCCCAGCAAAGCCTCGTTGGGCGTTCTTGAGCTGCGTCTCCCTGGACACAGGAAATTCGTCGTGTCTGGTGTCAGGCGCTCGCCGCTTCCCTCACAGCTGCGCTATATCTACTCGCCTTGTCCCACCGGCAATGGCCCTTTCGTTCCCGTTCGTCATCACTTGCCCGCTGCCTCCCTGAATCACGCCTTTCCTGAGACACGCCCCAGCACCAGGAACAACTTTACTTACTGTTCGGGCTCCGGTTACTTGCGAGAGAGCGATGTCCGACGATTCAATCAGCAAGTCCAATGGTGATGTGGACGAGAACTCGCCACTCCTCGAAAACAACAACCATGAGACCCATGTTGCCAACTGCGACAGCGGCAACAAGACGCTCAAGTTCCTCTTCAACTCTACACATACCCCGGGTACCGACAGCCCCCACATGGCCGTGAGGTATTCCTCCCAGGCATGGCACGTTACCAAGGTAACCCTCTTAAGCAGTAAGTAACCTCCATCCGTGCCTCACCTGGCGGTGTTGGTGACATTGCGCTGCGATTGCTAAGCCCCCGACATAGACTACGTCAACTTTCTTCTTGTCATGGTTCCCTTGGGCATCGTCGCCGGAAAGCTTCCCTGGAGCCCGACTGCTGTCTTCACCATCAACTTTTTCGCCATTATCCCGCTCGCCGCCGTCATGTCTTTCGCAACCGAGCAAATTTCTATGAGGCTTGGCGAGGCCCTCGGAGGATTGCTCAGCGCCACTTTTGGAAATGCCGTCGAGCTGATTGTCAGTATCGTTGCCCTCAAGGAGGGCCAGATCGAGGTTGTCCAGTCGTCTATGCTCGGCTCCATTCTCTCGAACCTGCTTCTCGTCATGGGCATGTGCTTCTTCTTTGGCGGCATCGTCAACATGCGCGACCGGGTTACCGGCCTGGGTATGGAACAGAGCTTTGCCTCTGCCACGGCGCAGACCACCTGCTCGCTGATGACGCTTTCTTCTGCTTCGCTTGTCATCCCTGCCACGGTAGGCAGATCCCAGTGCGCTCTCGTTCACACACTAACGGCGCATGACAGCTCTATTCCGTGCTTGCTAAGGCCGATAGTGTCGAGAAGGAGCACAGCATTCTAATTCTGTCCCGCGGCACTGCTATCATCCTGCTGTTGCTCTACGTCCTTTACATCTGGTTCCAGCTGCGCACGCACCGCAACCTCTTCGATCCCGAGATCCAGAACGGCGACGAAGAAGAGGAAAATGAGCCCGTCATGGGCCCTATGGCCGCTACCGTGGTGCTTCTTGTCACCACGGTGCTGGTGGCACTCTGCGCCGACCACCTTGTCGCGAGCATCGACCCCATTGTCGAAACAGCCCACCTCAGCAAGACTTTTATCGGGCTTATTCTTATCCCCATCGTCGGTAACGCGGCAGAGCACGTCACAGCCGTCGTCATGGCCGTCCGCAACAAGATGGGCCTCGCTATGGGTGTTGCCATTGGGTCCAGCATCCAGATCGCCCTTCTCGTCACCCCATTCCTAGTCATCCTCGGATGGGTCCTCAACCAGCCCATGACTCTCCATTTTGGGATATTCGAGACCGTCGCCTTCGTGCTCTCCGTGCTGATAGCCGCATACACGGTACAGGATGGCAAATCGAACTATCTCGAGGGCGCCATGTTACTCGGTCTTTACTTCATTATCGCCTTGGCCTTGTATGTCAGTCCCATCGGTGTATCAGGCATGGGTCTGTCGACGTCTTTGTCTGGCGTGGGAGGAAACACGAGCTGAGAATGGTACGAAAGATGTACTTTGCAGCGCCGAGCTAGTCGACAAATTTGTAACCGCCGCAACTATGCTGACTCTAGTATATGGTGTCGATTGCTGAGGCAGAGTGAGGTAGAGAACAAAGATTGCAAGCGATAGTTGTTGGAGTCTGTTTCATGGCTTCTCTGTGTGTCATTTCCCGTGAATGTCGAAGATTGGTTGGGACTGTCATATACGTCGTAGGGCCTCTCTCTCAGTTAATAGCAGTCTAGAATCCTATGCATCAAATCCCATAAAATTGTGGGAGCCTGCCGCATCCTCTGCGCCAGAACAACTACAGATAGATAAATTGATGCACCACAAAGCTCTTTCCAAAGAAGAAATCATATACCGGCTCCCCTTCCAAAACTTCTGTTCCCACACACCGCAGGCCCAACAACGCAACCACCTTCTGGTCGCGGATAATGCGAGGATTGCTCCGCGGCACAACTCTCTGACAACAGGTAATGCATTCGTCTCTTCGATCATAGTCCAAAATCGTCTCTTCCATGTACTCATGCTTCCCGTCGCGGATCACCCTTCCAGAACACCAAACAATCCATGTTTTCAAATGTCCGTCAAACGGCTCCTTATAAGGCTTGTCCCAGGACATTCGTTAGAGCAATAGTCATACAACACGGCCTCCATATCAAGCACTCAAGGTAGCTTCCTTTTCCTTTTCTGCAGGTTTGAACGAGTCGAGTGTGTTGTAGAGCAGGAAGATACCAAACTTCCATTCTCTTCCCCCCTTGACCACTCCAAGTGCCTTCCCTAAAGTAAATCTTCTCACCTATACTTGAAAACGAGAAACTGACCGCTTCATGAAGATGCCTGCCGTGATAAGCACCTGACTTCCGAATGCGATGGCAAGACCCACATATCGTCGGGATCTGCATGGCAGCCGAGAAAAGCTGGCAGCTCGCCGTTAGTTCCTGCCGAGATAGTCCAGCGAACGTACTCACCCATGGAGACAAGATCAAGCCTGGCCGGGTGTCAGCAATGCTGATTGATCCTATTGCCTGTCTCTGTAGCAGATACCATCATCTCATCTTAGATGCCCGCCACAGTGTCGGTGGACAAGCCGCAGAAGGACGGACAAAGAAGAATGGCAAGGTAACCGTCGGTAAGGTCACAGTTTCACATTCGGCATGAGGTCAACCACCTCCGTTGTGTGCAAAATTGAAGCCGAGTGAGTTTCCAGAAGCGCTAGCGACCTGTAGGTACGTAGCGGGAGACTTTTTCAACCAAGTTGGGGCGGAATTCTCACAGAAAGAGGAATTCTTCGAAGGAGGTGGTGTGGGGCCCGTCGAATTATCCCCTTGCACCTTCGGTCGAGTTCGTGCTGGCGCCATTGGGCCACCGGGCCAGTCGTTGGCATCTGGAAGTCTGATGGCGGGGTCGAATGATATGAATACCAGGGGTCGTTGACTCTGGGATGTCCGCGGTCCAACGGCATAAACCATAGAGCGGTCGTCCATAACCCCTGAAATAGGGCCATAAGTATTATGGCCTTTTGGGTTAAGCAAGCTGTCTAACTCTGCTAAGCGTACGTCATTCTGGCTTACGCCAACTTTCGGAGGCCACCATGATGTTCTATTCGGCGTGGAGATCTGGAGAGCCGCTTGCGCAGAGCCATTAGCAAGGGTTTCTTGCAGACGGTGTCTGTTCCCAGCATAACTGAAGCGGGAAATAGAACGTAGCTGTAGTCTCCGTGTCATTGTCTTGGTAGCTTCAGGGTCATTAACTAGGTCGATAAACGTTTCGCAGGGATAGTTATAACGGCGTACAAAACATTGGCTAAGAGTGATTGCTGGGATTGTAAAGCCATCATCACCTCTGTGAAGGTCTGATTCCCTACGTCGTTTCTTGGTATGCGCTATTGCGGTAGTTGAGTACGGATGAACGGGCAACATCTCGCTAGGTCCAGTATCATTTTCGGAGCTGGAGTCGGAATCGGAGTCTTCGCCTGAACCGTGGTGACGATCAGAAAACGCGAGTGCTGTTCGATATGATGTTCTTGTGCTTGAACACTCGTCGACGAGCCACTCTCTTCGGCATTCGGAGACCATGATAACCCCAGTGACTGGGTCCCTTTCTAGTTGAAGAATGCTCCATCTATCATCGATTGGACCCTCCATATGCTGCCGCCGCCACATGGCATCTTTCGATGTCAGCTGCATGTCCTCGGCCTGTGAACTTCCTACTGGCAGTCGAAATCCGTAGTAATACGAAGTCCAGTCGTTCTCATAGACCTCAAAATTGTGCAGGCTTGAAAGTCCGTAAAAGTGATCGCCAAGCACCTCAAAGCAGACAGTGGCGCCAATGTCCGATCCGACCAAGTCTTCAAGTTCTAGATGGCCTGGGGCCCATTCGCCCCTGCAGATGTCGAATCGCTTCAGAACCCATCTTTCGAAGCCGTCATCTCCAGTCAGAGAGTGGGTGCCATAGTAAAGATGTTCGCTGTTGTTACGCACAAACAACTTGGATGTAGATTCGAGACTATGGGTCGTTAAGCGCCTCCTTTGCTGTATATCAATAATGATGAGGCTGCTTTGGCCTTCAGACTTTGGGGGGCTGTAGAGGCAGCTTACGATCCCACAGGCAAAGTGAATTGGGCGAAATTTGTATTTGCTATCTCCAAGATCCGATTCAAAGGTAGACTGCAGTAGTGCGTGGATATCAATGACGATCTCGGAGTCCGCGGACTCATGTAAATGGAGTAGACGGAGCGACTCGTGGCCAACAGTATAGCAAAGCATGCCATCACTGTAAACATACTCATGTGCTTGAGCAACAAGTGCAACAGAGTATGGCGCAGCAGCGGCAATGGCATCTTGGGTCTTGACCAATCGCCGCAAGCAACGAGCATGTTGCCTGGAGGAGCGGGCCTTCTGAAACTCGGGAGAGTATGGGGCATTGGCCTACGTCAGTTAGTCATCGTAGAGGAATACAGCCCCAGAAGAAGGGGCTCACCTCAAGCACAACCCGACAAATATCGTCATTGTCCACGATGTATCTGAATTGGGAACATGCCAAGCTGAGATTGAATATGTCATGTAGGTCCAGAGAGTCGGCAATGTATGACATTATCTCGACTGGAAGGCGTTGCATCGTGACGAGAGCCAATCGTTGTTCTGGCGGGTACCGTTGTTAAGGAGTCGGAAATGGGGCAAACAGGTCGTGATCCAGTGCATCACGGCAGTATATGTGTCTGCAGCCCACTTTAATGGTGCTGTCTTGACAGAGCCTCATTCTTGGCGGACGTAAAACACAACCGCGTGAGCCAATCAAGTGGACCAGGAAGATACACGCAAAGGCCCCGGAGTTCGTCGTATCCCGAGTGAACCATCGCGGACGACGCTGTGCGGGCGACGCAAGCGACACCTTCACCCGTCTGACAGTACCTCCCCGGGCGTCCAGTGTGCCCATGCGCGTAGTGGCCTGCTTGACCGACGTCTCATAAGGCATCCTCTTCTAATCAAACCTGAAGACGGCCGGCGGCGATTTCATCACTTTGCCGCCTGAGTCTTGGTTGCATGCACCTGGCCGATACTCCTGAGGCCGCCTCGGCGCAACCGCCCGCAGGAAAGTAGGTCTGGCCCACATGCATCAATCCGGCAGCATGGCGTGGTGCCAGGTACACAGAGTGCCGAAGCAGTGCGAAGCCGAGTCACTCAAGGGGCCTGTACACACGGAAGGTGCTCGTCTGGAGTCGACGACATCTAGTGACTTCAGCTGCAGCTCGCTTCACGCCAAGACGTGCCATAATATGCGAACCCCCTGCAACCTCGCTACAAGGGTGGTGTGGCCCACTAGTAGCGATCCAATCGGAATTCAGCAGGGCAGAGGGCCGGCTCCCAACCAATGCTACGATGAAGTTAGGAGGGGTGGAGGAATGAATGACAGGTACCTACGACAGTACGTGGCAGGGACTACCTGCCCTGGCGTCCACGGCAGGGAACAAGGTAGTGGACTACAATTGCTCTCAGTTCGGACGAGACAACGCGCGAAGCCCGCCGCAGCAGTGCCTGCCGCGAGATGCAGTACCATCTGCTAGCTCAAGCTGGCCCGTGACAATGCGCAAGGATTCTTAGCAGGCTTGGCATAGACCCGAGGCCACCGCAACCGCGTCCTGTGTCGAAGATTCGACGATGCTGCAGATCGTCCAACCTTCACCGAGTTTGCGTTGGCAACATCCCTTCCAACACAGCCCCTGCCCTATCAGCACAGAGCCCAAGGCAGGCCCGTGTCTTGTCATTCAATCGGCTGATTAGTCTTTTCACGCAGTGCACTCTTGCTCTGAACGAGCGGGTTCTTCCTGTGCGGACATTGCTCCTGCCAGGCCCCGATCCTTCCTTGCGCCTCCTGGTGCAGGAACCCTAGTGATGATTTCTTTTTCTTCTGGTAGTGCCAAGACCCCAACAGGAACAGTGAGATTGGCAAAACGGCGGTTATGGACCTGAGCAACCACCCTCCCGATAAGTGCGTCAGGCTTTCGTGGAATGCCTTGTCCGACGAGTCCAAAATCCGAACACCCCTTGTGACAAGAGTGGGGAGGAGATCATCTGGTCATTAAAACCTATTTCATCGAGACGTTAGGTACGGTTTCCAGCTGCAGGCCATGTCACCATACCGAAGCACGCTTCATGACAATACTATATTTGACATAGCCCTCCTGGCAGCTTTTCCGGATCTGACAGGAAAAAGGGGCTGTTATCGCCGACGGGTTGGGCAACCCGTAGGCGTCGTGAAGGTACGCAGCGAAAGAGTCACAAAGCAGTAGAGGAGCGAAGAGAAACGATTAAGCAAGAACAAGCGAAATGACACAGGAAAAGATAGGTGAGTCTTCTTGGGGTGTGATGCCACGAGAGGATGAACTATATACCCGGTCGCATGTGATCCTAGAAGGCGTGCCCCTTCTAGCCCGTGACAATCTTGGGCCGAGAGGTTAGCTCATTACCGTGCCTTCTTCGCTGCGCGTACCTTCCGTCATACCGTGTCAAAGAGGACAAAATCCCAAAATCACCCTGCCCTGGTTTCAAAGTCCACCAGAACGCGTCGAACGTCGTCTACCCACTTCAAAGCATAGGGAGAGTTCCGTAAAACTTTGCACGATTGCCCCTTGCCGCTGAATGGATTCAGAAGGGGCCCAGCCACGCGAGCAGACAAAACAGTACAAGTATCATGCCTACTGCTGAACACGACCAAAGACGTGTCACCGACATCATTCGGGTCTGTCCTTGAAAGTCTTCAGGATGCCATACTTTTTCATCAGAACGCTTGGGTTGCTTCAGCCTTGAACAAGCGCCCTTAAAGAAGCAAAAAAGGGTCATCGCTCTTGAGAACACTCCCAAACCACTAAGCGCCGTTCAAATCCACTAGGTGAATCTCCGGACCCTTTTTATTACCTCCTAGTTCGATCAATTTCCTACCGTTGCATTGGTGCCTCTCTTTATCATCTTGAGCGGACACCCTCTCTACGAACACCATGCTCATTGCTGGCCCTTCTTTAGTCAATAGACATCCCGGATTCAAACATGCCCGAACCAAAATCCGCCACCATTCTTGTACCTTGCTACTTCAACCCTAATGATCACTACGCCTTACAAAAATACTGGCCTTCGATTCATATCATCGGCGGCACAGACGATGGACGCTATACCGAGATTGCGGTCGACTCGACCTGCATTGTTGAGCTTTCTACCGAGGTCAGTTTCGTGATAAACTTGCCGTACTCCATTTTGCCGTCCTGGGATGTACTCGGACTAGAAAAAGCTGTACGCCAATGGCTCTCAGATGCCACTGGCAGAATTCGGAACAGAGGCGGCAGACCACTGATGAAATACTACTGTCGCCGTGCTCGAGAGACGTTCTCCACAGAGTATCCGGTGTTCACAATACCAACAGCGCCGTTGAAAATGGCTGCGCTGTCTTACGAGGTAGAAGTAAAGCCATCGTACTCCGCGTTGAACATTCCGGGTGCTGACAGCTCACAGAACACAAGTCACACGGTACGGATGACCTACTTTCAGATTCTGGCCTTCTGTGGATTCTTAATCGATCCGGACTTTCCCAGCCTCGCGCATATCGAGAGCGAGTTATTCAAGAGGCTAGATATCATGACCACGAGAGTGTCAAACGACCGAGTAGAGCGCCATACCATAGCTCTGCTTCGTTGTCTCTTTGAGCTAGCTGGAGGGGACGTCGATAAAGATGAGATCTGCGACCTCGATAAAAACATTTCTTTCGCAGACAACATCCGTCTATGTGCAAAGGCCGTCAGTGTACCCTGCTCGGAGGACTGGCCCCTAAGACTGGCGAGAAACGTCGAGCTTTGCGAGAGCGTTATCGATCTTTACTCGGGAGCAGCTGCTCCCAAATCAGAGGCCCATCAACCACTGTATCTTCTGGCAACAGCAGCAGCTTTTGTTTCCAACAGAAGCTTGTGCCTTCAACTCTACCATATCGACGTGTTCAAAGGGATTCAGGAACTGGGAATGTTTCTTCCAAGTGGTACACTGGTACGTTCTGTCAGCTTGTTGCAAATACGACTGATGCTGAACATGCATAGGGAACGGTCCCGAGGGTATTGACAATGCTTTTAAGTCCAAACGATGCTCAAAGTCTCTCCATATTCATGAGCAAAGTCCACCATATCATCCTGTTTACCGACGCCAAAGAGGTTCAGGATACTTGGTTCTTCCTGATATGGCGTGCAAAACGCGCTTTTGACGGACCAGAGGTCAGAGCTTGGGCAGATTCTGAAAATGGGAGAAATGTGTTATATGAACTTTCGAACGCGAGGGAAACCCGTCGGTCAGCAATGGAGTCTGCCGTTATTTCTCTTGCTATTGCAAGCTTCCATCAGCTTCTTTCTACGCCCAGGCTAGAGTCTTCTGGTATTGAAGGTCCCGAATGCGACCCTACGTCTTTGACTACTTTATTATCGGCGATTACATCAATTGTATAGCAGAGTACTAATTTGAAAGCATGATTCCTACTGAAAGGGATGCCACAGTAACAGATGCAAAAGACTGCTTTTAGGTGCCCTCACTTGTGTTCGTGGTTGCGCCTAGAATTCTTGCCCCATCTTTGTACCGGACGATGTACTCTTGATACTGAAAGTAGGCTAATCCTCCGGCTGGCTCCGGCAGCCAAGTGCCTTCCGTTAACTTCTCCATCCGCGAAGAGGGAAAAAAAGCTGAGTGCCTTGATTCCCCCCTGTTCCGCTCTCTGTGATTGGTCCGAAGAAAATCGATACTCATGCCTTCCGTTAGGAAAGGTTAACTTCTCCATCCGCGAAAAAAAATAAAAAATTTGAGTGCCTTGATTCGCGCGAATTTGCGCTCTATGATTGGTCCTAAGAAAATCAATGCTCATTGGTTATAGATAATCTACAACCAATCGGCATCTTTGATCTCTTCTCGGGCCAATCAGCTTTCATATACCCCTGTCGTGGCCAATCAGCATTGACCCATCCTCTGAATCCCCCGCTGTTTACCCATCTTTTACCCTTTAGCCTGCCGCTTACTCCCCTAGCTTACCTTGACTAAGCTGTTTTCTGTATATTTCGATCCTGTTTTCTTCTGTTCCCTTTTCTACTCCCTTACTAATACAAACCACATTTATTCCTTCTTTCTATCGCCAATCCCTTTCTACCTGTCCTGTTGCTTCCTATGTCTACTTCTCAACCCCCTGTTCTTTGTCATAGTACGTTATATGTTATTCTGTCTTTTTTCGTCTTTACTGATTGTTTCTTCAGCCGGTGGTGACCTCCTGGATCAGCTTGGCGTTAAGGCCTCCATGCGTGCTACCCACACTATTGAGATTTTGTCCTGTTCAGCTGTAGCCCGCGAACTTACTCCTCGGAAACAGAATAGACCGCTTAATATAGCCTATCGATATCGCGTTATCGCCGTCTTGGCACAGGCTACTGGCATTGAGCGTCGTCCCCCGTGCAACCGGTGCGCCCGCGCAAATGGACCCTGGGAACAATGCGTGGTGCTGCAGTCCCCTGAGGGTATACAGGCTACGAAGGGCGGCTGTGCTAACTGTTGCTGGAACAACATGGGTTCTCGGTGCAGTCACCGTATGTCTATCTTCTCGTTCGTATACTGCTTCCGTTAACTTAATAGACGCTTCCTTTGCTTCGCGTTCAGGTGTATCGATAGGTTTAATCAGCCAGCCGCCAGGCACACTTGCTGACTGCTTTCCTGGTCTCAACCGATGGGAAATGAAACTTGAAACTCTCGGTAACCCGGGAGTCACCTCGCGTGCCTCTACACTAGTCAGGATGACTGCTTCCGAGCTAGTCGCTCAGTACAAGGACCTTCTTTCACGGTTAGATGTGGTCCACGCCTCGATGGCGAACTTGACACACGAGTCCCAGCACTTAGGCCAGCAGATTTCGGAAATCTCATTAATCTTGTCTTTTCAGCGTACCTTTGAGGCCCGGAGGACTTCTGCTACTAGTCATCTACAGACTCCCGCTGCACCAGTCACCGGCTCTTCTTCCGGTCTCGATTTTGAGAACAAAACAGCTGGACAAGACTACCTTGTACAGGATCAACCGAAGATCAGGCCAGATAAGGATGCATCTCATCCTCCACCATGGGGCGGATGAACTATTCTTCTACAACAACGGTTCCATATTTGCCAGTTCGCCCCGCTTGCCCTTTTCGCTTCCGCCGCGCCTCGAATTGTCTGACTGTCGTCTCTGCAAGAAGCTTCAGCCTCCTGGTTCCTTTAACCAGCTCATCGGGCATGCGCGCCCCGAGGAACTGGTTCACATTAAGTGGCTGTATGAGAGCTATATCATCAAAGCTCCGCACGCGGGACAGCTGGACATACATGCTCACCGCGTCGCATTTTTCGACCTCCCCGGTTTTTCTGCCCGTCGTCCTCCCATACAGCCCTAATAGCGTCGTACCGAGTGTCCGTCCCTGGGCCTTGAAATCGGTTAATGCAAAGCCTGGCGTGCACGGCAGCCCCATCCGGACCAACCCCAGCTTTGCATTGGTATTCCGCAAGTCTGGCCGGAGTGTTTTGATGTACTTCTCAGGGACTCGAATATTGGTTACCGGCAACATCACGGTATCGGGCAGCAAATGTGGGAATGCTAACCCTATTGTTTCCTTGGACCGGAGGAGGATACCGCTAGGTGGCCCGAGGAATATAGACAGTTTCCCGGTTACGACGATCTCTTCAAGACCCGGTGGGTGGAGAATCCCCGCCGCTGTGAACTCCGCGCCGTTCACGACCTTGAGACCCATGTACTTGTTCTCATTGATCACCACCGGCATACCTTCAACGTAAGGAAATATACCGGCCGCGGTCAGCTTGCCCTCGTCGCCTAAGAGCATAGCTGCCTTTCTCTCTGCCGCTGTAGGTATCCGCGATTCCCACTTGTGCTTTGATAGATATATTGACATGCGCCGGCCGGTATCCGCGCTGTACGCCAGGGCTGCGTGTAACGTTAGATCCCACCTGTGCCGGTTCAGGGGTATTACAGCACGCCTGCCCCCGGAGAGATCGAATTTCGATTCCTCTTTATACTTTGTCTCGAGCTTGGCGGCGTCTTCTGCTGTCTGTCTGCCTTCACGCAGGCGCTCAAGAAAACCCAGCAAATAAGTGTCTCCTTCGGCTCGCTTTTGTTCTTCGAGCATCACGACATTCGTGAAACCCTGCCAGATTTTCTTGGCTTCCGCCTCCTTCCAGCCTCTCTCTACTCCTCGGCTTCTTGGTATTGCGCTTCCTGCAACTGTGGCAATTCGTTCGGGATTGCTAAGCAGGCTCTTCTGCAGCACAGGCGGGAATTGCAGAAAGTCGCCGGTAATTACGACAACTGGTATGCCGCCAAATGGCTTCTCTGGAAAGCCCCTCAGCATTCTGAGCTTTTGATCGATATCGTATAACGTCTGAAGCCCAAGCATGCTGGCCTCGTCGATTATCAGAACGTCCCGCCTACGCCATCGCTCTTTAGCCTTGTCTAGATTAACAGACAACATTGGCTCTACTGTTGCGCCATCGGCGTCCCGGAAGGCCAGCCCTACGGCGGAATGGATCGTAGTGCCACCGATGCCTGCTGCGGCTGTCCCTAACGTCGCTGTAATAACGAGTCGACTAGTCGCTTCCTTGGCTGCGAAAACGTCCTTTACGGTATCAATAAGCCACGATTTGCCAGTGCCGCCCCCTCCTCCGACGTATTGCAGGTGCTGCCGATCGGTTCCGTTAGCTCGCTCGTCGAGAGCCTCACAAATTAGGCAAAGCGCGATCGTTTGCATTCGGTTCAACGTCCTATCCGCACCAATAATCTCCCCTGCCCGCGCGAAGGTATCGGCTGTCGTAATATCGACCCAGGTTGCCGCGGGTTTCAAGGCATCTGTGCGCGGGCAAGCTGGGAATCCTGTATCAGCATCGCCGTCGCCGAAACCCGTCTCGGCACCAGTGTGTGAAAGTCCCTCGCCGGCCTCATCACCCTCGATAGCCAGCATTCTTTCCTTGTGAAACCGGTCTTGTGCTGCCTTGGCGGATTTTAAATGCCGTTTCGGTATTGTCATCTGCACATGCGGCTGAGTGTTGGTGTTTGGCGTCCCACAGCTGTCCTCTAGGCTGGAGAACCCGGAATTGTCTAGCGTTTTTAGTAACCCTTTTATGCTCGGAGAACCATTTGTGACTCCTCTTCCATCTTGTAGGCTAAAGACTGCATCGTGAAATGTATGTCTTAAGTCTGTGATGTCTGGACACCATTCTTTTTCAACCTCTAAGCCCTCTTCAGCCCCATCGAACTCGTATCCTTCGTCGCCCTCGCTCCGGTTGGCCCAAAGCTTAGCATCTTTTTTGGCGTCTTCTGCGCTCTTATGAAGGAGCTGGATGTTCTTTACAAGAGCCTCAACCCGACCGGGCAGGTCCGCGTATAATCCCTCCCAAACATCGGCTGGGTCGTTACTGGTGGTTTGCATGAAGGTTTCCCACGGTACAAATAGGCCTAGCAGCAGGACCGCCGATCTACCAGATGTAAGCTGTTGAAGACTCGAGATATACATTGAGACACACCTCTTGTAGTACCCCTCCTCTGTTCCTTGTATATTGTGGTCGAGGTGACCAGTAATAACAGGTATCGCTTGACCTGATTCTGGAAGTATTAGCTCTTGTATCCACGCTTCGTGGTTAGGCATTGAAGGATCAAAGGGTATATAGCGTGCCTGGTCGACCTTGGTCCTGCGCCCAACCCTTCGTATGCGGACCATGGAGAGGTATTCGTACAAGCAAAGCTCTTGCAAGAGGATACCACGATACGCATATGCCTCAAGTGGTGGCAGATTGATGCCACTAGCACCGAATCCAATCGTTTCAGGGGCCACCCGCTGCTGCACCTCCGGTCCTGCCGCCTCGCGTAAGGCCCCCCAACGCCGGAAAACCGCCCAGTACAGCGTACAGAGATAGACGTTGGCCCAGTTTGTCTCACTGCAGTAGCTGTTTTTGTACCCGAGAAGGTTACTGCAAACCTCTACCGCTGACAGTTCGCGGCTTGTGAAGATCTGATTTGCTGTACGAGCAAGAAACTGCCGGGTCTTGTTGTTTCGCTGCGCCGCCTTCTCTGTGTCATCCTCACAGGTCGAGCCATGACTGTCTTCCTTGTCAGCCATCCCATCGAGCACGGTCTTCACCAGAGCTGCCCTTTTCCAAAGCGGCGTGTCCAGCTTCGTTGAGTAATTTGTAGCATAGTATACCATGGAAAGCCCAGCTGAGTTGGTTGGGAGGAATGTCGTATCAGTATTATGTCGCATGGCTACTGCTAAAGCGGGACTATATCTGTTGATTCGTTCGTGGTCGCGGCGGACGTGCAGAAGCCCGTCGCTGGTGAACTCGGTTCGCTCGCGTAGTGTCCATGGTGCTTTGAAGCGACAGGGATGCCGGTTTCTAGTCTTGCTGTTGTTTTTGAAACTGTACTTTGTACAAGTCGCTCCGCAGCTATGCATCTGGCACCTGTGGGCGACCCAATTCGCTTCGGCATCGAAGACTTCATCTAGCCTTGCGATGTCTTTCGTGAGATGTTTAATGTCGTTGAACACACTCTCCCATCGACGGTATCGCCGCGCTTTGCCTTCGTCACAACACTATACACGTGTAGTCAGTCCCATAATCCTATGTAACAGATAAATATACGTACCTCGCTGAATACGGAGTCAATGTATTGACATACCTGTTCCGCATAGCCCGCGTTCTCCGGCTTGGCAAGATCATTAAACAGGCTTGGGAGCTCAAGGTTGGCGTCTAGCCACAACAGGCCGTGTAAGTGGAGAGCACCACGCTCGTTCGTCTCAACACAGCCAAAATAGCAGGAAACCTTCCCAAATATTGATTCTTCGCCAACAGAAACACAATGCTGAAAGAACAACTAACTCTCGATGGAAGAACTTGGCTGAGCTGACTGCGTCTCGTACAACATGCTGCACGCGTCCGACTTGCTTCCGGAACTTGTCCATCAGTTCCTCGGCCTGTGTTCCGTCTGCTACCCGAAATGCAGCTAGTTTCATGTTAACCTCATTAGTAAGGTCATTTGGATTGATTGTATACCATATGCCTGGCATTCCATGCTTGAGGCATAGTGACTTTATCTTCCTCCTGGAGTAGAGACGCTCTTCGTTCGACATATGCTGTCGTTGTCCAAATGCGCTTAGCTCCCGAATCAAGTACGCCACATTCTTGTTGTAAGTGGTGCGGGTTTCACGGTATTCTTCTTCTGCCTCTTCGATCTCGTCAGAAGTCAGAGATGTTACGATTTGCTCGATGTTAGTGAATGAGGTTCTCTTCATACGAAGATAGCTGACCCGTCGGTTATCCGCTTGAACAAGCATGTTGAATACCAAAAATGGGAAGCTTGGATGCGTGGCGAAGTGAGCCCCTAGTATACCATTACTATACTGACTTGTACTTTGCAGAGAAGACACACCACTCACCATGCCTTTGCAGACAAAGACGTGCCCAAGTCCGGAGGTAAAATCCATTCGACTTATAGCTCCTACGGACATATGGCTCATTTGAATCCACCTCGTTGTCGTTGTTTTCTTCTTCACCTAGAATCCTAGGGCCACCTCGTCCCCACGGGAAGAGGCAAGGGAAAGTCTTGGGGAAAAAATCGGGATCGTTTGAATCTGCAAAGTCTGCGCCCCTGCGACTCACTATGTAGGGTTCAGCATTCTTGTATTTGAGGCTGGTGTATTCGTGGCTATCCTTTTTCTTTCGGCCTTGCCACCGTTCGCTACTTCCCATCGTTGCTTTCCGAAGGATTCGGAGTCGTTCTTGTGGGCTATGCTCTTCCGTCACCTCCGTAGACATTAGTCCAGTCGATGTTAATTCTGAGAGCTCTACGTCTATATGACGAGGGTCCATTTCATCTGGATCGTGTCTTCCGGCACGGATTCCCCCTAACCTGGCGTTGCTTTCAGCTTCGATGGATGCAGCGTCTGTGTTTCTGTCTTCTAGACTTGCGATGACATCGTGAGCATTGCGCAGTGGCTCGTCGGGACGGCCTCGCTCGGCCGGAGGCACATAGTGGCCGGTACGGATCTGGTCCTCGGCACGCAGGTCGTACGATACCATTCTCTCGACGAATGCCCGCGGGACTTCAGTTCCGGGAGACCACTCTCCCCACGTCCTGAGGTGTGCTTCATCGATGGCAATATCCCGGTACAATGGATTATTCGCCCGAAGCCACACGAGAGCACGCTTAAGCTTCTGTGGGTTTACCGATAACATGAAGCTAAAGTCAGATGGTACTGGCGCCCGGGAACCCACAAAACAGACGTGTAGTCGCTCCTGCTCTTCGACGAGTGGGTAAGGTAAAACATGGACTGCTAGTCCTTGCACGTCGTTTGGAAAGACCGTGATATGGCCTCTCACGTGTTTGCGATAGCGACCACTTGTGGACTTCTCAATGTCGATAGTAAGCTTTGTGATCCAGCCACACGGCGTGTAAATTCCGATAAGACGCTCCTCTAGCGGCGAGAGATCTGTTAAAGCATCGGGATACCGGTGGACGCAGCCTAACGACAGGTTGTTTACCTGACAGGCATACGGCAATTTTTCATGGAGCAGAGAGGTCTGGCATGAACTGCATACGGCAAAGGTTGTACCGGGCTCCCTAGGGAAGCATTGAACACAAACAAAATGGTTTCTGTCGGACTCAGGGATTTGATCTTCTGCCCCCGAGTATAATGGCTCAAACTCCACCCAAGTGTAATCAACTAGCGAGCTAGGAGACTGTTGTTGGTAACATACTCTACAATATTTGACCTCAAGTGTGGAATTATCGTGCATAGCTTCGTGAAACGTCTTGGTTTTCTGTAGGATTGTCGACCGTGGAACTGGAGAGCACCATGTACGGTTTATGGAGTCTAATTTCTTTTGTAGATAGCGGCCATCTGCACCTTGTATTGTGCGTTCAACCTCCTTCTGCCTTGCTTGGTATGATTTGACTGCATCTAGTGGGTCATTGTGCCCGCTTTGCTGGACCGAGTCTGGCACTAAGGGGCGAATCGATAGATGTTGGCGAATGGGATTAGGCCGACTGTCAGTAACCGATGAGGCAAGGTTTGCATCTGCTGTAAATTCTGTGCTGGCACCCTCTTGAACCATTGCAGACTCTTGCGGCTCTATTGTGAAAGGCATGCTTGAAGTCGGCGTTGCTTTAGGGGTCCAGGGAAGCAGACTCGGGCGATTGGTTTGCTCCCAAAGGTTACTGGTGTTGCGAATTCCGCTCCCTCTACCGCGACCTCTCCTTGGAGTGAGGTTAATCGGCTTAGGTGGAGCATTAAACCCTTCTCTATACAGTCTCGGTGTCAACAATGGTCTAATTGTTGACGGCAATTGGTTCCTAGTCGAATGTATAGTATTATCGGATGAGGATGGGGGTGTTGGGAGTATCGTGCGAATTGGACTGGGTGGAGGGTTCGACCCTTCGCTAAAGGGTCTCTGTACTCTCTGTCTTGACAAAGATCTTGATGGTGACGGTGGTTGGGCTTGGGTCGGGTGCAGAGCACTATCAGACGAGGACAATGGCACCGGTACCAGTGTTCGACTGACGTTCAAAGGAGGGTTCGGCCCTTCGCTGAAGGGTCTCTGTGTCGTCAACGGTCTTGGCAGAATTCGTCGAGGAACATTGCCGCTAGGTGAGGACGAAGGTGTTGGCAGTGGCGTCATGGTGGATGGTTAACTAGAATAGAATGTATCTGGATTTTTCAAGATGGTGATGCCCATTGCGTTGTCTACAAGAACACATGTGTAGATTGGTCACGATGCTGCATTTCCTATCCCCTCTGCGAAAGCCGCATGCTGCCGCAACTGCCGCGACTGCTTGCCGTGCCGCAATCTTGTTGACGATAACCCTTGTGCCGCCCTTCGACTCTACGCGAGGTTCGGCTGGATTCCTGCGGTAAACACCGGAGTTTGCCTGCTCCACGGCTGTGATGCGACCCAGTATCGTCAACATCCCAAACGGAATAAGAAATAATATTTCCTATCTGCCAATACTGTGGGTTAGACCCCCCCTGTTGATCCCACTTTGAGGGGAAAAAACTGCACTACTTAGGCAGGATGCTTATTATTGGCCTGAAGTGGTTAGATTCTAGATAACCACCAGACCCAGGTTCTCTTGTTGATTCCTCGCCTGGGGCACTAACAAAGATGTCTTCCCTGTAATGGCTGCCTACTTGTTCACAGCTCATGTTCCTACTTAAGGTTCATAACTGTCAGTGTTTGCTTTGCTATTTGTTTATCTTTATCACCTCTAACCGGCCCCTTACATTTTCCATCCTAATTCTCAAAAACTCACTCATATTCCCACTGCTCGTTCAATCATGGGTACAGAAAAGCCTGACTTGGCTACCTACTGGCCAAAGCCTGAGCTAAAACTGCCTTCGCCATGGAGTCTCCCCCTTACGATGACCGCCATCGGCAAAATAGTAGCTGTCGAATCTCTGGATAGGGATCACCAGGTATTCCGTTACCAAAACTGGACCGGCCAGATCCAAATTCCGATTCGTACGCCCGAATGGCTGGCCAATACCTTCCCTGACATACTTGATACCTTACATGATGGCGCTTTGTCCTTAGACCTCTCTCGCTTCCACCTAGGAGGTCCATTGACGACGGAAGAATGGGAGGATCAGTGGTTTAGTATCATCTGTGATCCTCACTTCAGCTACGTCCCCTGTGGCCTGTCTGGCGAAGAAGAGGTATGCTATAAGCGACTGGCATGGATTCAAGACGATGCCCTTACGCCGTAAGTTTCTTAATTCCTATTGCCCTAAGTGCCTGTCCTAAGACTGCTTTATAGTATTTCCGAGCGTGCCTGCATCGACCTGCCTCCTCACTTTCCGATTACTCCACCGTTCGTGACCTTCAACGGGTTTGTTGACACCCAGAAGTTCCCCCTTGCCGACAACCCTTCCATCGGTCTCGACGACATAACCAGGAACTCATCGGCTATCTTCAGGGTGTGGTCGAAGTTCACTGTCACCGAGGCTGCCCATACTCCGAAGACGGGGTGGTACGCCAATTACGTCTACGCCATGCTTCCCAAATGCAAGCCACATATGAAGAAGAAGTGTGAGGATTACCGTGCGGACACAACGCCGTTCCGAAAGCACGGTAAGAAGGCCTATATCACTGGCTACTTCCATGGGTTCTGTAATAAGAGCATTGTCTTCTCTGAAGGTTGTCTCTACAACCCTCTCGAGTTTGTTCCACTCATCGAGATCCTGAAGATTGACTGGGCTGCTGGTGAGCCAAGACAGCAGCCGGGAACTCGCAATCTACTCGCTTCGCCATCCAAACCAGAGACCCCTAGCCGGGGTAAAGGGAAATTCATCTTTGATCCCCTTGCCCAAATGACTGCAGACGCAAAGCGGCCTGTTACTCCATCCAAATCAAGTACGTAACGGTTCGACATCTCATAGGCTATGCTGACACCACTGAAATCACAAGCTTCAGACTCCACCATTGATGACGATGATCCGTTCTCCGTGAATGGACTTCATGAATCCCCACCCAACGACCCAAAGCGGTGTGGAGAGATAGAAGTCCTTGGAGACAGCGAGGACGAAGCGAGCCCAACCAAGCGTCCTAAGCGAGGAAGTTGGCGTGGGAGAAGATAGACTATCCAGACTTGCATAAAGACTTTTACTTAGCTACCTGCGTATCAATATTGTACACTACCTTGTCAGCTAGATTACTTATCTATCTTCGCAATTAGTACTATGACTAATTGCTCTTGAATGTTAGCTTCCCTTACTGTCCTGTATTACCAGCGTTACACAACCGCACATGCGACTGACCTCACACCAGCCACACCAACAGCCACAGCGTCTTTCCTAACGGGAGGCCTTTTTCAACAGGCGGCTTGCCCACCGTTCCCCAGTAATTGAAGGCCGCGCGAAGATTTTACACCAAAAATCAATTTGCAGGAGTCAGTGCAATCTTCACTTTCGACACTTGCTTACGCACGTCAATTGAACTGCATGCGAAGAGCGTGGCTGTGCTGTGATGCCGAGTGTTATAAACCGAGGAGGGAAATGCCTTTCTCCAGCGAGCTTGGGAAAGATGTAGCCTTTGATTGCATGAATGAAGATGCTATGGTCTTGAGATCTAGAGTCTCCGGCGTGATTGGCAAGTACAGAATCGTCTTCACAATGGAAACTAAAAGACTGCTCTGTGTTATGGGTGTGTGATGCTCGAGAACCTGTATCGTGTGAATCAAAGGTTTATACAGGTGCCGGCCGTGTTCTTGGTCATTCCCGAACAGGCAAGGCATCGAGCTGCCGTCTGAAAAGACAGGGGTAAGCAGCGGTCCCTTAACATAAGCAGCATAGTTCAACGCCCGGACACTCTCCTCATCTTAACGAGTATCCTAGCCATAATTGATGAAATGCGGCTTCAGGTTTGTCTGCTACGAGAGTGGAGGAGATGCACAGGGCGAAGGCCATTCGTGGACTCACTCGCACCCTTGCTTGCCTGATATTGAAGGAAAAGCGAGAGTGCGGGTGAAAGGTGCAGGCCACGGTTTTTCGGGTCGGACTCTTTCTGTCTTCGGCCATTCCGCCCAGTGTTCTACTCAGATATGGATGTATCTAGGTACTTATGACGATTTTGAGACTGGCGGCCAATACTGCAAGCTCATTCATTGGGAGAACGCGGGCAGATAGTTAGAAATCTGCCCCTGTTGGAGCGTTGTCTTCCAGGAAGCGGAGAGGCTGCATAGGTAGTGTCGACGTTGGTGGTCCGACGACTAATGCCTCAACTGGGTTCATCGAATCAGTACCGGCTAACGGCTCCAGTTTTTTGACGGCCATAATTTCAAGCCTGAAACCTGAAAGACGGATTGCCGATCCTCGGTATAAGCAACAACAAATGAGATTACTGGCTCTGCTATGATGCGATGTTAGTCTTTCCTCATCGGCTTGTCCACCCCCCTCCCCCCCTCCCGTCTTCGATTGGATCATCTATGACACCAAGTCGATCTGTAGGATTAATATTTCCCCGATTGTCTTCATTTCCTTGGATAATTTGAACGCCATGTAATATACTAAACCATTACCAGTATATACAACATCTCTATCCCTCCCCAATGCTTTTCTTTAAACTCTCTTTGAAAAAAGACACCTTGTTGAAGCAGCATCGCATCTTTTCACTTTCCGAGAATAATTATGTCTGAAAACAGCATTGTCCGAGCTACCTTGGAAACGATTTATCTAGATGACAGTCTTGATGATCTGCGACTGTTAGTACGGAAATTTCGGTTTGAATGGAGACAAAGGGTACCAGAACATCGCTTGATGGACTGGCACAACCCACTCCAACACCAAATCATGACTGCGATGGCACTCTATACAATGAAAGAGCTCCATCACCAGGGTTCACATGTATTCTGGCCAGATGGCTCGCAAGCGCCTTGCTCACCCTCCAACGAGCAGTTTAAAAGGTAGGTAGATCAGCCGTCCTTCAGAATATCATTCTCATCTTTGCACAGAACCGTATGTCGCCTAACAAAGCTGGAATACCTTTTTGATCTTGAGCGTCAATTTGGTGATGTAGCGAGCGTGATGGCGCGGAAGTTTCCGGAAAGAGGAAGGGTACGTATTGCTATCGCCTCCATCTTGAATCCCTACCGTCACCCATACTCAAAAGTCGAGCAGGATGAAACCGTATCTGCCGATGAGTACATCGATTCATGTCTTTCGAATTGTACCCATCAGCCTGCTTGCCAATTTCTATTGCCTTCCAAGGTTGTTACAGGAGTAACTACTGGTCACCGGGCTGATCCCGATCAGACTGCAACAGTCAGGGTTTATTCACCCGATGAAATCTTTGTGATTCTGTCGCTCGTGCTAATGGAAACGAATGCGTAAAACGTCTATTATCGTTAGGACTAGACACAGGTGCTGTGGTGTTACGAGCAGGTCAGGGCAACCAACTGCACCACAAAGCAAAAGCTTCGGTAATGATGCACCTGCATCATTATCCCCTGTTCTGCACTATATAGTTACGCCGGCCAGCACCCCAACTGGTTGGGCCGTAACATGTGGCCCATATCAGCGACAGTTTGGGATTCTGGGGCCGTAGTCAAGTATTTACAGACAAACACATACCTATAGAGTTCATTATGCTCTGGCTAAGCATTGAAGGGTCCTTGTGTCTATCTTCCATGATATCCGCTCTTAATCTGGCAATGACCAAATCGACTCACAGACCGAAGCCCTAGATCTACGCCCTAAAGAGCTCCGACTTTACGACGCTGGTCTGGGCGATAGTGAAACCGAGTTCCTTGCTCTAATCCCTAAGCTTCTTTCCCTGAGACGATCTGCGCAAAATTGACACCTTGACCAACTTTCCGGCCTTAGAAGACGTATCTATGGATTTTGGGAGGTTGAACTACCCTCAAGCATACTGGCTGCGGCTCCGACCTCTTGGCTGGTGTCGCAGTTGGTGTTGGGCTTGTACCTGAAGTTGGAGTAATGGAATCAAAGTTCCCGCATGAGCCCCAACTGATTGGTACAATGTACATTCCTACATTGAATGGCTTCTTAGTCCAGCTGTCCGACAACATCCGGTGACTTGCGGTACTTGGTGACTGTCTCGATCTTGGCTGGTAGCATCCACCGTTGGCTTTGAACAGCACCGACCCATGTCGAGGCAATATTGGGCCCCGCGCGCTCATCCTCAGCATCAGCCAGCCATCTCGACGCGGCGGGCTGTACAACCTTCATTATCCCGGTCTGTGTAGCGACCGACCAGACCCCTGCCAAAGCATGCATCAGAAGAGACAGCAACAAGAGACGCTGATTAGGGGGGCTTACCCATGTAGCTGTTGCATTCTTTCTATCGCTGAATGCCTTAGCTGCCAGAAGGGTATAGATGGCAATCTGCAGTGTGAGTGTCGTTGGCGGACGAGCGTCTGATTGGCTGAGATTGAGGAGACCTGACCCTGTTCTGCATGGAGCCAATGACTTCGGTTGTGTCTGCGGAGCGCTAGTGCACTTCCCGGCCTGCCTCTGGTACTCTGTCCTTGGGCAGTGGTACGTCGACCGCGCTTGCAGCCCACTCGCCGCACAGGCCATGTTCACCGGACCAGCCGTCTCCCCGGCCCCTGCATTGCTCAAGCACCATCTTCCAAATCAAGTGGAGAACAGGCAAGTTTTTGGGGTCTCACTATGACCACACCTTCTCGAACATCACAGACGGGATCCCGAGCCCACGCAGGGCGCCCGGTGCGACGCCAATTGCTCAAGTCATTATCGGGCAAAACATGGGATGGCAAGCTGAGTGGGTCCAGGCAGAGCAGGGTGTGCCACATGCTACGCGCTCTTCGCATTTGTTGTTACGAGGGATGCGCAGATCGTGCCCGCCAAGTCCTCGAAGCCGTGACTGCCAATCTTGCAGCGCTTTTGAACACTGCTCCCTGCCGTCCAGTTCATCGACAGGCACCTTCCACGGTCGCCGGCTAGCCACCATTAGCAGCACTAATAAGCGAAATGAGTATTATAGCACGTGGGTGAAGATCGTGTGGGTTGTACTCTGTTTGGTTGTTGTTCAGTCTATCAGGCTGGCCGGAGGTGAAGTGGAATTTGGACGACTTCGAGCATGGTCCCAATGAAGCCAGTGGCTCTAACTAAACAACCCCGCGTTCCGGTACTATATCACTGTACTTGTTAGACCCTGTGGAATACTAGGACCCCGCCTCGGGTTTGTTCAACCTGCGTGGGATTGCTTCGAGCCCTGGGTCTCTACTATTTAGAGTCCTCTCCCCTTCAAACCCAGCTATCTTGTAATGTCTAACCATTTGCTTGATCTGAAAGCGGCTTGCCCTCTTGCATGTTCCAATGTGAGCGTTTGGTCTTCGACCATCAGTGGGTATGGTACTAACGACTTTTTAGGGATCTCCTGAGTCCCGATCACGAGATCGAAGACTTCCATAACTTCGACGGCACTTCCTTAAGTAGTCTTGTACCGCCTACGACACCGTGGATTATGCCATGCCGAATGTGCATACGTGATGAGCTGTCGTGTAAAACTACTATTCACCGTCGGTTCGTCGATTACATAGTTTTTCATGGGCGTCGAGTACTATTGAATACTCTTGACGACCCATATCCACGGGGCATACCTCAGCTTGATGGAGCTCATGAATCAAGAGTTTTTGAGGAGAAATACATTGACCCTTTGACGTATTACGTTAATGCTGGTCAAATCATAAGAAAAACTCTCATGTACAATCCTCCCGAATCAGGAAGTTTGAGAATTCATGTGTAAGTCCGCCGATCTTGCTAGCTTCATTTACTAATAGAAGCCAGCGCCCTTGTCTTCTGGTCCGATTTGCTTCCTCAACCATTACGAAAAAGCCGACCCACAGAACTATATGCTCCAACGCAGAATGAGAGATCCCTAAGTATGAATGGATTCTGCGAGCGCATGTATAATTGGTATCCGCCGTTTGAACTCCCCAGCTACAAAGAACACAAACGGTCGATGCTTCCGTTCGAGAGCTACAGCAAGAGCCCCTGGAAACCCACCATGAACAACAGCAAGGGAATTTCAGCTGTACAGAGCAGTCCGTCTCAGGAAACAGTGCCACAATGCATATACGATCTGCCACCTAGAACGTTTGCACGGGTAAGTTCACCATACGCTATTTATAGTACAAGACCAGCTTACCTTTCAACATAGCCCCGTATCAAATGCAAGGCAGCATGCAACTTCTGCCACAAACGGAAAATAAAATGCGATGGCCAAGACCCGTGTGATACTTTCCAGAAGAAGAAATGGGCTTGCTCTTATCGACGCGATGAGTTACCGGGGAGAAGGGGTTCACCGACCTTTACCGATAAATCCTCTCGGTCCATCGCCAGGCGAAATTCCAAATGCGCCGAGCCTAACGCCGAATGAGAAGATTGGTTTTTGTTCTTGATAAAATGCACGGGTGGTATTTTCAAGGTCCTTCATTGACAGCACTCTATTCTGAAAACCCGTTGGAAAGGCTGCGAATGTATTATTATGTATACTAGCCTAGACAGTATGCACCTCTCTCTTGGCTAACGGCCTGGACCGAGTGTTGTCTTCCGTCTAACAAGGTGACGGAGATTGACGGGTTTCCATCTCCGCGTCTCCTGGTGAAGTGGACGAGTTCGGACTTGTCGGTGTCGAAAGTAATTCCCTCCGACGCGCCCCATTCTAGTGCTTCTTCCCATTCTTTAGCTAGCAGGGCACAGTTGTCCTCTAGCGAGGTTGAGGATGCCAGGATAGCGACATCGTCGGCATAGCCAAATCGAGATCGTTTCCTTCCGGGGCGAGCAGTGCCCAGCTTGAATAGTGGTTCGATATAGAGCATGAAAAGGATGGGGGACACAGGTGAGCCCTGTGGTAGCCCACACTCGAGGTCGAAGACGTCTCCCATTTCCCCGTCCAACCTAATCCTTGCTCTTCTCCCAAGGACAAAGCTGGAAACCCACTGTACGACGTTCTCCGGCCATCCTTGTTGGCGGAGGCGGCGAACCAACCGCCCTGGCAGAACGGCGTCGAAAGCCCCTTTCACGTCAAGTGTAAACATGGAAGTGACGCGGCCTCTCTGCCAGGCGCACTCTATATCGTGGATGGCAGCAGCGATGAGATCACTGCACGAGCGAAGAGGGAGGGCGCCGAATTGTTGATTGTGCAGTACCTGGTGCTTTACTGTGATCCAAGCAAGCCTTCTCGCTACAAGTCTTTCTAAGCCTTTGCCAAGCACAGACAGAAGTGCGATTGGCCTGTAGGAGCGCGGAAGCGCCCTGTCTCTCTTCCCTGACTTGGGTAGGATGACCAGGATTGCTTCTTTGAAACAAGTGGGATGCCAACCCTCCCGTAGGCATCCGCTATAGAGGGCGAAAACGATGTCCTCAATAACTGGCCACGCCGTCTTCAGAACGGCCGTATTGATTCCATTGAGACCGGGAACGGTGTTTCCCGCAGAGAGAACTGAGGATTTTACCTCGTCCTTCGTGACCTGCGGGAAGGGGAGTGTGGCCTGCGGATAGGGTCCTAGGGTCTCTGCCGGTATGTCCGCAGAGAAAGCAGCATTTCTGAGAAGGACGCGGGCAAACAAGTCGCGCTTCTCTTTCGGATGTGAGACGAGAGCGGCTGTGTTGTTCTCATCTCGGAGTGGCGGGGTCTGGAAGGATCCTGTGGCGTTGTGCCACCCGACCATTTCAAATACATCTTTGCCTGTGGAGGCTGCCGCGATCTTTTCTCTCCAGTGCGTTTCCTTGGAGCGTCGTAGCTCGCGGAGAAAGTCCTGTCTAAGGGCATCTTCCTCCTCTCGCTCCCATTGACAGTCTATTTCCAAAGCGCGTAGCCTCGTCACGGTTGCTCTTTTGGCTGTGTAAGCTTGGTGTTTGCGTGTACAGCTTTCGTTCCAGAATGGCTTCGCATGCCCCCTGCCCAGTCCGCGCCTGGTAGAGGCCGTAAGTGCTTCTACGAGAGAGTCCGTGAGCTGTTGCGCTAGGAGGTCTAGTGCCAGTGGGCCCCTTGTGTTCTCTGCGGTATGGCGTATAGGTCGTACGTTTCGCTTGAGCATGTCGAGGAAGAGGATCTCGTCCATCGTCTCGAGCCGGAACCTCCCAGGGGTTGGGACGGGCGTATCGGCTAGGGTCAAGGGGACTCGGGTCAGCAGAGTTTCGTGATCTGATGTTGTGTGTAGGCATGTTTCTATGCTGACGGATGTCCCACGGAGGCTGCTGGACGCCCAGCATAGGTCTAGCGTGTTGCCGTCTTCGTGTGTAGCTTCACCTATCGGCGAAAGCAAGACGAGGCCAACGGCTTCTGTCCATTCCACCAGGTCGTCGGCGTCCGAGGAGCCTGCGAACTCGGGCTGCCATGTCCAGTGATGGAGGTTGAAATCACCCGCGACCAGCACTCTTTCGTGGGGCCCCGGTTGCCAGGAAGTCATGATATCCCTGACTGCTTGGCCGGGTCGCAGCGCGCCGCACGGGGCGTTGTACAGGTTGACAACTGTGAGGACTTCTCGCGTGCCTGCCAGGAGTTGTAGAAAGAGCAGGTCCGTGGATGGACCAGGTAGAGGCCGTGTTTGTACGCCCCGTAGCCCTGTTCCTTTGCGGAGGTAGGTAAGGACCCTGGGTCTGTCCCTGACCCAATTGTCCACTGGGGTGAAGATCTCGAAACCAGGGTGGTATTTTGTGAGTCTCCTCTCTTCTGACCGGATCGAGGGCTCCTGTATTAGCAAGATATCAATATGGGCCGCGTGCGCCAGGTTCAGTGCTGTTTCGTGTGCGGATGGCCGTCTGGCCACTTTGCCTGCATGATTTGCAGGAACCTAGAGGGCTGCCTACTCCTGCTGTGTTTCATTTGAAGCGGTGCAGTCCATCATTGGTCCTTCGTTACGAGATTGTTGATGCGACTGCTGGACCGCAGTCCTCCACGATCTTTCCCCCTCGGCTCGAATGGCTCGTAGCTGTGCCTTACTTCTTCTCTGGACAACGCCTTTCACTACCTTGGGCCGGGTAGGGCAAGTTACATCGAAGGCTGCATGGGGCCCGTTGCATGACGGGCACTTGAAGGGACAGTCACAGCCATTTTGCCCCTCGGTGCCACCGCATGGCGCCTGGTGTTGGTCGGTCGCGTGGGAAGGAGAGCTGCACTTGAGGCACCTCTTCCTTCTAGTACAAGTTCTTTCGCTGTGAACGCCGCCGCAGCGGTGACATTGGGGAGACCTCTTCTCCTTGGGGAACTGCAGGTTCACGAAGACGCTGGCCCCCATCAGACGGAGGCGTCTTGGTAGTTGCCTTACGGCTTCCGCCCTAAACCAGGCTGTCACCATGTCAAGCCTTTCGACTTCGTCTTTTCTGGAAAAGTATGCTTTTTCAGGCTTAAATTTTGTCGCAATCTGTAACTCTTCAAGGAGCTCCTCAGTCGTGATCTCCAGCTCAGTATTGGTGAGCAGGCAGTGCCTAGTGAAAGGGACGTTTGCGATATAGGCCCGGATCCAGGTATCGCGCTGCTCGACCGCTTGCGCCTGGAGGAGGGCAGCAATTTCTTCTCTGTTGTCCAGCAGGACTTTTGCGCCATCCGCTGACCAAGGCAGGAGTGCTAATCCTGTCTTTACATGGTCGATCCCCTTGAGGGCTTCTTTAGCTTGGAGGCTTAGCTTTTCACGAACGAACACGTATATATCGTAGGCCTTCTCGTTACGAAACGGGTTCTCAGGTGGCAGCCGCACGAAGACGCGTAGGTCTTTCGGGGCCGCCTGGTTTCGGGCTTGTCTTGCAGCTTGTTTTAGTGGCGTTGGTTTGTCCTGTTGTCTGTTTAGTGGTTGGCTCGCCACCGCCGCGTATGAGCGGACTGGGGCCGACTGGTTTTGGGCTGTGTGTAAGGGCTCCCCTTGGAGACTCGTGGCAGTCTCGCTGGGACCCGTGTCAACAGCATGCATGGACCTTGCTAGACCGCGTTGGTGCCGGACGGAACGATGTTTGTCCTCCTGAAGCTCTCTCTCTAAGGACTCAATCTTTTCCAAACAGTCCTTCAGGAGTTGTTCTCTCTCGGCATCCCGTCGTAGGAGATCTTGGGCGAGATTCGAGAGCTTATTGATCTCTCTTTCAGTTCAGCGTTGTGCTGGTAGTTGACCTGCCCAACCACTCTGACCTTCGCGGTCGGTTTTCGAACGCGTCCCGACCGTCGAGATGTACTAGCATCCCCGTGGACCGTAATCGATGGCCCTACGTCCAGGGGGACCGCCATGATCGTGAGAATCCGCTCGCGCGGGCTGGTGATGAGTAACGATAGTAAGGTGGGCCGGAGCCCTCTATAATCTTAACAGTTGCTAACAGTGGGTACCTTGGAAGGATATTTCCTTGCTCTAGCCTATGTAATCTAAGCCTGGATTCCAAAGCATTAATCTTACATACCCCGCTTCCTATCATCACGTGACATTGCTCTGAATAAAATGCATTTCAAAATATGACGTACAGCGGGGGAAATATCTCCCTGCTAACTATGGTTGACTTGTGAATAAAGTAACGTCCTGCACAAAGATAGCCTGCCCTCTTCACCAGAAATATATCCACTTAGCATTTTATTGTGGACTCGATACGTCGAAAATGGATGTCAGGCATTTCTGGACGTTCCATCAGATGATGATGGGGCAGCAGATTGGACCTCATCCAGATGATCTCTCGTTAGACGATTTTCAAATGATCTACGAATCTATTAAGCGGTTTTTCTGTAACAATTTTGAGGACATAGTTGATTTGATGGATCCTATACCCGGCTTGGTTAAGCTCGGTATCAAAAAAATTTGGCGTTGGTACAATCAACCTTCTAGTGTGTGGACTAGAGCAACAACATGGCTACGTTCACATATTTGGTATGTGCTAGCATTTATTATCGTTGCTATCGTCGCCTGGTTGCTTTACAAAGCCTATCAACAAATGCCAAGACATTAAAGAATGGCGGTATAAATCCACAGGTGAGTGAAGACGCGAGTTGTATGAAAGTATTGACTAAACTAAAACCTTGCAGTTCGGTCTTTCTGGCATCGATATACAGCAACAAGATGACGGTTTGGCTCTGTGTTACGACTCAACAAGTTACAGGCGATGTTGCCCCACCAGACAAGGCAAGACGTGGCGACACAGCCTTTGTACAAAAGGTACAAAAGGACGGTCACATGGATGACTCCCTGGAACCAAGGAACTATGGTATAAATCACGTGAGACAATGAGCAAGATAAGAGATAAGGAATGAGCTCAGTGGATACTGAGAATGAGCGCTCACCTTTCGCGAACTTTCTTTTCATAAGGTATCCACTGTTAGTAGCTGTTAAGTCCATAGAGGGCTTCGGCCTACTACACTATCGTTTCTCATCATCAGCCCACGCGAGCTGAATCCCACTATCATGGCCGTCTCTCTAGATGTTGGGCCATCGATCACGGTTCACGGGGACGCCAGTACATCCCGACGGTCTGGACGTGTCCGGAAACCGACCGCAAAGGTCAGAGTGGTTGAGCAAGTTAGCTACCAGGACAATGCTGAGCTTAAAGAGGAGATTAACAAGCTTTCGAATCTCGTCCAGGATCTCCTACGACGGGACGCCGAGAGGGAACAACTCCTAAAAGACTGCTTGAAGAAGATCGAATCCTTGGAAAGAGAATTCCAGGGGGAGAAACAGCGCTCTGACCGGTACCAACGTGGTCTAGCAAGGTCCATGCATGCTGGTAGCACAGGACCCAGCGAGTCCGCCCTGAGTCTCCAAGGGCATCCCCTACACTCAGCCCAGAACCAGCCGCGCCCAGTTCAGTCCTACGCGACGGCGGCGAGCCAGCCACTTACCAGAAAGCAGGATGAACCAACACCAGCAAAACAAGCCGCAAACCGGGCGGCCTCGAAAGACCTACGCATCTTCGCGCGTCTGCCGCCTGAAAGCCCGCTTCGTAGCGAGAGAGCCTACGACATATACGTCTTCGTACGAGAAAGGCTTAGCCCCCAAGCTCGAGAAGCCCTCAAAGGAATCGACCATGTTAGGACAGGACTGGCACTCCTACCTTCATCGGCGGACGGCGCAAAAGTTCTGCTAGACAACAGAGAGCAAATTGTCGCCCTCCTCCAGGCGCAGGCGGTTGAACAGCGCGAAACCTGGATCCGGGCCTATATTGCAAACGTCCCTTTCACTAGGCATTGCCTACTAACCTTCACTGAGCTGGAGATCACGACCGAGGAGCTCCTTGAAGAGATACAGACCGCAACAAAACTTAAGCCCGAAAAAGCATACTTTTCCAGGAAAGACGAAGTCGAACGGCTTGGCACGGTGACAGCCTGGTTTAGGGCGGAGGCCGTGAGGCAACTACCAAGGCGCCTCCGTTTGATGGGGGCCAGCGTTTTCGTGAACCTGCAGTTTCCTAAAGAAAAAAGGTCTCCCCAATGCCACCGCTGCGGCGGCTTTCACAACGAACGAACGTGCACCAGAAGGAAGAGATGCCTTAAGTGCAGCTCACCTTTCCACACAACCGACCAACACCGGGCACCTTGTGGTGGCACTGAAGGCCATGATGGCTGCGACTGCCCCTTTAAGTGCCCGTCGTGCAACGGGCCCCATACCGCCTTTGATGTGACATGCCCCATCAAACCCAAAGTGGTGAAAGGCGTAGTCCAGAGGAGGGACAAGGCACAGCTACGGGCCATCCGAGCCGAGGGAGAGAGATCGTGGAGATGTGCGACTCAGCAGTCGCATCGACATTCCCATGAAGAAGGACAAGTGACGGACTGCGCCCCAGCAAATGAGACACAGCAGGAGTAAGCAGTCCTCTAGGATCCTGCAAATCATGCAAGCAAACGTGGCCAGACGACCATCTGCACACGAAACGGCACTGAATCTGGCCTATGCGGCCCATGTTGACATACTGCTAATACAAGAGCCCTCTATCCGCTCGGAAGAGAGAAGACTCACAAGATGCCACCCGGGTTTCGAGATTTTCACCCCAGTGGACAACTGGGTCGAAGAAAGACCCAGGGTGCTCACTTACCTCCGCAGGGGAACTGGATTACAGGGTGCACAGATACGCCCACTGCCCAGCCCATCCACAGACCTGCTCTTCCTACAGCTCCTGGAGGGAATGCGGGAAGTCCTCACAGTCATCAACGTGTACAACGCCCCTAGTCGTTCGCTGCGACCCGGCCAGGCTGTCAGGGACATCATAGCGACCTGGCAACCGAAACCTGAGGATCGAGTACTGATCGCGGGGGATTTCAACCTACACCATTGGGCCTGGCAGCCCGATGCCACGCGGTCCTCTGACGCCGACAACCTGGTAGAATGGGCAGAAGCCGCCAGCCTTGTCCTGCTGTCACCGATACACTCAGACCAACCGAGGGAAAGTTCCGGCTCGACACGATGGATGAGAAGCTTTTTCTCCACATTCTCGAGCGAAACATACAGCCTCTGGGCCATACTGCAAACAACGCAAGAAATCCACCGGCGTTGAATCTCCTAGCACAACAACTTACAGATTGCCTTGTAGAGGCGCTTACGGCTTCTACAAGGCGCACGCTTGGCAGAGGGCCAGGGAGGCCATACTGGAACGAAGCCTGCACGCGCAAACACCAAGCCTATACGACTAAAAGAGGAACCGCCGCCAGACTCCGCGCTTTGGGAATAGATTGCCAATGGGAGCGAGAGGAGGAGGACACTCTTAAACAGGAATTTCTCCGTGAGCTTCGCCGCTCCAAGGACACCTACTGGAGAGAAAAGATCGCCGCAGCCTCCACAGGCAAAGACGTATTTGAAATGGTTGGATGGCACAAAGCCACAGGATCCTTCCAGACCCCCCCACTCCGAGATGAGGACAACCCATCTACTCTCGTCTCACAACCGAAAGAGAAGCGAGACCTGTTCGCCCGCGTTCTTTTCAGAAACGCCGCCATCTCTGAGGATATACAAGAGATCCTAGGACCCTACCCGGAGGCCAAACTTCCCTTCCCACAGATCACAAAGGACGAGGTACGTACTTCAGTTCTCTCTGCGGGAAGCACCACCCCTGGGTCCGATGGAATCACGACGGCCGTTCTCAAGATCGCATGGCCAGTCATTGAGGACATTGTCTTCTCGCTCTACAGCGGATGCATACGCGAGGGCTGGCATCCCACCTGCTTCAAAGAAGCTATCCTAGTCATCCTGCCTAAGCCGGGCAAGAGAGACAGGGCGCTCCCGCGCTCATATAGACCAATTGCGCTTTTGTCTGTGCTAGGAAAAGGCTTGGAGAGACTTGTCGCAAGAAGGCTTGCCTGGATCACAGTCAAGTACCGGTTACTGCACGACCAACAGTTCGGCGCCCTCCCTCTTCGCTCGTGTAGCGATCTCACTGCTGCTGCCATCCACGATATCGAGTGCGCCTGGCAGAGGGGTCTTGTCACCTCCATGCTTACACTTGACGTGAAAGGGGCTTTCGACGCTGTGCTGCCAGGGCGGCTGGTCCATCGCCTCCGCCAACAAGGATGGCCGGAGAACCTCGTCAAGTGGGTGTCAAGCTTTGCCCTTGGGAGAAGAGCAAGAATTAGGTTGGACGGGGAGATGGGAGACGTCTTCGATCTTGCGTGTGGGCTACCACAGGGCTCACCTGTGTCCCCCATCCTTTTCATGCTCTATATCGAACCACTATTCAAGCTGGGCACTGCTCTTCCCGGAAGGAAGCGGTCCCGATTCGGCTATGCCGACGACATCGCCATCCTGACATCCTCCACCTCCCTAGAAGACAACTGTGCCCTACTAGCTAAAGAATGGGATCAAGCCCTAGGATGGGGCGCGCTGGAGGGTATCACGTTCGATCTTGACAACATACAGTTCAAGCTGTTGAGCAAGGCTCCTCTCTGCGATGGCTTGGCGTCCGCTTTGACCGAAGGCTCTTATTCAAGAACCATGTAAGAGACCTCTGCGCCAAAGCATGCCGGGTAGTCAACGGACTTCGTGGACTGGGGAACACCGTCTGGGGCGCGCCGGCACACCTCCTTTGTCGCGCTATCACATCTTGCGTATTACCTATCCAGTATTACGCATCAGAGGCATGGTGGCCCGGCAGAAACCGGATTAAGAATGGACACACTGTGTCGAACGGGGTCAACGGTCTGCTTCACCGGCTTGACAGCACGCAAGCCAAAGCCATCAGAGCTGTACTCCCAGTGTATAAAACGACACCTGTACCGATCCTACAGCGTGAAGCTGCCCTGCCGCCGGCAGAGGTGATATTAGACGCGAAGCTCTACAAAGCCTCCGTGAGGCTTCACCGCCTCGACGACCGACATCCCCTCCGGAAGAGGCTCCGAGACAGGCCAGGACCAGACTCTAGGCTACGACGAATGGCAAGGCTTGTAGATGGCAATGCTGAATACATAGACCCGCTGGAACTACCACCTTGGGAGCGCTTGGCGGACTGGCACACAGCCCTTAGCGCGGTTGGTCATGAACCTAGGAAGACCAAAGAACAGCTGGCAATCGCTTTTACAGACAGACTGAGAACATTCTCAAAGAGGGATATTGTTGTTTATACTGACGGTTCCCAAATGACGAACGGTAGCAGGACCTCCGCTGGAGCAGGCTGGATAGGGTACCAGGCCACACGGCAGATCTTCCGAGGATCCGAGTCGCTCGGCTCCCAAACGGAGATCTTTGACGCAGAGGCGCAAGCCGCTCTTCAGGGCCTGCTGGAAGCCGTAAGGTCTCCCACGGCGCGGATGGCAGACAACGTTCATGTCTGCCTCGACAACCTCGCAGTCGCAGCTAGGCTCGTTTCTCAGAGCGCAGGAAGCAGCCAGACTAGGTTCAGGGCCTTTAGTGGGCTCTCCTCCTCTTGGAAACAGAGAGAACGGACAAGCTGGACGATCCCCGGTAGGGTATACATATGGTGGTGTCCAGGACACGCGGGAATTCCAGGAAACGAGGAAGCAGACGCTCTAGCCAAGGAGGCCTGCAAACAAACTCCAGAATCATATCCACAGCCCACATTGGCGCATTTGAAACGGCAGTCTAAAGCAGTCGCTTTCCAAGCCTTCGCTAGAAGATGGCCGTCACTCTGCCCTCGGCAGTATGCCGACCTTGGGATAGTTCCCCATCCCAAGCCCCCTGAGCTTCACCTTCCTCGGTATCTGCTAGGAAGGCTGTATGCAGCGAGATCACATCACGGAGACTTCGCAGCGTACCACGAGAGGTTTGGCCATCAGGACGCACCGCTCGAATGCAGTTGTGGTAAACGCAAATCGCCAGTGCATTTCTACTTCTGCAAGCGTGGCCGGAAAGCCACCCCAGGCCATCTCCGCCGTTATATGGCGAAAGCAAGCATAGACTTTCTGCTAGGCTCAACGCAGGGAGCCTCTCTTCTGTGCAAATGGATGGAGGCGACCAATTTCTTTTCTGAAATCTGCCCGACTCATTGAACAGGAACGTTAGGTGAAGACGGCAGCCTGTAAAATATTATAGATTAGTATAGACCATGTCGGCATCGCCCGACACGTCCCTGTTCACTCTGGACGTTAAATATATCATCATCATCATCATCTAGAACTGCGTGCCTTGACAAGGCGATGCGCCCGCTCGCGGATGGTGTTCCGGTTGAGGACTCGGCTCCTGCGGAGACTGTATTCCGACAAAGCAGAATCTTTGGCATTAACGTACGCGTACGCGCTGCAATCAGAGATACAGCACATCAAGTTTCGCAGGCGCCTTGCCCCTCTCCACATGCAGGAACTAGTGTATGGTGTAAATTCACCCACACCTTATCAAGTGCTGTGCAGTAACTATTCACTGGTACGAAAAGCCCCCAGCCAGGATACTCTGGCGGCTGTATATCGCTCTACACGAGGAGAAGATTGCGCTCAACGGACGGAGGTGGTGTCCGATGCTAGGGACTCGATAAGACTTTGCTGTCAGTTGGCAAGGTGCGCAGATTTGCTTAGCAGCCTTGGGCTTTGGTGACGGGTCTCCCGTGCGTCTGTGCTTGGCAATACTTGACAAATGCGTGTTTACCCAATTGTTAGTGGGTGTTTCAAGCCGCAAGTAAATGACTCACTCGATCGCGCTTCGGGTGGCAGGCTGACGTTCTTGGCTGGAGCCAACTCGCAGATCATGGGCTGCTGCGCTTGTCAGATCCACCCCCCTTTCCACATCCTCTCCTTCCCTCCACTTACATTTGGATATGCCGTTTTGCTCAGGGAGACAAGCTTACGTGTGAATCGACTGGGACAATCGACGTGCGATTCACAGTGCTAATAGGGCGAAATAAGAGCCTAGATCTAGTATCCTGTTTTGTACATATCCTGGTCTGGAAGGAGCTGGAAAGCTACTCGGGGATGAAATCCTGTCCTGATCATATTGGCTCTTCTCCTTCGTCGCCGGGTGCTCCAATCATCAGTCTTATTCAGCCATTCATTAGCCTTCTGGGAACTGATGTTGGGGCTATCTTTTCGACGCCTCGAAAATGAAAAGGCTAAGGGGTCATTGGAAGATTCCACCGTCCCATCATATGTCGAGACTTCCGCCTGGGATGTAAATAAATCTTTCGGGTCCTGGCTTGTTTTTGCATCGAGCGGGTTGTGAGGCATGTGAGACTTGAGAAACGGACCCAATGGCTCACGTCCCCAGATCATCTCACGTCCTTTCTCGACAGGAACAGCATCGGCTGACTCGTGTGGACAAAGAATAAACCATCCCTTTGCCCATGTGTACTGCACAAGTCCTTTGTCTCCATGATTCACAATCTCTTCACAGGAGTACCTGAGGCCAAGATGTCCGGCGAGCGTCTCAAGGTGGTTATCGATGGCGACATAGAAACCAGAAGAATGGCCTCTCACCTCGTAACATTGTTCGATAATACCCTGAAACGAGGGAGAGTCCGCAAGAGCAAGCAATCGAAGACTAGAGAGGTTGATCCACCCGTACTGGACATGATATGGTATTTTGAAGGAGATGCCGGCCACCATGAAGGGCGACGACATGCTCTTTTGGGACTGTTTCAAGCCGTTCCGTGGAGTGTGAAGAGAGAGGTGCATTGCGTGCTTTTTGATCATATGAAGGGAAAATGCGTCGAAACCGTCTTGCGAAATGTAGTCTCCGTTGCCTCTCTCCTGGATGTAGCGTTGCAGCACAGAAGATGCTATGTTGACGTTTCCCCTCGCAACCTTTGGATCGGCTACGGCGCCGGTGACGGCAGCCAAAGACGTAAACGTTTGAATATCGCCAGTATGGTAGTTCACAAGGTTACCGTCGCGTTGGTATCGAATAACGACGTCTTTCGAAATCGTGAGTCTTCTCCATGGTGTGTCTTCCCCATTAAGCCTTAGGTCGAGCATATCGCGAAGCTGGGTGACGGTAATATAGGATCAACGTTTCTTGCCGCGAAGCGACGTGAACTCTTCCCAGACGGGATCAAGGAGCGAAGCAAACCAGCCTTGGTGAGCTTCGTCTCGGAGGAACCCTCTGACCGTGTTGAAAATGGCAAGGCAGTCCGGTTTGGCGCGAGCGTCCGTGAGCGGGGCAGCCTCAGAGAAGCCAGAGACAAAGAGCTGTTCGCAGTCGTAGACAGACCCAGAAAACACGGTTTGCAGGCACAGGTCGCCGTGCGAGATTTTGTAGTGCTCGTGTAGCACAGACACAGCTCTCACGAGGTTCCTAAAGAGCTGGCGTGCCGAAGCGCAGCGATCCCTCATCTTTTGCCTACTCTCCTTTGCAAATTCCGACACCGTCTGCAGGGTGTGGACGGTTGCTAGGTAGGGGACGAGAGAATACACCACATCTTCCGCGATGATGAGGACTTGGTCTTGTAGGAAAGGACCACAGGACGTTTGAGGTAACGCTTGGAGCAGGTCCACCCGCTTTCGTAGCCTGACCTTCTCTGCTAGAGGATAAGCCTTGGCGACGAATGGATTGCAGCTTCTGGCGTCGAGGGCGAGAATTTTCGGCACCTCCGTTCGGCTAGGAAGTTTGCGGTCCTTGAGGTAGTATATCCGTGGCAAATCCGAACTCGGACCTGAGCCATGTTGAGCCGCGGCGACGGTCGTTGCTTGAGACGAGTTGTCTGTCTCGGAGAACACGGTATCGTGATTCGGCCAGAGTTCGGTAAGCCGGACGGTGTTTGGATGTTGACAGCGGACAAAGAGAGACAAGGGGGGGTTGCCCAAGCGTATCACGCTCTCTTCGTCCGGGTGTAGAGCAAGCATGCTTCTCTCCCCACGAAGGTAGTCGTCGTTGACCCATGTACCGTTTCGAGACAAGTTAAAGACCACCCATTGACTCTTATAAAGTCCAATAACGAAATGGTGCCTGCTGATGTCGCCGAAATTGGCGAAAACAAGGTCGTTCAACGTTTTGTGACGGCCGGCTACGAAGCCGTCTGGTACGTTTGCGCCCCGTTTCTCATGGAGACTTTTGGGGCCCGAGAACAGCAGAACTCCGCCGGAAGGTCCACTCTCAGGATCTGGCGTAGACGAGGACTCCTCGACAGCATTTTCACTACCAAGTCGGCGAGCAGTGCAAAGCGTTCCTTGTGTGTATCCCAAAATCGCGTTGAAAACAAGGGTGTCGGGAATTCGCACGCGAATAGCGTACTGGTCCCCAAGGTCGTCGTCACAAGGCGTCCAGAGTATCATGTCCGTGATAGATGACGAAAGAGGAGAACGGTGAAAACAGCAGGACTATGCAGACTTCGTGAAGCAACATGGGCATACTTATCACTCTGGACGATCTAACTGCCGGTTCATGCCCGGGCGCGGAGAGCCTGTCATTTGCCCCCGATAGCGCGCGCTACGCGGGCGACAAGGGTTATGCGCAATGTACTAACATGTATAGCACACCACCTAGGTAGCCTGGCCCAACCCCGCACCATCTCTTGCAAGCTTGGGAAACGAGGGGCTAAATGGCCCACGCTTTTGGGTGAGTGGAGTGAGGTGGCTGATAAGACTCCGGTTTCTTCTGGTGGGGAGCTGGCATAACTAATAATAGGTTGACAACCTTCCGTCCGAGGACCGTTGCTGACTAACCTACGCGACACAACGTCGGGGCGCGTTCGTTCTTCCTCTGTTTCTCATCTCCAACATTGTCCCCCAAGCTACTCGAACACAAATGGCACGCTGCGAGACTGATTCCGACGCAGAAACCGTCGAGGACCTCAACGTAGCTCAATATTCCAGTCTTTCTGAGAAACTATTACCTGGCAACCCCTGTTTTCGCCCTCCATCGCTTCAAGACCTGCGCAACTACGCCCAAGGTCCCGATCCTGCTTGCAGGCCCTCGACTGACCAGCTTGGATCATCTTGGAGGGACGGCAGACGATGGAGCTTGCGACTGTGGGCACAGCAGACGCCGACTACAAGATCGACAACAGCAAGCAGAGCGCAGGCACCACCGCAAAAGCCTCGATCGAAGCCGGCATCACGGTGAGTCAAGAAAGCGGCCCCTTCACCCGGATGTATTCACTGACGTCAAGCAGAATATCAGATGCGCCGAAACCTGTTCACAACCGACCGACGAAGCGGCAGGGCTCTTGTATCCCCTCGACCGTTGCGAACTTCGATTCTCGACGAGTGAACATGCCGGGGACAGTGGATCCAGGGAGGGAGTCAAGATTGGGTCGCACAAGATACGGAACACTCGACAGCCGCACAGTACCAGGCCGCACGAAGCGACGTCGGATAACATAGTAAAATCTCTGCGGTTAATTCAGTGTTATGGAGAGCGATTGTTAAGCCACCAATACCATTTTGCCCGTGCTCTATTCATCGGTAGTGTTGGCCAGCAGAAGAGGGCGGCGTTTGCCAATTCGGGTCGAAGGAAACGAAGCCGACCCCGAATCTGACTCCTGCAGATGAAAGTAGGCCGCTGAGAGCAAGATAGGACCAGGGTCTCCCAAACGGCCACAACAGGTCGACATTCAGACGGAATAGGCTGGTCCCATACCATTGCCGGAAAAGGTCAAAAACAAATGTACTGTCGTGAAAGTGAGTGGGAATTCTTCCGCGGGGATCCAACGCCGAGCCATTAGGTCTACCGTGCCCTGGTCTTGTGTGGATTCACTGATTCCTGCTGCTGGCTGATGGCTCAAAGCTGACAATAACAGCCACACCACTACCATTTTGATCTACGAGACTCGAGTGACATCCCCCCAACATGTAATCAACAGCTCTGGGTGGCGCTAGCGCACTCATAGAATCAGGAGAGGGACCAAGATACCAGGTGCTAGTACCGAAATGACCACCTGTCGCTGTTCCTCCTGGGATAATCCTCCATGCATGTTTGTGATCATTGTGGCGGCGCCCAGGTCTGAGGGCGACTCTCTGCTGCCAGAATCTAAGGTGCTGTCATTCAAGATGTCGCCGCTGTTGTGCACGCCACGCTGGTGAGGCTGCTTTTGGTGGTTGACCATAGTGGTCTTTCGCGAGAAGCTGTTGGGTCCGTTAGCGTCATGTTTTCCCGTTCGATGGGACACGGTCGGTGGGCTCAAAATCTACCTCTCGAGGCAGCCATCGTGGGTGCACTTGTAGGGGCGTTTGCCAGTATGGACGCGGCGATGTCTGGCCAAGCTGGAAGACTGCTCAAGTCAATACATGCCAGTGCACAACGTGAAGAGAGAAGGGACCATAGAGTGGAGAATCGCTTGTCACAGCCAATTTGCTGGCACTTGTGAGGTTTCTCTCCCGTGTGGGTTCGGATATGGACGGTGAGAGCACTGTTTTGGATGAATCTCTTGTCACAGTTTGTCACCGTGCAGGAGTAGGGACGCTCATTGGTGTGCAAGCGGAAGTGTCGTGTTAAGTCTGACTTCCTATCGAAGCTCTGCAAGATGTGAATGTTAGAGCCATCTCAGCAACAGCAGAGACTGTTGAATTAGATTGGCTTGGGGAAGCTCACCTTATTGCATGACTGCCAGTCGCATGGGAAGCGGCGAGGGACAATCCCTTTCTCGATGACTACCATGAGTCTCTCTATTCGAGGTTTACATATACGACAGTGATTCTGTTGCGGGCGGCAGAGGATTGGAAGGATGCCTTGAGGCTAACGGTGATAACAAGATGTGTCTGCAAGAGCTGCGGGAGATGTACCGTGGAAACTTCTGAGTCCGGGCTTGAGGCTCTTGCTAGTATTTGTACTTTTCCATCACTCACCACCCCGTGCACGGAACACTGCTATCTCGTTATCTTTCCGTCCCTGGCCATCTCCCAGGGGCGCAGCGTGACAAGGCTCAGATTTGATTGAATCCTGCAGGGATGGCGTGGATGCAAGCTGTGGTTTCTCGCAGCAAGGCAGCCCCGATAGCGGTGAAATCGTGGTAAGCCGTTCCCTGAAATCAAGAGCATGGTATCGTCGGGTGATCTTGGAACTATCCCTGTGCCCTCTCCAACTTCTTCATCAGGAGGCACTGGTGAGTTTGTATATTGACCAAACTGGGGATAATGGTGATAAAGAAGCGAAGCTGCCTGACTGGCTGGGCTATACGAGACACAATGGTGCTGGCGGGTGGCTGCTAGCCGTGGGCAGTCAACAAGCACGGCAGTCAACGAATCATTGTTAACGACGACGACGACGACGACGAGAGAACGGTATTCTTGAGACCTATATAAAGCCACCTCCCGGCCAGTTGCTGGCTATCAGGCAACTTCAGGCAACTCAGGGTTCGCTGGACTCGCAGGAGCAGTCTTCGCCCCTGGTTGCGCGACCCCTTTGCCCCCTCCTCGTGTGAACGTACGCTTTAGATCTCGTACGTTTCCTCCTCGCTGTACCGAGCCTGCAGACGCTTCTTGGTATCCAAACTATGGTCCGGAATGCCTTCGTCCAATCGGGCTTTACTATTCGACTCAGATTCCGTGTCCGACTCGAGGATGACTCCCATGATGCTGAACGCTTGCTCTTGGCTAGGGTAAGACCGGCCAGGAGATTTTGGCTGGGCTTGACGAGCTGCGCCATGATGGCAGTCATGTGGTAGTGGGCCATAGGTTGGCGTTGGTCGACATGAGCACCATTCACCTCGGTTTGTTTGACACATCCGTCTTCTACCATAATGCGGAGGAATCGTCCACGTTGTTTTCCTCCATTCCGCAGAAGTTAGCAAACAGGTCGGCCTGCCGTAACCACAGCATTACATGTCACATCTTGTCGCAAAGCGTATGTGCTCCTGAAAAAACTGTCCAGGTGATCTGTCGTGGGTCGCTTGGCGTTGGTACCGACTGCCCAGGTCACTTAGTCTTTAAGCTAGGCCTCTTCTTTGACGAGTTGACGGATTGCCATCACCCTAGCAGGCCCGGTCCAGGGTGTTCTTAAAGAATGGTAAGGGGTTGGTTGTTATCAGTATATTGCTTAACCTTAGAAGTCCTTTGGAGGTGGGAAAGCTGCCCTCTATGAACACCGAATATGGGGAGGCTGGGAGTCTCTCCAGCGCTTATACCGCTCTGTGAATCGCCCCACTTCAACAGTTCTTTGGGCGGATTTGTACACGCCAGTAATCAGCTCGTCTTCGAGTTGTTCCAACTTTTTCCGTGTCCGAGCCAGCTAGTTCTCGATCAGCGAGTAGTAATTTCGGAGATCTTGGCTTTTTGGGCTGACGTCTTGTAGCAATAACGCAAGGGAACAGCGGGTGATTTTGCCGCGAATCGTTTGACCAAACTGTATACTCCTTTATATTGTATCTTTTGAGGTATATACTGTACATAGTGTGTAACTATTGATCTACTCAATGGTATTGATTCAGGAAAGGAAAGAGCCAGAAGTAGAGAGATGCTTAGAGTTGCCGTTTCCACAATCTTGGCTAGCTGCAATGCACTCCAGAATCGAATTTGGCCATGCCACAATGGAATGATGCTCGGAGACGAAAAGCAAATGAAATGAATTGCAAGAAATCAGGTGGAATGATATCTGAAACAGGTGCGACGTGAAGGAGTGTTGATGTCGCCAGGTCAGCAGCAAAACATCAGTGCTGATTTGTGGCTCTAGCCGTCAAGTCAAAGTATGCTCCGAGTGATACCACCTGGCATGCTGCTGACAGTGTCCGTTCCGACTCTGGATGACGTGGTATAGGTATACCTTTCTTGACTTGACTCAGGTGCTGCAACCGGCGAGAACTGGTTTAAATGAGCGATAGACCACGAAAAGTGCCCACACCCTACGTTCCAGGTCCCATTTCTGGCCATCGAGTTTCTCTCACCGCCCGTATGGCCACCTATTTACAACGATTAATCGTGGTTGATGAAAGAGGTATGCTTTTCGCACTTACAGTAGCTCTGAGCTATGACCTGGTACGCTTCTGGGCAGCTTCTAAGGCACGAGCTAGAGACAAAGGACTGTTGCGGTCTCCATTCGAGGTACACTTCGTAGTCTCTGTAGGTATCTGGAGTGACTGGCGGACTGCGTTTCTTGGTTGCCTGCCGTCTGTTGCCGTTGGTATCGACCTTCCAACTCAGAGAGTTTGCTTGGTCCTGTTGCTGCTGATTGCAAAACTCCGATACAACATCAAACTTGGGACCGTAAAATACGTCCCACTGAAGACCACTTGGATAGTTCATGTCGCATTCAATGCCACCTAAGACACCGGGAATCGCCAAGAGACTGTGAATTATCAATTGGCTCAAGACACAGCTTCTGAACGCTGTCATTTTCATTAAAGGTATTGATTATACTGACAGAAAGTAGATTTCAGGTAGACGGGAACTTTTCTCTCGGCTTTTATAAGGAGAAAGTTGTTACCTAAAATGGCTCTTTTCGTGACAAAAGTACATATTGAGGTAATTCTTAACTTACTCAATGGTAACCGTGCGTCGAGCCGAAACGTGATGAAATGTCCTTGAGTTGTGTTTTCATCTGGGGATATTCGATAACAGAGCTGCTGCTAGGAACATATGTACTAAAGCCTCTCATTTCAATAGCAAGAACCATGCCTAGTTGGGTTATAGAATTGTGTGCATAGATTAGATCGTCAGAGAGACTAGTTGTCAAGCAATGAAACAACTTTGTATAAAAGTGGCTTTTGGTATAGCATACTGTACACCAGACGGGATGAAACCTGGATTTGATCAACATTTCCATTGGGCTTCGGACAGTTGTCACTAGATCAGGTACAGTATGACGGAAAGTCATTTCCTGCTGTTTTGAAGGCTTTTCCTTAACTTTCCACAGAACCATCACGGGGCACACTTTCTGAGCTATTCAGGATGCTTTACACTATTCAGAGCCCAGGGAGGTATGTTTACACCGCAAATCAGGCTTCATCATCGACCGCATTACCTCAAGAAGCCACTGAACCTTCAACCCAGGGCATACATATCGAAATGCTATCTATTGAATGGACTGTGTACAGTTATGAGCATAAGTCTTTTCCTCTCCCGTAAGACATACCGAATCTTTTAAGATGCCCCACATAGTTTCAATAGTTAGACATAAGGACTGTGTACAATCATTTCTTGAATTCAGTTGGTTTGACTTGGTTTCTAGAGCCAAAAACGGATGCCAGCAAGTTTAGTGGTGTGGCTACTTTGCTTACTCGCACTGTTTGGCTCCATAATCAGGCAGCCACGCTATATATTTAGAGATTCGATAAGCACATTACGGCTGTTTTTGGCCTCTGAAACATCAAGAGTGTGTGCAGTAGAGGAAGCGACATATGCTCATAACTGTACGTACACACAGGAACATCTTTTGTAAAGGTGGTGTGGAGTCACTGCCGACAGCGGATGGCAGATTACCTACGGCTGTAGTAGTAATCAACAAGTACTAAACTAGCAGCCGTTATCAGCATCAAAGTGAAAACGCCAAAACTGGCTTACTGACAATCCTCCAGTTTTCGATCCCCTACGGTTATCAGAGCCTGTTTGAGCTGTTGTTTGTTAGGTACAGATTCTGACTCTGTTAGCAAGGGCTCCACCACTGGCTTGCATCCTACAAGCACCATCATCCAACCTATGTCTGCAGCCACTCCACACCACCACTAAAGATGTTAACTAGAATATTTCGCGACACCCATTGCGCCTTTTACTGTATTGATATTACAACATAATCTAGAATTATTATCTGAGGCTAGGATCGCCAGCGGCCGTGACTAGTGTTGCGATCCAGACAACTCCATAACCCAGAGTGCAGAACTGCCAATCCGTTGAGGTTCGACACTGTTAAGACCTGGCCATGCTATCCTGTATTACCATTGTTTAAGGGGCGACGTCGTTTCGTGGTTCTAATACTGTCGAGTTAACTCTTTAGGGCGTAAATCTCTCCACTTTTCGCAACGACGAGCGTCTGCCACTGCGACAAGCAGGCCAACATCTCTTCTACGACGGCCGAGACAAATTTCGCCGTGAAGCCACTGTGCCCCTGACTGGATGTATGCTGCTTGAATGACGGTGAAATACACCATAAACCGCGGTGTAACCCGCGGTGAGTCATCGGGGTTAAGCCTGATAACTCCGGTGGATAGGCGATGGTCAACATCGCAACAGGAACATTCCAAGAACAGATCATGAATACTTCATCAGAAACCATCAGCGACCAAAATCGACGCCGCCGAAGAGACAGCCAACAACTACCATTAACGAAGAATAACGACAGCCATCATCGCAGCCCAAACTTAATCATGGGAAGGCCGGTGATGTACTTCGTGGTTGTTCACGAAGAGGATGATCTTGTGCTTATCATATCGTGGAAATGACAAAGATGGGACCCTCAAATTCTGTCGGAATGCCGTTTCGTTGAGATCTCTCAATCCGGCGGTGGCCGTGGCCCTGATGCGTGGATTACGAGGACCTTCCGCTTTTTGCCACGAAGTGGTTGATGTATCATTGCCCGTACATAGTTTGGGACAGGAGGTAGCAAGGGTTGACAGACCTGTCTGCTGATAACAATACGCCAGATTCCACTTCTAGCCCTTATAAAGCACAGTAAAGTAGCCGGTGGAAGTTTTGTGCCCCCTCCCCCCAACACCATACGACGCTATTCTCGGCACTGCATTACCACAAGTTTTGATGAGGGGCCGCTCCTCCACAGATGTGGGGGCTCTAGCACTCATCGTCAAGATACAGAACATCCCCGATATCGGCCACGTTCACCAGGCAATTGAAAATTTGCGGATGGAGACAAAGGCAGCCAATGAAAACACCACCCGAACCACGAGCAGCATCAGAATCGCGATCCAGCAAAACACAGCCGAAATCAAGGAGAACACTAATACTAACAAGGACACTAACACAGCCGCCAAGGAGGCATTCAAAACCAGCGAGCTGACTGTCAAGATGGTGAGGGATATCAAAGCACTGGGACCGATGAATCAGGGGAGCGCCGCACAGTCTTATGCCAGTGTAGCCGCCAGAGGAGGGCTCATAGCAAGCATGCATAACCCACAAAACCAAAGACCATCCCAAGTTCAAACCCTACGTGAGGTCATCGTAAACATTAGAGATCCTACCACCATTGCCAGCATCAGAGCCATGAACCCCCGTAACCTTAAGGCGCACGTAGACCGCGCCATTGAACAGAGCAGCAACGAGCACATCCGCAAACTAAAGACCGTGTCCGCAAATCAACTGAAAAGCGGTGACCTGAGTATCAAAACAGCCACTACCACAGACATGGAGGCCCTACGACAGTTTGCGGAGGACTGGGAACACCGAATAGGCAACGGTGCCACGGTGCGGATCCCAACCTATGGAATCCTAGCACACGGCATACGAACCAGCTCAATGGACATGGAACTCTTTACGGAACTCCGAGACGAACTATTGCAGGATAACAAAGCCTTCATCCCCACCGCAGAGATTAAGTACATCGGATGGTTAACTAGATCCTCCACCACAAAGTCTGCCTCGTCCGTTATCGTCGAGTTCGCCAAGGCGGAGGACGCCAACAAACTCATTGATGAAGGACTCATCTGGCAAGGCGAGGTTTTCCAATGCGAACGATACGACAGACAGTGCCGTCTGAGACAATGCTTCAGATGCCACGCATACGGCCACATAGGAACCCAGTGTAAGGCAACGACAACATGCGGCTACTGCGCGCAAGAACATGCAACCCGAGAGTGCCCCTCGAAAAGCGACACGGCCACACCCCGGAAGTGCGCAGCATGCCACGGCGAACACGAAGCGTGGCACGGCCGGTGCCCAACCAGGATGCGGGAACTAGCCAAAATCAAAGCGGCATACAAACAACGACCAAGGTACCACCCGGAAGCCACAGCAGCCCCAACCGCCACAGGAACAGCCCCAACAATCCGGACGACATCGAGGCCAGTACTGGAACCGAGCCAGAGCCAGAGCACACGCCTGGAGCGTAGCATATCACCCATAAAGAAGAAGATACAGAAACGTCAGCAGCCGACAGGGAGCCAGACACAAGACGAGAACACGATCGTGGTCGCAGCAGAGGACTCTCGGCCGAGACGAGCGATAGTTCCCTCTCGCCGAGCGCTTGAAGCCATAGACGCGAACATACAGATGACAAAAGATAGCCACCCTATGGAAATTGTTGACGATAGCGAATGACCACACAAAGCACACTCACGATACTACAGTACAACGTAAGAAAGTCGAGGGATGTGGTGATGGCTACGCTCCTCCGCGACCCCAGGACCGACGACTACGATATCCTCGCCATCCAGGAGCCATGGGTAAATCCCTACAACGCCACAACGCATCAACCGGCGAAGGACCGCTTCCACCTCTGCTACCCGTCGAACAGGGAAGAAGGCCCAGCAAGGGTCTGTTTCTTCGTGAACAAGAAGCTAGACCACTCGAAGTGGCGATTCAAGGAACATAGCAAAGATCTCTGTACTCTCACTCTGGGATTTAACGTAGGCCGGAACACTGAAGTCGCCATCCACAACATATACAACCCACAAAACCAAGATAACGAAAGGATGAGATCCTTACAGCAACTACGGAAAACGCTAGAAGCTAACCACCACATCGAACAAATAGTGGTAGGGGATTTCAACCTTCACCACGAGCTATGGGGAGGAAGCGAGATCCGGACGCCAGATGCTGAAGCGAGAGAACTGATAGAACTGATGGAAGATTTCGACCTCATCAATCAACTACCCGTGGGCACGATTACATACATGGAGGGAGACGGCCGCTCAACAATAGACCTCTGCTTATCACAGTTGGGCTGGTTGACAGGCTCATAAAATGCGGAATAGACGACAACCTAAACCACGACTCAGACCACCTTCCTATCGCAACATCGCTAGACCTGACAATCGCACAACTACAACAAGAAGAGAAGAGAAACTGGAAGGCTATAGACGAAACCGTCTTTATGAAAGCTGTCAAACGGACTCTTCCCCCGCTAAGGAGACCGAGGACGAAAGCGGCCCTAGACAGATACATCCAGGAGATAACCGAAGCCCTCACCACAGCCATTGACGAAGGGGTACCAACGAAAACCGGCTCCCCTAAGTCGAGAGCAGGCTGGAACGAGGAATGCGCGGAAATCCTTGCTGAAACTAAACGACTACGTCGACGATATAACGAGGAACACACTGAACGAAGCTGGGAGGCGTACCTCACAGCACGAAATAGGAAAGGCCGGATTATTAGGAAGACGCTACAGAAAACACACCGCGAGGCAGTAGAAACAGCAGCAGAATCGCCAGCTTCACTCTGGAGGATCGCAAAATGGGCCCGAACACGACAGAACCAAACACCAACCGTCACGCCAGAGATCACAAACCCCGCTACCTCTCAAACAGCTACCACGCCAGAAGACAAAGCCGAACTCTTCAGGAGAACGTTCTTCCCAACGCCCCCAGAGGCCAACCTCGAAGATATAGAGAACGCAACATACCAAGGACAAATCACGCTCCCACCTATTTCAGAAAACGAAGTAGATGAGGCTATACAAAAAACAGCACCGCTTAAGGCACCCGGTCCCGACGGAATCACCAACAAGGCGCTGCAACTAGCCAGACCATGGATCAGCCCCCATCTAACTCGGGCATTCAATCAGAGCCTCCAGCTCGGATACTGCCCACAACACTTTAGGAAGTCCACAACAGTCGTGTTACGAAAGCCGGGCAAAGACAACTACACGACACCCAAAGCATATAGACCAATAGCACTGTTGAACACTGTCGGAAAGGTCATGGATGCAATCATAGCGGAAAGGCTAAGTTATATGGCCGAAACATACAAGCTACTACCAGAAAACCACATGGGCGGCAGAAAACAAAGGTCGTCAGAACACGCACTGCACCTCATCATCGACAAGATATACGAAGCCTGGAACAAAGGACAAGGAAAGGTTGCGAGTCTGCTCCTCCTCGACGTGCTAGGGGCGTTCGACAACGTATCACACCGGAGACTCCTTCACAACCTCAGGAAGAGACAGGTCGACGAAGCAATAGTACAATGGATTGCCAGTTTCCTGGGAAATAGAAAAACCCATATCCACATCGACGGCTATCGGTCCGAGCCATACACGCTCACCACTGGCATACCGCAAGGCTCTCCCCTATCGCCAATACTCTACTTATTCTACAACGCAGACCTCCTCGAAAGATGCAACCAGGGCCAGGATACATTCGCCACAGGATTCATCGACGACGTTGCTATCCTCGCATGGGCAGATACAGCAGAAGAAGCCTGCAGCAAACTCCAAGAGACACTAGAAGTAGCGGAAGGCTGGGCAACAACACATGCATCCGTCTTCGCACCTGAAAAGTTCCAACTCGTCCACTTCACAAGAGCAAGGTCACGAATCAACGTCGATACACCGCTGCAGAGCAAATGGGGCGAGATAAAGCCCAAGACAGCATGCAAATACCTCGGCTTAACCATGGACACCTCCCTCAGGTGGAAACAGCACATCGATGAAATAGAGCGCAAAGTGTTAAAGACCATAGCAGCCATCAGCAGCCTAGGAAGCTCCACCTGGGGAGTAAGAGCAAGGGAAATGCGGAACATCTACCAAGGGGTAGCAATCCCACAAATGATGTACGCATGCTCAGCGTGGTCGAACGCTGGCTGGGGCAGCAAAGGATACACGGATCGAACCCTGAACAGAATGCGAAGACTACAGGCCAGAGCGGCGAGGGCGATGTGTGGTGCCTTCAGGGCAACATCCTTCCCAGCACTCGACGTGGAAATGCACCTCCTTCCAATAGAGCAACGAATATGGAAGCAGAACATCGACACGATCAACAGACTGGGCCCAATAGAACAAAGAGAAGACGAAAACGTCAGGAACAGAAGACGAAGAGAAAGAAAGAAAAAGAAAACAAGCCCTCGGCAAACGATCGAACAAGAACTACGCATTAAGCAAGGCGATAGCACAAGACATCAGCAACAACGGGAGACCATCGCCCCCTTCGTGACCCCACCGTGGTGGCAGGGACCGCGCATGTTCATCGCGGACACCGCGGAAAGCGCTAGGAAAGAGCACCAGAAATGCATCGATCGCGAGACTGAAGCCATACACATTTACACGGATGGGAGCGGCATCAACGGCCACATAGGAGCGGCGGCGGTATGTATAACTACGTACCAGACCCGTAACTCATACATGGGATCCGACGCCATATCGACGGTGTACGCCGGAGAGCTGCAGGGCATTATCCTCGCCCTCGAAATAGCCGAAGAAGACCGACAGAGGGGAAACAACAGAAGCAAGGTCCTGATCTATACCGACAACCAAGCAGCCATCAGATCATCGGCCAGGCCAAAAGGCAAGTCAGGCTCTTACCTGCTCCAAACGATCGTAGGCAAGACACAGAAACTTCAAGAACAAGGACTCAAAACGGAGATCCGATGGGTCCCCGCCCACACGGGGATCCAGGGCAACGAAGACGCCGACAAGGCAGCCAAAGAAGCCACAGGATGGAGGCAGAACGGCGAAACGGGCACCAAGGCGGACATGCCACAGCATCTGTATGCACTCAGATCCACACTCAAAACATGGACGTACAGAGAGGCGAACAAAATGTGGCAAGCCAAGTGGACGGCGGAAACGCGAGGCAGAACCACCTTCCGATACACACCGAGACCGACAAAGAAGGTCCTTCAGCTCCACGAGGGGCTAAGCAAGAGACAGAGCTCAATCCTCGTGCAAATGCGCACGGAAAAGATAGGACTTAAGGACTTCCTCTTCAACCGAAGAGTGCCGGACGCCACGGACGCCAACTGCCCATGCCGGGAAGGACGACAAACGGTATCGCACATCCTGTTGCGATGCCGTAGACATCGACAACTCCGACGCCAGGAACTCGGATCCATCCCAGGACGACACAACCTCCGGGCCGTATTGAACGAGCGCAAAGCAGCCGCAAAAGTCATCAGATTCATGGAACAGACCGAGATCCTTGGGCAATTCAGGATCGAGTCGCAACCCAGACAAAGCTGAACATTGGGGGGAGACTGTAGGTACGCAGAACCACAGTATGAGGCATCAGGCCTTGATAGATCCTAGCATAGAGATCACATTAGTAAGAACCGCAGTCTACACGAGGTGGCCGCCAAATGTAGATAGAGGTTAGAGAGCAAAGCGGGAAAATGGGGACAGCTGGTCAATGTTTTGCATTGGCGAAGTGGGGCGGCTCGGATTAACGTCTGAACGCTTCGGCTGTTTGCCGGACCCCGCTATCCGGGCATAGCTGCTGACTAAAGAGCGGCTCCATAACCGAGTAGGAATAAATCAATCAATCAATCAATCAATCAACCGTTGAAGCCAGCAGATCTCTTCTTCCGCTAGGACAAGTTGCATAATCATTTAGTATCCAGCGAAAGGCTTCTCATTGGCAAGCAAACGCCCTCTTCACGCTTGAACCTGCGATGTATGGGGTTTTCCCGCCTTTATCCCTGACAGTGGACGGCTGCTATGCGATTCTCGCGCTCCCGGTGAAACTTGCAATCGAAGCTGGGAACAACTTAACCGGAGGACGTCAGCTACCACGAAGGACAGATGCAAACGGTGTTGAGACCGGAGCACGTGGGTTGGTGTATGACTGGTGGGCGGAGCATCAAGCTTTGTGGGATGCTGCCTGGAAAGAACACGTATGTTGAAGACACCGGGATGTCGACGCGCGTAGCTGACCGCTGAAGGGGAACATCATGAAGGGAACAGACAAGATTGTGGACTTGAACCTTACCCTAGGTGTCATGAGGGTTGATATGAGATCTTCAATTTTATCCCTTAAAGACGGAAAAATCGCCATCATACCGATTGGCACAAGGGAGGCTAAGGTCAATATTGTTGCAAGGGAAACGGTTTTCACAAACTTGCCATTGTGTCCTGGTTGGTGCTATATACTAGAAAGGGGGATCGCCATCTACTCAGACACAGATAACATCACCTGCCAAGTAATTACGATTATGCGAGATCCAAAGCTGAGTGGTGCTAGCCCCTGAAGTTTCGCTTCACAGTTGCTATCTCGTTCGGGATCGTGGTATCCATCTGCAGTCCAGAATATGGTCCCCAGCTAGTAGCTATCCAATCTGTATTAATGGTTGACTCGTCAACCCCGCCGACCACTGAGCTGGCCGGGGCATGTCCGCCCGGAACGAGGAAAGGCTGGTTGGCAAGATAGTCCACGTCGAGATATATGCTATTATCTGGCCTGCCAGTAGCTTCGAAGTCTGAGCGTAAAAACATAGCTGTTGGGATGTTTATCTCCGGAGTTGACGTGACAGCAACGCCGAAACCACGAACCGGCCCTGGGTCGGCCGGGTTTGTGTGATTGGGAAGCTGAGAGTTTGCCATGTAGAGAGCTCGTTGTGGCGGTTCATCAAGACGGTCGGGGCTGCTGGAGACATAGTGGTTCGTGTCATCCATTGGAGGCGCAGTTTCAACTACGCTCTGCGCGTCAGTCTCATCCGATTGCGCGTTTCTCACGTATGTGCTACAGAAGATGGCCCCAGGTGCAGGCTCGCTGCCTGGCGCAGGCAGCGTAGGGTCATCTTTCTGTGTAGAATCGCTCTGATGCGCCGTAAGCGCGATGCAGTCTGGCAAAGTGAATGCGTGACCACCATCGACCGCCATCCGTTTCCGCTGTGGCATTGATTTGTTGGGTAGAGGACGTTTGTGACTTCCAATCCCTCCGGGTACTGCGTTTGCTCGTTCACCAGCGTGGTGTACGAATCCTGCCGTATTGTGTCTCCTATCTCTGTAGGGCCGAAGCCAACGTTCGAAGTCGGATTTGTCGAAAAGGGTTCTCTTGAGAACATCGGAGAGATGATCAAAGCAGTCTATGCCTAGTTGGAGGCGGAAACCGGCCCAGATGAGGAAGGGAAGGTAGAAAGAGATTACTGCCGGAGGGTCGCCTATCGTCGTTGTGGATGGCATTTTTGTGCGTATCTGCTCGTAGAGTGTATCCGCGACTGTTCGAGTCAAAAGTTTGTCGTATTGGGAAATCGTCATTTGACCTGAGCAGATCATCGGCGTCCAATCATGCAAGTGCATCGATTTCCTTACCATAGAGAAATATCTCGAAGGCACGGTGTCCACACACCGTGAACAAGCGCTCCATCTGGAGAGTAAGCCTAGCTGGCACTTCGAGATACTTCCGCAGCGTTGAATCTTTGGGCGGCGTTCGGGATGAAGACCAAAAATTTCTCAAAGCATTGTTGACGACTTCTGCGTCCTCACCTAGCTGAAGCGCAACCGAACATTCCCCTAGAAACACCAAGACAAGAAATGGGTAGAGTTTTCGGGGACAATTCTCTGCCTCAGCAGCGCGATGAAGAAGGTAGTCAGAGACGTTGGTTACCTTCAAACGGCGTCTCAGTGGCACGATATCGGAGAACGCGTTCAGGACGCCATCGACGTTGGTCAGCCCAAAGCTCTCTCTTGTGGCCCGCCAACCCGATTCATCGTCTGGTATCTTGTCGAGAAAGTCTTCCAACTGCTGAAAAGCATATCTGTTCTTGGGCGCTTTTCGGGGTCTCGGGACGAGAAAATTGTCTGTCGTCAATATGTTGAATGCAGTGGTCGAATCGCTATTCGTGGGCAGTGAAGGGCCTGTTTTCTCAGGCCGCAGTCGGTAGTGCTGCGCTCTGCGTTTGGGGCCATCCGCTGGGGACGCCAGCTCGGAAACTCCGCTGAAGGAAGCCATAGACTGGGTGAAGTGTTCGTGTACGCAAGGAGACTGGTGCCAACGCGTCCTCATCCACCACTGATTTGGGAGGTCAGGCAACTCCTGACAGGTGGATATCGACGCTAAGTCGGTTTGAGGAAGGAGATATATCTCCAGTCCAGAAAGGGGATAGCGAGTAAGAAAAACAGTGCGCTTGTTTACCGATCACTTCCACTTACGCGCCCAGGACCGGGTAGGGTGTGCTAATAATGACGACCTCGCGCGATGATTTTATGAAGGACTAATCGGGAGAGTAGATAGATCTCCAGTCCAGAAAGAGAATAGCGTGTATACGAGCGGCATCTTCTTTTCCTGCCGATCACTTCCACTGACGCTCAGTAGTAGGGGAGGGTGTTCAAATAACTACAGGGTGGCAGGGGTAAGTAAAACACCCCCAGTTATGTAATATCGCCACACAGCCCAGCTAGCCAGTCTGCTAAACAGTACTGTAATGCTCGCTACTGAAATAAGGAGGGGGTGAGTGTGTTAGAGTAAGATACCTGACAGGGGGTGTAAAACTTCGGCCGGATACCATAGTATGACCCCAAGCCAGCGACTACAGCTAGGACAAATCGGGACAAGGCATAAATCTCCAGCCCAAAGATGGTATAGCGTGGGCTGTGAGCGGACTGGACCGTCTCTCAGAAGCCAAGAAACAATCCTTTCAGGGATTCATGGTGTGTGTGTAAATGAGGATGTCAGAAAGGGGTGGCCGCTCACTGCGGTCAGATAATCTAAGTGGAGCTTCAACCCATCTTTTAGCTGGGTACGTACCGCCATCGCAGTACGCCTGCATAGCCTGTGCTGTATGCACTTATGCCGTACACTATTTTCTTGAACCATCGTTCGGCCCTGAAATTGGGCAGGGCGTGCAACGGACCCACCATTCTCGTTACCTCCGCATTGGGTGACCTGCCTATGACTTCCCTGCATCGCTCCCCATGTCTGTACCTTGGGCTGTCTTCGCCCTCTGCTGCGTCTCAATCGTTTCTCAACCCCTTCGCTCTTCACTTCAGGTGACGACGGTACCTGACGTGGCCACATCCTATCACCCATTCTGGTATGATCGCCGACCACTTGCATGGGGCACCTCCCAGAACATTACGCTGTTGAAGTTGGCGAGCGGCTTTCGCATGTCCTGGGTGGTTGTAGCCGATGTACAGGCTGCACTCTGCCCACCTCGTCATGATGGCCAGGGAGGGTGTGAGCGCTGTATGTTACTGACATGGCGGACTCATGGCTACCGAGAGATGAAGACGTTTGCCGATGCAGTCTGCAGGTGACCACCACAAAGCAGCGGGTCGTCTCAAGGTATTACGATCTTTTGAGAGATTCAACGGCTATGTCGCTCGGTCAATTCGAGTATCGCCAGTGATGAAGCTGAGGCAACTGTAGACTACACGGTGCAAGGTTTCATTGCCACATGGTACAGCGGGCTGGCATTGGAACATGGCGCTGATGTGGCGGCGAGGTTAGCTTGCGGACAAGCTGAGGTGAGGTATCCACCCACGCCACAGACAGCGAACATAACATTTCCGAGTCGCTGTAGATTGCACGGTGCGGTCCATGAGTTCCAAAAGTCACTGTCTCAGTGAGCACTCTTACGAGCGTGTACCGAGAAGTAGCGTGTGATCTGTGTGGCTCTGTCGTGGCCCCTGTCGTGAGATGCTGGCAAAAAGTCAATCCCGAGGCCGCCAGGCAAGGGGAGCTAGCTGGTACAGCCGCAACGAACTGTGGGTGTGTCCCGGAAAGTAGCTTAGCCGATGGAAAGCTCCTGAGAATTGCTTTAGGCGAAACCCCCGTCATTCGATGTATTGTTGGAACGAGCACGATTCGGGCCTGCGTCGGGAGACTATGCATCGGGAAATGCCCAGAACCCGGCCTGGTGCAGTGCGGGTGGGGAACAGCAAGCTGTCTCCTTGGGGTCATTGCTGACGAGATCGAAGGCGCACAGGCATTCGTTGCTTTGCGATCAGGGGCTGGGGGGCGTGGCAAGGGCATATTCTTGATCTCGTCTTTTCTCACGCCGCGCGGATGTCGCACCTAATGGCGGACGACAATACCAACTACCAAGTACGTCAGTATGTTTTTCGCATGTCTCTCGTCAGGTCCTACTATGAATCAGTGCTTTGCAAGAGCTCGGTCCCGATACAGCAGTTGTCGTAGCCAAGCCGGTTGATCTTGCGAGCGAACTGCGCAGGGCATATATCAGCTGCATGTGCCCAAACATCCCCCACAGTAATTTGTCTAAGTAACTACCCCCCAATTCCTTACAAAGCGCAGCCGAGATGTGCAATTACACTCAACGCGAATTCAGCTGCAACCATATGCGGTGGATTGTGTCAGAATGGTGCCCATCATATGCCAGGACCAAAAGTCCATGCCTCCCTACAGTTACGCACTGCGAGTACCGTGACAACGAAGTCTGCGGCGAATGCAAACCATCCGTGCCGGTAGTATGGGGGCACATGATCAATAAGTACGTAACTGATGATCACATACAGACATTATTCGACATTGACTCATATACACAATAGGCCATCCAATGTCTGGGAACTGGTCTGGAAAGCAGGATTAGAGTCAGATCTCTACCTCGCCTACGGAAGAAGTTGAAACGAGGAATGATTGCAAGACACGCTCAAGGGACACGCTGTTAATGATAGTTTCTTATCCGCACGATAGCGCCCAAGTAATCCTGCCCTAGCGGTAGATCGTATGAACGAGGCTGTTCATCTCCATACTTGAGAGTATTGGCCATAGCCAAGCAGGTTGACCTCAGCCACCAAAGATACTGCTGCGACTGCAGTGTGTTCGATGAGCTCTACCGCTGAGGATGTTCGGTGCTGTCAATGCGCATTACCACTGGCCCTCAGATCGGAACAAGCTAAATGACAGGGCCGACTGCCGTGTTTGCCCCGAGAAAAAACTCTTTGAAAAATGGCTACTAGAGCTAATCTTCGTCAGCTACTGCCGTCGCTGCACTTAACCGCAGAGGAAGAAATCGCACACTCTGTCAGCCCAGCCAACAGAGATGAACAGCTGCTGTGTTAAATGACCCACGGCACCCAATGCCAGCACAGGAACGGAGTGAGTACATGGTAAGCAGGCTTGTGTGAATCAACAGCATGCTCGCTTCGTCGTGGGTGTTGGAAATGCATTGGAACGTGGATCCCCTAGTCCACCTTCACTATTCCCTGCTTCATCCAACCACCCGAAATGAGGGAGGGGGAGTTGCGGGGATCGAAAGTACTGTATATGTGTTGGGTGCGCTGTCGGGAGAGGACGCGCCTCCGCTCTAGCGGGCACCCTTCGTTCAAGACATCCTTCTCACGTTGGTGAAGCTCATTAACCGGGCGGCTACGCACTGAAATTGTCGTGATTGAACGCCGATCACAAATGGGCTCGTCCATGCCTCCTCGACTAATGGCTTCCTGAACAGAAGTGGTATGGCTTCGACTCCCCGTCTTGCTATCTCCGGCTTAGGATGATGTGAGCAGGACTCTCCTTCAGCAGTGAATGGTCTAGCAGCCGGCTGAACTTGACAAACCTTTCTATCCTGAAGTTCCAAGTTGCCGCCCACAGCAACATCATCACGGGAGCCACCCAAACCAGCCCTGTATATTCGGTTCCGCAGAACCCCCTTTAGACCTGACCCGAGGCCCGCGCCGCAATGGTAAACTAGCCGAGGGTAACTCAGAATTTCCAGGCAGGCCCTGTACGTGCATAGCCCCTGCAGCCACATTACTCACATGATCATAATCTTGACATGCCAACCTGGGCAGGGTCGTAGGAAACAAAAAGAAGGTCCATGGCGAGAAAGTGTCTTGCCTACCAACTGTTGAGACTGTCCATTCCGTTTACCCTCCTTCTTTCTTGTATATGAGTGCCCATGGTTCGTGAACAGCGGGGGCCACGAAGCCAAGCGACATTGGTTCCGATTTTGCCGTCAACCATCGCCGCATTTACGCCTAGACCCTCTGCAGTCACTCTGGCGATAGATCCCCAAGATGACTCTTGGTTGAAGACAACGCTCAAAAGACTCAAAACATTCGGAGCCCCTCCCAGAAATTACCAGCAACGCAAAGAACGTCTTGATAAAGTTTTGTCTTCGAACGATGCTACTTGGTCAATGGCGTCGATCATGATGCCACTACTCAAGCAGTGCAGTTTGCAATTGAGCTGTGATGCCGTCAAAGGCGAAATAATCCATGTCGAGGGTTATGTCAATCACATCAACATGGTCGGACAGAAATATGTGGCATTCAAACTCACAGATGCATCCATAAAGTCACTTGTCACGTATCACAGGGCCATGTTCGGTAGCGGCTCGGAGAAAGGGGAGCAGCTGCACCAAAGCTTTCAGCAATCCATTAACAAGTTTATTTATCAAGCCCCAATATCTGTGATGGAGGAAATGGAGGATGAAGGGTCAGGGGAGCTGCCGTATGCAGAAACAGAGGCGGTCAAAGGGGGAATTATGAGAATCATCGAGAGCCACAAAACACCACTATGTGTGTGGCAAGGCAGCATGGCGATGGTATCTCAGCCTGTGACATCTATGTCTCAGCTCGACGGAACGATGTCGGCGTGGGATCAGAATGTTTCACACAATCTTTGTCCGAACTCTGGTGAAGTTCTGGCACATTCACTTGAGATCGCACCGGATTTTGACTTCGCTCCCTTGGGCGTCTGTTTCGCAGGCTGGGGTATAGTGAGCCCTCCGGCTGGGGCACAGTTAATGGTGTTCCTGCTGACCGACACTAGTATTGCTTTTCCTTCTGCCCGCATGGATCAGTGGTAAAGGTGCTACATCTAGTCTCGGAGGTCAAAACCCATGCTCATGACCATGCCAGCATAATACAACACTTCTCTTTTCATTCGTTTTCCTCCGTGTCGTCCAGGCCGAGTGCTGAATGAGTTGAATCAGATCGGCCCCGACCCCAAATGTTTTAACTGATGGACCTTACAAGCTGCTTGTCCCAGGGACAGGACGATGAGGAGAGAGGCAGTGATCTCTCCACTCCATATGCCAAGACCCGAAGGCGGTGTTCGCCTGTCGTGACACGCTGCGAGTACCGTAGCAACCTGGTCTGCGGCAAATGCAAACCACGCGTGCCGATTCTATGGGAGAGCATGATTAACCGGTAGAAAGCATCGTTTTCGCTCGCAGAATGCTCGATGTTGGACCGATGGACACCGTAGTAAACCCAGCCGCAATGAAACTCTCGGATAGATAAAGAGGCGGAATAGGGGGCGGCTGGTTTGGATGGCTGTTCAATCATGATTGAACACTGTAATTATTTCAATGCACTCTCGAAATACAATAGTGGCTCCTCTGGAAGACAGCGCCGCAAGTGATACGACCATATTGAACCAGGCGAGAATGCTATGACCGAGATCCATTAGCTTCAAACTGGAAACGTTGTCTATTGTATAGGCTCTACGTGCGCTGCCCCTGAGGATGCACAGAGCACTCAGGCCATATCAATGAGGCTAAGTGTTGACTCCCGTGTTTGCCCGACGGAAAGCCGGCCTCTTGCGTTCGCCTTCCTCGGCGGCTGGGGTTTGCTGCTCCTGGCCGCAGAGTCTCTGGGTTTCAGGGTTTGTATCCCTACGCCAATGACATCTTCAAAGGAGCTTCGCTGTGGCCCCAACGCACAAGATACTTGGCCTACGGGGAACGGTTGGAGTAGCGTGCTGCCCCTAGGCTCCATGATTCATCTTTCTCGTGCGGAGCTCCGTCAGCCCGGCCAAGAGTGGGTGACCAACTAGCTGTTGTCATGCAAGTGAATAAGGCCTGTGTGAATCAGAGAGTGCGATCGGTTCGTCGTGCCTCAAAAACATTAGATGTGGAGTCTACAGCCCAAATCCACTGTTACAACCAAATGTGAGAAGTGAAGCTGCTGCAATCGGAAGCAATGGGTATGTGATGCGATGCCGGAGCAGGATGGTCAAATGGCTGTCTTCTAGGAGCGAGAACGCGTCTCTGCGTGAGCGGCCATCGGGTCGGGGACGTTTTTACAGCGTTAAAGATGCCCCTGAAGCCGTCAGCGGCCACGTGTTAGTTTCCTCTATGGTATTATGGCCAACGTCAGCGAAGGGGTTGCGCGCTTGCATCCCTAGAGCGCAAAGGTCGCTCGATAATTTTCAATTGAAGAGTGGCGCAACTTCAATACCTCTCATCTGCTCAACTTCGGCCCAGGAAAGCGTCGTGAGGAATTAGGTAGCAGTGGATAACCCGGTAGCCCGCTTGGAACACGAGTTCCTCAAGCACCTGGATGCTAGAGTGCCGCCCATAGCAACACCACCGGCCACTTGCACACAGTTCTCGCAGAGGCTACGCACCGGTGTCCTCAATTCGTCGCGTATCAAAAGGCTATCGATGTAAACACCACTGCAGCTGTGGTTTGCAGGAGGGAGAGCGGCTGCACCAGGAGTTTGAGCATGCCATCAACAAATCCCCGTATCGCGCCCCTCGTTCGGCGATGGAGGCGCTAGAGAATGATAGAATCAGGAGAGCTACCAGGTACTGTCACCGAGGCCGTCCAAGCCAGCATTATGGGACTCATGAAGCACCCGCAAACACCACTATACGTGTGGAAAGCCAGCCCGGCTATGAACAGCATTGGGTGTACCGGTGTGGGCTCAATATGTTCTAAAGATTCTGTTGGGATCACAGGGTATTCGTATATACTGGATATCCAGCTTGGGGGTGACGCTGCTAATTGATAGTTATCTGTTACTTCAATTATGCGTGGGGAACAGAAGAAGATATCTAGGTGTGCCGTATGGGCTGTGATATATAACATCTGCCGAGCGGTATTCAGCGGCAGTATCGAGTCATGCCCATAGCTGACTATCACCTATCGCCATATTGCAACAGATTCGTTACCCGAAAAAGTGCGTAAATTATCGGAAAAGACTGCTCCGGCTTGGAAAGGTGGTCTGAAGAGACAAGTAATTGATACCACACCAGCGTGTGGCCTTGGTTCCTAGAACGTCTGTTTCAAAAGCTCGAAAGCAGTGAGCCCCTATTCAACCAGGCTACAACTAACAGGGTGCTCCCAGCCAAACAAGTACTGCCTGATTACTAGCGGGATAAATCAATGATGCTAAATTACGCCTTGTATTCAGGGGCTGGAGCGAAAACAGGCACTGTCATTTGCCACGACGCAATGCAAGATGGCTGTATTCACCATCGTTTCTCGATCTCCCAAAGATAGATGCGGAGCGTATCGCAACAGGCTTTCGCGGGTCTCGAAAAGCTGGTGGTACGCGACGACTGCGGAGCCGTCTCACGCCTGCTTGACAAAAGGCAAGGCATTCGCGATCTCTAATCATGCCCGGTTGATGTCATACTCCTTGTCATTATTACCCCGTTCCTAATAAAGGCGCTTCACAGCAAGCAGAGGCTTGCTACATGACTCATCGCCGATTCACTTCGCTGCTGTGGTATCCTTTGATCTAGTGAGCGGGGTATCCGTCGACGCGCCCTGGATGCGGACTTTTGTTTTGCTCCTCAAATCACTTCGACAAGGGTCGGCCGCCACGCCATCTCTTGGTTTTTGTCTAGTAGTAAGACACGAGAAGAAATTTCTGCCAACATGAAAAACCAGCAGCAGTTGCCACCCACCCGATTCCCAACAGGGCCACCGGACCCCGCCGTCGTCGTATTTCAAGGGAACGGCTGCTACTGGTTCATCGATCAAGATGGTACTTCCAAACTCGGCTGATGATACCAGGACCTTTTGACTTTTTGACACCAAGTCATAACTTATCATTGGCTGTACCTAGGTCGGAACAGGGAAGCAGCAAGGGTTGACAGGTGGCTCTGCGGCAGAGCTCGGCGAACGGACAACCATCTGCTCGCATCTATCGTCTGGCTCGTATCCAACACTGCGAAGTAGTGAAAGTATTGGGTCCTAATCTGCCGTTGGTATGATTGTCCCCGCCCACACCATACGCCACTGTCTTTGGTGATGAATGATCAGAAATTGCGATGCAGTGCCGCTCCCTTGTAGATGTACTATGATTCATCGGTCAGGGGACATCTCAGAAACCAGCGAAGACCTAGGAACTCCTGGATGGGCAACATGTTTGTTGAGCTGCAGGTCCATAGGAGAGCGCTCAGTGAAAGCATCTGCACCCTTCGTGCAATAGTGGCTGCCATGTAAAACTCAGCTAGTTTGGTTCTCCTCGGTAACCTTCAAAGTAGAGCGCTCGTCTACACGGAAGCTTTCATTCAAAATTAGTGCCTTCGATTGAGTCTGTAGTCACATGATGCGAGGCAGCTGCTGGGTAGCTAGCGGTTCGTGATGGAACAGGCAATTTCCATTCTTGCGTCTGGACTAGGGAAGGATTTCCACGATAAATCTCTCACTGGTCGTCACCTTCCGCTATAGGCATCGCATTGCAACGATCAAGAGGGGCAACATATTCAACCTGTATAAACCCGCTCTAGGAAGCTTTTTAACCTCACACGGCATCAGACTGCCTTCTAAACCCCAACATGGTTATTGGCGTTGCTCGGCATATTGAGCATCCATGGACACCACTGGCCCTCGCAGTCCCACGGCCCTGAAGAGCTGGTAGAAACGCTGAACTCTAGCTTGATCCGACGAGCGGGGTAGATTACTGCACGGGGCTATTACATCGCCCTCCGCAGGGACTGGCCACAAGCCCCTGGTTCTCCATTGTGACCAAGACAGTCACATTAGGCATTGCAGGCCGACAGGAGGATGACTGCCACTGACCCAGGACTCCAGGGGGTTTACGAGGCCCGGCGTGATGCTAGAGTGGATAGTGCCCTCGAATCTGGCCTCGCGGAGACGAACATCCATGCCGGAGGATACTAGAGTGAGCTACGATCATTGGACAGAAGTGCTGTGACCCGCCCCATGCTGGGCAGAATTCCGCAGGCGAATCCTGATCGACTTCAGCACACACCTGAGCCACAGCCTTCAGTGAATCAGAGGCTATGGAAATCTCTGCTGAGCTAGCTGTCGCTAGGAACACGATGCCATCAGACTGGCGGTGATTGCTTAATATTTTCCTTATTTTAGCCTTTAATAGCTAATACTCTATCTATAGCTTATATAAAGCTTAGTGTAACGGGCTGGGCCCGAAGAGGCCTTGCTGGATATCGCGGCCAGGGATCATATCACCCCTGATCAGAGTCACGGAACCTCAACAACAATAACCCGACGGCCCGTGCGCTTCCTCGCCCTGATCAGACCTGCGAGGCGGTGAACCTTAAGCTGGTCGCAATACACCTCACCTTGGACCGTTGCACTTAGATAAGTGTTATATAGTAATTTACGGTACTTTTATAGATTAATTGTATTTTATACAATTATAAGAATTAAAGTTATATAGATAATGCTATAATAAAAAGGAGTTGTTTTTGGTGTACTTTGGTATAAACAGGGGTGGCCGAAATGCGGGGCTCGTTGACGATACGACACGAGTCCACTCATCCCCACCTCGGATGTGGAGCTTTGAAGAGTTTGTTGGGATCTCCTTGACAAAAGGTTCCAACAGTGCTCTGCGAGGGTGCATGTCAGTGTCAAGCAAAGTACTTAACGCTGATACTTGTGGGATTTCACAATTGAAGTTGACAACACCTTTACATTTCGAGTCCTTGAACAGAACTTCAGTAAATGCAACGTAGAGTCATCCAACGCATACAGACATGGCTCATAACAGGTAGTCCCCGGAAAGCGTTTGATATACATGTTGCTGGATTTTAATACTTCACCTAGTCATTGCATCCCTCTTCCATGTTTCAGAGCCCAAACCCCTTTAAACGACGTGAGCTTAGCCTTCGTTTTCGATAGGATGGGCCTAATCCCAGATTAGGAATGTCGTGATGTGATCGACTTTTTCCACACGATCTTGTCTATCGCCAAGACAGGTACACTAAAAGGCCAACAGCCACAGGCGCTTCGAGTTCTGGATATTGGAACAAGCACTGGTATCTGGGCGATAGAATATGCAAAGTGGGATGGCGACTAAGTTTTGCGCAGGAACACACATTACTGACGAGTTGCACAGGGCCCATTCCTATAGCAAGGTCATAGGTATCGACACAGATCTTGAGATCCCCGAAAAATACGAGTCCAACGTGTCTTTTCACCGTGTTTGTGCAAAAGTAGGCCCGTGGCAGTCATGGAACCTACAAGAGCGATTCGATCTCATTCACTGCCGGTTACTGTTCGATACTACAATACACTTGGTCACTCTTCTCGAAAGCTCCTTTATCGAACTCACTCCAGGCGGCGTTTTGGAACTAGAGGGGGGAATCTGCAGCGACGACAGTACCCTCCCCGAAAATTCATGCCTCGAACAGTGGGCTGAAAGTGTCAAAAGGAGAGCCAGACATCACTCGGACTTTGAAAGAACCAAGGCCCAACTTGAACAGATCGGTTTCATTGATGTCACAGTTCACAAGATAAAGTTGCCGATTAATCCAGGGACTAGGAACTATCGAAAAAGTGACCTTGGCTGTTGGGTCAACAGTGGCCTTGTTACCCTTTTGAATGCTACACGGTCTGCCTCACTGCCATCGTCATGGGCCATACCGAAGAACGAAGATCTGGCGCGGAAAGTCGAACAGGAGATTCCACGTCTCAGTATCCACGCTTATTTCACGCTGTAGGTCGATCGCTATCCCGAACCTTAAGATCGTACATCTTAACCTCAGCTATAGATATGTCTGGACGGCGCAAAAGCCACCGACGGAAGCATAAGATTTCCTTACAGCGGTCCAGCTTAGCACAGCGCACACTGACTTTCTGTCAGCAAGGTGCTGGGAAATTCCTAGGGGTTCCTTAAGAAGGGGTTTGATGAGTGCGGCTTCGGACAGCTTTAATGTGTATCGACATTAGTAAATGGGTAGCAAACGATTATTATTACAGTGCAGGATGTGGCGTTGCCGGAAGTCTGTGCATATGGAAAAGTAGCTTTTCCCAGGAGCGCCAGTTGACGGATTGACTCTTGGAGCCCTTTCGTCAGCGGAGCCACGGCCTCAGCCAACGCCACAGTTCACCTCCTTTTGTCAGAACTTCAGTGCCTTCTGCCCGAATCTGCTTTCAGAGTGCACCCAGCAACGCTTGCTGCATCGTTTTCGCTTTGCTTGCTATTCTCTGCCGCCTGCATACCATTGACCCGAGCGCTACCTGCTCGTTAAGGGGCCTTTCCGGCGCAGAAGCGTGGTCGGTTGCCACAAGCGCACTAATGGGCCCGCACCAGTTGTTTTCCGGCCGCTTTAAGCGCTGACATTGCCGTGGCGATCCGAGTTGACCTCGGGCGGCTGCCAGATGTGGATTGTGCAGTCTCGTGCTGCTTTGGGGCCTTCTTGCCTGGACGCGATGCCCGCCTAAGCGAAGCCCCAAAAACGGGAGGCTCAATTGACTGTTGAACCGGCCAGACCCGTCGGTAACCAAACCCTGAGCAGGGGCGGCGTTTCGTGCGACCACTGGACCCCTCCCAGCATCGCCAGCCTGGCACACTATACCTAGGTCGCTTGATGCCTTGTCGAGCGGTCATAGTCAGCCTTGGGCTTTGCGAGATCATTCCGCCCCACAGCCACCGGGGCATGGTCATCGATACTTGTTCAAGTGGGCCATCTTGACCGGGCAATCTGGCGCCGCAGACACGGCAATGGAGCGAGGATAAAGTCGTGGCTCACGGACCACCGTGATGATGGCCGGCCAGCACAGTCTAGGGTGTGCTCTCGTTTGAATGCTTTATATAGCCTTTGCCCAGTGTAAAAAAACGATCAGCAGCCAACAGATTTGTCGCCACCGGGAAAGGGACAATGAGCTTCGAGACCGACTACGGCGGCTCCTCGCCAGCGAGTGCCCAGTTTGGGTTGGGTTCCAGCACCGACGGTCTGCGTTCGGGTAACGCTTCGCCATCGACCGGCTACGACTCCGATACCGACTCGAGGGTTCCCAACAGCTCTATCCCGAACATTCATGAGGATGATCCCGAGGCGTCCGATGACGAGCGTTGGGGTGACGAAGTGAGTGGGCCCCAAATGTAGGAGACCTGAGAATGGCTTTGAACGAGTTGAATTGATACGCCCACAGTCTGAAACCGAAAGTCTTCCCGACTCTGCAGGTGAAAGAGTCCTAAGATATGGCCGAGAGTATGATGAATGGTCTAAAAACTGTAAGTAGTCACCAACGTCGTTCAGGTACAACATAGGGAAGCTGAGAGTTAGTAGCCTATTTCTGCCCAACAGATCAAGTAAGTTACCTGAAACCACCCGAAGGTACAGGCTAATGATCTTCCAGACTGATATGCATCGGTTAGGTAAGGGACAAGTCTAAAACACCCCCTTTGTGACCCTATTGAGAAAGTTCCAGACTGTCAGAGCGAGCTATTTCGCCATCTCCTCAAAGACCAGTACCTCCCGCAGACTGTCTGCTCAAGAAAAGGAGATGAGGCCAGAGTTTTAGACATCGGTACGGGAACGGGAAAATGGGCCATTGAATACGGTAACAAGCGACGAACACGTAGTTCCTACTTCAGCGGCTGATCGATGCAGCGGATCAATATGCTACAGAAGTTCGAGTCACCGGAGTCGACCTTCGAGCCTATCAACCCGAGTTGTAGGTAGACGACATAATGAGCCAGATTCTTTGCTAATACGGGCAGTGTCCCCCCCAACTGCTTTTTCGAGATCGACAACTGCGAATACACGTGGACCTGGAAAAACAAGTTCGACTACATCCGCATAGCTGGGACCGCCGATTGCTTCGAGGACGTATTCCTAGTGATCAAACAGGCCTATAAGTGCGTCTCTTCCCCCCAAACTGGCACAGGCTAACGTGCGATTTTGCCAGAAACCTCGAACCAGGCGGAGTTTTGCAGATGGTGGACTTTGACCCCCGTCTCCGATGCGACGATGGCACTTGCTCTCGAGATGATCTTGTCTTTCGGTTCCTCCAACGCCACATAGAAGCGGCTGCGAAACTAGAGCGTCCTATCGATGTCGTACCCAAATACGGTAAGATGATGCAGGCGGCTGGGTTCAACGTGTTGCACAACACCGTTTTCAAGGTGCCCACTAGCCCATGGCAGCGGGATGAAAGGGGGCAGTTGTTAGGACACTTGATGCAAAATGCCATTACAAGCGACGTGGAAGGACTGTTTAAGGATCGTATGGTGAGGGGTTTAGGGGACAGCCCAGAACAGGTCGATGTCGATTGCGCCATGATAAGAAAGTCCCTCAGCAATACGGCGAACCATTTCTACTTCTCTCTGTAAGTTACTCTCTATTCACTCGCAAACGGAATCTAAGACGACCTCAGCTACCATGTCGTAGGCCAAAAACCAAGCAAGGGGGCGCGGGAGGCACGAAGAGGGTCGCCCTCGTTTGCGCAAGAAGCGGGACTCAGCCCTCCGACGGCGGCGACGGCGGAAGAATCGCGCGAGTCTTCTCCGACAGGGCAGAAGAGGCCGGCGGAAGACGAAATCGGCAAAGACTACAAGCAACAGCGGGTTCGGTAATGCTCTGGTGGGTTGGGTGGGAGGCCAGACTATCTTGAGTGTGTGAGTTTGAGACGTTGATGTGCAATCCAACCCTCAGCAAACGGCTGTCAGCCATCCTCAATCAGCTAATGCAAAGTTATCTCAGTGAGCAGTCCATCAATCGTGCCCAGTCTCGTACTTCTCTCCCGCGGGTTGCGTTTTTCCCGTATCTAGACTGCAATCTTGTTCTGTCTCTGGCGGGTCGCGGCCGACGGCTTTCCACTGATCGTGTCGAGAACCCCCCACATAGTCGCAAGCTGAGAGTACATGATTGGTCAGCACCTTCTCGTCGGCATTGATGACAACGGCTGACGCACGGCGTTCCAGTGGAGCGCGCGACTCCGCGAAAATCCGCTGCGGCGCTGGCAAAGGGGTGGCGTCGTGGAGCCATAATCTGACACAGTGGGGTGCCGATGCTGAGGTGGGGTGTGGTTAAGGAAACAGCCATTTCCGGCCACGCGGGGGTGAGGGGTCGACGCAGCCCACACGCTGTGATCCTTAGTTCACCGATGTACCCTCAAGTAGCCCAAACACGCTCGCCATCAAGGGCTGCAGCCCCGCAGCTGCATCCGAGAGGGGCGTAGCGTAGGACACCTGGCCATGTGCAGGTACCGCGGTGACAAGCGCCAGATCTGGCTTGCATGTTGTCACGCCGGGGCTGGCCGCCTTGATTCGGAGGTAATCAGAGCGTTTGCCAAGCCCCCTGCACAAGGACAGTACGGCGCAGCCAATCACGTCAGACGTCCTCGACGACACATCTCCCCCCGGCGAGCCTTTGCCAACCCGTCTAAATCAAGCAAAGTGATGTATTGCGGCACCAAAACACAGCCAACTTGGAGGCCGCATTCTCTGCGCTTGGCGGAAGTGCTCCACAAAACCGTCCTATGTAGTCCCCCAGCCAATCGCGACACCCCAGGCTGTATCCGCCCCGCTTCTGTTGGCAGCAGTAAAGAGATCACCGCCGAGGCGAGGCATCATCCCTGCGGGATAGAAATGGTCGTCGAGGACCATAGTTTCTCAGGTAGACAGTCTATCCCCGTGAAGGCACCGCCGGAGACATGCTTGACATCCACATGCAGCTACTCGATCCCGAGCAGCGTGCAAGCGAAAGCGATGAACCTGCAGGACCGGGCACAGTATCATCTCCACCGACGATACCCAGCTGAAGAAGACTTCGCTGAGCGTCTTTGAAATCCAACTAGTCGTAGACGCTCCATGGGTAACAGCGTTTGCGATCATCACACGCCATAATCCCGCCTTGCCCTTTCAAATTGGGTACCACTACTTCACTCACCACGGACCGTTATCCTTGCGTCAGCAGATATAAGCACGGCATCGACTGCCCTGGATGGGTGAACGTGTACGGCGACCGATATGAAGACTGCGTTGTTGTAAGGGTCCCCTGAGAGATGTGAACCACCCGCTGGCACGCTCCAGTACAACCGATGAGCGGGATCTGCAGGGTGGTCGAGAGCAATCGGGCGGACAACTGAGTTTGGGACTATGTACACTTAAGATACGCGGTACGGAAATGTTTAGATTTCCGTTGTGCCTCAATCGACCAGAGAAAGCTGCCAGTTATCGTGGTACCTGTGACCAGGACTGCGCTCCGAGACCGAAGCAGCGGAAATCTTCAGGTGCGCATCATCGAAGCAAGAGCTTATGGCCGCGTTCGAAGCACGGAATTGCGGGTCGATTCGATTGTGTAACTGCTGCTTACCGCCAGTGAGCCGTATTCCGTGGGCCCGCCTCGATTGCATAGATAATACTGTTTATCTTGACACAGGGAAGTCGAGTCCTCTCTTCTTGGCAGTGCCTGCGTTAAGTGTCGACGCACCCTTTCATCAACTTACATGGGTGGCTCCAAATAGTGTGGCTCGATTGGCGGAAGAGACGCTATTCCTGTGCAGTATCCGTCTCATTCTAGTTGGATTCTTCTGACGAGGGAGGGAAAGGAAATAACCGCACATCACTCTGGTCGGAGGAATGACCACACTCAGACCCACTTCGTCGAATTATAACGATGATACAACCCTTGCAACTACGACGGGCTATATGCTGCAGAAGATGATTGCCCTTACGTCTTATCGGTGCGTATATGCGAGTGACTTCGCCGCCCTACGCCCACGACATGGATGGCGGTCAACAGTATGATTGTCGTTGGCGGACGAGCGTATGATTGGCTGAAATTAAGGAGGGCTGCTTGTACGCGATTGGCTCTCTGCCGCGCGGAGCACCCCTGTGCTGCACGGAGACAATTAACTTGGCGGTGCCTGGCAAGGAAACGAGCGGTACCTACACCCCTGTCTGCAAATGGGTTGGGTGCTGCGTTACCTCTTGGCTATTCTGTACTTGGTCAGAGGCACGTCGACAGCCCTGACAGGCCACTCGTCGCACAGGCCATGTTCAACGGACCGGGCGTCATCTCCCCGGCCCCTTCACGGGTAAAGCACCCTTCCAAACCAAGTGGGGAACAGGCAAGTTTCTCGCAGGTCTCACTACAGCCACACCATCTCGAACATCACGAACGGGGTCTCCACCCCATGTAACGATGCCCCAGTTCGACGCCCGATAGACCAAGTCGTTATCGAGCAACAACACGGGCATGGCGGGCTGAGCGGACCTAGACAAAGCAGGGGGTGCAGCATGCTGTCTGCGCGCTTGCACACTGAAGCCATGGTACCCGATCCGACACCGCCAGAGTAAGTAGTTGTGTTCGTTAGCGATGCGCAGGTCGTGCTTGCCAAGTCTCTTTCGCTTCGGACCCCGAAAACATCGCGTCTGAGTTTTTACGTGACGATTTCACCAACCAGGACATCTTTGGGGCAAGGCATGTCGCTCGAACTGGGTTGATCCGAAGACTCTCACAGTTTCGTTCAGTGAAAGAGAAGAAATGCCACAGTGGGCCCGTGTCAATTGTTTGTGATAAGGAGAAACAAGACGGGTGACCGGCTATGTGTACGTTCTAGCGGTAAGCCATGCCGGATCCCCAAAATCATGCCGAATGCTCCATAGGCCATCTCCAGTGCTGCGCAGAAACAACACCTTCGATGTGCACGCTTCAACAGTCCCACTACCACCGACGACCGTAAGAGTTGAACAGGTCCTTATACAACTTTTCCAACGTGCAGTTGCCACTCCATATGCTTCCTGCGTCGCGGACAACTCCAAACTTTTCCCCGACATATGTCGCAACCTGGCCGCCGCCAAAGGCGCTCCGATCAAGGAACTTGCCTTCGTCAACATAAACGACTTCTTTGTAGTAACGATCGTCCAGCATGGCTTCGAGAGCACCAGGAGAGCAGTAGAGAAATGTCGCAATACCATCGAATGCGACGGGAACATCCGACGACGGCTCGATTGCACCAGCCTCGGTCGGCAGAACAAACCCCCCGACCCGAATCTATCACGGTTTCAGATACGTCAGCTTATTGGAGTGGGAGCCCGGCCACCTACCTGATCATACTGGGTGATGTTGTAACGCGCGGCGAGTGGCGCGACCTTTGGTGCATGCTGTGCGTACCAGTAGTCCCAGCATTCAATTTGCGAAATATCGGGTCGGCACTTGATGTAGGTGATCATCTGCGTGCATCCATTCTCCGTATAGTGAGCGGAGACGCCAATGAGGAACACAGTGTATGCAATGACAAAGAAGCGAACCATCGTGGTCAAGTGAGAAGGATCAGGTTTGAGACTTGTAAATGATAGAGAGAAGCAGCCACGAAGAAGCCTGTTGGCAGTTGAAGCGACCTCAGCTCGAAATTTATGGATTTTAATCACTAGAGAGTCCCACAAGCATCTTCTTCACCGCCCGGTTAACCCCCTTCATTTCGGCAGGCCGCTCGAGCCGGACTCTTCGGCTTAGATGCTGGCCGCTCGGAGATACGTCGAAGCCTTGTCCGCTGCACTGTGCCCATCCCCTGCTGCAATGGCGTGGTGATAGAAAGGGCTTTCTCTTTATGTCGGCTACTTCAAAACCAAGGGTCACTCTCCGGGCCTGTACTGTCATGCGGTCCACCCTGGTACCATGGGGGGCGCAAGGTTGCCGGGGCTTGAGCCGGGGCACTCGGCTTGGACACCCCGTACCTTGGGGAAGGGTTCTCGACGTGCCCAGATGGGCTCATGGCCTGGTGAATTGTATCTGCTTCCATCGATACCACGCTTTCGCCTTGGATGAGTATTAATACTTCGTCTTTGAGCGATGTACTGCGATCGTGCCAGCCAAACCTCGTATAGATTCGTCCTTTAGGCTACCATACGCGCCGTCCGATCGTTTCTTCTTTCAATTCATGTTCTTCCTCTTGCCTTTTTCACTTGTTGCAGCCCGACCATCCACTCATTCGCCTAAATGGCTACGCAGTTTCCCGTGACGAACGGGACTTCAACGTATATTCCTGCCCCTGAAGGCTACGTCGTCGATTTCGCCAACCCTCAGTCTCAAAAAGTTGTTGAACATTTTGTTCTATCTGGAACCCTAATTCCATTGGCATCTTTTTGTCTTTTCCAGAGGCTTTACACTAAGTCAATATTATTACATGTGCTTGACATAAGTGATGGTAAATATCATGAACAACCTTCTGCTACCTATCAATTGTCACTGACCATCCGCCACGATTGAAAGTCCTGATGGTCCTCGCATGGGTACGTTTTCTCTTCAGTGGCTCCTTGTCATCCAAATAACTCAACACGGATTTAGATTTGCTCTCTGGTAATGCAATCGATGCAATTGTGTACGTTTAGCCTCTCTGATTCACGGAGCCTTTCCTAACAAATCTAGGGTCCTGCAGCATAGGCGGGCTAGGTCACCACGCCTGGGAAATGTCTCTTAAAGTGTGGTCAAAACAAGCTCTGGTATGTCTGCGTTATCTATTCATTGGACTCAATTTGACATGATTAAACTACCTAGGTCAGCTATGTCGTAGCTCCGGTGTTCATCTGCACCAACGGGCTCTCAAAGACAGCGCTTTCGTTCACATACCTCAAGTTGGCTCCGCAGCTGTGGTATCGGCTGTGCATCAAGGCAGTCATTATAATCATCACCTGCTACACTAGTGATTGCTTTGATGCTCCTCTTAGGAACTCAGCCTGTTCGTGCCAACTGGGATCCCTATGTCACAGCAGACAGGAGCTCCTTCAATACTGCACAGCTGTACATGGCGATAGCCGTCTCCAACATTGTCTCCGACGTTGTCTTATTCATGATACCTATCCCAGTAGTATTTGGGCTTCAAATGAAACCTATACTCAAGGTCGGAGCTTTGGTCATGTTTGGGATTGGTTCATTGTAAGTACTTTTCGTCCAATTCAGCCATATCCTATGCTTACCAGACGTTCAGTACTGTCACAACATCCGTCGTTCGTTTGGTGTATCTACCGCCGTTGCTGGGATCTATCGACACTCCGTGGGTAGCTGCCCCTGCGAATCTTTGGTCGTACGTTGTCTTATTACTTTGCATCGCTCTTCTCTTCGCTCACGTATTATTTTCTCCTTCCAGTATCGTAGAGACGAATCTATTCATCATCTGTGGCTCAATGCCCACAATGCGGAAGTTTTTGAAGACATTTCTTCCAAATGTTATGGGACCTTCGGCGCAAAAGTCGCTCGTCTCCCCCCGTCAGCGCATTGTGTCCCCCCCAGGACGTGGTGGTTCGGAAGAAGAGTTGCGCATGGCGCCAATCGAGCTAGACACATCCGATGGAAGCATTCATAGTGGGCAAATGTCGCACGAGGGAAGATCAAATGTGTAATTCCAGCGATGTGGTTTACGTGGGTGTCGCGACGGTGATCCTCCCAGTCTCTTCCGCATCTCTTCTATACAATCTTGTTCTCGTGCCTCAAAGTCTTTGGCTCATTAACATTTTTGAGGCTCAAGCGACTTGCCCGTCACGAACATGTCCAAGATGCTGGGCGAATTTAAGGCGTGTCAAGGTCTGCACTGAGCTTGTCATGGTAGTGACAGTTGAACAACAATTGCTAGTGGTTGACCAAGCCGCCACCTATGACGGAAGGGTACTAGGCTGACCTATGCTTCAACGGGGCTGGTCTTTTCCCAGAGGAGACATATGCATCGGACTTTGTGGCGACAACCGCCTGCAAGGGTCAAATTTCTCTCCAAGGAAACGGCTCTGCAGTCACTCCTTGCAATGATTACACACCACAACAAGTGAGTGTACGACGCAAGCGCCCCTTGGCGTGTCAGCCCGTGCTGGACTGGTGTATCGACAAGGGGGACACCGCCGACCATCCCTGCACTGGGCGAGGTCCATTGTACTTGCGCGCACACAGCCAGTAGGCTTGGGTCTAAATGCAAGGTTAGCCCAGGCCGATGGATTGCCGGGCTCGTGCTGTTGGCCACTGGAAAAGAACATCGACCCAATATGCCCTGGAGGGCGTCATCGGACCTAGTAATAACGACTGGTAGCTCCGTTGAGGGCTCACAGCACTTACACATCTGCATTAACATGAACAATGCTTCAGTTCCCGACGAAGTTAATCGTGTAATCATACATCCTACATATTGTGCTGGTACTATCCGATCCGGGATGAAAGAGAGTTAGGGGCGGGTCGTCGTTGGACAAAACGAGGAGGAAAGGGTAAGATCGCATTATAACAAAGCCAGCAATCTATTCGTTATTGTTCGCAGCGATCCGGCGTACAGGTTTCGGAATCGATCACATGGACTGGATCTCTCCAAAAAGCTGGAACCGTTCTTAGGCGATATCAGTTTGATGAACCTGGCTAAGGTTCGAGGTATGATCGCCGGACCACCAACATCGACAACACCTGTGCAGCCTCGCCGCTTAGACTGTTTTACTCGACGCTTTTTGGGAGTCAAAGCTCCTGAACGACAGGCTTCTAACCATCTGCTCGCGTTCTCGAAATGACATATGAGTTTGCGGTATTGGCCGCCAATCTCGAACGCCGTCTCCAGGAAGCAATGCCTCACCCCAGAAGCAGTCCCTTGCGTTCATAACCCGATTGGACATGAGAGCGGCACGTTTCCATACTGGTTCATCAGCCAAAGTTAAGAACACCGGCCTTCTGCTTCCCGATCTCCTGCATATCTCTTCCACCACTGCACCCCTCTCGAACCAACACCAATGGTAGTAGCAGCATGGATCAAGAACCCTCACGCTGACAGAGCATCCATCGATGATGCATCATGCATGCTCTGCCAAAAGCACAAGGCCTAGGCCTGGCGGTCTATGAGAGTACAACGCTACCATGCTTCTCTACAGCAGGGACACAAGCAAACGTATTCAAGCCTGTATAAGTTTTTCATTGGCCTGAATGGGCTGCCTTACCTCATATCCACGTGGACCTATCAGATCGTAGGTACCCAAACAAGCTCGGTTGCGTTCAAGCCGACCTCCAAGAATCGTTGGCATTCCTGTGGCTGTTTCCTGGTCTTCCGTCTTCCCCTGCGCAACAAAGGCGGTCTAAGAGGGGAAAGCGCATAGGGACTATTCACCATCAGCTTGGAAAAGGATTCGAATGCGGTAAAGTTTCAGGGAAGATGTTTGCAGTCGCTCTCTTGTTTATCCATGGGACTCTTTTCTTGGAATACGAGAATGTTCACGTTCTATGTTTCCCCTGTCTCAACCACTACATTCAATGGTGATTACTGCTGCTCCCTTTAAATGACTGTTCTATAAGAGTCTTTAATCTTTGATCACTCCCATACCGTTCCAAGGCCGCCTTCTGCCATTCATCCCAGCCTTGGTCTGCTCCGAAGACCACAAGGATGGCATTTGCCAACGGCAACGCATTGTCCCACTTAGACTCGTGACCCAACCCCCAAAAGAATATTCTCATCCTCTCATCTCCCACCATTTCCGGGGTCTGTATCCCCTTCTCGCACATTACATTCTGCAATGCGACGTCTTCCATACTTCGTGATACTCGGCCATTGCAAAGAGCTGCCATGTCGGCAGACACGAGGGACAGCGCAAATGCCTCCCGCCGCGGAACAATACGTGCCATTTGCCAGTCGATGATGCCGGTGATTTTTAGGTCTTCATCAACCATCAGATGATCACCCTTGTCGTCAACGTGTTTTAAGAAAAATAATTTCTCTGGGTCGGACAATTGGAACACACTGTCTTTAAGGAATTGATGCACCAAATAGGCCTCGACAGGAAACTGAGGATAGAGCTGACCATCTGCAATCAGTGAGAGGTGTTGCTCAGCCCAGGCAGTATAGTATGCTGCTGAACTCTTAAATGGCCCATAGGGGTCAAGGCAGACGAACCTGTCGCTGGCTGTAGCAGAGACGGATGGTTGGTCGTCAGGAGACTGGACATATAGGGAGCCTGCTTCAGTGAACGGATGCTTCCCTAACTCCGCATAGATCTCAGCGAGACCATGCCAGACCTTCCTGGTGTCTCCCTGACCATTCCAAGGTTTGCCTGGCATTTCCTCTATCAGGAGGAAACAGACCCCAACACCATGATCGGTACCCTCAGACGGAATACCAAATGAGAAGGCTCGTGGCGCTGGTACTTTCGTATTCTCTAGAAACTTCAGAGTTGCGTACTCGCTGCGGATCAGATACTCTGCGAGATTGACGGGGAGCCCAACGGCGAAGCCTGAAACCCGCGGCACCCGCATAAGCCAGGATGGGGATCCGTCATTGAAGCTGATGCGAGCGTGATAGTTGGCACATCCTGTAAGAGAATCTGGCCCAACAGCCTTGGGCGGGTATTCGATAACGCAACATTTGCCATCGTTGAGGCTAGAGGCGAGTTTGCAAACCGCCTCGTCATTGATCTGAGCACGAAGGCGGCCTATCTCATCGATGATGAGTCGTTCATAGGCTGCGTTATCTAGGTCCTGAACAAGGTGCCGCATTCAGTAAGCATAGTCCTATGATATATTTCAGGGTGTACCTTACTCCGTTACTGCATTCGTGGAATTTCTGGGACATGTGAACTTGGCAGAAGTGCTTGCTGCATATATCACACCCGGCTCCAGCTGTGCGCGCACTTGGTTCTTTGCATACCGAGCAGCTGAAGAACCTTTGCGTCATTTTCGGATGCTGCGGTAGTGAAGATCAAATCCCGATACGTAAAGATATCAAGGCGGAATGAGATGCGGATTAGGAGTGTTCTGCCGGGCAACTGACTTAGGCGTCAGAAAAATGCTTGAGAACGGAAGCGGGGTAAATGGCTTTCTCCTATGTATTGTATTTATTTTGTGTGTGTGAACCGGAAGGGTGTGGTGGTGAGCCGGGGGCGAGATTTGGCTGCCTTTCCCATTGGAGGGAACGTCGCCCAACCCCAACTCCTAGCAATCAACATGCATTAAGACTCTTGTGTATGCCGATTCTAACCGGACAGAATGGTACATTCACGAAGGGGACTGGCCACATCTAGCGCGTTTAGATGAGCCTGAGGGTGCTAGTGGTATCATCAGATTTCACTTGACCATGAGACACACTTAATCAGTCAATGTTGGGTGCCCCAGATGGCCATTATCGTACACACATGATTGGCTACTTGTGCCATTGAAGGCTTATTCTGCTAGTGTGGTAACCGAGAAACGCTGCTCAAAGGATAGTTCCTGCCAAAGCACGAGATTTCCATTCGAATTGTAGGAGCAGACTGGCCTTGTATTAGTATCAGGTATCGTCTATATAAACTCCCCCTTATTGCTCTCGTTCCCCCAACTTCGCAGGCTCCTAATTAAACAAAGAACATCCCGTCTTTAACAATCCAATCAAACATCTATAATCTTCAATATCTCCAGCTCCAACATGAAAATTTCAGTTGCCAGCAGCATTCCTGTCAACAAAGCGATTGTTGAGTCTCAAACACCTAGTGATCAGGCTGCCGGCAGCACATGATGTGCTAAAGATGGCTGTAATGAGTGGGCACAAGCGAACTCCCGCTTCTGCAAAGACCGTACGTGCACGTTATTGCCGAAGTTAAGGCTGTTTTGACCTGTGCTAATACAAGGGAATCAGACCAGGGCTAGTGGTCACTGTCTACATTTGGTCGTCAAATTGCCTTGCTGTATGACATATGTGGAGAAGCCCCCTGGAGCCTGGCAAGACCGGTCTACATCATCTAGATAGGCATTCACAGCACATCGAACTCGTTGAATATATATTATGCGTAACGATAGCATCTCACCGTCGCGGGAGAATGGCGTCGCTGATATCTCTTATGGGTGAACTCTACAAGGAGCATCAACCAACTTATGTCTGCGGCCACTCCCCACCACCACTATAATACTAAAGATGTTAACTAAAATATTTCGCGACACCCATTACGCCTTTTACTGTAAAAGAGCAGCCGTTATTAGCATCAAAGCGAAAACCCCAGAATTAGCTTACCGATAATCCGTCAGTTCTCAATACCAGGGTTATCAGTGCCTTTTCGAGCTTTTGTTTGTTGATAGAAATCCCGGCTCTGTTAGCAAGGGCTCCACCAATCGCTTTTTAATGAAAGAAGGAAACCAAGATACGACCGATTATGGAGTTTTTTGAGTCGAATGACTCGGCGGGAAACGGCATGCGGATGTCGGCCACCAAGGGCACGGCCGCCGCGAGAGGAAAAAGTAAACTGACCGAGGATGACGACAAAGTACTGTTTATGGCCCTGGGGAAGAAAATCAAGGAGCCTCATGCATCACTTAAGGTTGTGTTCGGCGCATGGATGAAATTGAAACTGCGAAATAAGGATATCCAGGCGCCAGCCTGACTGGACTACCACGTTTGCATCGAAAACCGCCTGGGGGAAAGGTTATTTTGACTGCTTTGATGAGAGCGAGTTGCAAGCCGGGCGTTCGGCCGCAGGGCTCAAGCAATGCAGTAGCCGGGCATTCGAGACAGCCCCAACAGAAATAGCCCGATCAAGCGAGTGGAGAGTGTTATCGCAGCGGTGGTCACGGAGCGCAAAAGTCGGAGAGCACGAGCCACCCGGAGCCGAGCAACCGGGAACCATCCAGCCACGAACCGCCCACACCAGCTGTGTCGCCAGAGCGCAAACTCGCGACCAAGGATCCAGATCATTATGGCTAAGCAGTATGAGAACCTAAGCGCCGAGAGAACACGTGGTGGACTGAAGCGAAGCAGGAGCCTCAGGGAAGGTGTCCATTTAATAGCGACACCTATTCAGCACGCCGCTCAAGGAATCGCGAGAGCTTCTGGTTATTGATGTAACTATTTGCGTCCAAATTAGGATTATGCACATACTCTCTGTAATTGATGCAGCTACGAAGGAATACTGCACTTCTTGCAGCAGAAACATAGGCAGCGGCTCACACGGTTTTGGAAATATTTGGCACATGCCGGACCCATCGACTACGGTTTTTTGGCCCTTCACCCCTTTAGGTTTGCCGCTGAAGTAGGTTACGAAGAGAGAGTCAAATATATCATCTCGAATTCCAAAGAGGGAACGGGGTGGGTTGATCACGTCGGGTGAAACGCGTGCTTGCCGACCGATGAGAAGTGTAATCTGTACGAGAAACCCTATGGATAGGCGGCTGACATCGTGCAGCACAATGGATCCAGCGTCAGAATGCAGGCCAGCGAGTCAGCGACCCACCCAATACTATGGAGGCTTGCTAATGGCGTCAGACCGAGGGTGTGGGTAACGCCAGAATGCCCTCGGAAGCCGGTGGGTAGGAAGACGGAGATAGCATATTGGGATTAGATAGGTGATAAGGCGTGATGTGATAAGGATTGGCCATTCACAAGCCGGCGTTTACAGGCAGGCAGGGTCTGTTATAGGGAAATTTGCCCGGCTCCCTGGACGGGGGCAAATGGGTCAAACCAAGCATCCTAGTATTTTTGGTTCGTCAATAAAACCAATGTCATAAACCAATTACTCGCCGCTTCCCAACGTTCTTTTTCTTCCCAAATTTCCCTCCAAATTCCCTACCGTTATGGACTCTCCTGATGGAGGATGACGAACGGAACGAACTCACCACACTGACGCTTCAGAACTATCTGAAGAGTGGTACATACGGGGTAAAGACTGCTCTGCCAATTGCGAAACAGGCCGATCCGACTTCTACAGAGCGGATCTTTGTTGATACAAGTGGACTTGCCTGGCTCGGCTACTACGCGGCAAAAAAAAGGCAGCATCACAACACGGGACCAAAGGTAAGGCCAAATTGAAGGGTTTGCTCGATAAACTCGAGCAAGCGCCTGTCGAATTCAAGCGTGTCTTCGCACAGCAGCTCGCCTTTGCAATGGAAGCCCAGGACATTGACGTAACACAGCTACTAAACGTCGTCGTAGGTACTCCACCAAACAATCAGAACTCCCTTCTGAAACCTTTCTAGGCCTCGAGAATCACACGGCAGCTACTGGACCGCCATCCACAACGACAAGCAACGCCGTCGCGCACTCCATCAATCCCGAACACAGACCCTCAGAACAAGGACATGAGCATATACCGGTGGCCTCAGAGAGGGACATATATGTTGGAGCTCCACTTAAGCCAGCCGAGGAGCTGATCAATGACCAGTTCTGGGACTCGATCCAAAGAATAGAGAACAAGGAGCAGCCTGGTACATGGTTAGCCGACATTTCGATGATATTCCAGCAAGGAAACATCCGAGACCATTTCGGATGTCAGATGGAAATCGGAATCGCGGAAGAAAAGGTGGCAGATCTTGCTTTTGAGTACTTTGGCGTGAAGGTGGAATCCAAGGACGGCGTCAGATCAGTGCGTATTCCAGGGGGTGGCAAAATAGAGCCTGACCCTTCGATTACACTGCGGGGTTGTCGGCGAGACCTCACCGGTCTATTTCGGAGTGGGGGCGACTTGCTCCGGGCCGCACATTTATCTCCTATTTACCAGCGTGAGGAAGCCAAAGGGTTCAACCGTACTGAAGGTGTTTCGATGGCGATATCAGGCCACGCGAAGGAAAGCGCTAAGCTTAATGTGTTTTTGGGAGAGTGGTATGCGTCGACCATCAAGAAGAAATTCTATGGCTAACCCTAAGCCATCTTACTCTTCTTTCACTTTCCCTCTTTCAAGTAAGATGCTAACACCTTTCTGTAACTGTGCTTGGCCCTTGCACACATCTAATCGCTGAAAAGGTGGCAGATGTTCCATCCCAGTCTTGAATACTTTTATAGTGCAACCCTGCCAGTATATCATCTGTCCTGACCCGGTTATTGGCTGGATGCCCGTTTTCGCGTCGGAGAAATACTCGTCGTTGTCTTTGTCTTTGTCGAGCTCGTTTGCCACAAATGACTAGAGCATGTTAGCCAGATCATGACGACACAGTGAGGATGGACGCACCATCGGGATCTGATTTGTGTAGGGACGCTAGTCCACAACAGCTCGAGTAGCTGACGTCTTTCGTACTCTGAAAAGCAGTGACCGGGGGAGGTTCAAGTGTCTGCTCAAAGTGATGATAGTTTGGTTTTGTCCGTTTATGAGGTTTTCGTGACTGTTTTGCATGTCGAACACAGGCATCGTTTGGGTCCCGTCCCGAGAACCTAAAGAGTGAGACGACGACGAAGCGCGGGGCTTGGGAACAGCCTGCCCCACTGCCGAAGGCGAGAGTCAGGCACAAATGGAGCAGTATGAGAGGTTGACAGTCGTGTTGCCAATCGAAAATTGTATAGCTAGAATGGGAAGGATGGATGGAACGGATAGGAGAGGAGGGGCTTAGGAAGTGGGGTACGGGTGACTCAGATAGGTGACAGCAAAAAGTGGGTATTCGACTCTTAGTTCGTAGGAAATTTAGAGAATGCACTAGAAATTTGAAATAGAAATTTGGAAGTGTAGGGTAGAGTGGGTCTTGCTGACAGAAGGTTCGAAATGAACATGAAAAGGGTGACACGAGTAGAGCACGCTTAAGGTAGAAGTGGGACGGAAGAAACGGTGAAGGGAAATTTAGGAGACGGCTTGGTAGTAACAAAAGGAAATTCGAATGCTGCTTTGTTAGTGGTGGACCAAAAATGGTTGATCTCCACATGGGTAAAGACACAGACCACTCAACTGCTGTTGCACTTCAGCCAGGGATTCAAGTGCCAGTCGCCCTGCGGCCATTCCAGCAAAGGCTGAACCATTGGCAATTTCGAGTGTGGGATAATTCCAAGAATCGATGCATCCCAGGCTTCTAGGCCCAGCCTACCTGGCCTTCTTGGTTCGACCGGATCATTGTGTTACTGGATGACCGAGTGTGGGATACTTCAACACATGGGAGCACCTTGGTCGCATAATGGGCCTTCTTGTGGCTCGCTCATCGTGGTTGTCTCGGAAAGACGTGCTGGCACCGTAACGCCGTTTTTCGACTGGCATAATGAGCCAGCAAGGCCGTGACCGGTTTGTACCTTTGAGGCACATAGTCTAGGAGCTCGTGTATCGGCTCGACATGTTACCCCGCGCTAGAGTACGGCAGGGGTTGATGCTATGGTCGCTATCCGTCCGCAGGGCACCCGGGCACAAGAGCTCATGATTGGCCTACCCTGGTAGCTCACCAACCAGGCTCCGCAAGATAGCTCTGGCAGCTACACCATGGATACAAGTGTAGGTGTCTCCGCGATGTACTTGCTGACGTTGTACGGGAATACATGCCTCTGGAAGTTGAGATGTGATATTGCTTCCCACGAGGTGTTGCACTGTCGAACGTCAATTCCAGGACCCTAGGCCTCATTATTCAAACGGGCATCTCCCACTGCATCGAGTCCTACGTCCCCATACTCGCAACGGGCCCTGCTCTCGGCCCAGCCAGACCTTCAACGAGTTGGAGGGTTCGGATCGAACCCATGCTCCGATGCTTTCTTTGATTTTATTCGCTAACCGCCACTGCCATGCAGCCACCAAGCCTGTCTGGGCATGCGCAGAACACCAACGGCGATCTCATGTTCAACCCCGAGCAGCCGTACCGAAGCGACGATTTGGGCCAGTCGTCACTTCGAATGGCTCCGGTCTGACGTGAACCGACCTTTTTACAGGGAAATTTGGAATAGGCAGCTATGATTATTCACAGGGGATAGTTCACGGCACGGATTTGATGGCTGGATAACTGGCCGGTCATGGCTCTGTGTATCCGCATCATGCTAGTGTGTAGCTGTCAAGGGCGCCAGACTTGGCCGAAAGATGACCAAGCTCTGGCTTCATCAGGTACCGATGTCGTATCAATTGCAACGGATACGACCACATTAGGTAGTATAAAAACCCCAGAACATATCGTCATGAACCACATCTTCATACCTCCCTTGTATTTTCTCATTGTAAAACTCGCAATAATGTCGGCCACAAGGATCGATTTGTTGTCCTGTCACCCTACAAACCTGGTTGTAAACCAGCGGAATGAATCCTACTCGGGAAAAGACAAGTTCCGCAACACCAAACCGATTCCTGGCGCAAAACTCAGGGTCCATACCACGTATGAACGCGGTGAATACCGCCGTGCCTCATGGGATGCACTGCTGCCATCCTTGGGCGACGATTACCTACGACGTGACGCACCAACGAACATGCCGAATCCGAGGGCCGCATGGATATTGGACGTGGAAGCAGATGGAGCTGATTATTTCAAACAAGAAATATCGGCACCAGTCTTATCAAAGTTCACGGAATATCCTCAACTATTCAACCAGTCTGAGATGGCACCCCCAGGTGGACGCAGTGGCAAATTCTTTGATACAGTGTTCTATTGGAAGGAGGTCAGCGATCCGAGCGGAAACGCGAAGCGTGTCGCTTTTGTTAGGGACTTCAAAAGAAACGTCCTAATACCCCAGCTCTGGCTAAACGGGTCAATCGAAAAGAACGCGAATCAGGTAGCGCTCAGCCAAGAACTTCGAGGGTATGCTATGTCCCTGCTCCTGCTTTGCCGTTTGTTTACTGACAATACGGTAGGCTCGCGATTGAATACGAGTGCCCTCAAATTTTCTGTTTCGACATGACCGCATATCTATTCTTGCAATTTCGCGCAGAAAAGCCATCCGAGCTGTCAAAGCCAGAATGCCCTGTCGACTGTTGGGTATTTAGGCGTGCTGAGAGTGACGCCGACTACCTTGCAGAGCCAATCCGGGATGTCTTGTACAAATTCATCGTGCAGGGTATCCGAAGATCCCAATGCTACGGCTTTCCGATTGCTGAGATTGACGGTATAAGGGCCATTAAACGGCGCTTTTTCAATGGGGAACCACTTTGGAGAAGAGCTGACGATAAATTGACCCCACAACATCCGTCAGGTTGTTACAGATCTGTTGACGAGACGGATGGAGCACTTGCTTGGATGTCTCCGGATGGTAAGTGGGTGCTTGACTACAATGATGGCAAACTTTATGACTCTCTTCCGCTTTGGTGGCCCGAAGGGAGCCACGAGGAGGAGGAGGAGGAAGATGACGAGGGAGATGACGGGGAAGATGGCGAGGACAGCCAGATGGATGAGGGAGAGGATATCTACGATTAGTCAGTTTTTTTTTTTGTTTTTTTCCATCGTTTCTTTTTCGAGTCGCGGCTTTCGATTATCATTCTAGTTGTTGTCAAGCATGTGAGACATTCTCAGGTGATCCCAGCGCACGTGCCACTTGTCTGAATTACTTAAGGCACCGAATGCCTCTTCTCACGGAGGTCATTTTCTTAGACTCCATAGAGAACCGGTCATGGTATGAGGATGGATAAGACAGTAAGCTTTCCTGACCGTTACCATGAATTCTGTTAACGTCTTGCAGTATGTGTTTGAGTTCGATTCGAAGGCGATTACCGCGCACGGAGGCCCTATTTCTTTACCACCCGATTTGACTTTTCAGAACGTTCTCGGGCTGTCTCTCGATGGCAACAGCTCCGTCAATCTACCTCGGCGTATAGTTCTCAAGAAGGAGCACACCGACAACCCGGATCTTTTTGACATCGAGCTCCGTGTATATCGCCATCTCCAAAGCTTACAGGGAACGGTTATACCTGAATGCTTGGGTCTTGCAAAAATTGATGGCGTAAGGGCTCTGTTGCTATCCGACATAGGAGGTGTTTCCATGCTTGATTCGGGGATGCCGCGCCTCAAGCAAGCGACACTGGAAGACAAGTTGGCTTTTCCAGTTCGCTTGATACGTCAATCAGGTGTGCACCTTGGTGATTTCAAAATGGGCAATGTACATTGGTGCGGGGATACGTTTCGTGTTCTGGACTTTGAACATGCAGAGATTCTCCCAGTGAACTCCGAATTTGAAGAAGCAGATGTGCAGAATCAAGTGCTGTCTGTTAGCGAGCCATTTTTGATGCGCCAAGAAGCGAGGGCGAAGATGATGAGATTGATACAATGCAAGCACCACAGTCAGTGTAAAAGTCAAAGACAGCGGGGTCTCATAATCAAAGCGAGCAGTAGCGTCTGATACTAGCTCGTGGTTCTCTTATAGAAATCTACAAACTTTTAATTCTTTTGTTTCATAAATCATTGTAACAGTATTGTATTGAAGCGCCTCAGTCGTGATGGGAAATGGCTCAACTTCGGGGTGTTGATCGCTAATGAACCGCGCAAGAGACAAACGTTCAGGGGAGTCAGTTGGCAGTCCAACCTATGGTCGGCAAAACGTCTCAAGGACAGGCGGGGTAAGGAAAGACACACTGATTGGCCTTCAGTCAAGTCCGAGCTCTGGACAGACCAAGTTCGCTGTCTAATGAGTCAGCGAAGCCCACTAGCCAATCAAGTGATACCAGTCAAATACTAAGATCTGCGACTGGCGCACCCGATACGATACCCACATGTGCGGATATCAAGCGCCTCAGAACAAGGTCACCTTGAAGTTAACCAACGACTCGATAAACGCCCTTGTAGAGTATGTAGGAAAAGTGCGAGCTCAATCACTTTGACTGTGACTAGTTAAGCCTGGCGTACACCGTAGGCAGTAGCAACGAGTCGGACCAATATCGAAGAGCAGCTCAAACTCGGTAAGATAGACTCTCATGAGATGATCAGAATGACTTAAGGCCCAGCCTATACGGTTTCGCTGGCCTCATTCCCCAATCTGTAGCTTACACATTGTCCAATAAGTCCCCTCTTTCGTTAAGAGAGATTCGTGTGTACCCGACTCAACAATCTCTCCATTTGTGCCAAGCACAATGATTAGATCGGCATGTCTGATGATAGAGAGGCGGTGTCTGAGAGAAGTTAGGTCTGCTTCGCCAGGTTTAAGGGCAAAATACTTTCGGACCTCGGAGGAACAAGGCGGCCAACGCAAGTCGATGCTTTTCCCCGTCTGAAAGATTTCTAGTTTTATCAGTTTCGAAATGCCAGAAAAGTCCATGGACTACGGCTTACTGTCCACTAGCTCCGACCAAGGTTTCATAGCCTGCCGGACGTTTCTCAACAACCTCATTGAAACCTGCCTTGCGACACGCATTGTCAACTTTTTTCATAGTGGCGCCCTCGTTTGCGAGCATGAGGTTTTCCCGAATTGTGGAGTTGAAAAGGTAAGGTGACTGTTCCATGATTCCAACATGTTGCCGGACACTGACATAAGATTAGATCAGCAGTCGCACAGTTGAAGGAAGCGACAACCTACGAGTCCATATCAACGTCTGCGATATCTTGGCCGTCGATCAGGATTTTTCCACTTTGTGGAGAGCGATGGCCCATAAGCAGCTGAAATAGGGTCGATTTTCCACACCCAGAGGGCCCAACTAGAGCAGTCATAGTCCCTGCGGCAAACGTGTGGTTAAAGCCTTCGAATATAACCTTGCTACCATAGCGGAAGCCGACATTGTCGAACCTCACCTCGCCTTTCTGAAACATCAGGACCTTCTCCTTCTTGACACGTGGCTCCATTTCTAGAATCCGCCTTAGACGAGCGGTTGCATGGAGCTTCTCCAAGAATTTCTTCATTTCCTCTTTCAGCAACCGAATTGGAGCCACAAGTAACCCCCAGCAGAACAGGTAGGTGAAGAATTCGCCCCCTGTAATACTGCCATGGAACACCCGACTGATGGCAAGAAAGACGCCAAGAAAGAAAATCAGGAGGATAAGCACCTCATGAAGGGCCTCGTTCGTAAACCATATGATCAAGTAAGCCCACACGTTTGTATAATAAGCAAGCGCCTTCTCTTTGCCAACAGATATCTGAGACTCAATCTGGTTGAAGTTTGCCAGGGTCTTCCAACCGCCAATGGTGTCCTGGTTATGACGTCTGTTGGTGTTATGTGATTCCAACCATCCGTCGTATACTCGAGACATGGCCGTTGCAAAACGCCTCATAACGATGCCATACAGAATGGCCCAGTTCAGTAGGGCAGGTACCATCCATGGGCCACAAGTTTGTACGATGACGGGAACCGCACTGAACAACGTGGTGATGTTTGGCACAATCTTGGACAAGACCGAGTCCAGTGCCTCCTCAACGCCACTCCCAAGATCAACACTGTTGGCAGTGTCATGTGGATCCTCTGACAAGTGATAGGAAGAATCGAGTTTCATGATCCTTTCGTGGACCTTGTCTTGTAGCAGTCGTCGGCGATAAGTCGTAGCTTTCTGCCAAAGAAAGGTTCTGAGAAAAGGTAGACCTAACCCTGAAAGCAGCAACCTGGCACCAGCCCAGAGCTCTAGACTTGGATAAATGTCGTGCCAGTCTTCGGCGTTTTGGAGTTCATCGACGAGAGAACCGAGATACTGAGTCGTCAAGACTTCGATCGGTTTCAAAACCAGCGCGATAGAGAATGCCATAATGAGACAAAGTTGAAAGGTGAAGTTGCCGACTGGCCAGAAGACTGGCCAAAACACCTTGTACTTAGCCATCCACTTCAACACACCCCCGGCGTCTTGCATCTCATGTTTCGCCGTTTGTAGGAGTCTTTCTCGGCGACCGGTATCGTGGACGACGGCATTGCCCTCCACGGACGGGCTTTCGGATGTGGGCTCGTTCTCCAGTACGCTTTCGTACCCCTTTGTGCGACCGGTGCCGAAGAACAAGAGTAACAATCCAGATGCCGACAAGTACAAGAAATCAAGAGCTAGCCTGAAGGACGACCAGACGTCAAGCGATTGCTTCGTACCGAGTTGATAAGCAATGCTAAGCACTTGATCCACGCATCCCACGACCCAGCTCCACGCGTAAAGATCCCAGGTACGTGAAGGATGATCGTAGATCTGATCGAGCTGAAGAGTAGCTGCCTGAGCGAAGAGCGTCGTATGATATGCATACAGCAGGCCTGGTTCCTGCTGCCGCCACCCTGCTTCGATAAACAGCAACAGTACGCTACTCCAGGCCAGAACGGCCAAGAGCAAGCAACACCAAAACGAGAGCTTCACATGGCGAGGCCTTGTGAAAGGCGCCCCTATCGAGAAGACAAGGCTGAGAGCCCCCAGAGCAACATGAGAAACATCAACCCAGATATCTGCGGTTGACATATTCGAAGACTTGGACACTGGAGCTCAATGGATGTGGCGACAAGCGTGTTGAAAGGAAAAGGAGTGATAGACCTAAAAGCGAGGCAAACGATGTGAATGACAGCTTTAAATATATGGTAGGCTCCGGGGCTTTATATATTCACCAAGACTAGTGAGTTCGTCACAGCACGAGCATTCATTTGCTGCACAATGTTGCGGTCACAATCCTGGTAGCCGTTCATTGCCTTGGTCCATACACAATTAGGGCCTGGTCGTCTGGTACCCTCCTGTCTCCCTCTATCCGCGTTCCCCTGTTGTGTACCTTGTTCTGCCTCCTGGCAATGCCTTTGCCCAAAAAAGATGCGTTATGTTCTGCACTATTCTTTGGTTGCATGAAGTATATGGTACCTATAGATACACCTCTCAGTTTCCATGCAGCGAGTACCCCCTCCTTTTGGTTGGGCTTTCGTGCTGTAGACCTATTCCATGGTGCGTTGCAGATGCAGGCAAGGTGATTGAAATAGGGCACTTGAAGACAGCAATCATTTTAATGTGTGTAGAGTGATAATAAATGGAGGCGCAATCATCCAGCGATGGACCAGGTGGCCAATGCCTGTGCAAGAATCGCGCCGGCTTCCTTGGGTTTCTTTCTCCCTATGAAATTGCCCACTGCAGCTAGTCAGCCTTAGCGTCATCTCACTCCTCAATGTAGCTGTCGGGCTCCCACCCGCCTTCCGGTACATGGGCGTAGGTGGATAAACGCACACCACGGGCGGCCTAAGTCGTCGCCGAGGTGAGTGGGGAGAAACCCGACCCTTGCAGACAAATGTCATGCTGAAGTAAGCATCGACCTACCACAGAGTACACATTCAAAAAGAAAGGGAGAAAGGTAAGCACGAAGAAGGAGGATTGGCGACGGGAAGCAGCGCCGACCAGAGGGTGGGAGGTTTGGACCTACAAGCGGAATAAAAAATACTGGGGGTACATGCGTGTTGATTAGGTCGAATTGGTGTACTGCACGTTTTCTTTTTGTTTCCCTCATGTGTCTCTTTGGTCACCTTTCTTTTTTCCCGCTGTTCTCACACTCATTAGGAACGTAGCTTTGCATCTTTCAACTGGAATGGATTACGCGCCATGTCATGACCCCACATTGACGGCTGAAAGCCGTGCTTTGACATTACCAATTTTGCTAGGTTGACGCCACTATTTATAAGCCCTTGGTGCCCCACCCAAACTCCCGTGGTGATTGCACCCTCTTTTGCAAAGACCAACTCAACATGGCCAGCGTTTGTATCACGCAAAGATGTGGCCTATGCAGTTTCAGCCTCCACCATGGCGAAGACATCAAAGCTGGTGAGTGAATATCTCCTCAAAGGCTATTGAAATAACCATAGAAAAAGCTAGTGAGGATGGACAACTCTCTGAGCAATTACCGAACGACCCAGCCATGATGGCTAAGCACATTCCCTGCGTTGGAGCCTGCTCTCACTCAGGTGGACAGGCAACTGGTTGCCATGTCGAATGCGTCAACCAGGTGCCTACCGAGCGTCTCCCTGCTCTCCTCAAATTGACGACGCCCAACTACGAACCCACCCCATCAGAATGCGACAGGCGGACTGCATGGTTGCATCAGAAATTGGCTTCTGACTTGAGCGGGACGTGGAGCAGATTACCCCCAGAGCTCCATTACCAAATCACGGGATATTGCCTTCGGAGTTTCGCAGTAGAATATGCGAAAGCTATTCTTACCCTACCCGACACTCCAACCAACCCAACCACGCTTTGTCTCAGTGTCACCGATGAGATATGGGCGCATCGCGCAAATTTCGAGGGCATCAATTACCTTTCATCTCTGAGCAACTCGGCTGACAAGCACCATGCTGAACTCATCTTCAAACCCGACCCCAAGCGGCCTGTCGAGATCATCTATGTTGCCGAGAATCATCTTGGCGTTGAGAAGATGATCTTCTGCACTTGCAGTGACCGCCCAGAGATCAACAAATCTCAAGATCTGTGGTGGCGGATGGTCCATGTTGAGACTTCGACCAGACTTGTGGTACAAAGAGATGTAGGCCCCCCTCCCCATTGTATTCTTCCCAGAGAATTGATACGTTCCAGAGCCTTAAAATACGCAGTGTGGCCTTTGAGGAGAAGCAGACGACTTCGCCACTTACATTATGGGCCACTCCCCCGTTGAAACCAGTTCGATTTGTTCAACTCGAGCACTCGCCCCCGGCTACTAGAATGCCATCGTTGTTGCTCAACAAGCCATGCGTCATTGGCTACGCTTTCCACTGGTACCTTCGCATCAAGTCAATGCATGCTGTTACCTGTGAGAAAGATTTCTCATTTTACCACGGCAACAATGACGGCATCTGGATGTACCTTCCACTTCATGAAGGGGAGAAGATTGAAGAGGTGTGGAAACTCGGTAAAACCATGTGCGATATGGCTTTGATCGTAAGTAATCAAACTTCCATGGCGTCATCATCCCATTCATTCACACATGCACCTACACAGTTGAAAACCACCAGAGGTCGCACTTTCATCGTCGGGCGTCATCCAGGGATGCTGCCGACCACACCCCCTAGCTTGTTAGCGCTTCCATGTCAACAGACAAGCAGCCATCTTTTCTTCGAGGCGTCTCGGATTGGTGTCCGCAACATAGCATTCGACAGCCCCGAGCCCTAAAAACCACCTGGCTATACGATTACACTCCCGAAGCCGTCCAACATACCTGGAAGTGACTACTTCTACTCGACAGCCACACTCGCTGGTGTGAACGAGATCACACCCTGCCAAGCCCGTATCAACGGGCAAATCAAGGTCATCGGCCTTCTCCTTCGCTACTCCGATGGCCACCAGGAATGCTTAGGGCAGATTCGGTTGGATTGCTTAGCTACTTCGCTACAGGTCGGTAGCGATTTGAGTATGTGGTTAGAATTTTCTGCGGATGAACATGGGCGTTTTGTCGCAGGCCTAACCCTCTCACGCCCCGAGAAGGACAAGTTGCCTTGCTCCCTTGAGGTGTGTGATCTCGACGATTTGGAGTGGTGGTTTTATTTGCAGGACTGTAAGGTACATCGACGTAGCTGACTAAACCCACTTACTTGATGGCAAGATGCTACTTCAGATATAACCTGTCAAAAGCCGCGTCATGGGAGTCTATCTTATCAAGTCTGAGCTGCTCTTCTAGATTGGTCCGACTCATTGGTATTACTGCTTACAGTGTAAGGCTTAAGTAAAGGAGACAGTTATAGTGATTGAGCTAGCACTTTTCCTACAACCTCAACAAAGGCGTTTACAGAGTGGATGGTCAACTTCAAGGCGACTTCCTTCGTTTTGAACTGTCCAGCATTTCATGCCAAAAGCAGTGGGTCCTGCGTCGCTGGCTCGACGGCGTCGACGCCTTCTCGACGAAGCAAGTTCTCGAAGACGCTATTATTGATCCGTTTTGGGCCTCGTCTTCTGATTGTATCATCGTGCCTCTATAACCTCATACCTTGTCATTTTCCTGCAGCCGATATCACTACATCTCGAACACCACCACCCATGCCACAAGGGCAACTCTCGTAAAGATTGGGTTCTCATTGGCGGGGCATCAGTCGTGGTTTGGGTGTAACCACAGCGTGACCTTGTATAGTATCGCATATGTATTATGACGGACGAATATTGCCGACTCACATCGTCCCAGCCGAGACCCTGCTCAAACCTTTCACCTCTGCAATATCAACGGAGACAATTGTGCCATGCTCTCGCCAGCCAAACGGGCAGGTCATTTCTCTATCTGTGGCTCCCTCGGATAGCGGTGTTGTCTACAGCTGCATGTACAAGTACCATATATTTAATACAGTACATTTTAGGAAGTGATGAAGAACGTATGCTTTGCCCCGAATGCCGTGTCTGCTGATGAAGGATGTTGAGTATCTTTGCTAAGCCCTGTGCGCCACCTCCCAGCGTCCCAGCTTTCTCCTCGTCAATCATCCAGGAGTTGACATTGCCCAGATGATGCCCTTCTGTTGCAACTCCTCCCGAGATGTGCTGACCTATGTCTTCCCTTTCCTCAGATCGGTTGCACTCTGGCCAGCTCTTGCTTTCGGCAGCACTTCCTTTGTGTCGATCCAAACGAAGAACATGCCCATGAACTTGTCTCCGTCTCGCACAACTCCGTGTAGGCGGCAGATCCATGCTTCGGGGTGAGGAGGTATTTGCGCCATGGCGAATCCGAGCGATTGTACATTATCTCGGCATCCGATGGATAGTAAGACTTAGCTCACTGGTCGAGGTCTGTAAGGATGTCTTCTTTCACAAATCCCAGCCGTGTTCCCGAGTCTCCGCTTTGTACGGGCGTGGGACCTCGTCAGCAGCATGGAGACCGCACACGAAATACAGAGGAAACAGATATTGAGAGAGAGTCGGTCGGCCGTCCTCAGGAATCACCGAAGACGATGGTGCCAACTGGGCGACGAGTGGCTCGAACAACTTTGACAGCCAGTCGTAGGCATCTCACCAAACTCGAGCTTCAGGACCTTATAAGCATGGAATTTCCCAAGAAAAGCAGCAACAGCGTGGTTGTTGATTTTATCTCATTCCTTAATCTTGAACTCTGGCTTGCTACGTGCTCTTGCGGGATAGGAGGTCACAAAAACATAGCTGAGAGCCTTAAAGCTCTTTGATATCAGTTCGAAACCTCAGTAGCCTTGCCTCTCTTTAACCGCTTCTGCTCAAGTGCAAGGTATGCGTCCCACAGCTTTAAGCATAGCTTCTGATGATATACGTATACTGATAAGAACAGTGAAAGAACCTAGCGCTCAGAAGGTGGCATACTCAGTAGAATTAAAGCGGGACATGAATGAACTCCATACACTGTGCAGAAAAGTTACCGAACGATTGGTAGAGATTATTGGGAACCTCGAGACTTCGAGCATGGATAAAGCATAGGTTCGTCTTCTGACCGACTGTATTGAATAAATACAGGGATCTGAAGCAAGACGTCAGGTCTTAGTTTCCATCAGACTTTGAGGAGGCTGCGCTCTGTAATGTCTCGATTTAAGATCGCAAGACCTTCAAGGCCTCCTGGAAGCTTGCTATCTCCCTTTCCAAGACCTGTCGCTGGTGTTTTGACTCCGCGTCTTCCCCCGCGATCTGCTCAAGCTTCTCGTGGTCGAGATCCATGATCAGCTCCGGGTTAAAAACTTTCAGCGGGCTGCCGTCACCCTCAAGTAGGAGGTGGAAAATGACTTGCTGGCAAACGACGTCGACAAAGCGCTTGCGAGATACCTTGTAGTAGCTCATTAGAGTATCAAGGATATTCTCACACACCTGCTGCCCGTTATCCTTATCGACAGCATGCTGGCCTATTTTACTCATAATCACGTATCGTTCCTTGTCATCCCCCCAAGGTGGGGCAATTGCCATAGCACTGAACGTTTTGGTCATACGCTCGCATCGCTTCTTTTGAAGGTTGGCGTTGAAGTAATGGTTGAAAGTGTTCGGCGTACCTCCACGCTCGATATCTAGAAGGAAGCGAGAGTGGCTCGTCGCCCGCTGGTACGAGTTCACCAGCCTGTCAAGTAAAACACTGTTCCATAGGCTATCTCTAACCTGCTTCTCTGGGCACAACTCAGTAAGAAGCTGAAAGATGTAGTCGTGGACCAGCGCAATTACATTGCTCACATGGGACAACGTAAGGGGCTCCCATTTCTCCGACTGCTCTTCAAAGACTGTGGCAAGGATCGTTCCGCCAAACTAGAATGATGTTATGAATGAGTTGCGATGTAATCCGCAGCCAGCAGCACTTACTGTTCCAAGTTCGGGTCCACGGCTTGACTCAAATACCTCCTCGATGTGGCCCATGATAGGACCCTTCAAGGGCTTGGGGCATCGATAGTCATACGTGCGGATTATACCTTCAAGTTCGGAGTATCTCGCGAGATAGATTTCAAAGGGAAGCTGGTCGATGGTGCGTCCAAATGAGTCCTCCCCTTCATCGTCCCACGTAGGTCCGAAATGTTGCTTGTGGCCGCGTTTCCAGAAAACGTTGGAGAAGACCTCATTCAGCTTCATGATCTTGGTGATCAGTTTCAAGTCCGGCCGCCTTCCAAAAATCTTGTCGCTGGCATAATAACCGTTTAAAGCAGCCTGAGTGACGGCTGAGAATCTAGAGGCCAGCTTACCCAGATACATTCTCTGGGAATTCGGATCGGCTCGGGATGGCCCCATGGCTTCTAGATCATCCCTAAATTGGCGCAGACGCAGCTCAACATCCGACTTAACATGGGGAATCTCTTGCTTGGAAATGAGGAACAGCAACTCCTGGACCCTGAGCTTGAGGATCGACGTACCGCAGCGATCCTTAACGGGTGACCAAGCAGGTGCCATGAAAAACGCCTTTTCGGCAGCGGCACGCTGGGAAAGTGTCGAGGTATTGTCATCTGCGCTACGGTTCTTGACGACGTGGTATCCAAGTTTGAGGGTACTGCGCTTTCCCAGAACAAGATCAACGATCGCACCTTGGGTGGCCATTTCTGTAACGAGATCCGGTTTCGTTAGTACACCCATCGTTCGCACACCCTCAGGATCAGCGATCTCGGCAAGTTTGAGAATCTCCTGAGTGGCAATGTCGACGCTGCATGATACGACTGCAAGTATGCTACCGCAAGTCAGCTGGTCGCTTTTTTAATTCAACGGGGCGACTGACATAGTGCGGCGGTTAGTCATGTATGACCTCACCATATTCTCGACGAGAACGATGTCGCTTTCTGTGGTGAGTCCTGCACGCCCGTCAATCAGCTGATGTCTAGTTCCAATGGATCAGATGTAGGTTACCTGGCGTGGGTACACGGAAAATTCCCGGAACGTCAATGACCGTTAGATGTTCTTGCTGTTCAAAGAAAGTCAGTCAAAAAGGAACTAAGAAGCTGTGGAGAACTAACGTCAGGTCCGCCGATCTCGATTTTGAGGATGTCTTCGCTGAACGCCGCAAGTCCAACATCTTTGTGAGCTGCATCCATTCGGATGCCCATAGCAACGTTGGCCTGAAACGCTATTAGTGCGGGCAAAACAAATCAATGAGGCTATTATCACGAACGTCTTTGAAGACCTGGACGAAGTCATCACCATCAACACTCGATAAGGAGCGCTTGAATTCAAGAAGTTCACCCTTGAGTATCTCATCTGCACCGGGGCGAGGAATGATCGAGACACGGATAGACGTTTCCGGCTCGCGACAGCATGTAATCTGAGTCGCGTAGCGAGTGCAGAGACCAGGGGCGCGAGGGAAAGAGAATCCTGTCAGGCTCTCCAGTACAGAACTTTTCCCAGATGACTGATCTCCAACGACGACAAGCTATCACAACATAAGCTATCTGAAAGTGAATATGCAAGGTTGATTTACCTGGGGTAATGGAATCGTCGCACCGATGTTCAACTCTCTTAGCTTGTCGACCTTAGCCAATATGGCCTGGTTCCCCAAGCCGGTTCCTCCAGTTACCATGGTCAAAGTCATAACACCGTGATGTCTTGATGAGGAAAGAATTGTTGGCGAGAAGAGAGGAAAGCAATCACATAATCTGGGGGTTCGGTATGGACAATGGTCTGCTTGGGGAGCTGTTGGCTCTTTAATAGTGAACAGTTTTGGCTTGTTATCGCCACAGCATAAACTCAAGTACCGAGTAGGTTAATTGACGTATTGTTATTATGAAAATGTTGACCAAGATCCTAGTCTTGTAGAAGTGACCATTGGCGCTTGCACTGTGCCTGCCTGCAAGATCGCCACATTCTTTCAAATCGAAGCCAAATTAGCCGTATCGACAGTACGAAGCCTACAGCGGGTCTCTAGCTAGAAAGTCGAATATCTCGATGTTACTGCTGTCAAAAAGGCACCTTCTGACGGGGATGTGCATCCCAAAGAACAACCAGGAATACCTTTGCGGTCTCTAGATCATGAGATAGTCATTACAGCCTTCTGTTGATAAGGAGGGGTTGTCTCCAGAAATCACCTACATAGATAAGAAGCATGGTTATACTTTAAGACTTTTAGATTTTGACTTTCCCAACCATTGTTAATGTTTAGATTCTCAGTAGCTCTCCCTTCGAGGTTCTGTTTGTTGAGACTTGGTAAAACTCTATCGGAAAGTTGAGTAAGGACGTGATCGGAAACTTGGAAAAGAATTTGGATCTGGATAAACTTGAACAAACGACCCAAATCACCAGCCACAAGTGCCGCTCGAACTCAAATCATCTCACACTAGGCTCAAAAGAGGAGGTCACATCATGATTGCAGTTGGATGTTGCAGAACTTTATCTTTTGGTGAAGTGGACACGTACCCCGATAAAAACTGTCCAATATTGTAGATACTAGCGATGACAGAAAGAACGACATCTCCCATGTTGATCTCTTACGTATCATCTGATAGTCATTCAAGATTCGTTGAAATAGATCACTATCGTTTTCAAGATAGCCGGAAGCAATATGAAGTAATGTCGGAAAGTGCCTCCGGTTAATAATGCGCAACAGGAAGTATTGTAAATCTGTAGGATTGTAAATCTGTTTGCTTATCATGTTGTGGATCTAACGAAGACATTGGTGTCGATGACTTTGAACCAGAATAGAAAAGTGAGGGTTCACAACCTGGCTAGAAGGGGTAGAGGGCCTTCTTTCGGTAGAAGGAGAAGTGAGGTTTGTCGAAATGTCCGCAGCAGCGACTTCGGCGGTGGTGACTGTAGCCAAACCATTCCTGGCAAGCCTTTCCCGAAACCTCTCTAAGCCGCCTGGACCCAGCTCTTTGGCGTCCAGAGACACGATTTTGCCGCAAGCCCATCGAAATTGATCAACCTTCGATGCCCAGGGTGTAAGATAATGATGGAAAGCGGGTACCTACAGACATATGCCCAACTCTTCGATAGTCAGCTATTGGTGAAAACCACCAATCACAAAGTCGAGCGGACAGGACGTCTAATAGAAAAGGAGGCCTGAATGCACTTTTCTGGTGTCCGGGCAGGGCTGGCTGGTGTCCCACAAGTACCTCGAAGTACTCTGTACTCCATACAGCACATTCCACATGCAAGGTGCGGGTTCGCCAACCATATTGTTTTTTCTTGCCGCCACGCTCAGACACCGCCTTATGTCCGCAGCGATGTATGCATACGCCGGTACACAGTCAACCATACAAATTTCACATCATGAACAACCTTCCTCTCTCTATCAATTGTCACTAACCATCCACAGGACCACCAATGCTTCCAACAACAAAAAAAAAAGAAAAGAAAGAACCAAACGACACGGCCAAGTCCATCAATACAACATACTATTGACTAATTTGGGACCTCAAAAAAGACGTCACAGGAGAACCAACGCACCCTCCACGCGGAGAATACCTGCTGACATGACTTACAAGCCTATCAGGCTCGGCAGGCTGAAGGGCACTGGTGGGTTATGCCAAGCTGTGCATGGGTTCTTTGACTGCGTAGGGAGGCTTCGTCGCCGCATGGAGATCAGACAACGCACCAATACCGCGGGCCCAGGTCACAAGGCGTTAGCCAAAAGAGGGCTATGAGTAAAGGGGCAAGCATGTCTTTGCCAAAGTTTCTCTCTAAGTTATAGTAGGTACTAAACATTTTTAATCTAGTAAGCTTTGATAGGCATTTGGATCGGCCGGATATTGAAAACTTCGTACGAACCACCCTTCTTGGGGTGGTCGAGCTTGAGTCCTGCTTCCTTCATCGCCTTCCAGCGGAGTTTTTCACAGTTCGAAAGAGGTGCATCTTGGCTTATGGGATCTGTTGGCGATGGTCTTGCCCGATATCCATCTTCCTCGTGACGGATGCTCTGTCATGAAAGCCCCAAGATGATTTCCTTGAAGGCCAGCCAAAACTGGTCGGCGGCCCAGGCTCGCAAGACCTCAACCGCCGCCAAAATGCTGTATATCCCGACTCCCTTCTCTGTGGTTCCAATCGCCTGCTTGGTGAACAGGACGGACTGGCCCGACGGCCCCGGCACGCTTGCCACAAAGAACCATTCGTGGCCAAATACAAGAATGCCCGGGAGGAAGCCGAGCCTTTGGAGGCTGCGGCCCTCTGCAAGTTCGCGCAAATTGCGCCATTGGCACGCGTGCCATATGCCCATCTGGAGAATGGCCTTCTTCTGCTCTTCGATTGAACACTTGGTTTCTATGGAAAGCGCAATGGGATTATGCGTGAAGCTCCCCCAGTCGGTGTGGTTGATGGACCCACCCGGGCGCGAATCGGACAGGGCGTTAATCGTCTGGTTTTCGAGGCTTCCTGTTGCTGGGGTAATCGTCATGCAAAAGTCGACCATCCTGGATGGCATGCCTTTGGGTTGGTATCTATTCAAAACCGTTGCTGATGTGCTATTGCGCACGACAAGAGTCAGTCAGACCAAATTCTGCCATTGTCTCCAAGCCATGTTAACCTACCAGTATCGAAAATCGACTAGATCTTGGACCTCTCCAGGACGACAGACCCACGAGAGAATCGGATGGTGAACTTCGGCGTTCCATGAAGATTCACCCTCTCTGCCAAGATCGCAGGCGGCAGCGCGGTTGAGAAGTCTGGTGACGAGGCTGGGTTCGGCATAGCGCGTTGACGGCGGGCGATCGGTAAAGGCATATGTCGGGATGTACAAATGTTCCAGCTGCGTCAAAGAAAGACTGTTAGCTACGGTGTAGGAAAAGACAAGCGCTTTCAGTCTTCATCATGGGGTTGGGTGCTGGAGTGCTGTACCTCACCCTGTGCCTCTGTAGGAAGTATGCCTACGCCTGCATTGATGGCTTCCAGCTTCCCTAACACGGCAGACAGCGATGGAGGCAGTGTGTTCCGACTCAGCGAGAACTTTTGCTCCACAAAACCGGTTGGAGCCCGCTCAGCTGTGCGCAGTTGCTTCCTTGGAGACGAGGTGTGGGACCTGGTCGACGTTGACTGCCTGGAGGACTGGCTCGATGCGCTCGGAAAGCTGGCTACTGTGATGGCTGTGCGAGTCGGTCTAGGGGTTATGAAGTCGTCCACTCGTTCATCGTCCTTGGCGAAATCGTCCGAATCGTCTCCCGTCCCGGCTTCGTTGCGCCCGCGCTTGCCCAGCCGCGACATGCTTACGCCGGCCGGGGCAGCGCGGGCAGATGTCGGGGGGGAAGGGAGCGAAGGCGACGCAGGTCGAACGTTCGATTTCTCAACCTTGGCAAGTCGGATGCGCTTGTGAGGGCGATGGCGACTGATATTGTTGTTGTCGTCTTCTTCGTCGTCGTATTGATTCGCGGTTTGGGGGGGCAACGGGGACGGTGGTTGGATAGCAGCAAGCCAATTAACTATTGCATTTCGACTTGCGTAGTGAGACATATTCCGCTGACAGGGTTACGGAAAGCGTGACATTAGATAGTCATGGTGATGGTGTTTTCGGATACCAATCAATATCGCATTCGAGTGAGGTGACCGTCCAGGTTGCGCTTGGCTAGTGGTTAGGGTGGGTGGTTAGGATTCGGATTCGGGTTGGATTGGTTCGGGTACGGAATATGGTGTTCTTCCGGGAGATTTCACTGCCACGGGTCAACTCTGCAGAGATCCGTTGCGCAGAGATATGGTTGCCGTGGAGATAGGTAGGTTCCTTAAAACAAGCCGCATCCGATTATCAGGGCTATTTACTGCAACAGAAGAGCTCGGCTCAAAGAAACAGCAGACGTCCCTGCCTGGACTGTATGAATGTGCAAGCCCATAATCAATAGCCTCGAATAGAGTGGTGGAGCTCATATGCCCGCCCCCTTTGTCAACAGTGCGGCAGCTATTCTGAGCTATTTTGTCTTCTTCACGGATTGTTTACGCACTGCTACTTCAGAAAAGTGATGGGAGCAGGATAAAAGAATGCGCAAATGATGCTACACTTACACCCCGGCCTTGGTTGAGTCGGAGATTCTCGACTCCAAGAGCACATCAAAGGGCAATGCGTTGTGGCTGACGCCAACCTCGGTGTCTTTGATAGATATAGCAAGCTTCTATGTTAGTACATGACGCAGTCTGGTCTTCTGTGGGGATATCCCCCCCTATGGTTCCTGTCGCGTCGTGTCATGCCGCCAAGTCAGCAAACGACAAAGGAAGGACAGAGCTGTATCCACAGTCGGGGCTGCATGCGAGCTCGTCATACGAACCAATAACGGATACGCCTTCTATTGCAGAATCAATCCGCAGCATCTTCGTCAGTCGCCCAAAACCACAACGCAGTACTTCAAGTGCTTAGAACTACTGCGGTCTGGCGAAGAAGAACAGGACGATTTCTATGTGGAAGATGCATGCGACTGGCTGTCACACTTGTTCCAGCCTCTCATCGCCCAACTGGCATTATCAACTCCAGCGCTTCCCGAGGAAAGACGTCCCACACTCGATCAGTATCTTTCCCCTCAGCATTTCGTATGCGATCTAGAAGTCGTCGACGAAGTCTCACGACCGTACCTAGCGGAGAATCAGGACCACGGTTGGTCTAGGCCGGTTCTGGTCGTGAAAGACGAATTCATCAAAGACCTCGACCAATGGACTCAATCTTACCATCCGTCCGATGTCCAGATAGTTTACAAACACCCCAAAGACGTCTTAATCAAACGACCAAAGAAAGTTCTTGTTGATGCAAGCAAGGGTAGCGAGACCACGTGTTTCTTCAAACCTTTTGGACTCTCACTCGGTCCAGCGCATGCGAAGCAGGAGCTTCTTACTTTGAGGAAAGTTGCACAGCTACCTCGTGCCCCGGAGGCATGGGTCTGTCGCCTCCATGGCGTTGTTCGAGAAGGAAATGTGTTGATGGGCATGCTATTCACCTGGATCGATGCAACGGGAGTACTGAGTAGAGCAAGAGCTGAGAATAGTTCATCCGATATGCGAAAACGTTGGGCAGCACAGATCAGCACATCACTCAAGAAGCTGCATGATAGAGACATCATCTGGGGCGATGCAAAAGCCGATAATGTTCTGATTGACAGGGACAACAATGCCTGGGTCATTGACTTTGGGGGCAGTTACACCCCTGGATGGGTTGACAAGGAGAAGGCTGGGACGCTGGCAGGCGGTGCACAAGGTTTGGCAAAAATACTCGATATCCTCCGTTGACACAAACTGCATTCAATGAAAATATTCAAGTCCTCCCTATTCCATCTACGGAACACGACAAGCTATTCCGTATTTAATCTGCGATTCTACCCCTTATTGGATTCTACTCCCTGGGACGACAAAGCCGATAGTTGCATTTGTCGCATGTTGATAGGGGGCAATGAGGTGCAGTATTGCTCGAAGCAAGATCTGAGGGACGCCCATTTCGAGAGACAGCTTCAAGGTCACTATGGAGGTCGCTTGATCTCGCTCCCAGGTGCCAACGAGGACAATTGGTGTCCGCAATGGTTCAAGGTCAATGGAGGGAGTACCATCGGACGAGGGACTAATGAAGAGAAGACTGTCACTTCACTGCCTTCAGGTTCCCAGTGAATGCGAAAGACGTGCTTTGTGGAAATACAAACGCGGTTGTATGGACTGACGCTGTCATAGGTCTTTTCTGGTAGTGAGACGGTCCAAGAAGATGTTGGCGGGTTTAAATGAAGATGCGATAGCTGGAACCCTGAAGGCGTCGATGATTTCGTATAGGGCTTTGATATCACAGCCGCTTTGTCTTTGAATGCAGATACATCGAGTGTGGTGCCGTCGCCAAAAAGCTAGACCGGCTTTTTTCCTTGCGGTTGGGTCGGCCAGTCATGACTAGCTAGTCTATCTCGCAGTTCCTGTAGAAAGGTTTCACCGCCAAGCAGATACGGGATGTCGTCGGTTATGTCATCGTCATCCCATGACTGGTGACAACGCCATATGATCAGCTTATCACCGAAGCTGGACAAATTGTAATTGTCGTGTGCCTCCTCGACAGTCAGGGATCGTTCGACTTCTACGTCAGAATCCCGGTTCTTTGTGATAATATCTGGCATGTCCCAAACATGAATTCCGTCCGTGATTTCTCCCTTCATTGGTAACAGCAAAGCCGCCCAAGAAGCGTAATTCTTCATGCAAGATATGGAAATCACCGCCCTGGTCGTTGCGCTCAAAAACACGACATTGAGAGTTCTCAAACAAGACAAGGGTTTGCTTGTTGCCGAACTGGTACAGCCACAAAGGGGGGAGGAGTGGCTGCGGTCCTGCCATAGCGATGGGAGGAGGGTGCAGCCTGTTTGGATGTCCATCGTGCACAGGTTGCAGTCGATGGATCGTAATTAGTTCGAGGTTGAAAGCCAACAATGATGATACTTCGACAGATAGCCTCCTTTCGAGACGATGATCAAGATGTTGAAATAGGATGTCAAGAGTCTTTCCAGGCTAAATTTGCCGAGACACCGAGACACCGCGGTAAGCGCAGCCAAGATATCCCTCCAGGCGATACGCCTGCCTCGCGGGAAGCGTGTCATCACATCGCTGCGTCTTCATGGTGTGGGGCTCCGTACCATCGACGTACTGTACGATTTTGAGCCTGCACCCACAATACCCTGTATGCCCGGGGGTGCTATACCATGGGCACGACGATCCGATTGGACGAATGGCTGGCAGACAGATAGGGTTGACAAAAGCCACACACAGGGGTCCACCAAAAGGCCTTCATCCCGTTTGGATCTCTCTCCACACGCATTTGCAACCTTCGAGTTCGGGTTTGGTGCACAGATGATGAGGCGTCATGGGGTCATTATGCAGTCGTGCGAGTTCCACCTCCCGTTCATTCTGGTCTTGGTCGACAACATTGGACACTAAACGTGCTCTATTACGTATCCGATCAGTACAATGCGGGCGTTCTCTCGCGATGGTATTCGGGTTGCGGCGGCATGTAAGCGAGGACGGTGGAGACGCGTATTGATGTAGTTGTTGTAGAGCATGCAAGGCAGCAGGCACGGCGCGCTTGGCAGTTGGTTATTTCTTTGTCTGACACTGCGTGCCACTCATTCTTGCCCCGGAGCAACGGCGCATGGATCATAGTCGATGGGTGTTGGGCGCCGAGTGTTTTCCCATGTGGGAGTGCCGGGATCCCTTGCCAACGCTTGCGAACGACGCGGACGCACGGAGCTCTGTCACCCGCTCGCGGATGGTGTTCCGGTTGCAACAGGACTCGGCTCTTGCGGAGACTGTGTCCTGACAAAGCAAGCATGGGGCCCTGCGACGCGGTGGCGACGTTCCACTCCATGACTTTGGAGTTCTGCATGTCGCTGTAGTAGGAGAGCCTCCAGTGAGCACACTGGATGCTGCTTGAAAAAGCAGTAGGACGATGTGGCAGACCTTCTCGTGGTGTCCGGTGTCAGTAGGAGTGGTGGGTGTGGCGCGGTGCGTCGCGCGCGGTCGACAACCACGGCTGGACGGTGCTGTGAAAAGTTTTCATCGGCACTCTCGAACCTACAAACGGACTACGCAATCAACGACCACTGCACCACCCACACCATTTCCGAAGCCAACAAGCTACATGGGGGATACTGGCGTAAGAAAACCATCCGACTTGACATTGGCTGATGTCGATGAAGAGACAGGACACCCTCCGGCCCATCCGGCTCTGGGTTCGGGAGGCGGACGGGTCGAGCATCTGAAGCATCGGCGCGTCTCCCGACGAGGGCTCGGAGCAAGCCTACATGCTCTGTCGAGCGTAATGGAAGTTGTTAAGACCGACGGGTTGATACGGAGTCAGCAGACTTGTTAAGCTTCGAGCACAGGAAAAGCGCCCGGACCGATCCCGAGGACACAGCGCACCGCGATCGAACATCATACGGCGGACATGGGTTGGGTTAGTGGACAGAGTGCGAGTAGCCGTGCCGGCGTGGCGGCTGCTCTGCGCCTCTGATCTGCAAGACATGGTCGGCTGCGAGTCGGAGACGAGTCGCGGTAACGGGAAGCTGGACCCGGGGTTGCGCCCGGGGTTTCCGGTGGGCCGTAGCGCCGTGGTCGTGACCAGAAGGCAGCGGGGGAGCTACGTTCCCAGCTCGTACCTGGTCCGTCGTGAGGAGGGAAAGGATCGGTATGTCGGAGGCGCTCCCAGTTCGTACCTGGGCCGCCCTCGGGTGTGGTATCGCCGGTGTGTCCGGTGTGCCGGATGTCATGCCCCTCCGATGCGACGTGGTATCGCCGGCGTGGTAGCCCCTGCACTTGAGACCTGCGGAGACGACACGGTGGCTCGAGAGGACGGAGGCGCATGTCGGTCGGCTCAGAGACTGGAGTGCAGTTGCAGCCGGCTTAAGGTGCAAACTCGGACGACGCGACCGTATGGCCCGTACCGGATACGGGGCGGCACCGTCTCGGCTTTGCCTGGGGCCGAGACACTCCTGGGGGAAGGTCTCCATGCGGAGCAAAAGGCTAACGGGGTCGTTAAGGCGCAGCCACGGCCGGCCGAGTGGCTTCCCAGAAGGAGTGGGTTGTTCGGGGCCAAGGCATCGAGTCCATCATACGAGACGCCATCGACTGGGAAAGGAGGAGCGGCTCGACGTTTGAGGCCGAAAAGACAGCCATCATCCACTTTACCCGCAATGACAAAAAGTCCGACCCGGAAGCGTACATGATCAAAGGACGGCCCATTCAACCGAAGAATCACACCAAGATCCTGGGAGTCATCATGGACACTCGACTCAAGTACAAGGAGCACATAGCAAGAGCTTTGTCAAAGGGCCTCAAGGCAGCGCTGGAACTCCAACGACTCAGGGGTCTGTCGCCAGCGACGGCGCGACAGCTGTTCACAGCAACAGTCGCACCGGTAGTGGACTACGCTTCAAACGTGTGGATGCACCAGTACAAGGATAAGCTCATAGGACCTATCAACAGGGTACAGAGGGTATCAGCTAAGGCGATCATCAGCACCTTTCTTACGGTTGCAGCGAGTGTGGCAGAAGCCGAGGCCCACATACCCACAGCAAAAGAGCGTTTCTGGAGGAAAGCAGTCAAGATGTGGACAGACATCCACACGCTACCGGAGACGAATCCACTCCGCAGGATGACATCCAAGATGCGAAAGTTCCGAAAGGCCAACCGCTCGCCGCTCTTTCAGGTGGCCGAAGCCCTGAAGGACATACCGATGGAAAGGGTCAAGACCGTCAACGCGCTCACACTGCTACCATGGGAAGACAGACTTGAAGTCAAAATCGGCGAAGAAGAGACAGGAGTGACAGACACAACAAGCACAGTCCGCGTGGCGGTCAGCAGCTCAGTAAGAGGGGGGATGGTAGGTGTCGGCGGTGCCGTTCAGAAACAGCTGAAGTTGCAAGCCGACCCCGAACCAGAGCATTTCTCCTTCACATTAGGCTCGAGGTCAGAACAGAATCCCTACAGCGCAGAACTGGCAGCGATGGCATATGCGTTGAGGCGATCACTGCGAGGGGTCACAGGGGAGAGGGTCACGGTGGTGACGAGCAACAAAGGTGTGGTGCTCTCACTCAAACAGCCCCTCCAGCAATCCGGACAAGCATACATACGCAGTGTATACGACTCGGTAGAGGAACTTCGAAAGGACAACAACATCATCACGGTACAGTGGGTGGCAGCAAGTGAGGGAGATGAACTGCTCCAGCAAGCAAAGAGACAAGCGCGCGACGCAACCAAAGACGGCGCTACCCCGCAAGTACAGTTCCCGATGATGAAGTCAACGACGCTTAATGTGGCACAAGCAAAAGTGTCACGAGAACGCGTGCTGCCCCAAAAGGTCGGACGGTTCTCCAAAAGAGTCAATAAAGCGCTGCCAGGAAAACATACCCGCCAGTTGTACGACCAGCTTACTTGGAAAGAAGCGACCACTCTCGCACAGCTTAGAACCGGAATGGCTAGACTGAACCACTATTTACATCGGATCGACGCAGCACCTTCGGATCTATGCAGATGTGCACAGGCAGCAGAAACAGTGGAGCATTTTCTGTTCCGATGTACTAGATGGACAACGTTCCAAACTGAGATGCTCCAGTGTACTGAGACGCAGAGGAGCAATATCTCCTTCTACCTAGGAGGCAAGGGCCCCTCAGACAATGAGAAATGGAAGCCTAACATGCAAGCGGTCCGAGCGACAATACGATTTGCGCTGGCAACAGGCCGTCTAGACGCAAGGTGACGAGAAACGGGATGGAGAGACCCCCTAACACATCAAAACCGACATAACCCTAACCAACCATCAACCCGTGCCACAGAGAGCAGGCACCGCTTCAGCCGCCGTAGATAGGACGTTGAACACTTGGAGAATAGGCTCCAAGATGGCATGCTAATAATACAACTACACCACGGGAATCCGCAGCGAGAAGGCAGACATGGAGGAGTAAGCAGGAAACAGATATATCACTTATGGGCTTCAAGGAGACAAAGGCATAAGCTCAGCAATGTACATGTAGTCAGCTTTAGTAGCCCTTTCGGCTTTGCCGCCGGGCGTAATAAATTTGTGTGTGTGTGTGTGTGTACTAAAGATGTTAAATAAAATATTTCGCGACACCCATTACGCCTTTTACTGTACCGGTGGGAGATTCAGCAGTCAGCGAAAAGGCCTTCACCTTCTTTAACTCTCTGATCTCTTTCCGCACGGACATATAAGCTGTTTTTGATGCGTACACAGTGAACATTTACCCCCGGGCCTACAAAGGTACCTGACAAGCGCAGTGTGCGTCATCCGATGACCGACCCACTCATTTAGGCACACTATTCATTTCCAATAACGGAGGTTGGGTAATCCAAAATTGGCTCTTCAACCCACTCGAGACCCCTGCTGGTGATGACTCCAAAGCCAATGTTTGCTCCAAGCGATGAATGTAGGACCCCTGTTAACTTAAGGTTTCACTGGGTCAAGTACCGCCGTGCTAAATCAGACTGTATTGGTTCCAAGATATCAAACTTCTGTGAGGAAAGAGAGAAGAGTGTTGAATATGAGATGAATCCCTTTTCGCTGACCCTTGTAGGACGACCTTCCTTCTCTTGCATCTGCAACGGGTACTGCACCCAACTGAGCCTGCAATTCGCTGAGTTGCTGCTTTAGAAGGGCTAGTCTGGATGCCTGCTCATGATTCCCCTTTTGCACTTTTCTAGATAGGTGACGAATAGTATGGGTATATTTCCAGCTTGTTCTTATCCGGCTGGTTAAGAGACGTAGTCGTGGGCATCACTGCCTCATGACTAGCCAATTATGAGTACCTGCCAGCAGAAAGAGACGCGCGGTGAACTTACACGAGTTTTGCATGGCATAGCGTCCATGTATTGTGTCACTGTTTCTTGAGCTTCCGTAGGGGCAAATGTTCTTGTCGGGTGCGAGGAAAATTACAACCAGCGTTGCATCTAGTAGCAGGCTGGAGAACTGTGCTGTCAAGACCATCTCTCTCGTAAGCGCACTGTATTACTCTTTGTGACACCACCCTCTGCAGGTAGCAAAAGAATCAGCGGCTTTGGATTTCATAGATAATAGATGAATGGTCACTTCTTTTTACATTCCATCGAATAAGGCAAAGCACCCACTTTCCGATCACCCCCACATTGCGATCATGCATCTCCACCCCCAGCCACCTACTAACCCCTTCATATATACTATCACCACTTTTACAGTTTTTATCCAAATGGCTTCATTTTTTCACTATCTATTCTTTATTGCCCTATGGCCGGATATACCGAATCTGAGATTGCTCAGGCACTAGATGCTGTTACTGCTGGCAGCAGTATACGCCAGGCAGCTAGGATCTATGGCATCCCATTCACCACTCTCCAGAACCGTCTATCTGGCACTTCCTGCAGAGCCACTGCCTTTGAGGACCTCAAGAGACTATCAACTGCCCAGGAGGCCAGACTGGCAGCTTCGGTGACCGCCCAGGCAGATCTCGGGCTGCCACCAACCCATCAACAACTGAAGGACTTTGCCCATCGCATCCTCCAAGCCATGGGGGATACCCAGCCTCTAGGCAAGAGGTGGTTGGATGGCTTCATTAGAAGGAACCCATCTATCAAGGTCCAGAGAAGTCGATCTATTGATTTAAGGCGTATTAATGGGGCATCTACTGAGGTTATCAGGGACTGGTTCAAATATCTCGCTATACCTCGCATCCAGGCTATCAAACCAGCCAACCGATATAATATGGATGAGACTGGTATCCTTGAGGGCAAGGGAGATAATGGGCTAGTGCTGGGCAGGGCTGAGACTAAGTCAGTGAGGAAAAAGCAGCCTGGATCACGAGCCTGGGTATCTATTATCGAGTGTATCTCAGCTGAGGGCAAGGCACTTCATCCACTGGTTATATATAAGGGCAAGACGGTCCAGCAGCAGTGGTTTCCTCTAGACCTTGGCCTATATGATGGGTGGCAGTTTACAGCAACAGAGAATGGCTGGACTACTGACGATACTGCTGTTGAGTGGCTTGAAAGGGTGTTTCTGCCTCAGACGGCCTGTCAGCCTTGTGAGGCAAGGCTATTAATCCTAGATGGGCATGGGAGCCATACGACAACGGATTTTATGTGGTTATGCTATACTCATAACGTTCATCTATTATTCTTACCGCCACACACCTCCCATGTCCTCCAGCCACTTGATCAGGCAGCCTTTGGTCCTGTAAAGGCAGCCTATCGTAAGGAGCTTGGATACCTCACCCAGTGGAACGATTCAACTATCATCAGCAAAAGGAACTTCATATCATGTTATCAGAAGGCTCGCCTTGCTGGGCTGACAGAAAGCAACATCAAGAGTGGCTGGAAGTATACTGGGTTATGGCCTGTTGCTATTGCAAAGCCTCTTATGAGCTCCCATCTGCTGCCAGATAAAACAGCACCATCAACACCACTTCATAAGGCCCAAAAACGTAGCCATAGTGGCCAGGATACCCATGATATAGAGGGCAGGGCATCTGTTATATCTAGTGGGCAGTGGTCAACGCCTAGGAAGAGGAGGGAGCTAGATGATCAACTACGGTTATTTGCCCAGCTGGATCAAACCATCGCCACACAACGCCAGCTATTCAGAAAGGTGGAAAAGGGCTTCGAAGAGCAGGCCTTCAAGTTGGCTACCGCTGAGCACCAGATAAAGCTTCTCCAGGCCAGAGTTGATAACTCTGTTGCCAGAAAGAGGAAGGCTGTTCAACTGGATCCAAATACGAAGTTCGCGACGATCGAAGAGGTGCGGAAGGCCCAAATTGAGGCTGGTGATGCTGAAAGTAGTGCAGACGAATCCGCCGCATCTGATTTACCTAGTGAGGCCGGTAGCTGCATTATCGTAGCATCTAGATGATGTTGGTAGTTAATCAAGAATAGTGGTGTTGGTCATGATGGTGATGTTTTTGGGTGATCGCAATGTGGGGGTGATCGGAAAGTGGGTGCTTTGCCTTATGACGATGAAGCTATTCTCAACCCACCACATTGTATAGTCCCCCTCTTCAACCAGTCCTTCAACAGTTGAAGTATCTCAACAGTATTTGGCTTCATCCGCAGTCGCTGTGAGGTTAAGGTAAGTTTGGCAGAGCTGAATGCCCTCTCACAGTCAGAGGACATTGCCGGTATCGCGAGTATGTCAAGGGCTAGTTGACTAAGCTGGGGGTATATCTCCCGGTGGTCAATCCACCACCGTGTAGGGTCTGAGGTCCTTTCTGGTGGTTGACGGAGATAGAGCTCAAGCTCTTTTGCCTGAATAGGTTGCTGACGTCTTCTACTTTACCTCCGAGTTCTCTAAAGGGATAACAACCTTTGGCGAGTCTTGAATGCTGATTTCGCGTAACGTTCTAGCAAGAGCAACCAGAAATAGAAGCCAGTCCTGGACTAAATTGTATTATAGCAGATCGTCGGGAGAAAAGGTACAGAATACAGGACCGAAGCGCAGACGTCAAAAGCTAGTAGAGACCTTGTCACCCACGACTAGAGGGAACATGAACCGGCCTTGTGTTATCTACGGTACATCCGATCATTGCATTATAATTATTCATCATCCGTTCGCCTGAAAATAGGTTGCTATAGCCTTGGAGGATCGCTCTGTCGACTGCATTTCATTATATAGCTTATTGTGATATAGTTTTATTCCTAAAGAAGCCCATCTGCGTGACTAATCCTTGAGCCCAGCAGCGAAATCAATCCTTATGTCATCGAACCTCGAAAGCACCCTCTTTATCGCACAACTCTTAGCGCCAGGCTTTCGTATCCTATTCTGCGGCAAGTCATCATACCAGCTTCTGAATATTACCTAGTATTTATCAAGGCGAAATGCTATCGCGTGTCTACCAGTCGTTCCGCCAAAACGCGCACCGTCGGCGGATATGGCTTGGAGAACTAACCAAACTACCAGCCCAGACCCAAAATGCTTGCTGGCAGTCCTGATACCAATATTATTACTTCTCTAGGAAGAATCCTTCAATGCTCTCTTGAATCCGAGATATTTCTGGAAGGAGAAAATCTGACAATGCGCACGGGTGCTGCTCTAAAATATTGTAATACCCGCCTGTTCTTCTAGACCACCTCGGCGACGAACAAGCGCGTATTGATGCAGCCAGGGATGCGAAGCTGTGACCCAACAGCTCTCCGTCAGACTGCAAATTCAAAACGCCCCAGCCATGCATTTTTACTGTGAGTGCACCCAAGAGTATATTGGAGCAATCTGTAGAACATCTATCGTGTTCGCGTAGATAACCCCGTAGCCCGTGTAGCATGTCCAAGGTCTTTCCTACGAGCCCACGTCTCCGGACATCGATCGCGTCTGTGGTCTACATCAGTTTCACTCAAGAATGTAAAGCTTGACTCAACTCACCGATGAGAGGCTGCGGGAACGGAAGGTCCATGCATTGCAGAGGAGATTTGCAATGCATCACAGCTGTTCTCGTGACATCACGGAAAACTTTGGCTTCCGAGAATATTCTACTTGCTACCATCCACAGGACAAGGTCTCGGCAACAATAGTCTGGAGCTCGTTCCTTCATGTTGGAAAACCATATCGACGACACAAACCTGAATGCCTCATGGCAGCCCAGGAAGTCGACGAGGACGGCAACCTTAGCAAGCAGTTCTAGACTCACAGTCATGGGAACCCCATTGGATTGCCCATGAATGATTCTCATCAAGATCAAGGTCGCCTCCGCGTCAAAGTTCTCGATGAAAACCTCTGACCTGGAATCCACCCAAGGCCCCTGGAACCTGCTCCTGAAATACGTACATGCAAGCTCCAAGTGTCGTGACGAAAGTTGAAATGTCGTCATCAGGGGCTCTTCTGGGGGCGACGGGCTATTGCATGGGCTAAGTGGAGATGATGTATTAGATATCCTTGCTGGGTCGTCGCCTACGGCGTCAACGGCGTCAGCCTCAGACTGTGAGACTGGATCAGCCATTGGCGGCGGGTCGTCGGCTGCAGCTACATCTTCAGCATGAGCTGCAACTTCTTCGTCGAAGGGGCCATTTTTAAAGGCCGGATCGTTGAGTCGAAAGGCAGAAGCATAGAAGTTGTCCACCACGCGGGCGGTTTGTGGTGGTGAAGCGACACTATCCTCGTGAATCCAGCTTGCAAATGGCTCGGTTTGAACAATGAGCTTGAGCACCACGTCTCCATCGGGTTCGAGAACGTGGTCAACCATGACTATAGAGGGGGGGCGGGTTATTTCGGTACAAAGAGTTCAGCAGCTCGTTCAATAAAATCCTTCAGGAGAAGGCGGTGGAAATTCTGATTTCGTAGAACCAAACTCGTTATTGAGGTCTCATAAGTACCAGATAGAAGGGGGTTGATGTTTTCTTATAAATTTGTTATCTCTTTGAGATACTCCATTTTTACTCAAGAACGTTCAGATTGCAGCATCTGGATCTGTCCCAACGCGCTGCGGTCAGGACTGCCCAACGGACGACCTGCCCCGTTGTAACCACTTAGCGCTAGGGATTGCGGCAAGGCATCCGCACTTACGCAAGGCACAAGCTAGCTGTGCAGCAGATCGCTCCGCTTCGACTCTTTGAGCTCACCCGCTGGTTTGAATGGGCACTGGATCGACTATCAAAGGCGTATCGCTGAGCTACACGTTGGCGCGTGGGTGCTGGCTCGTACATGGCGGCACTTGCTGACGAGGACGTAGGAAGGATAGCCGAATGGGCAGTTCTCAAGCATCGCCCTCGTTTATCAATGTGATGATAGGCGAATACTGGTCATTGCCAGATTCGGACAGGCCCTGTGGTCGTTGTGATTGGGCACTTAAATGCGTCATGCACAGCGGTCTGGCGAGTTTCTTTACACGAACGTGTCTATCAGATTTCACAGGCATCGGTTGCCCCAACAAGTCATTCGCTCACAAGCAACATTCACCCTTACTATCTAGCGTGACTAAAAAGCAGTGGACTTGCAGCTTCACTTGTATCTGGATTCTATAATTAGAACGACTCTCCAAAATGCCATTGTTGTAAATCATTAACAACAAGACTAAATTTCATTAAGCCGTTATCTAAGAATTTACTATTGTAAACCCTTTTACCCATAGTGTCAGGCAATACTAATGTTGTGATCCTTGACGTCGCGGGCGGGGATTACGGCCCTGGGGTCGAGGATGTACGCACATGAACCCCCACTATGCACGCGATTGAGCCAAGGCGTGTTTTTTGTCTAATCACTTAAATATCATTGATCCACGTGTCAGCAGGTCGCTGTGCGGGGTCCTGCCCCGCAGGTCGCCCACTGGCTTGCAAGTGATGAGGCTGCAGCTGTGCATGAAGGCCTGAAATGCAACACTGGCTCCGATCCCGTTGAAACCACTATATCCAAGTCAGAGGTCCTGGCACTCCATGTACAGGTACACCGGTCCACTCATTCCACCCCCCAGCACATTGTACACTACCACGAGGGACGAATTTTCCTCTGCGGTTGCATCTCAGCCACGGCTGGCAGGGTGGAATGGCCGGTGAATCCGTGCCCAACACCGCCTGACACCTCTTTGTCGGAGGTTGGAAACAAATAGGGATGCCCTTCAAAACTAGGACACGAACTCTTACAGAGGCAATCTGGCATGTTGCATGAAACATTGGCTCAACCGTGGTTATCCCCGCTTCCCAGCTTACATTTTTTGCCCAAACTTCCTTTTCATCGGACCGGAGCCAAGCTGGCGATATTACCTCAGAATCCAAGCCCGTAGAGTTCGAAGGGGGAGGGGAAAGGGCATTTCTCGGATGATTGGCGTTACTAGACGCGGGTTTGGAGTGAGCCTTGTCGCGGACAACGGATGGAAGACGTGCTCGACTACACATACGTAGGTTCTGTATAGACGAGGGCAATCAACAGCAACAGAGCCCATGCAGTTGAATACATCAGTCGGTCGTTCGTTCACAGATGCAAGCCAAGGGGGCAGTGTCTGCCTGGCCAAAGCTTCTTGCTCGTGCTATGGTGATGAAAACAACAGGATGGTTTGCAGGCGACGAAGGACTGTTAGTTCAAGAAAACAAAGACATCCTTACTTTGCACTAGCGGGCAATCCAGGCAACGCGCCAAGCCTTATTTCGTTGGATGGCAGCTTTTCCGCCACAATGTTGCAGGCGGTCAACACAGGCCCGCCAACTACGCCAACGGCTAGCCGCTGGGCGCCAACGCGTTCAGGCTCGAGAGGGTGGCATGCCTTTCGGCCACTCTTGCCGTGGGCGGGCGCCAAGAAGAATTTTTTTCGCCTTATCGCTGCGAAAGACCGCCGTTGTCTTCGTTGTACGTATCACCTGAGCTATAGGTAACTGAGGCCTAGGTATTGTAACTCTTTCTCCTAATGCCGTATCTCTTAGCTCGCTATGTGGTGGTTGCGCTATTAGCGAACTAAGTCTCGTCGTTTATCTGCCTTGCAAGCTCGAGAAATACTGGCCCTCTTGTGGAAGCCTTGGTAGTGTTGAGCTTCTTATCCCTGTAGAGGATGACGAGCCGTCCCAGAGACAGGGCGATACGCGAATTGGCTGTGCATATACATATACATAACTCACAAAACAAACGCCTTAATATTCACTGTGTGCCGTCTCCGTACTCATTCGACGAGCAATTGCACCTGTCTTCGCAGATTCCATCAGCCGCCCAGAAACCTATTGAACTAAGTGAATGAGCAGGACAGCGAATTTGACAACCCTTTTCCAACTCACCAAATAGAATCGTCTCTCTCTCTTCCAAACAATTCCTGATCCTTAGTGGCAACAACCACAAAATGGCGGCTTTCCAGCCCACTTGTGCCAACCGGGCGCCAGACAATAATACCAATTGCAACAACACTGGCAGATTCGCGTGCAAGAACTGCCTTCTCATCACAGTGGGCACCGCATTCCCCATGAAGATTTCGTCTGTCTGCTAACCCAGCCTTCCTCCAGTACTGTGGCCCCGAGTGTCAGAAGTCTCACTGGGCTATCCACAAGCTCGACTGCAAATCTCGCCTTGGAAAGGAGAGCTGGCAGCCTGACTGGGTCTTGGAGAACCGAGATCCAGCCTTCATCGGAAACGATTCCCCGCTAGTGACCCATGGAGTCGGAAAGTACCTTTGGGGCAACGTTCCAGCTTTCGACGTCCTCCAACTTGGCGCAAACGAAGGCGTTACCTACGATGAGCAGCTGTGTATCTTGTTTGCCGGTGAGTGCCACGATCTACGAGCTTCGAGTTGAGTCTAGTTCATCACATATAGCCTCCGGAGATCTTCGAAACGTCGTCAAGACCATCGCCCAGCTCCCCGATAGCTACACTCAGCCTATCGAGGTGACTATAAACGACCGCGATCTGGATATTGTCGCCCGCAATGCTATTATGCTCCTCATAGCTCTTGTAGTGGATGAAGTTGATGTTGCAGCTGACTGTATAATCCACGTCTGGTACTCTGCTCTCCTCCGCAAATCTGATATCGACATCCTTCAACGTCGCATCCGCCCAGTCCTTGAGGAAGTCTGCCACAAGTTAAAGCTCAAGGGTTTCAACGCCCTCCAAGCAAAGACCTGGGCGTTCGGTAAGCGGTCGCTGAGATTCGTGCTGGGAAAGTCGGCGTGGGACCGCATCTTATCTTTCACGGATACCCCCAAGGGCCTGACGGCTGACCTAGCGAATGAGATTCGCAAAGCCGTGACCCTTGCAGATGGTAGGAAGGACTACCGTGATCGTCATCTTGTATTCCAGTCCCCGTCTCATCGAATCTCCCTAACGCGCTTCCGCGAGGACGGGCTTCTGCTTCCGTTTGGAGCCCCGCGTGATGCCTTTCGGCACCCCAACCCGTGAGTAACAGATTTTCTTCACCAGTGAAACAGAATATGTGGCTAACAAGCATTAGAACCATGTACCAGGAAGCGAGTTGGCCCATGTACGACAATGCCGACCCCCTCAACGGATGGTCTGCGAAGGAAGTCCAAGAGACTTCGGCCGGACCTGCAACCGCTGACACCTACGGCAAGCTCTTCGCCAGCCTTCGTAAAGTGCTTCGGGAATTTCTTCGTCGTCTTTCAAACTCACAGACCTCATTTAGACTGTTCCACATGGATGCGTCTGATCTTCCCCAGTTCTTGGAGAAAAGCAACTTCAGTCGGATTGAGGTAAATAGCTGTTGGCGCCTGTAGTACGGTCATCATCCTAAGCTGACATGTCTTGTACAGGTGTCCAATATCTCGGACGCTGGATATCTCGGAATCCATCGCACGCTCAACCTGATGATTCCTCTCCTTCAGAGCCCTGTCGCCAACCCCCACGCGACGCTGATCACACTGTTCATGAACGCCGTGGATGAGAATACCACCGAAATGGAAAGACTTGCAGAGATGAAGGCGGATGACCTGGCGATGAAGCGCGTCTACAAGTACCTCCCGCTTACAGGAAGGCCATTCACTTACTGCGACACCACAACCTTCAAATTCATGGCCGCTCTGGATTGTGTTTCAACTTATGACCACATTTTTAACCGGTAGGTAGCATGGTGGAGCTGTTGGCTGTCTTTTTCGGTATGCTAACTACACTCTCCAAGGCACGCCGCGGAGCTCATGTTCTCTCAGAGTGCTCAGTTGGTTGGAGCCGCCATGAAGGGAAGCCACACTGTGATCGAGAAGTGGCCTTTTAGATTGAAGCTGCGGCCCGGACAAACAGGAGCTCAGGAGGAGTTTGACCGCCTTCTAGGAGGAGGACTTTCGAGTAAGGAGCGCTATGTGGAGTGGAAGAGAGTTTAGGTGTCGGGATGAGATATGGAAGACACGGAGTGCAGATCAGGGAGAAGGTTAGGAAAGTGTCTCAGGGTGCGGAGATATTCAGTTAGTGGGAAGCTAGTAAATGAAAAAGGTTTATTCTCTTGAACTCTGTTTCTACTTAATACAAGACCTAATTATTGTAAGAAATTATATTATTCCTAACCTTCGTTCTTTTACATATACGCTGTTCTACCAATAAACCACCAAGGAAATATAGTAGAAAAAATGACGGCCCGTGAGCGCATGCCCCTCCTATCCACCATTCGAATCCTGCCGCCACAGCAGCGATATAAAAGAGGTCTTATACGACGATTGCTTACAACTGTTCTACTTTCAACGCTAATTGTGGCGGTCTTTATTAACCTGTTCCCTCATCCAAACACAGACACGAAAGTCTGCTATTCTAGTCTAAATACCTCGACCGCATATACCAGTGCCGAAGCTTTGAACAATAATATTTGGGATTTCTGCCAACATGTAGCTAATTCTATGCCTTGCTTCTTTTTTTGCTCCACGCGGTCTAAATCCTACTACCACAACACACCTGACGAGTATACAATGATGGTATCACTTTCTAGCCACGTATTCAGCTTTGATATACATCAGTGCACCATCGCCATGAGCTCTATTATCAACGGGTGCGATGTTCCTCTTAACGGAAGCAACCCTATGAATTGGAAACAGGGCGGTAAGCGCGTACAAGGAAAATACTCGTACCAGATCGAAATCACTCGCCAAAGCCGGCCGTGGCCGCCTCCAACCAAGCCAATTCAGAGTTGTGTGGGTTGGTACAAATTTATTCTACATCATTATGATGTCTATGGTGCCGGATGGTCGAACTATGATTGGGGTCAAAATTCGCTTATGCCCGCGATTGATTCCTGCTGTGGATTAGGTACGCTAAAGGCAATAACATGACTGCAGTCTTCTTTGGAAACATATTAAATTAAAGTTTGTCATATTATAGGAAGTCTTACAGGATGGAACTTCGAGTATTTCAATCAACCAGATACGAACGGATATGAGGTAATACGAAATGCCTTCTTTTTTTAATCATTTACGACGATTAGCTTACTCTACTTGATAGTGGCACTCATGGTTCAACACTGCAATTGGAACGAGGAGACGCTGCTTTGACAATAGCATAGTTCAATGCACAGCTGGTGGACCGTGCGATTCTTTCTGTGCTGGTAATGGATAGGAACCCTATGAATTTGCGTTCAAGCGCTGCGGCTTGCTTTAGTGAAAAGTCATCCTAGTCATCTCAATGCGGAGGTTCCGGGAGACTATCACGGAGAACCGAGTGTCCGTCTTCATCACTCACCTTCCCTCTATCGCATCGGAAGAGCTGCGATGGCAGATCCAGCTAGCCGGAATGTGAACCCTGGCTCCGTCTGTACAGTACGACGCCCTGTACGATCCCCATACACGCGCACCGCCGAGTCTACAGATCTCCTTATGGGCGCTAAGTTCAACATACCAAAATCGAGCCGCACCGTTAACGAGTACTGCAACTATGAGATGCCAGGTGGTTTCAAGGTAGAGGGGCTATTTCGCAGCACCAACTTCAACAGTGCTTCCGCCGAGATGAGCCTCGGCGTCTCGAATGGCCTCGGCAGCGACGCCTTTCTGAAATTCGGGGGCCTTTGGGTACCCAGCGATGGGGTGAATAATGTGGAGTTCTACGACTCGTATGTGGCAAACCGGTTGCTCTCGTGCCTGGACTTGGAGTCTCGGTTGGTGACAACCAAACTAAAAGCTGGACTTGGGGCTTCCTACGGCAAGGCAGAATTCATCGACCAGTCAAGAAATATCGAAGCCCTCGACCTACATTTCGATTTCTCCGCGATTAGAAATTTGAGTCGAGACTCCAAGATACTCACATACCTAGATGTGAGTATCCCTACTAACAGAAATCACTTAAAGGCTACCGTAGGGGCAACATATGAAAAGACTCTGAGCAAAAATGTTAAGGCCGAGATTTCTGTAAACGGCTATGCCTTGAGCTCGAAGGGAGATAATCGCAGACCGGGTATAATGTGTCGCTCAAGACCACTCATACCCAGAGGGCCTGAGTACGGATACTTTTTTTTTTTGTATCTGTTGGGATCACAAGGGTTAGTTGTGATACGGTTAACCGTACGTATCGGGTGGCAAGTGACGAATATAGGGGGTAAATACCAATGGTCTATTATGCGTAACTAAGAAAGAGTGTTATGATCGCTTGGTTGGAAAGCGATCAAATACCCGTGAATTCCGGGGGAATTCACCGGCGGAACATCCGTGCTTCCGCCGCCGAGATATCGGCGTAACGGCGGATATCTCCGGGCGATTGATATTGCAACAGTATCTTAAAGCAACTGAATGTAGGTATCTTCTTCAAAAAGTTAAGGATGACGACGTTGTCGATGGATGGTTTGTTTACCCCGCTTACTGTAACGGTGAGTGGATCGTCACCACCGAAGCCGTTCACAAGTTATCACAGAGTGATGTAAGGCGTTAATTGCGAGCAGCAATTAACGGCGTCGTTTTTGCGACACAAGTTAAGATCCTTGTTCCCCAACGTTCCCTTCCCATTCACTTTCCTAACTGGCAGGCTATCAGTCACGCACTCAGTGAGACAGACGAGCGACTACTATGCAGACGAACAACGAGACTTTGGTTGACAACAGCCTTGCCTACAATCGGGATCTATCACCAGTCGAACAGAATTTCCAGCGGTCTGCTAAAGTCATTTTGGAATTCCTCATTAAACGGGTACCGGAATTCCAGCAACTACAAGAGATCCGGCATCAGGTAAAACATCTCTATCGAAGGACAGGTTGACATGGCACTGATTCTCACGGCTTGTGCTGCAGGGATGGAAAAATCCTCAAGGCGACAAATATTTTCGCCAGCAGCGTGAACAAGCTGACAAGGCCGATGCGCGTACTGTTGGGATCTTCTACGCAATGATGCGGGAAATTGGCCAAGAAATCCATCTTATGACCAACGCTTTCCTGATTCAGAAGGATGGTTTGTCGCAGCCCAAGGTTCTTAATATATGTGCATAGCTCCTGGAGGATATCTGGAGACGGCGCTCAAGGTGAATCCGAAAGGGCGTGCAGTGGGGTTCAGATTACCGGTATTCCACGAAAATAGAATTCCCTCTGCACAGGCCTAGAAACCATCGGTACGGTCTACACAGCAAAGTCTCTGCACACAACAATTTGTTTCAGAGAACGCAAAGGGGCCCTCGAGATGTTGTTTCTCACATTTCTGTAGCCTTTGTATCAGCAGTAAGACCGACCACCGTTTCAAGTCTTGCCGGTGCGCCATGCTGAGCTTGTGAGCCGTCGACAGTCTGAGCCTGGGTTGATCAAGGGTCCAGCTTGGTTGACTGCGTTTTGGCTTGGCTTGTGCTACCAACGGTTTGATGACGATGAAGAGACAGCGGGGGAAGGTGGTTAGTACTAAATGCAGTGTAAATCTTCGATAACGAGGCAGGGTGTGGGGCGCAGTGGGAAGTCACATAACCAATCAACATGATAACATCCTTTATGTTCTTGTTATCCTGTTGGAACAAACCGCATTTCTTCCTTGTCTGTACATCGTCCATTCGGGACACACACGATGTCTTAACTCAATGTAACCCCGGTACCACACTCTCCATATTATTGTTCTCTCAGTTGGGGTTGGCCCAAATTTCCCCTTCACAAGTCTCCCTACACTGAAGCGGATATGTGCAACTCTCCCAGCAGCCACGGAAATACTTCGGACGGCCCCGAACTATGCCCTCTCTGCCGTATGTCACGATGTCCGCGCAGGGTCTGCCCTTGATGCTCGCCCTATTGACGCAGCAGTAGTGGCCGTCGGAAAGGCACCGGTTTGTGACAGTCGAAAGGTATTTCTGGGAGCACAGATGGCATATCCAGTTCAAGACATACTCGATACAATCACTTGTCGAGACTGCTATTAAGTAGTCTGGGTTCATCAAACCGGGAGGTGGTTGCCAGCTTTATTCGCAACTTTCCTCGAATGCCTATAAGCATTTCTTGCGTAAAACTTCCTGTCTAAAACCCTTGTAAGAACCTTCATGGCAGTAATGACAAGGTGTTAGTCAAGTCGTAACGCCGAAAAGCGGCGCGGGTGGCAAGACCGCATTAAGACCGTGGGGCTACCACCTCTTCAGGGGGTTGGCCGGACGGAATCCGCCATGCTGCCTGACCGGCGAAGGCATTGCAATGGTTGGTTCAATTCACCGTCTGTTGGTCGACAATGTAGTTGCTGTTCATGCATGCTCGAGTGTATCACTCACTTATCGCCCGCATACATACTTTGGACTTGTGACCCCGGGCGTAGACCTACTCATATTGGTCACATATTTAAGTGCGCTGTCCTTCCCCGCTCACGACTCTAAAGAGGTCAAATTTCGCTAGGGGAAAGTCTCATCAACACATTAGCATGGCAGGTCTGGCATCATGACCTCTCATTGTACTGTCTGCGACCGCTCTTTCGGCAGTGAGGAGGCTTTACAACAACACCTACGCGACTCTCCCGTTCATGCGCCGTCTTTTGAATGCGAAGCCTGCAGCCGATCGTTCGGCAGCGAGGAGGCTTTACAACAACACCTACGCGACTCTCCTGTTCATAAACAAAACACAAAAACCCCTTTGGACGCATTCTTCTACTCTTACCCGACGTTCGGTTATGATCCTTCTCTCTCACCGAACGAGTCGTATGCCAACTTGCAGAGATATATGGGTTGGCGCCAAGGCCAACGCGACTCATCCGATGCGTGGAATAATTACCAAGATGCGCTGAGAATGGAACTCAAAACGTGGTACGGTGCGGAAGACGACTTGACTGCATGGCATGCGCTTTGCCGCGCAATTAGTGTCAAACCACTTCCGAATACCTGCGAATAATGCGAAAAGGTAGAAGTCCGTAAATGAAATTTGGCCGATTCATTCTGACACAAATCATAGGCTGCACGGCAGACACATGTCAACATAGTTGATCTAATTGATTATGGACGGGGAAACAAGGGAAGAGTCCAGACTTTCCCCAACGTTGAAGAGTTGCGAGCCTACACCAAGAATACAGGAAAGGTATTTCGCAACACACTGGACTCAGGAGGCGGTAACATTGTCTTAAGACACCTACTCCGGAACATATTCCGCGAGAGCTCGTGAATATGCTCGCGCGAATTCACTGCTTCAGAGGTTACACGAACTTGAAAAAACCAACCTTCTTGTGACATCGCGATACCTCAATGCTCCGGCGGCTTTAAGCAGTGCGGACTGCTGGAAATCCGGGCCAAAGATGCAGTATCATGGTGATGGTTAGAGTATACTGTCAGGGGCTGAAGAGGTTGTATGGCAATGCGCTTGATGGCGGGCAGGTTTCCTCTGTTGGACGGTACAACAGCGAGAATGATGACGGGCCAAACGTGATGGCATAGATACTCGTGCTCGACAGAGCGACAACCCCATCGGTTGGAAGTGGAAATGGAGGGAAGATTACTCCTTAAGGAGGGGTATTAAGAGACTGGTCATCGTCAAAACGCAGTAACACTTGAGAGTCATGTGTCGCGAAATTATCATAGGCTGCTTAGCGCTAGCTGAGGTTAGGGAAGAGAGGGCGAGCATATCTGCTCGAGCCCGAGGATTGTCCCTGGCCTGTCTTAACATACAGGGTCACAGTAAAAAGATGTACAAGGCTTATGGCGTTTGACGCCGCCACCGTACCCTACCATAGAGATATATACCCGAGATATACGGACTAGAATACCATAAACAATAAGAGGGGGGGCACGTGGTAGCATCATGAGCCTAATCACTCTTTTAATGTGCATCTAAATTTTCTATCCAGCCGACAGGTGTTCTGATAAGGGGCATGGCGCTCCTTTGTGTTGTGTAACTCTCGGCCATGTGCAGGAGAACAGGCCATGATAGTTCTTTTCACTTCCTCACTTGCCTCGGTCTCAGTGACCTTCTAGCAGTTTCTACTGGAATGTGGAGTGGCTTGGCATCAAGCTCAGGCAAACCATGTTCCAACTTCCAGTCGGTCGTGTTCCATGGCGTTCCTAAATCCTGTTTCCTGAGTGGTGAAGCAATGCGAAGCCGAGTCACTCAAGGGGCCTGTACATATGGGAAGGGTGCTCGTCTGGAGTCGACGACATTTGGTGACTTCGGCTCACGTCCAAACAAGACGTGCCAGTGCGACACGCCCACCCTGCAGCAACCTCGCTACAAGGTGGTGTGGCCCACTGCTGGCGATCCAATCGGAATTCAGCAGGGCACAGGGGCCGACTCCCAACCAATGCTACGATGAAGTTAGGAGGGGTGGAGGAATGAATGACAGGTACCTACGACAGTACGTGGCAGGGACTACCTACCCTGGCGTCCACGGCAGGGAACAAGGTAGTGGACTACAATTGCTCTCAGTTCGGACGAGACAACGCGCGAAGCCCGCCGCAGCAGTGCCTGCCGCGAGATGCAGTACCATCTGCTAGCTCAAGCCGGCCCGTGACAATGCGCAAGGATTCTTAGCAGGCTTGGCATAGACCCGAGGCCACCGCAACCGCGTCCTGTGTTGAGGGTCGGCGGGTTCCCTTCCAGATCGTCCGACTTTCACTGGGTTTGCGTTGGCGTCACACATTCCAACACGACCATTTCTTCCAGCTCCAACAGACCCATCATTATGCAAGCCACGAAAGATAGAACGGAGCACGCCGTCAACCTGGCTGGGCACTAAGCCGACGGTGGTGAGAGGGCGGCCACATGCGTGCTGGGCATCCTCTGTCGCTTCAAGCCATACGCCGAGCGAGTCGGTCAGCTTTATTGGGGTCAGTCATGGCCCAATCAGGACGACGTACGCGCGCGCCTTGCGTGCAATACATCGGCGCACTTCCCCATCCCGGTCCTGAGGTCTGCACTCGGGAAAACGTCCGCGGCATCGACTGGAAGATGACTCGTCAACGACTCCCGGGCAGAGCGGACTGCATCGGCCGGCTGTTTTGTGTGGGCAAAGAATCTGATCGACCGCAGAAGTTGGATCACAATAGCGTATCCCATCGACTGCGGCATGACGTCGGTACATTGACTCCACAAAAGAGGCCCGTTTTTTCCCCTCACAACATCTGGTACATCTATCCATACCAATTACCCCTATGATTTTCACTACGGTACATCCATACCAACCAACATTGCCACCATTTTTTTGATGGATTCTGACGATTCTGCCTCGTCTACGGGCTCGGCGAAGTCTTGTATCTTTGTATTACTACCCGAGGATATTACTGCTGCCTGTACGACCGACTGTACGCCTGAACGATGTGATAATGCCACCGTTCGGCCCTGTGAGCCTCCCGAGCTCGAGCCCGGCCTGCCGGGGCAGTTCGTGCCCCTCGAGGTGCCGCACCGGCCCGCCGAGGTGCTCGAGCTGCCCAGGCAGCCGGTAGACCTCTTCTTCGACTTCGTGCCGGCCGAGCTCGTGGGCCGGTGGGTTAAGTGGACTAACGCGGGGCCGCCCTCCGCGAGGCTCGGGCCAGCACAAAGACGTTCTCGCAGTCTTCTGTGGAAGCCAACGACTTCAGATGAACTCTATCTCTTCTTAGGCATTCTGATTTATATGGGAATACACCCTGAAGCAGAAGTCGCAAGATATTGGTCAGTTCAGCAGGATCAGGAGGATCCTATCCATCCTTTTACTCGACTCATGACGAGGGACCGCTTCCAGCTCCTCTTCCGCCGGGTTCGGATCTTCGACGCAGCTCTAATTACGGCACCAACCCGGCCAACCCGTGGCGGCCGTGGCCGTGATCCCCGAGGGTCTCGGATGCCGAAGGTGTACAAACAAGTCAATGAGTGGTCCGCCCACATCCAAGAGACCGGCGACCGCTTCCTCCGGCCCGGCTCGGACCTCACCGTCGACGAGGCCATGGTCCGGTTCACGGGCCGGTCTATGGAGACCACAACGATCCCGACGAAGCCGATCCCGCAGGGTTTTAAGGTGTGGGTGTTGGCACAAAAGGGGTACTGCCTCCGGTGGCTCTGGCACGTCCACGGCGACGGGCCTTACGGACTTGTGCCACAAGCCCGGCCCGCAGCAGGTGACCAAGCGGCCCGGAAGACGGCACTTACGCCGACCCAGCTAGTGGTCACCTCGCTGCTTGCCCTCCTTCCATTGGCTACTTACCATGTATTTCTGGATAATTTGTTCGCCTCCGTGAAGCTCTTCCGGGCCCTGCGGGACCAAAAGATCGGTGCCACGGGCACTTGCCGTAAAGACGGTGGTATTGATAAGACTCTTGTGGCTGAGAAGGAGACGGAAGGTAGGGGAATCCCCTGGGGGCAGCTCCATGCAATCTCCACGGCTGACGGACAAGTAAGCGGTCAACAATATCTCTTGCTGTTGACTCCATACTTATCCTTTGTTTGGATAACTTCTAGGTCAACCAGTTCACTTGGAAGGATAATGCCCTCGTTCTCTTCCTCACCACGGTCTTCAACGAGACCTCCGAAGTGGTCCGCAACCGCCGCCGGCCTGCCGGCAACACTGCCGCGAAGAAGGCGGCCCGGGAAGTCTTTGGTCCGGACGTCCGGAAGGATCTCAGGATACCTCTGGCAGTAGATGAGTACAACCACCGAATGAACGGTGTCGATACGAGTGATCAAATGCGGTCCTATTACGACTTCAACAGGCCCGTGAGAAGGGGTAGTTGGCAGGCCTTGGCCTGGAACTTCCTCCTCGAAGTGATTATTATCAACACTTTCCTTCTCCAACAATGGGGTAATCCGGACTGGCCCCGGGTTAAGACGCAACTTGAATGGCGTAGACAGCTGTCTACCCACCTTATTCAGAGGTTTGGAACATTGGCTGCTGTTCGTCAGCGGGCACGGCCACGGAGGGCACGGCCACGGAGGGCACGGCCACGGAGGGCACGGCCACGGAGGGCAACAGACCGTCGGAACGAGGCGGTCCCGTGGCAATTACATAAACGGGGGAGCAGAAAGGTCTCCTCGCCCTGCGTAGCTTGCAGCCAGATCTCGCAAATTAAGGATAGGACTGCCCTAGGGCCCATAAGTGGGAATAGCCATACGCAGCGCACAAAGCGGAAGTACTCAAGGAGGGGTTGTTTAGAATGTGATGTGGCCCTATGTACCAGCGAAGATTGCTGGTACCGATTCCACACGCAAAATCTATAGGTAATGGAGGTACCACCTATCAATTACGGTCATTGGGTGGGAAAAGGGCCCGAGGTGGTCCGATTGGTTACTACTCCGCATATCAATGTACCGACGTCATGCCGCAGTCGATGGGATATGAACCTTTCCAATGGCGGTGCTGGATTTGGCTGATTCTTCCAGCACAGAGTACGGATTAATTGGTTGTGACATGATCCGGTACTTTGAAAATAACGGGCGAAACGAACCGGACAGCGTTGGCCCTAGTCCTTTCACCTTCACGAAGGGGATGCAGCATAATGACATGTGGGGTATTTACGACAAAAAGGAGCAGTTGATGGGAGCAATGACAGCGCTGGATCGCTTGGCGCCTATCGTCGGCGCCTATGACTTCTCGTGGATCGCCGAAGCTTTTAAATGAGGATAATAATGACAGGATTCTGTTGGTCGATGTCGGTGGTGGCCGTGGTCATGCGGTTCAGGCCATCTGCGAGAGCACCGGTCTACCATTGGAGCATTGCGTGCTACAGGACAAAGAGCCGGTCATTTCGAGGATCAGAGAAGTAGGTAATCTATCAGGACTAAATCTAATGCCTATTGACATGTACGAGGAGCAGCCGGTTCAAGGTATATTGGTGTCCCGATGTCAGTAGTGCTGCAGGAATTAACACGTAACAAGGGGCTCTAGCTTACTATATTCGTCACTGTCTTCATGATCATGACAACCAAAAAGCCCGAGGCATTCTACAGCACATTTCCCAAGCCATGGCGGCGGATAGTAGCCTGCTGATAGCCGAACACGTCGTCGAGTGGCCTCCGAAGCTCGAGTCTACTGCCAATGGACCTACTTATGCTGGCTGTTGGCGGGAAGGAGCGGACCGCAACGGAGTAGAATCTTCTTCTGCCGAGCGGGGGACTGACGCTGCAATCCATCCACCGAGTCTCTACCTCATCCCATTGCATCATGCAGTGCAGAAAGGCCACTTTTACGGTTGGCCAGGACCAGTTGGTGGTTGAAGCGTAGGCGGGCCTCATGACAAAGTTCAAGGAGATTATGCGATAGTACTGGTATTAATGTAGCGAGTATCAAGAATGTTGTTGAGCAAGCGCTCCAAATAATGCTTAACCATACTCCAGCCACATCTCTCATGTCCTGTTTGAGATGGTTGCAGCCCGTTTGAACACGTTTCTGTGTGGTAGCAGAGCGATTGTGTATGTCTGTTATTTCTCTGTTGACAACGTGGTCGCCCTTTCGGCCAGTCAACATTGGTTGACGGCCTCCGGCATATGCTTTCTTCTACTGTACGATACAACAACGCGGCACTGACCTGGTCGCAATGGCGGACCCACTGCACTAGAGCCGCATTCACCCGCTGCAAGCCCACCGCATGCAAGTCACGCTAGATAGCAAGGATGGGCGTAGCTTAGAAGGGAATGACTTGTTATGCCTGTGGAATCTGATAAGACGTTCGCGTCGAAAGACTCGACAGACCGCTGCGCTGCGGCGTTGTAGTCACAACCGGGGTGTTTGCGTCCGGCAAGCGCTTAGAAACATACGGTCCATTCGGACTGGGCCTGACCAATAGGCATAAATGGCAAATCAGCTTGAGCATCCTCATTAGTAACGCCCGCCAGGGAAGTCGGATACCGCTGCATGTGAAGTTCTGCCGGATAATGATCTCTGGTTCTTGGCCTTCATTGAACCATGCCGAGAACTTGTTCGAGGACCCAGACTCTTTGGATCAGTCAATTCTTCCGGAATGCTTTAACGTCAACATCCCATACTCGAAGATGCTAATCAAGAGTCTGGTTCACATCTGCTTCGGTAACTCAATTTCTCTCAAGTCTGTTGGATCCCGTGCTGTACCTTCGACGGGGCCATCGACAATTCCAGAGACGTATGTGACACCCTCGACCAATTCGCTAGAAACAACACATAACTCCGAGCCTGAGCCAACAGCGGAGGCTGCAACCGAGCCTGAGCCGGAAGCATTCGCGGAATCCGAGCTGGTGCCCAAGTGCGAGCTCGAACCAGCGGCGGATACAGAAGATTGGTGGCCAATGCCTAAGAAAGCCAAGAAGGCCATGAGAGGGAACAAGAACAAGGACCAAGAGGGTGTTTGCGCGTCGAAGGCAAGACATCTTCTAGAGGGGGGACGGGAAGAATGTTACAGCTGTCGGCAGCACGTTGGCAGTTTAGTGTCGTCCTATTATCATTCGAATCGAATAGTTCTTTGGGGCCAGCTATATGTGCTCAGGAGGCTGGGAGATCAAGTGCTGGGGGGTGTGATGTGTGTGCGGGGACCTCGCCTGTGCACATAGAAAGACTGGACGTAGAGCCTAGCTTCTTGGACACATACAAACAAAACAATCGGCATATAATTTTGGTATGAGTAAAACACTTTGCCATGTGGACGGAAAATTTCACCGCCAGCTTCCACTTCTAACCTTGAGGGTGGTAGTGGGCGTAATCCTATCGAGTTCTGGTTCAAGGTACTCCTCCTCTTCCAGATTGTGATCCGTCATATTCGGGCATTTCGGCCCCTCACCAACTTATACACTCCATCATCCTCGTGTGACGCGCCAGAAGTTGTGTCAAGGCAGAGCAATGCATGCCGGCGTACATGAACCTCAAAATGTAAGGAGAAGGCTTTTCAGACTTTGATATCGCCGATTGGAAATCATCTGGTGTAAGGTGATACATACCATCGCCTAACGGGAGAGGAGGGTAAAAGTAGAATAATTTCCCTCTTGAGGCTTTTGGGTGAGGAGAAACACGTGAAATCATCTTTTGTACTCGGATTAGGTAAAGCAAAGATATTCGACTACAGGGAAACGAAGCAGTACAGAACAAGGAATGGGCTAGGGCACATCGCCTGTGAGGTCACCCAGTCCTTTTGTTTTGATCCTCTCCCGAGTTAGGTCGTATTTGTGGGCAATAATGCTGATTCCCACAGATACACGTCTGCCATTCAGACTGCGGAGACACCCAACGACGATCAGCTGGCTAGTCTGAACCGCTCATTAACAAACATGAGACTTGGACGGCCAGCGGAAGCTTTGTCGGACGCTATAAAGTGTAGCAACCCTTCCAAACCCTCCGAGAAGGGTCTCTTCCGCGAGGCGCGGGCTTTGTATGAGCTGGGGTACTTTGATCAGTCCCTCGAAAGGCTCGAGAGTCTCACTGCTCTCTATCCAAATAATACAGCCGCCAAGCCCGAGATACAGCGAGTCAAGGCTCGCTTGCTCGAACAGCATACGGGTTCCTACTCTTTCCGTCAGATGTACAAACAGGCCCAAGAGGTACCTCCGTTGATCGACTGCACTAATTACCTTCTCCGCGCCCGTCGAGGTACGCGCATCGCCTGGAAGGGGCAACGGTCTCTTTACGGTAGTTCCGGTTTCTGCCGGGCAGATGCTCATCTGTGAGAAAGCTTTTGGATACGCCTATGCTGACCAAGACCATCCTGAGACCATGAGCCTCCTGATCAACGTGGCTACAAAGAAGGGTGTCGTGGGTGGCCAAGCCCGCCTTCTCAACCAGATAATACAGAAGATGTACCATGATCCTCGGGCACAGAAGTCATACCATGAATTGCACCATGGAGAGCATGCAGCCCCTTCTGTCTCGGAGGTTGATGGACACTCCGTGATCGACTCGTGAGTCATCATTTGCCTGGCGAGCCACTGCACTGACTGACCATCGAAGCTTTCTGGTCGCTCAGATCCAGTCTCTCAATGCCTTTGGCGCGCCAAAGACCTCCCGCGGGTCATTCTTACGAAGGACCGCTAGCAACGGAGGCCAAAAGACCGTGCAGGAGAGCAAATTCGCCACTACCGGGCTCTGGTTGTTGGCCTCGCGGATCAACCACTCGTGCGTGGGCAACTGTCGCCGTTCCTTCATCGGGGACATGCAAATCATTCGCGCGACAAGAGACCTCGAAGCCGGCATCGAGCTCTTCTTCGGGTATCGGGCGCCGCAGCATCTGGAGTCCTATGCCGATGTTCAGAAAGGCCTCAGCCCATGGGACTTCATGTGCAACTGCGAGCTTTGCCTTAGCAGAAAGGAAACCACTGACAAGACGCTTGCCCATCGCAAAGCCCTTACCAAGGAATTGTCAAAGGTTCTCAACAGTCACCAAGGAACGGTTATCCCAGCTGTGAAGCGGATTCTTTTTGCAAATGGAGAAGACTTACTCGCCGAGTGTTCCCGGAGCTATCCGTCTGGATCTGTGGGACCCGTACTTCGCGTTGGGTGCTGTCTTGCTCTCGAAAGGCAAGCCTGCGGAGTGCATTCAGACGATAGTCAAAGGCATGGAGACGCTAGGTTTTGGCATTACGACAACTGCTGGTGGCAAGATGGCACTCCAGGTCACGCGCTGGGGGTACCTGACTGACATGACGCCGTGGGCGTTTCTCCAAATCTTCAGAGCTTACGAGATGCTGGCTCCGGAGCTTTGTGTGGCTGCAAAACAATATGCTGGCATCGCTTACAGTATTCTGGTGGGTGAAGAGGAGACTCTAGGGGACGAGTTTCCACAGCTCGCGTAGCTGTCGAATCAAAACGTGACGCCGGAAATGTGGCGGCCAATATATCTGGGTCCAACATCGGATAGATTAACATAAGTTTCCAAACCCGCGGCACCAGCGCTAAATCCTATCTGGACTGATCGAGTCCTAGCTCAGTTGCAGTAGGTTCCTCAGTAGTCTATTTGAGAACTGAATAGACATCCTCGGCTGGAGCCGGGAAACGCTCCTCAGGCTCCTCAGTAGCGCGATGGTATTGCACATAAAGGTAGACCAGGCCGGATTCGCTTACCCAGCCTCTTCCCAGTGGCTTCAGGCGAAGTACGTCCCAATCTACGTTTCTCATGTTCAGGTTTCTGTGGGTGAAACCGCTGCCATGGGCGTAAACTACGACTGGACTGCGAGTTGATGTGTTGTTTTCAGCGGCAATCCGCCAGACGGTGACTTTGGTGCCGTCTGTAGACGTGACCAGTTGTTCAGTCATTGTAAGGTCCTCCGCCGATGGTTTCATAGTGAAAAGAACGGTTCGTGAGTTGTACAACCGCTGGATTAGGAAGAAGATCGGATGGAGTATTCAAGGTTGGTTGCGGAGAACCGGAGTTTTCAGTCACGACGTAAATATCCTTTATAGAGGGCAAAACCCCGGGTCCAAGCCAGCTAATGGTATGCGATAAGTGGTGCAGACAGCTGATAGTACGTCAAAGTGAAATGACATTGAGTGATGTGGCTTGGTGGTTTCTGCTCCCCCTAGCTGTTGCAGATCATCCTGCTTGGTCACCGGTGTGACCAGTGACCGATTCAGAAAAACCCTATTGACAGTGGCCGGCCCCACGAAACAAAATGTCTCCGTTTACTGAAGAGTAACGTCCCTGTTGCCAGAAGGATGCAACAACACTCGTACTGGCATGTCTCGGCTGGACACGTATCGCCTCTAAGATCGATGCACAAGGGGTGCGAAGGACCACGGCGACATAGAAGGACGTCAACCGGGGCTCAGCTGGCTGCCAGTACAACGTCGCAGCACCGTGTTGCTCTGTTCCCTGCGCGGGTCAAGAGGCAATGAATGCATGCCTGAAAGGAAGTGAACGATGCACGGATTCACGTCTCACGGTGGAAGAGGGCTGAAGGCGTGACAAGCGGTGTGGATTTTAGGTGCCATGGTGATCCGCACAATGACATCGGTCTCATCAACTTTCATCTCGAAGGCGACACCTTCATAGACTACTCCACGCATGAGGTCGCTCATGGTTGCCTTGAAACCGGACAGATCGAACATGATCACTGAGGAGATGGTACTGGGACTGGCTTCAAAGGAAATCTTGAGCACGATCACTAGTAGGGTTGGACCTTTCTCCCCTTCCCCTGTTGCCATGGTTCCGCACTCGGAGCTGGCAGAGACAGCGTTTTAATAGTTGCTGTGATTCTGGAGCGAAAACGAACCATTTCTCAATCTGCAAAAGAGCCAAAAAAAATTACCAAGGCGTAATGGGCTTCGCCAGATCTCATAGTCTACACATTTTGTAAGGGTGATGTGGGTCACTGCTAACAGGGAATGGCAGATTATGGCTGTAATCACCCAGTACTAGAAGAGCAGCCGTTATCAGCACCAAAGTGAAAACGCCAGAACTGGCTTATCAATAATCCGCCACTTCTCATCTACCAGGGCTATCGGAGCCTGTTTGAGCTATTGTTTGCTGGGAACAGATTCTGACTCTGTTAGCAAAGGCTCCACCACGTCTACAAACATTGCGAGAGGTGCGTAGACGTGAAATTGAGAAGACAAGCTTGAGAGCGCAGCTATGACGGTCCACTAGCAAAGCCGACTACATAGCAAAACCGAGCCGAATTCAGGCTTCTTGATTTCTCCCGTGCTGTCCTTATTTGCCGAAGTGATGTGCTTGACCTGTGCCGATCTTTGCCATGAACTTGACCGAGGGTGTAATCGCTGTGCAGTCTGAAGCTACCTCAACCAAGCCCGACATCTCGTGACGTTCATTCTGAGACTTCCCTCACTTTGGGCCGCTACAGGGGAACACAGAACCACTGTAGAGCTATTACTCAAGGTTTAACTATCTCATTATAGTGACCGTAGGCCCCAAAAGCGCGCCTGGGGCCGTAAATGCGGGTGGCAAAACGGTTCCTTAATCATGCCACGTGTGGCGCACTAATTATAAGCGTTCTGAAATCTGTTAACGCAGGATCTCCATCGCAAACTCTAAGTCCTGGATCTCCTTCTTCAGTCTCTCCCTACGCTCCCCTCTCCGATGGGTCTCCCCCACCAGATCAAGCAGCTTCTCCGGATCAATGGAAAGGACCCATTGGTCCGAAAATAACTGGAGGGGGCTTTCAGGGCCAGAGAGTAGCTTATAGTCAACCGCCTGGCTAAAGACATTATCAACGAATCTCTTGTAAGCTACTTTATAGTAGGCCTCGAGGGTGTCATGAATGGTCTCCGTGGCATGTGCTGCGTTGCTCTTGTTCGTGATCGCGTCCGGAACGTCACTCAGATCGACGATAAGTTTTCTCCACATGCCAGAAGTGTCGCTTCGGGCCCTGGGCCGCAGAGTTTCCATGATCCGGGATCCATAACTCTTCTGGTGGTTGTGGTTGAAGTAGTGGTTCAGCGTGTACGGCTTCAGCTGCCGCTCGACATTGACCAGCAAGGTTACCTGGTCTATGCTACCCTTATACTTGGCGCAGAGATCATCCAAAATGGCTGACGAGACGTTCTTGAGCACCTGAGTGTCTGCACAAACAATCTCTAGTGCCGCTAGGATAAAGCGATGAACAAGGAGGATGATCTTGCTGAGGTATTGCTTCGCCATCTTCTCCCACTTCGCCGATTGCTCCCGAAAAACACTTGGAAGAATGCCTTGGCCGAGAGATCCCAGGTCAAGGCCACGGGAGTGGCGGTGAACAGCCGCAATCCATTCCATGATGCCCTGTTTCGGAAGTTCAATAGACCAATCTGGGGTGATGATGCTGTCCAGGTCCGGAAATGCCCCAGGTGTAGGAACGTCAAATGTATCAAGCTGAATAATACTGCTGTCCTCTTTATCTTCCTTCTCCCTCTCGTCCTCCTCCTCCTCTTCATAGAGAGGGCTTGCGGGAACAGGACTTGCAAGGGGAGGACTTGGAGGATCGATCGCTTCCTCGGAAGCCTCAGGCTCAACCTGCGTCTCTGATTCGAAGAGGTACTTGCGAGCAAATCTGTCGAAATCTGTGTTGAACTGTTCCGTTGTATTGACCACGGCTGTGATAAGCCGCAACGCGTTCCTGTCAAATGACGGATGTGCCGAATAGTCAGCATTTAGCGCGGCACGAACCAAAGCCTGAAAGTTGCTTGCAATGCCAACGAGGTACTGTTGTTGCTCACGCTCTGTTTGGCGAGGCACGCCGAGATCCTTGAGTTTCTTCTCGGCATTTGCCAGTTTCTGTCGCGTCTCGCCACGGAGTTCAGGGAACGCACGGTCAGTAATCTCGCCAAGTAATTCCTCCAACCGTTCCCTCAGCGAAGATACACCGATCCGATCTTCCGGAAGACTGTTCCAGGGATGTTCTAAGAAGATGGCTTCACGCTCTTGGATAGCAGCGAAGGCATTGTTCTCTTTGTCGTGGTCGTCGCCCCCGCGGTTCGTAATCACATGGTAACCAAGCTTGAGGCGCTTTCGGTTGCCTTCCACCAATTTCACCACGGCGAATCTGGCTGTTTGTTCCGTCACCAAGTCGGCCTTAGTCAAGATCCCAAGTGTTCGGTCACCGAACGGGTCTGCCTCTTCTGCGAGAGTCAGGATCTCCTGGGTGGCGACGTCGACGTTGCTAGGAAGTACAGCGAGAATGATTGTCCGACTGTCCTTGATATATCTCTTGACCATATCCTTCACAAGTCCTTTATCTCTATTGGTGGTGACACCCTCGGTAGTGGTGCGGAAGATGCCAGGTACGTCGATAATAGTAAGGTAATCCTCGTTTGGGCCGCATTTCTCGATTTTCAGTATATCCTCAGAAAATGTGTTTTCACCAGCTGTGTTAGAATCGGTTTTGATGCCCATGAGAGCGTTAACCTGGAGTGGTAGTTAGATACGGGTTCATTCCATTCAGGCTGATAACTTTACCTCTTCCAAGATGTCGGGAAACTCTTTGCGAAGCTGTGCAGTTGTCTGCACCTGCCTGCGATACGACTCAATCTTCCTTCTGTGGTCTTTCGATGTATGTGGTCCAGGAATGATCGCAATGTCGATTCGCTGTTGTGTCTCGCGGCGATGTGTGATTTGGGTAGCATATCGGGTACAAAGTTCCTGGCCGCGAGGGAAGGGGATTCCCGTCAGGCTCTCCAGTAATGACGACTTCCCCGAACTTTGATCACCCACGGCTACAAGCTGTGGCAGAGGTAGATAGGCTCCAATATTCCTTTCACGGAGTTGATCGATCTTCCGGAGTCGATCCGGGCTCGTGAGGGGATAGTGCTGGTCGTTGGACTCGGGAGACATTGCAATGGGTTGAACGATATAAAACAAGAGATCTTTTGGACGGACGAAACACGAAGTAAAGGAGCACTGAGTGAAGGCAAAGACCGATTTTATCTCTCTGAAACGAGAGCTGGTGCCTGCTCTGAAGGCATCTGCAGTATGGCCCCGCAGCAGCGCAACGGTTGGAAACTGTTATGGGGATGGGCATGGATGCAGGGCGCACAGGGATACTGTCGAGCCGTTGCGGAGGTATGCGGGAGGCCGTGCAAGTCGGACAAGTATAACAGGTACAACCCGCTTGCTGCATCAGCGACTTGTACCTTGCGTAGTTGAGATAGGTAATTTGGTATCGTCATGACAATGCCTGGCAGACAAAGGCGGGGAAGCACATCCTGGAACATTATTGGCATTTGGCATCCGAAACTCCTTGGCACTGTGCCTTGATAGAAGAAGTAATGAGGCCAGCAGACTGCTCATGCAGCTATGTACATTGACGTGGCACTGATCTATTCGCAATGGCGGACCCACTACACAAGAGCTGCGCTCACCGGCTGTAAGTCCACGGCTTGCAAGTCACATTGGATAGTAAGGGTGAATGTGGCTTGTGAGCGAATGGCTTGTTGAGGAAACCGATGCCTGTGAAGTCTGGTAGACACGTCTGCGCAGAGAAACTCTCCAGGCCGCTGCGTCGCGGAGCACACCAGGCACCTGACGTCCACCGACTTGACAGAGAACTACGTCAATAAGCTGCCCATGATCCAGGCTTTCGACATTCTTTTGAACCATTATTCCAAGTCTTCTGGGCATCTTGCTACGATTGGTTCATCCAAGACTTTCTCGCTGAGTCAGAGCTCTTCCGCTCTAGACATTGACGCTGGATTGACAGCCATGCGAGGTTTCTCTGCCCGCCCGAGGAAATAAGTGGTGATAGTGGTGGTGATGGTGATGATAGTGTCTCGGATGTGGCTTACAGCCAGCCGCCAGTTCTGGCTCTGTAAGGGTCGATTTCTTGTATACCTCGTCGTTATAAGGATAAACTGCCAAGGCTTACAAGCCACAGGCCCACCCCACCATCACTAAAGATGTTGAACAAAAATCAAGCGACAGTCAATTCGCCTTCTACTGTAGCAAGGAGTCTCGATTTTCCATCACACGGAGAGCGCTCGTGCAGCCTTGCGGATCATCCGATTGGATATTGATGGCCAAGGCGGGTCGCGTCTACTGCTGTATGTTGGTCACCCTGCATTTGACCCTTTGATAGCTAGTTGTTGAGCCGCCATGCGTGCATAAACCATAAGAGGACGCGGCCGGCCTAATCGGTCCAGGTATGGTTGGGTATGGTCAAATCACTCATGGATTTCAACGGTTCCCAGTCTTCCATAATAACGATTTGTCAATTTCTACTATGTACTATACGCTAGGTGGCTAGCATGCTGACGAGGGGTCCGTGCATTGACGTGAAATGTGACGGCGCCTTTGCCAACCCTGCTACCTCCCTGCGGAGCAAACAAACTATCTGGGCCCAGACAGATTGAAAAACAAGGGTTTCAAAGCCGGATGTCTTCCCGGACGCAAGGATGGGCGCAGTGCTCTAGAGGACGAAAGGTCGTTTACTGCGGCCGCTGATTTGCTTGGCATGGTGCTAGGTATTAGCAAAGTACCTGTTTGTCCAAGCTTGGCTGCACGCGGTGCAAGGAATTGGCGCCTTAGTTAGCCAACTCCAACCATAGCGTGCTTGAGAACAACGAGTGGGCCTGTAACGATGAAGCGAGATCCCCCTTCCGGCCGTATCCAACACCTTAAGCGGGTCTTGGCGGCAGTGAACCTGGTATGTCCGTAAGCGAGGCGAAGTTGGGGTTGCAGGTATGTACAAGCAGGTATTCAGAACCCCCCGCTCAGCCGACGAGCCAATTTGGACACTACGCCGCCGACGCTGCGTATGGGAACGAAGGGTCGTTAAGGCGGCTTGGATTAACGTTTAAGCTCTCCAGCTGTCTGCCGGACCCCGCTATTCGCGCAACACTGCTCATAGGAGCGGCTCCATAACCGAGCAGGATACGATTCATCAATTAAGTCGTCTCTTAACATTGCCAGAAAGGTCAGTTGAAGCCGAATCACAGGAAACAGCAAACATCAGCGGCATCGGTGACGCACTGGCGGATTGGGTGACAGGTCGGACAGTTGGTTGCCCTGACCTGCTTGTAACGGTTCGAGATATTGGTGCAAAACACATCTCGCGGCAAGCGGTTGTCATACATCCTCAAACGCAGTCGGCCAATGCAAAGCCATCCCAGTGTGTACTTCGTAATTTGTGACCAGTCTCCCACTGTTTTCCTCTTATCTAGGCTGCAACTTTCATTGTATGGGTGTTGATAGGCGGCTTCCCGACCCAGGATCTCATCCCTGGCAGTCAATGATACCATGCTGGGAATATACTGATTTTGGGGTTGAGTACGGTGCTTATTGGCCGCATGAAGGTGCCAGCTCCTCCAGGCGTAAATGCTATGTCGGGTAGGCTCGGCTCATCTGTGATTCTACGCACGCCCCCTCCACCAAACAATTTTTATCCCAAAGTGCACGAGTACAGTAAGTATACGTAGGTACTATGTGTGATAGGATTTAGTCACGTCTCTATGAACAGGCGCGGTTTCGCTCAAAGTTGCCTGGTTCTGGAAAGACTTGGATGGTACGGGTTGCAACCTTCTCACCCTGTCCTTGTTGTGAGTAGACAACTGAATTTCACGCCTGCACTCAACTCAATTTGGTGGCTGATTATCCGTTTTGAGACGCTGTCTTATCTAGAAAGAGATTCCGTATCTAAGGAGGTTATTTCAAACTGCCACAACATAACAATTACTACAGCTTAACTCCACCACCCCACTTACGCAAAACCCCTACTTTCGCAAATCATCACCACCACCACTACTATTTATGGTAAGACAAATTCAATCTCTTGTTGTTTCGAGGATGCGTTTTCGAACTCTCACCGCTGTTTCGTGGCAAGTAACTTGAATCCACACAAAGATGCGGTCTGCATTGGACACATCCAGCTTTGTGTAAATAAGTATCTCTGTGATTGGTGGTTCTGTCCTGAAGGTGATACCAACAAACATGTCCTACGATGGCCACCAGATGTCAATCTGGGACGTCGGGTGAGCATGTCCATTTCCTGTGCCGCTTGTGCCCCTTCCTGGTGGACGAGGCTTCCCATAGTAATCTACCCCGCACTTCACCCCCACTCGCTGAGATTCTTGGCAGCCGGCCTCCCGCATGTAGGTGGCGCGCCCTTCATCTGTACCCATCTGTCAGACCTGGCCGTTGCATGTCCAAGTCGTGCGTTTACTCTTGTATACCGTCACGGAGCGCGTCGAGAAACGGCATCGTTGTACAACCATTGGTCGGATTCCCCTATCAGTCCACTTTCAGTGTGTTGACTTTCTCGACTTCTGCCCGCTCGCCGTTGAGACATGGCGCCCCCTTACCTCTGCATCAACGATGAGTATTCATCGGCCTCCTGCAGCACAAGAGTACAAGTACCACTATCTACACTCCCACCACCGTTGGAGGGAAAGGACGCCAACGTCAACGATAGCACTTTCGCAGGGATAGAGCATACGCAACGGGCGCGACGCCGAGACAGTCTACATATACCAATCGAAAGTATCCAGCAGCAAACTGCCTTTACCTGTAGTTTATGTTAATTGATTTGGGCAACTATCCGAAAGGAAACTCATCGTGCCCGTTCACTGGTATAGGGGAGAGTCCTCCTGTGCAGGATCGAACAGAAAGTCAGTGTTTGTTCCACTATATGTTAGTGGAGATGACCGGTTTGGCCTTCCGGTCAAGCTTGCAGCACTATTCTAGGGCCATAGGTCTTGTGTGACTGTATGCGCCCTGGTATGTTAGCGAACCTTTCGTGGTATGCGCTGAAGTCTCCGTGATGGAGTCTTGCAACGTACAGCCCTCCTAGCCGGTGTTGAGGAAGGTAGAGCCCAGGCGGACTTGAACCATGCTTCAACCACCGGTGGAGGATCTATTCCCTCCACGAGAAGCTGCGTTGGAGATAACGGCAGCAAGATTTGTTGAGAAGTTGACAAAAGTATGGGCTTAACTTCTCAATGTAGGCTCCTCCTGCTGGAACAACGTAATCACTTCGTGTACAGAACACTCTTACCGACACCACCCCCTCATGTACATGCCGGTATGGTGCCATTCATCTCCGCTGCTCAATAGGGCTCCTGCCGGATATGGGAATGTCATGCAAGGAGTCCTAGAGCGCCATCGTGGAAGCCAGAAGCGGTGTGGCGGGGATGATGTGTCAATAAGCTGGTATTACTCCGCATTTACTGTATCCCGGTTCAATCGCGTCGGTAGCTGTCCAGAAGACTGCATCCTCCAATGAATGACTGCAAACGCCTGCAAGAGGCTCGTGACTACACTCACCCACACCAAGGCGAGGCGGTTGAATAGTCACGACAGATACTGGAACTGCATGTCGACGATCATTGTAACAACTGATCAGCCAAGAGAGCGAGCGATCCTGTTCCATGGGCAACTCCACCTTACCGCTGAAACTGACAGGCTCCGTTCTGAGAGACCTGTTCGGGTAGTTCTTCAAATCAGTACGGGCTAAACACAACGGCTTAGCACGCTCTGTTGTCTGGGACTGCCGCCGCCTTTACCCATACAACACTTGCCTGTAGTCGGTAGCATGTGTTGGCGATCTTGCTGCCAACGCCAGCTGCGAGTCCAGAATTAGCGGGAGAGTCGAAATGTCGCCATCCTCATCCATCCAGCAAAGAGGAAAAAGACAAATGAAACAGGTACACGCCAAAGGATGGTCCGCCCGATCGATACGGTTCGGTACCGATAGCTTTCAAAGGAGTGTCATGCAGCCTGGCGATCTCGGGTAGCAGTCGCCGTTAGTGTCCGCGCCAATGCAGTACGAGGGCTACAGCATTCTGCCCCTCCTCAGTCAAACACGGCGTGAGTTCATGTCTTGGGATAGCCAAGTTTCAGTTATCCATCTGCGAAATTAGTATGCTGTTCGTATGATTGTCAAGGATCAGCTATGCTGTGACCTCCCGCGCCAAAGCACGCTCAATTTAATATAGACAGCTTCTGCAGGTCTTACAATGCACCCCTGTCATCCTGATTAAATCTAAGAGGGCGGAGCTTGTTCAGGGGCCCAGACACCACCAGAACTGCAGGAGGCCGGTAACCCCGCCACTGGAAACACGCAAGCTGCGCCGCAGATAAATAGGGGAAGACTCGACGTTGAAGGCCTCGACTACGTACGAAGTATCCAAGCAATAAACTTTTGCGCAACTACCACTATGCCTGATGAGACATGCCATGAGCTCGATCCAAATGGCGATGTCGTGCTCAGTCTGAGGAATCCAAACGCACCATTCGCTGATTGGGATGTGTCTGCAGAAGCTGGCATTCACAGACTGGTACTTACTAAGCGGTATTCACTCTGCCCCCCTGACCTGAAAGCACCGGCATTTTGATGTTTAATGTTTCCGTAGAGAGGCGATTGTTTTGCCGAATGGTGATCGGCCTCTCTCTTCCGTCCCTGCGGATGACGATGACAATTTTTGGGCCGCCATTTCCACGCCAGAGAAAATGCGCATGAACATGTCAAAGAAAAAAAGGAAAAAGAAAGGGAAGATGAGAAAAATAGAGGAGATGGAGATACAGGAGGAGAGAAGCCTGGAGCCTAACATCTCCACCAGCACGAAACCTGCTACTGATTTAGAGGCAAATGCCAACGGAGCCCCTTCACTCCATGATTCGGAGCAAGCAATGTTGCCACTACCCACAAACTTAGGCGCCTCTTCGATTGGGAAATTTTCCAACAAAACACCACTCCGAGATGACAGTGCATCGGTGCCGGAGATTACATTCCTCCTCTCCTCCCAGCACCTTTCCCTGGCGTCGCACTACTTTATGACCCAGCTCAATAGCACTTGGAGTGAAGCTATACCCTCTGGACAGGATGATCGTTATCAACTGGATACGTCTGACTGGGACGCTAAGGCTATGCTTCTTTTGATGCGAATTATTCATGGAAGGACCAAAGGCATTCCTCGCCGCATAGACCTCGAGGCTCTTGCCAAAATGGCAGTCCTGATCGACTACTACAAGTGTCATGACACAATTGCGTTCTTCTCGGACATGTGGATCGAGGCCCTGCAGAACCAGCGCCCATCTGAGTGTAACCGTGAGCTAGTGCTTTGGCTCTTGATTTCCTACATTCTCCAGCAGGAGACCGTGTTCAAGGCTGTAACAAAAGTAGCCGTGCAGAAGAGCAAAGGCCCTATCCCAACACTGGAGTTGCCCATCCCGCAGAGTCTCATTAGTAAGCGGTTTCCTTTGCCACAACGTCCGTTGCTAATTTCGACAGATGCCATCGACTGGCGCCGACAGGATGCGATCAATGCTATATCCAAGGTGCTCGGCAACCTGTCAGAGTCGTTGCGGAGTGGATCAGCGGGATGCGACTTTGGTTGTTCTGCCTTTCTTCTCGGCAGCCTTACGAAGAACATGTATAAATATAGGCTCTTGGATCCGACACCACAAGAGCCTTATCTTGGCTATGATCTGGCCTCAGTTGAAGAATGGGTGCATGAGTTTCGCTCATCTGACGGACGCTACGCAAAATATAGTCAAACATGCTCCTGCAATCTTACGCGCATGATTGACGAGCGTCTATATCCGGGCCTCGAACGGAGTAAGGAGGGGTTTAGTCTGAGTGATGCGTATTTCGTATTCTAGAATTTTGAAAGTATAACGTGTCAATCGCACATCAAGCTAGTTTCCAGAAGTTCCTTGTCTTCACTCAATATCGCCAGCTCTCATAAGACTCTGGCGAAGAATGCATAATTTGATAAATTGGGCGGCCTGGAGCTAAGACGATAACGTAGGACATTAGTGACTACTATTGGGCAAAAAGCCGACATTTTGCAAGCGACGTAGGCATGTCATGAAGCTCATAACAGCTTTCTTCTTCGTATTATTCACTGTACAATGGCTTACAAGGTTATTGCTGCGGACACCGTGCGTATTGTTTATGTACGCAAACACGTTTAAAATATACAACTGGCCTCTTGTCATTATATAGCTGTTAAATTTGCAAAGTGCTGATACTTGCAAAACCATCTGAGCAGCTCAATGCAGATTGGACTGACGGCTTAGGCAACCCCGGACATGGCATCTAGGGCATTCGCCGATGTATAGAGACATCGGAGTCATACAGTTATGAGCATAAGTCTTTTCCTCTCCCGTAAGACATACCGAATCTTTTAAGATGCCCCACATAGTTTCAATAGTTAGACATAAGGACTGTGTACAATCATTTCTTGAATTCAGTTGGTTTGACTTGGTTTCTAGAGCCAAAAACGGATGCCAGCAAGTTTAGTGGTGTGGCTACTTTGCTTACTCGCACTGTTTGGCTCCATAATCAGGCAGCCACGCTATATATTTAGAGATTCGATAAGCACATTACGGCTGTTTTTGGCCTCTGAAACATCAAGAGTGTGTGCAGTAGAGGAAGCGACATATGCTCATAACTGTAGCACTTTCTACAATGGGAGGTTCTACTACAGTTTCTCGGTATATCGTCCGTGCCCTGGTTGTCGATAGCTAGGTTGCGCGCCTCGAGTCCCCATGCGATAATCACTGATATAAAAGAGCCAGAGGTGGTCCCCTGGTAACCCGTCCCGATCTAGCTCGTCCAAAAACTGCCTAGCATCCTATATCTGCTTCGCAGGCATTCGTCTTGCCCTTCTTGGCTGATAGTCTCAAAGGAGCCGAATCACCCCCAGTAACAGGGGTTGGGTAATCCAGAATGGGCTCTTCAACCCGACCCAAGACCCTGGCATTCATAACACAGAAGCCGGAGTTGGCTCCGAAACATGCACGGAATAACACTGATAAGCGCTTCCACAACTCTCGGCGAGAAAACAATCCACCGGTCGCCCCTCTGCTCGCCCGAACTGTATTCTCGGGCTTCCACACATGGCCTCCAATTTCCAATATATCGCCTTGCGCTTCGCTATCGCCTCATATACTGGCCTCTTTATCTCCCTGACGACCCAATATTCCACCAAACTTATTCAAGCTAGCAGTTCGGCCAACTTCATGTGCTGCAGCACGAGTGGCCGTAGTTTGTCCTCGTATAATGGTCCGTTTTGGGTATCTGCCGCGTTCGAGTTGTGAGTCTCTTCACTGGCGCGACAAGCGTTTCTCGTCGGGATACATCAGCAGCGCATGCAGGTCTTTACTGTGGCCAGTCCCGCCGACGATGTCTGTCCAGCGCGCCTCGATCTCCAAGCCAGCTAATGGTAAGCGATAAGTGGTGCAGCCAGCTGATAGTACGTCAAAGTGAAATGACATTGAGTGATGTGGCTTGGTACTTTCTGCATGTGATGTGGCCGTCGCCCCGTACCACGTAACTACAACGGCGAGCAGCCATGTCGTGTGCCGCAATGGATGAGCCTTGCTGATACCGAGAAAGCCTGGCGGTTGCCTACTATTTAAGAAGCGGGGTATTGATCTTATCAGTTTCGTAAGCATCTTGGGACGATTACCCAACTGGCGCAAGCCATGAGCCCCGCGTACGCCAATCTGTGGCTTCAAAGCGGTGGCGCTACGCCCGTCATGTCTTGGGGCGAGACGCGACGCGACGCGATGCGATTTGACGCAGCTATTGACGTATCTGTTGCCAATGTAGATGACGAATCGTTTCCTGGAGAGAAAGACTGCAGTGGATGAAATGCGTGCACAAGCGGAGTAATATCAATACAGCAAAATGCATTCTCTTGATCTCTTAATGGCAAACATCGCAATGACCAGGGTGGATTTTCACGGCCGCCTGAGCCCCCATCTCATCGCCTCGCTTGCGCCTTACAGGCCTCCTGCCTTGCACATAAATCCGTTCGCCAAACCTGCCAATTTTACGTCTTGCGATCTGACATAGGCTGTCGGGCTGCTGTGTCGATTGGCTCCTTGCTCACATGGAGACCCACTCCACTTGTCCCCCGCGTTTATCCGAACCGCCCACGCTTCGCTTCGGCTTCCCCACACGTCATGGGTGTCTTGTAATCACGTGGCTTGGGACACCAACACAGCTTATATGGTAGATATGAGTGCGGCCCTTGCCGGGGATCGGCGGTCCGTTCGGTTCTTAACGCAGTGGGCACTCGGCTCGCACGGTGCGGCTAGCACGGCCGCTTGTACCCCACTGCTTCATTTTTGGCCCATGTTGATTTTCTTCCCCGGCGGACGCACCAGGATCCTCGGTGTTTGGCCGGGGTTTGCCCAACCGTTGTGTGCCGTTTCACTACAGGTATGTACTGTACTTGGGTACATACTTAAGGCAAAGAGGGTTGGCGGCAGAAACCCTAGCCTCCTGTGGGGAGTCGTTTTCAGAGTATGGGGCGGGGAGTCCGGAACATTGCCCACTGCCAATCGCGTCGTACCATCAGAATCGCCCCTTCCACAGGGCCTGGAAAATGCCTCTCTCTGTGGTGGCTCAGCCCGCAAGTGACGGTCGGCCAATTGCAGCTTGAGACAAGCGCCGGGAGCCTCAAGATAAACGAGAGGCCTCAGTCAGAGGACATAAGCAATCCAGTAGCACCCACCGCGGAGGTCAGCCCGTCATCGGCTGCCTAGCTCGTTCGGTAGTTTGGGCAATTCTGCTATTCCTATGAACATCGCTCGCCTCACGATAAGCAACTGTCGTCAGGCCAAAAGATTCAGCACCTGAAGAATCCCTCGACTCTCTTCTCTGACTCACGGGGTTGTAGACCTGGCACAAAAGCATGGATCAAGCACCAACCAACGCGGAAGCAGCCACCGCTCGTACACGATGGGTCGATAACATCATGAAGGAATTCAGCACCCTTTGGACAGGTTTACGCATGATCAAGGGGAAGTTTCCCCGCTCGTCCAACGAAGCCATGAGGGACCTCCTGCGATCGAATCCCACACTCCGGTCGACGTTGGAGAAGGCCAAGGAAGTCGCTACTACAGAGATCGACTGGCAAAATTTGGAAAAATGGATCGACACCGCGGTGAAAAGGAAACGAGATGAAATTGAGCTTTTATTCAACTCGTTACAGGCGCTGGGAATTGACACCTCAAGACTCTCTCTAGCGGACTTGGCCAATGAAGAAAATTTCATGGCGAGCATGTCGCCAAAAATTGTGTCAGTCATGGAGCGTCTTCAGGGTCCCAATTGGAAAAGGCTCATGAACCAGAGCTCTACAGCCCCCGAGGCTCCCAAGATGTCGTTGGACGTCGAGCAGTTTTGGAAGCTCTTATTGCAGCGTGTGGAAAAAGTCATGAGTCACTGGAACGCGTTGCGAGAAATTGACCTCGAGGCCTTTCGAAGCACCTGGACAAGCTTAACACCTCAGGACAGGAAGCAATGGCTCAAAGAGCACGCAGCCAAGCTTCCAGACACTCCCTGTGCTGGCATATACGCTTACCTCGATGACCTAAAGGGTCACAAAGCTTCTCAGTATCATTTCCTGTCGCTGAACATCGACGACCTAGCCGAGTACGACAACCTTCCTACACTACTTGCGTTGCGTAAGAAGTTGCACCCTCGCAAATTCCGCACGTCAGATGGCCGTCTCGTTCCTTTGGGTTCTCAGTTAGATGTATTTCGGGAGATTGCACTCTCAGGATTGCTTGTCTTCCCGGTTGTCGGCGACCCAGGCGAAGCAAATCCGAGGGGGTCCTCGTCGCGCAATGGAGCCGAGCCTCAGCAAGCTAAACCCGAGGCGAGCCAGAACTATACCGAGTCGGCCTATGGCATCTCATATCAACCGTGCGTAGAGGAAAACGGCGTTTCCCTGGCCTCAAATATCCACGAACAAACCCCTAGCATCGGTTTCTGGCAGTTGCACGCCCAAAGCCTCGTTTATGAAATCCTCTTGAAGTGTGCTCAAGACCTGTCCGAATACTACGCGAACAAGAAAACGGATTTCTCATCGTCAGATTCAATCAGTCACGGCAACGGACATCTTTCTGTCCTAGACCGGTCTGTCTGGCTACAATTCTCTGCCCCCCCAGATTGTATCCAGTTGGATGATCTGGTTCGCGTAGCGGAGGCTTCACTCGATGAAGCCAAGAGCGATTTGTGGTCTATGCGACAGGGCCCTGATGTGTGGCTGAACCGTGTAGACGAAACGCCGGCAAAACCTCACGGAAAGTTCTTGAACCTGTTGCGCACCGCATTCGGTCGCGTCGACATGCTCGAAGTGCTCAAAACACATCTCGAGGAGGCGAGCGCGAAAACCACCGGAATCGAACCAGCAGTCCCACTTGGAACCAACGACATACTGACAGCCATGACCTCTTTGTACGGCGTTCTTTCGACCTTGCTCAATGAACGGCTATCACGGCTACAAGAAGTCGGATGGCCGTCCTGGAACTCTGTCAGCCCAGCGCTCTCTCGTTTGCTTCCGATGTTGGCGGCGAACGATCCGATAATACGGGTCATGGGCTTATCCGAAGTCATGCGGACGGTCGACCGAGAAATCAACCAAAACGAACTGTCGATCCCTCTGCGGGTATCGCAGGCGCTGAGCGATCTCTCTTTGCTGATCGCCTGCCTGCAGCAGACGGGCAAACATTATTTCCACGTGTCAGATATGTTTCAACACGAACACTTGGTCAACGCTCTCGACGAAGAATGGAAGAATCAAGTTCGTCCCTGGTCCGCCATGGGTGATACCGTACTTGATGCGATGCGCAAAACCCCCGGGATCGACAACATCCTCAAGCCTAAGGATGTCGACACCGCGACGCAACATCGACAATTCTGGAACACTGTAGAAGTGCACATGGGGAAGGCATCCGAAGCCGACGAGACTCTCATGGCCGTATTGGACGAGATTCAAGTGAAAGCACCTTTGTACATGAGCTCGCCGGCAGCCACTGATCCACCAGCCAGCTCTATTGACCACAGTGCGCTCGAAGAACCTACTGCGACAAGTGTGAGACTGTCAAAAAAGAGGAAGACTCAAAACAGGGATGCCAAGCACTTGTGTTCTACGGCACCGCCCTCATCCGGTAGCCCCCCACAAGTTGTTCTGCCTTGCATCAAGCCGAAGAACGCCGATTTTTGGCGTGCGCTGTGTGATCGGTCTTCCAAGCAAACCTTTCATTGGAAGGGCTTATGTGACGCAATGGTCGGTATTGGATGTAGTATGGCTTCTCATGGTGGTTCGGCCACCCGTTTTGAACGGGAGGGTGGAAGCGGCCAAAAATTTGCCATCGTCTTCCATAAGCCCCATGGTGATGGAAGTGGTGAGAAAATCACACATGAACAAGCTTGGGCGTGGTGGCTGAGGAGGCTGAAGGAGAAGTTCACACTGGATCTTGAGGATACGTAGGGCGAGTATAGGGCAAGGATAATGTTGGTTTCGCTGGACTATGGATTTTTCACTGCTTCGTAATGTGTAGAAGGGAAGCGTCTCGAAGGTGCAGAATCCTGCATTTGGTAATTTTCCGTCAGGACCAGAACCATCGACGCCGGCGCCCGCTATCTCGCACTCCAAGGAAGTGGCTTTACATTCAGAACAAAATACTCCTCAGTACTTACTGGTATGCATCAACCAAAAGGGACTTCCGGTATTGGACCAGACCGAATGCAGTTCTTTCGGGAACGACCAAGACCTTTTCCAGCAAATCTTGGGAACCTAAGACAAGACATGAGGGATCAATCTTGACAATACTCTTGCTTTTCCCACCGTTGGTATGCGCAATGGTAAGCGAAGCGTTAGCTTTTTTCAGGCAGCATACTCCGGACTGCTTGGAATGGATGTTCTAATGACTTCAAAAGCCATCCGAGGCCAGTTTGTTCAAGATACGTACTGGCGACTTTGTTGAGGTGTTTTGACAGCATCACTCCTTTCATGTGCGTCACTGTCACTAGCGACCCCAAAATAAGTTCCAGATCGTTCCGATAAGACTATCTACTTACCCACAACATCTCAAAAGTAGGGAATTACCCCCTGCTTCCGAAGTGTCAGACGCGAAAAACTATTTGTACGATCCAGTGCCACCTGATGTTGCGGTTGACTCGATTCCACTATGGCATCTCATGAAACCCGGCCTCCAACATAGCGGCAAATACTGGATCGCAATGTTTCTGTTGGAACAACCCGTCGGAAACCCAAGGAGTAAGGGAGATAGAAGTGGCTAAAGCTACTTTCAGCCACAACCAGGGATCATAGGGAACTGCCGGCTATTCCTAGCCAATAGCATTACAGAGATCTCGCCGTACTTTAACGGCGATATCTAAGGCAGTTCGTGTATCACGAACTTCCTCCCTTCTACTCCTTGAGCAACTAGATACAACCAGAATTGAACTACTGCTTCACCCTTTGAATACCGTACATGTACCGTATTATATCACACCTGTGATACCAACACAAAGATTACCCCAGAGGAAATCTATGAGATGGCATATCAACTTGTTATGCCCTTCCAGCACCATATTATAATAGCACACCAAGCCTGGATCTAACAGCAGAATTGCTATATGCAGCAACCCTACAAAATTAAATCAGATCGTACTATAACTGGTTCCTTGGCCCACATCAATCCATCCTAATTTATTGTAGTACAAGACTGCGCGGTTATTTAGCTGGCTCAGGATCCATAATCATGGGCCTCTAATCCTGAAGGAAGGTATCGTTGGTATCACAAGATACTCGTACGGGTGGTTGAAAGGCCGTTGATATGGATGTGAGCCGCCGAGGTGGGTCACGTGTGATGGCATGTGATCTTGGATCGGCTCTTTCGGCGTCCGTGGATGCGTGGCATTCTGACAGTCTCTAAGCTTCGTTCCCTTCGACTTCCACTCGCCAAGATTACCCGTCGTCAATGTCTTCCGTTGACTGTTAATCAACGGCATTTTGAGGGTATGGTGGTCATGAGTTTACCTACAAACACCCGCCTATGGAGAGTTTACTCTGTAAAAGCAATAAAGGGTTCTTGCGTCTAATTTGTGCTACCTTCATCCGTTTCCCATCTAGTAATGGTTAATTTGAGATGATAGATCGTACTAGTGCGTCAGGAAGGGAGCATCTCAGATGCACTCTTCTGTCCTGGTGTCATGCCAAGTCGCAGTACTTGCCTCCCTCAGATTGAAGCAACTGCAGATGCCTAGGGCCATCCCCTGCCCGCGTAGACAAGCCAGACTTTAGCTCAGTTACTATGTACTATGGAATGGTTTGACAGATGAGATCCACCTGCTATTACTTCACGAATCTCGAACCAGGGTCATTGCCTAATTTCAGGGAAGTCACCATGGAGTACCTCTGGAGGGCAGGACACCCGCCCTCGATGTGGCCTTTCGACTTTTCGACGCTGCTCCTGCCATCCAAGAGATGGAGATAAAGGGGTGTGACGACAATTCTTTCTTCTCCCGAATCAAAGGCGAGTATACAAGCCTCAAAGAACTCCGACTTCCCGGTGCTATACTGTGCAACAACGAGGAAATCGAGTTCTTTTCTCAATTACCCGGGCTTGTTGTCTTCAAATATCGCTGGGGCTCTATACAAGGATTCGAAAGATATCAAGTCGCTACCCCAGCCAACATTTTGGAAGCTTTACAGCCCAAAAATCAACATTCACCGGCCTGCACCTTACTTTGGATAGAGGCACTCCACCGGGCGACCTAGGTACAATTGGCTCCTTGGCCAACTTCTCGGCCTTGGAAAAGGTCTCTATTGATGCGCAATTCATCGAAGATGTTTCTCTCTTCGTCGATGCCCTTCCACGCTCAGTCACCAAGCTCGCCATCATCAGTGATAGAGACGGATTTTGTGAAGCGTGGAAGAAAATTAAGTTGGAGCGTGCGATTGCTGTCGAGCATATCGGCTGCAAATTAGACTGCTTTTCTGGTGTTGAGAAATTCCTGCAGAGTTCGTACCTTCAAGCTAAGTTGTAAGAATTGAGGAAAGTTGCTCGGAGGAGCCGCAACTGATTGGCACCATGTGCATATACTGCGTTGAATCATATGACTTCTTTGTTCAGCTGTCGGGTGACCCATGGTACTTGGTGACTGTCTCAATCTGGGCTGGTGGCATCCACCATTGGCTTTGAACAGCACGGACCCATCCCAAGGCAACATTGGGCCTCGTGCTACTCCTCAGCATCAGCCCATCCGTCTCGATGCGGCCAGCGGTGCAACCTTCATTATACTAGTAGGTGTAGTGACCGACCAGATCCCTGTGAAAGCATGCGTCAGAAGAGACAGCAACAAGAGACGCTAATCAGGGGGTTTTTCTCACTTAGTTGTCACATTCTTCCAATCGCCGAATGCCTTGGCTGCCCGAAGAGTACAGATGGCAATCTGCAGTGAGAGTGTCGTTGGCGGACGAGCGTCTGATTGGCTGAGATGGAGGAGACCTGACCCCTGTTCTGCATGGAGCCAATGGCTTCGGTTGTGCCTGTGTAGCGCTGGTGTACTTCTCGACCCGCCTCTGGTACTCTAGGTATCCTTGGACAGTGGTACGTCGACCACGCCTGCAGCCCACTCGCCGCACAGGCCATGTTCAACGGACCAGTCATCTCCCCAGCCCCTGCACGGCTCAAGTTCTTCGAGGCCATGACTGTTGGACGAGCTGCGTCGTGGAACACCGCTCCCTATCGCCTAATTCATTGACATGCACCTCCCGCCCGGCAGGGGCATCCAAACGGTTTGTCTGATTACCCTGGACCAGCCACCGGATAGCCGCTAATTTGGAATGAATGCGCTCCACCCTCCAACACCGAGTAGGATTTTCAGGGCATGGCGCTCGCAATACGCCAGGATAGAGCAAGCACTCCACATCAACAAACAACGCAGGATTGCACATAAGAGCGGCTTGAACTCGCCCGAATATCATTACACTCTGACCTGTAAACAGAAGCCAAGAATTATTTACACGTCGACAGTCTTTTGACCTCTATCATCCTCATTCCTTCTCGTCTCCAGGCCCACTTAGCTTGTTCATTTGGTGTCCTCGTCGCCTACGATGTCCCCCCCCATGAGCCAGCCGGATACGAGGAAGTTATTTGAACCCATCTACAAGGATCTCATGGTCCTAGTACACACGATCGGCACCTTACGCCAGCCTCACGATATTCGCGGCGCTGTCATCGACGACATCTGTCGGAAGACCCACCAAATCTACTTATTAATGCGTCAGTTGGAAAACACCATCAGCGCCCTTCCATCCACATTGTCCCAACCTACAACGGAAGTTTCAGACCATCAGCCCATAAGCCCTACTCTTCCTGGTTGTTCGGCTGATAAGCCTTCTGACGCCGGCGACGTGAAGAACACCGTTCCAGTCGAAAAGATGAAGGGAACGTCGCAGCAACAACACAAAAGTATGCCGTCAGAGGATGAAACGCCATTGGGGAGGGACACAATGAGTTTGTCAAATATATTGGGATAGGGCGGCGCGATTGGCCTCTGTCCTTTAAACAGATCGGAGCAGGAAAAACATGGGACATGCGGAGAGAGTTTCTCCGATCCGAGCAACTCCAGTATAAGATAGGGCAGATCGAGGTTGCTTAGATACGAAATCATCAGTGAACTTTTCCTCTTACTTTTCCGGACCTACCTTTATGGCCGATCGGACCTAGAGCCTTTCCCATGATTTCCAATCAGACGTGATAACACAAGACGATCGGGAGAGTCACTCCTCTGATCGGAGCAACACTTACACTGATATGGAAACGTATGTTCCTCCGATTGGAGCAAGCCGACCTCTGATCGGAGGAATCCTCTTGGCTTGTGTTGTCTGTGAGGTTGTTGGTGTTTCTCTCTAGATCACCGCACCGCACAGGCCCTTCTAGCCTACGCACTTTCGATATTATTGAGTGAAAAAGAGACTTCGGCCATGTATTAGCAGCAATATCAAATATAGGCAGGTAGCCCTTTTAGAAGAGTGTAGCAAATCCTATTACCCTGGCCAGCTTGTAAGCTCCAGTCCCCACCCAACGCATATACTAATGAGCAGGATATTAGAGGATTAAGTCAAAGTCCTTTGGAGAAGGGCACCTATGGCCGAGTTAGTCAAACAATTATGGAGGAACGTCGGTTTTGCTGTGGCGCCACCCCGCTATGAATCAAGGAGTGTTTACAGTGTGGTCCTCGATTCTTACGTAAGGCTTTCACGAGGACACCTTGCTACTGTGTGATGTTCGTCGGGATGGATCGGATAAGGGTTCCCACATGAGAGGCACACGGACGATAGTATTATGAATACCGGGCATTGGTCGGTAGTATGTACCGTCTTGTAGGACTGATCAACTTTTATCATTTGCCAACAATAACGCTATGGCTAGCAGTTCGGCAGCGTCTTGGAAACTGCCGACTGCCGTCCAGTTCATCGACAAGCACCTTCCACAACCACCTGGCAGTAGCATCCAATCTTGAGTCGCCAGCCAGCCGCGATTAGCCAGCGCCAATAAGCGTACATTTGCGTAAGCTTCATCGAGTGTTGGTATCACAGGTGGGATATCCTCATTCAGGCAGCGGACAGCAAATGCGTGAAGGTTGTGTGGTTTGTGTTGGGTTGGGTTGTTATGCAGTCTATCTATCGCGCTGCTTCTAAGGTGAAATGGGGCTGGGTTATTTTGACTTCAAGCATGGAACGCGTGAAGTCAGGCAAGCATTATTGTGCTAGGGATTAGCGGAAACGCTCGATGACGACAAAGACGTCGAGGTTCAACACAGCCACATTATATAGTCCTGGTTACAGTATGCGTGATAATGGAAAGATAAGATGAATCCTCATGTCAATGCCAATCAATGGTAATCATCAGCCTATCAGCCAGCGCCATCAGATTGGTCTTTTTCTTTTTCTTCCTTCAAGCACCTGGCGTGATCGAGTTGGCCTTGCCTTAATTTGGCTAGTAAGCATGTCAGTTCTGATGAAAATAGTACTCAAAAGCAACAGTGCCTGCTCACCAATCGTTTTACACTGCTCCTTATGCTTCTCGGTGACCCATGAGTACGTAATGGCGCGCTCGGGGTGCATGTGTAACAACCCCAAGCTGTGTCCCTTTTGCCTGCGCACTTCCACGCTTACTGTCTTTGGATTGTGATCCTGGTCGAATACCAAGCGCCCATTTGAGTCTGTGACGGGAACCTGTTGATATTGACGGTAGTAAACAGCTTGGATTCCCTGTAGAACACGACAGGCGCCGTCGCCAGCATCGTTGGGGAACATTTCTTGGTATTCCTCGTGAACTTTCGGCCACTTTAACCCGCAGTCAACGCGACGGTACGTGATAAAGTCGCGCTTCTCGGTGTTGTAACTTGGACGGTTTGGTCGGCCCAAAGAAGTAGTGGCTCTGGGAGTCGGAGGAAGGGTGCGGGCGTGAATTACCGGCGCTGTTGGGATATGTGAGTCCGGCGGCGAGAGGCTGGACCTAGTTTCCTCTGCCCACTTGAGCTTGTCACTGCCGCATTGGAGCAGTATTCTCTCTGTGTTGGTCCGTTTCACTCTGTCTATCCCTTCCCCATCGACCGTTTGGACAGTGACCAAGTCTGCAAATCGCGCGTCGGTGTTGTAATCTCTAACACGGACCTCCTCTGCGGGCAGTGGAAAGAGACTAGCGTTTTCCTGCGTTACGTGTTCGATGTGTATGCCGTGCTCGCGTTCTATCATTCGCTTCCCAACGGTATGGATTCTGGCATAGGTCGTCGGCTTCTTCTGCGCAAGCTTCTCAAGGACAAGCCAGGCGTTATATCGTATGTCCAGCCAGCGACACTTGAGGATGACAAACTCGAGGAGCGTCAAATAGCTGCTCTTGTTGAAGTCGAACTCATAATTCGTGCGTCCAAGCGCCTCGGGGCAGTTGTCCAGGATTGACTTGGCGAGCGTGATGACCTCCTTGAACATGTCCTTAAAACAGTCGTACGCAGACTCATCATGAAAGCGACAGACGTTGATGCAGATCTTGGCCGTCCAGTACTTCATCTCAGTCTCCATCCAGCTGAGGCTGTCATGCTGCGATGAAGGTCGGCGGGTGCAGTTCGAACAGGCCAACTCCGTATGCCACTGATCAAAGGATGCACAGATCCGCTTCTGTTCCTCTGATATAATCAGATCATGTGGAGTGAGTCGTGAGTCCCTTCGCATTTCTGGGCCCAGTAACCGGATGTATTGGATGGCTTCAAGTATTGTCTGGTCGATGCGATAATTGATACGTTCGATTCTGCTCACCATATCGAGCGTACTATTATTCGTTTGGTTACCCTCCTGGTTCTGCTGCTGCTGCTTCTGTATATAGGAAGCACGTTGAACCATGACTCCCTTGGACTCAGAGTCACCAAGAGGCTGTTGCATGGTCTTTGTGCTTGGGTCTGAGTAGCTTTTTCCATTGCAATACTTGCGTTTGTGTAATATGAGACTTCTTTCTTTTGCGAATGGTGCCTTGCAGCTTTCGCACTTAAAGGGTCCGACGTGTATGGTTTTAAAATGGATATTAACTTGATCTTTTCGTGTGAATGACGCCGTGCACAATCTGCACGGGAAGCGAGATTCTTTGTTGTGTGGGGTACGTTCATGCCTGCCACGGTCATTCTTTCTCTTAAATCGTGCGCCGCAAGTTTTGCACTTGAAGGGGTTTTTTGCGCTGTGGGTGGTTTCATGGCTCTCAAGACCAGCGCTTTTCTCGAATCTTTGGCCGCAAGTTTCGCACTTGAAGGGTTTTTCTGTGCTGTGGGTGATTTCATGGCTCTCAAGACCAGCGCTTTTCTCGAATCTTTGGCCGCAAGTTTCGCACTTGAAGGGTTTTTCTGTGCTGTGGGTGATTTCATGGCTCTCAATACCAGCTCTTTTCTCGAATCTTTGGCCGCAAGTTTCGCACTTGAAGTGGCATTTATGTTCAACAAGATTCTCTTGCTGGCTGAGCACTTGGTGACAGGCTTTGCACTTGAGGGGATAATGCCGCATTTTTCTTGAAGATAACCCCAGCATAGGGTAGCATCTCTTTACAGCTGGCTTCCTCGTGTAGCTATATAACGTCGATGTTAAAATTACACGGTTAGAGAGAGGGTGTAGGTGGTTATGTACCTAAATGCCTTACCTTGTTGTATGGCTATTGTACCTTTGGCCAGGAGAACATGCGGATGTCACGTTGAAATAAACAATACTTGGCCTGGGAATGTTGGGGAAGTGGTAGTTCGCTGTTATATAAGAGAGATGTATAAGAGATAGGAGAGCAAGGCACAAGAATAATATTCACAATAAATACCATCGTTTAGCGGCCGGCACATGCATAAATCGCCGCTTATGCGCGCCGGACCCTCACTTTATCAGACTGGCACCTCCACGACTAGTCCAGTGGAGCCTATCCATATCCAAGGCACCGGCTATCCCGCGATTGGTCGAGAACGACCAGGGGATACCTTGGCACTATTACACGTAGAGAGTTGCGCTCTGTTTGCGCTTCCTGATGGACATCTTGTGGGCACTCATGGGGGACTCTGTGATTCTCTTCGTTCTGCCCCGTCTCTTCTGTTGTATGCCTCCGTCTTTCCCTCCAGTCAGAGCCCCTAAAAAAGGCGGCTTTTTTTATCCAAATCACAGCCGCTGATCGATCTACGACATTAACAAGCGGTATGCTTGGTTCTCGTAGCAATCAAGGCGGAACCTGGCAGGAACGTCTAGAAGGTGAGCATCTTCACATGCTGCTGGATAGGAGAAGACTCATCACCGCCTCACGCAGATGCCTGCGGTGAGGCTAATATTCTGCCCCCTGTGTCCAGATTGTTTCTGACTGACGCGGTATGCTTTCCACCGTGTCCTAGTGTTCTCAAAACTCGCATTACTTCAACAGGTGGCCGCACGGCCTGGTCCAGTCGAGTAACGGTCCATGGACGCACCCTCTCGGCGCGGTTCTGGTATGATGGAAAGAATATGAACAATGCAAAAGAGGACGCTATGGAGATGGCACTGAACTACTTGTCTGGCTCCAGCCCCGGTCAAGCAAGCATTGAGGTACTCAATGATTAGGCAATGGAAACACGACGATCCTCTCCAGCCCGAGTACGTTGCGGCCTCGTTCGACGCCGTGGGTCAGCATCCACTGTGCCACCGTCTGGTCTGCGTGAGCAGTTCAAAGGGGTAAGACGGCACTTCGAGCTGCATTAACGACTGAAGACTTGCAGGCTGTGTAGGATAACTAACCTGTATAACCGGGCAGGCGGAGCATGAATAGGCCTAAATGGTATTTTTCTACAGTCAAGCCCGTTAACCTCGAGGGTCCCCCTTCATCTGTCTATCCAGGGCGGCCCATTCCCCTTCCACCTTGTGGCCAGATAGCTGGTAGTTCCCTTGTGCATCCTTGCCCAGAATGATGATTCCATCGGTGAAGTTGTATGGTTCCTGAAGCGTCGACGACGAACCCCGACGCCCCACTTCTCCCTGTTGTTGGCTCAAGGCCAGCCGCCCCCAAGCTCCCCCCTATGCTCTGTGTTCTGTGTTCATGCCTTCTGTTGAGGAATATTGTCCTCCTGTCTGATTAAAACTTACTTATAGCCTTAGTTTTAATATTTTTAATAATAGATATTTATTTACCTAAAGTAAAATACACTAGGCCTGGACAATCTTACTAGTGTTAAGATATATTATAGGAGATAGTAGGTCTTAAATCTTTTGTTTACGGCAGTGGCCTTGACAATATCGCTCTTGCGCCGTTCTGCACGGTCAAAGGCTGCCTCGTTCCGAAGAAAGACTGCTAGAGGAGCGATGCTGGTTTGAATACCTTTAATAGATAGAAAAAAGGAAGACGCGATGTAGAAGAAGAGTGATAGAATACAGTTCGGAGAGCTGGACTAAGATGCTGAAACCGAGGGACCGGAGTGGCAACCCGTGGTTGACTAGATAAAATTGTTACACCAATTCGAAAGATTCGTTCCAGTTCGCATGCCGCACCTCCTAGCCCAAGGTATTACCCCCCCTCCATTCTGTGTTTCCGCCATTTGATGGCGTACTGTTATCATCCATCTAGACTTTCCGAGATCATGCTGTAGCCTGTCGCCTTGCGCGAGGGTGTACGGATTGCCCTTCCCATCAAGTCCGCGAGCAACGAAAAGACAATTCCATCTCAGCACCAACCTCCTGACCACCCAGCGAGCGATACAACCAGAAAATTTGACGCCAAACGACCCGTGTTGCCAATATCACAGATGCCTCGCCGGGAATGTACACCCCAACCCATAGTGATCCCGTTCCCTATCACTCCATTCGCACAATGAGCCGCTTTCGCTCTGGGCCACTCACGACGAGCGCCCCGAGTAACGAGCACAATTTCCATCATTCTGAGATGAACTACCTTCTGTCAATATCAAGCTGTGGCCGAGTAGTGCTGCAAAGGCTGTGTATGGCCTCGTCCTTTTGCGTTAGCCTGATTCATGCGCGTCAAGAGTCAAGAGTTGTCCATGGTAGTCAGGGAGATCGAAACGACACAGACAGTTCTATTTGGCAGTCAATCGTGTCTTGATCTAGACTCTAAGGTACATAAGGCAGCAATCCCCTCGTTGATCCATTAGGGGTACCTGGCACTTGTCCCGACTCCAAGTCTCCGGGCGGTAATTGACCCAAATCATTAGGTGGCAACTGGCAGATTTCGCTGTGGCTGTTGATCGGGCCTGTCGATGGACACTTGTCCATGAAGAACTTGCGTACAGCAGGCAGGCAGGCAAAGATCACGTGGAGGTTCATTACGAGGAAGCTGTTATCGGTCAGAGCGTGCTGCGGCTTTCGGTGACTATGACGTACGAAATCATGTTGGCTAGAGCAGCGTCCCATGTGAAGTCGGAGCTGTCTCGGAGCTGCAGAAGAAGGACGAGGCGCACAGCGGATACACTGGCCGTTCTGGAATGCCGGTTAGTTGTCGTGCGCATCAAAAAGAAGACCAGCATACATCAAACCCAGGCTAAAGGATCCTAAGACAAGAAGCTTATCCTTGAAGAGCATCTGAAGTTTGAATACTGGGAGTATGGGCAAGACGACCAAGACGATGTCTACGACGATGTTGAAGGAAGCCGTGGCAACAAGCAGGACGAAGACGTCGAGGGACGAGTTTCGAAGGCGGGCGAGAAACAACGCGGTCATGATGAGGGTTGCGGCGGATACAATCGCCATCGAGGATATCACGACCTCGAATACCCAGTCGATGGATTCAAAAATACGCCTGTACAAGAACAGGACAGAGATTTGTGCACAGCCGATGGACAATATAAACATCGCCGCTGCGACGTAGCTGATCTGGAACGGCTTGTCAGTGACTAGCTCGGCCGGCATGGGCGATGGACACACCTCGCTGTAGATCTTGAAGTTCTCGGCCGATATATCATCGTGATGGTAGCATAGGGTCTTCAGCGCAACGGCGTCTGGAACAGTAAGCATCTGTTTTCTGAGCAGGATAGTAAGACTCACCTAGCATCAAGATCTGCATGGCGGCGGAGAAAACCTGACGGCTCGTCAGTCCTGCCGAGATAGCACAGCGAGCGCACTCACCCCCGAAAGCAACACGAAGACTGTCCGAATGTCAGCAACGCCGTCCGTGATGTCGTCTGTCTGCGTGACACTTACAATCATCCCATCCAAGACCCGGGGAACGGTATCGGTGGACAAGCCGCAGGGCAAGGAACGGAGTGGAAATGAGTAAACCGATCCAAGAGACGTAGCAGTTCGCTTGGACCAAGTTGCCTGACGGGGATGGGACGCTCCTGACGGCCATAGTTTCAATCCACAGCATGCTTCCTGGTGTCCGCTGTCGCCCCGAGGAAAACGCAAGGACGGCAACTCTTATATGCTAGCTACGTCTCGGCCGGGAGGTGAGCCTACACCAGTTCCGTGCAGTCGGCGACTGGGACGTCGACGGGGGTTCTTGACAATGGTTGCGCCCTGGCGTGGGCCATGTCTGACCCGATCGGCCGCACTGTTCTTTCTCGCTTCGAAGCATGAATGCACCCAGCCCTTGTCTGTTGCAAAGATCCTCGATACCCGACACATTCATGCAAGGCAGAATCCCTTTGACGTGCCGTCCGACTTGCTTGGTTGGGACCGCGTAGGAAGCACTCGAGTATCACACGATGGCCTCGAGTTCACACCAGGTGCGGCACTTGAGTGGGCAGCCGGAGCAGGATAGTGGTATACTATTGCCGACGCTCTCTTGACTGCTCGCCAACCTCGTCCTCTGGCAGATTGGCACCTTAACCACCGCCTGTCGATGCCAATCTCGCTGGACCTAGGGCTCTGCTACCAGCCATACCCCGGCGCGCGAGTATCCCGGCCCAGAGCCAACGTCCGTTCTTAGACCGGTCCCCGAACCCGCCGACCACCAACACACAGCGTGCGATGAACAGGTGACGTGGGCGGGGGCGTTGTGATTGGCCAGCGTCCGACGTCCCATCTGGACTAGCGCGCCGGGAGCAACAGCATCTCGCCGCGGTGATTGGCAGACACCGACAGGGGCGACTCGACGGTCTATCGCGTCTAATCTCGGGTCTGGGCGTCGCGAGCTGTACCGTCTGGTGCCGCCGGCGGGGAACACTCCACGGGGCTTGGGGGTGGCTCCAAAGCTCGGCGCACCCCAAGGTCGCGGTACCTTTCACTGCAGCCACGCCAGCGGGTGCTTGCCTGGGCCCCTGATGAGATGCACCCTGGTCCGAGCCACTTTCGTCCGCCGGGGGCACAAACGTTACAGTAGCCCTGGTGCGACCCACCTGGGGGTGGACAATCAGCCCTCTAGGGTTGGAGAACACCGGCCCCGGTTTTGGCCTGCCGTGGAGGGTGCGCGACGCAGCGGTCACCTTGGCCAACATCGGCGACTGAGGCGAATGGTGCGGCCAAGGACAAGGGCTTGTCACCGTGGTTATCTCAACTCGGTTGATATCACTACAGGGGAGCCCTGGTCATCGTGTTCCACGATTTACTCGCAAGTGCATGCCTTGAGGCATATGGCAACAATCATCATCTCATTATGCTACCTGGCACATCCATCGTACTAACAGCCAAGCACCCCAAGGGATGTATTTCCCTCCCTGCTTTCTCATCGCTATATCGTCAGTAAACCTATTGGGGCTGTGACTGCACAGAACATACCCATTACGCAACTGCGGCCGTCATGATGCCGCATGAGCCATTCCCATCCCAGTCTATGGTTAAGACAGCCGGGGCACCCAGTTGGAGGAGATGTAGAGTCCAGGGAAGTCAGGTATAGAAGCTTTATGGTAATCATCGATCTATGGTTGTATCCCAGCTTCTTTGCCAGATTCGTTCACACCCGTACCAATATGTGCATTATCCAATCAATGTATCCAGCTCTCCTACGTGTCCAAACCTCACGGTAACTACATATGCTTACATGTAAGGAGTATACCAGCCGTCACATCCGCGATCGAAGTATTGATCAGTCAAGCCGTCGTATATAAGGCTGCTTGCGATTGAGGACTGGTCCATGTCGGTGTCATACACCTCGTAGTCGTGCCGGTGGTATTGCTGCTGCTGTTGCGTGTACTGCTCTGGGGGAGGGAGTTGTCTCGAGCTATACACTGCCAGACTGTCAGGACTTCAGACGTCCTTTAAGAGCGGAGGCGCCGCTTTAGGCTTCGTCACACGGTTGCTGACCCTGCGGTCCTTGCCGCGGCCCTTGATGCCCTTGTTGCTGTTCTTGTAGAGGTTGGCGAAGTACCAATACGTCTCTATCTGATCGTCGGACAGGGCGTCAACATCGGCAATAGACACAATCCAGTCCGTCATCTCCATGAGAGTCTTCTCGTGGTATTTGTTGTCACGTAAGAAAACGATACCGTTAGTTACGTGGGCAGTAACTAAGGCTTATATATCGTGACATTTGTTCTGATGGTTCTGTAATGCAACGGATTAGGTTGAGTAGCCCACACACGAAACGACGCGTACCTTGAGATTTCCTCTCTGAGTGAACATCCTATTGCAGTCATCCAGCTTGCAGACGAACGGCTTGGCGTTGGTGTGTGTCGCCATGTGCGTCTGGAGGTTTCCGCGCTGGGCAAATACCTTGCTGCACTGCTCGCATCGGAATGATTTCTCGCCGGTGTGACGACGCATGTAAGACTTTCGACCCATTAGTTGAATTTACTGAAGCGTATAGATGGCTGCCTACCTAGAGGTTGCCTAACTGCGAGAATGTGTCTCCGCAGCGGGGCCAGTTGCATTGCTGGAATACGTCGAAGTCCCCCCAACCAATTTATCACGTTAGTGACGCGTTCTCGTCAATACAGGCTGGCTTTCTTAATGTCAGGGGCAAGCAGGATTCAGGAGAACACCAGTCGGATCATCCGCGGTATCATCACTCCTTTAGCCATTCCCCATGCCGAAGGCAATATAAAGCTCGCGTGTGGCCTGAATATCTATGTTATGATAACAACTGCCTCTAAATCCTGGAACTACAGCTGATTTTGTCGACAACCACCATGGCTCTGACAATTGTCCTGGGTAGCGTCACCATGACGGGGGTAACCGTAATCAGCACGCAGCATCAAGGCAAGTCCCCCCCATGCCGTTACACATAGCACACGTTATTTACGTATATGGGCTAATACATCGAAGGGAATGATTGCTCAGTTGGAGCAGTCGCGGCGGGAGAGAAAGCAGCCGCGGCGGGAAGGAGGGCAGCCGCAGTGGCTCAGAAAGCCGCCTCTGAAGGGCCAGTGCAGAGACGTGACGGCGTGCGATTTGAAGTCCTGGCGAGCGCTACGTACGTTTTATAGGTGTGAAATTGAGGAATCGAACTTGCAGCGAGGGATGTTTTGGAGTTAGACAGATTGCAAGACCCGCTCCACCAACTATCCGTATCCTGCACACTCCAACTTAGGTTCAAGAAGTCGGTGCAGATTGACTTTGGGATTACATGCACAATTGTACTCTCTTTTAATAAACTGCAGGTGGGGGAAAAAGTAATGTCTCAAGAAAGAGGCAATCAAGAGAAGCAGAGGAGGATTGGACGCTATAACAGGTAATAAACGAAAGGGAAAACAATTGCTTTTACTGACCCTATGGTTGAACCCGTCACTATGTCTGGAGAGGCGCACGTGATGAAGGGATTGTTGTCGACTGAATGCAAGCCAACCAGTTTGGATTTCCGAGATCTGACTACCCGTCATATCCACTGAAACGAGCCAGCAGGACCAAGGTTGACTGACGAGGGAGAAAGAGCGTTGATGTCAGGGAAAAGATTGCTGCAGGACAACCTACCTTATCGTGGAGGTGGGAAAGAAACCATTCGGAAGGGCCAGGTTTGCGGTTAACAGGCCTGAACTGGTTGTCAATGGCCAATAGGGGCCCACGCGGCGTAGCATGAGGCCAATATAGCGTCAGGAACTCGTTTGTTGATGTTCCCCGACCTGCAGCACGTCTGTATCCTAGTCGGACGGCCGATGGATCTCGCTCAGCTAGAACTTCGATCGTCTCTTTACGGCAAGCAGATCAGAGGAGGATTGAGATGGCCGAAAGGAAAGACCATTGCTTTTGCTGAACCCATGGTTGAGCGCGTCGCTCTGTCTGGGGTGGCGCCCATAAATGGAGACGATTGTTACCGACTGATGCAAGCCGACCAAGCTGGATTTCTGAGATCTGAGCGTTCATCATATGCAATCAGGGTTGGCTCATGAGGAAAAGAAAGCGTTGATGCTCAGGGGGGAGGCTTGCTGCAGGTCAACCCCGTCATGGCGGGAGGAAAGAGCGATGCAGCTTTGCAAGCCCAGTGAGCTTCCTTGCCTGATGTAGCGCCAGGGCCTTGTTGCTCATTGTTCCTCAGACTCGGCCTGCATCCCGGGTGGACGGCCTTCGGGTCTCTCTCACCTGGGGGGTCCAATCGCCTGTCTGGCGTAGACTGAATGATCGGGAGTTCAACGCTGTAATGAAGGCAAAATAAGATGTGAGAAGCATGTGGCAGATGACAACGATCAATTGAGGGGAAGGGCCAGTTCATGCACCCATCAGAAAAGATACGCATTAATGCTGACAGCATTGATTGACGCGGCACCGAAAAAATCCAGCAGGCATTATCACTGATTTGGTGCCTGTAGGATACTGCTCAGTCAACAAATAAATTAACGAGAAAGGCTGCACATTCGTTATGCTGATCGAGAGAATAAATCATTCCTGTGCCGTACTGTATACACACACACACAATTTATTACGCCCGGCGGCAAAGCCGAAAGGGCAGCTAAAGCTGACCGTACTGTATAGCTCTTGTGTAAATTGTAATTGGTAGGTATGTACAGGGGACGAAGGCTTATCATGCGGGCCGTCACGTGAAGTCAGCGATGCTCCGTACCATAACAAACCAACCCCGAGACCAAACCATCCACATACCACCTTCTTTCTCCACAGTGACACTATGGAAGCGACGACACACGACACATCCGATGAGGACGAAAAAATACGTGACCTGGAAACACAGGTCGCGAAACTAAAATCAAGAAAAACAGAAAAACAGAAGGCACGCGGTAGCCTGAACGTCCTCAAGGAGAGGTTGCAAAACAGAGATAATACCCGAATAAAACACACCTGCGGCGACTTGTTGCCATACCGATATGCTGAGAATCCTGAAATTCCCCTCAAATCGTTATCAATCGATGCCTTCGTTGGCATAACGAAATACCTCACGAAGACCGAAATCGAAAATCTGGCCAAGCATGAAGCATCGCTCTCAGCAGCTGTTGAGGCGATGGGTGTCAACAATACAGACTTCCCTCCGCACTGGTACAAATGTTATGTGGAGTGGAAAAAGACATCCCCAGAATTCGCTCTCAAATTCTTGAAGGGTAAGTCCCATCTCATACTAGGATGTCTTTGTCTTAATTGGTATTTCAGAAGTTTCCCAAACCCTCATAGAATTGCATGAGCACGAGCTGCAAGTCAACAATCAAGCGCGGGCCACTATGAGTGAGTCGAACTCTATCGGTCAGCAAGCCCGGAAAAGGCACCATACCGATACGGCGCAGATGAGTTCAATCGAGTCGCAGACACGAAAGAGACAGTGTGTCAGGATTATGAGTACAGACACCTCCCATATTTCGAATCATCCTCTAAACGACGCCGAATCGAGTTCGCACAATATCATAGTGTCTCCAGGCGACAGCCTTGGTTCAGCACCCACAATACCGGGGGCGCAAGACTGTTTACTAGAGCCCCAAGGGCCGCTGTGCGTTGGAGAAGCGAATCATTCAACTCAACCTATGGACTTGGGCTCTCCTACCAGTTTCGAATATACCCTGACCTATTTCCACAAGGCAGAATTTCCGAGATGGTTTTGTCCCGTTTTCATCAACCGAATGGAAGGCATACCAACATGGGGGAAAGATAGAAGCACAGGTTGCGCAAGGGCTCATGTGTACCAGGATTCTATTGAGTTTGTGTTTGATTGGCCATATCCCGAGGCACCTTCCAACGAAGACGTTTTCAAAAACTCGGCTTGGGGGGAAGTGAAAATCAAACATGTCACCCAGTTATCCATTCACGTGCCCTACCAGCAGGGACAACAAGTTGTACAGAGCTTAATATTCCCAACTCCTACGTCTCAGAAGCAGACTCAGTAGTAAATTTCACCGTCATTTCAAACACCTTGACCAGAGTTCCTGCCCGTATCAATCTACTCCCTCCATTCTCCAACTCATCATCAAGGGTTTCACTACCAATCGTTATTTTCCCCCGAGCGGGAGCGCTACGTTGCATCCAATGTAATTTCATTTCTTTCTCGAATTCGAATGTAGAAAAGGCGATTAGACCGTAGGTTCCTTCTTTTGCATTGTTGATCTAGTCTGAAGTCAGCTCTGGGTCTGTCGTTACGGGTAATCATGACTGCACCTACCGCTGACATGGCGGATTGCTTATTAAATCACGCCGCGCGATGACGTTGTGAGGAAGCCGACGATACTTGCTCCTGATGGGAGGCAGGATGTGTCCGATACTGCGTAGATTCTGTTCTCAGCCGTCCACTTGACATTTTGACGCTGTATATGAGTACAGTGGGCACATTCTCGTTCGGAGTCACAGGGAGTGCATCGTGGTCAGGCACCGAGAAGTGCTATGAGGAGATGTGGCCCAACTGAAAGGAGGGGTCCGGCGGGGTATCGAATCAACACTCAGTGCTGGAATTTAGTTTATCCGAAACGCCTGTGGAGACCTGTCGAAGAGACAACACTCTCTTTGCCGGATCCTAGCTGATTGATTGGGTGCCCTTATTGCAAGGCGGTCTCTCTTAAGGTCGTTGTTCAAAGTCATCTCCAGCCAATGAGACTGCTTCCCGCCCAAAGGGCAAATTATTGCGTCGCCTCTTCCACTAATAGCCTCCTACGTGGAAAGATACGGAGACAGAAATTTCTCAAGGCCAATTAGAGTACTCCGTACAGATGGCAATAACACTTCTTCCAGTTGATGGTGTGGAGAGAGGAATTTCTCAAGACCAATTAGAATGCAGATGACAATGCCACCTCTTCTGGTTGATGGTGTGGAGAGAGGAATTGCTCAAGACCAATTAGAGTGCAGATGGCAATGCCAACTCTTCTTCTGGTTGATGGTGTGGAGAGAGAAATTGCTCAAGACCAATTAGAATGCAGATGACAATGCCACCTCTTCTGGTTGATGGTGTGGAGAGAGGAATTGCTCAAGACCAATTAGAGTGCAGATGGCAATGCCAACTCTTCTTCTGGTTGATGGTGTGGAGAGAGAAATTGCTCAAGACCAATTAGAATGCAGATGACAATGCCACCTCTTCTGGTTGATGGTGTGGAGAGGAATTTCTCAAGACCAATTAGAGTGCAAATTGGCGCGCTTCCTCCGGTATCTGTAGAGTTTTGTGTCAGATAAACGCAAAGTGGCAATAACACAGCTTTTACAATTCGGCCAGCAAAGATCCGTCTTAGTAGCCAGTGTTAAAGATTAACTGGTCCTCGCGAAATTGATTAGTTGCATTGAGGCTGCATACTTAGCCTTGTAAGCGCTCCATGAATGGGAACATCAACATTTGGCTTAGTGGTATCTGAAATATGTTCCTCCATGGGTTCCTGACGTGTTTATGGCTTTCTTGGTCCATACGAGGTCTGCAAAAGTAACACGGCTCTGGCTATCACTGTTCCAGAAAGTGCAGTCAACCGACAACAGAGGACGTTGCATTTATCAGAGCTAGTGTCAGGATCCTAGTAGCCAACCTTGGTCTCGAGGGTGTTACATCAAACCGCCATAATGTTAGTAGTCACATAATAGGTTAAATAAGGACCATATGTCTGCAGACAACAAGGCTTGCTGCCGTCTCCAAGCTCCATGCTAAAGCCTAAGAGCGCGTGGAGTGCGAGAAAGCTAGCTTTAACCCGACTGAGAGGAAGCAGGCTTCTACAATATGCGGCACTCATATTCAATAAGTCCCTCCGGTGTTGCTGCTGTTGTCATTGTCGGTACCATGGTGAAGGTGGCCCATATCGGGCGTCCTCTAGCATCATGAATGGGAACTAATCCTTGTTGAATACAAAGCCACCACAGTCAGCTCGAACTCAGAATGAGACATGTTGGACAATTGATTAGGTTTTCAACCGGTGTGGTTGCATTGAGACCGCATATTCAACCTTGCAAGCGCAACATGAAGGGGGATATTGGCCTTTGGCTTGGTTGGAATCTGAACAAGGTTCCTGAAGTGTTCATGGCGTTCCGATGGTCCTTTGAAGGCAGACGACAACCCGGCTGTATTCGTCACTGCTCCGGATAGAGCAGTTTACGTACCATTGGTAGGGTCCCAGCATGGTGAAGCCCACAACAAAGGACATTGCATATGTTTGAGCCAAGGTCGAAATCCTAATGGCCTCATGCATGGTGATCAGGCGGGAGCATATGTGAACCGTCGAGATGACCATTACTGAGGGTGCCTGCAGACTGCCAACCTCTCATGTTCAAACCTTGCTTCTGTATCTTAGCCGAGCCGTAAAGAATGTCGCATCGAAACGCCACGGTGTTGAGCGGCCGCATAATAGGTCTAACCGTGAACTGTATGTCTTCAGACAACGAGACTTACTTCCACATCCAAGCTCCATATCCAAGCCTAAGTGCGAGAAGGCTGACCCTAATCTAGCTGAGAGGAAGTAGGCCGCCACATATAGACCATTTGTGTTCAAGGCAGCTCGCTGAAGTGACCAAGGAGGGCAAGTCGGAAGTACGGCATAGCCCCAAATGGTCCTCATGGAGAAATGGGTGATGATGGTTGTCATGAAAGCCAAGGATCTATGCTGTATGCAAACGAACATCGGCTTATGATCCTTGATATATCCACCGCTTCGTCGTTGGACGAATATGCATTCAAGACCCTCTGCGTCGCCTTTTTGGGTAAGGCCTCTGGTTCTCATCGATCTCCTCCTATATCTGAACTTGTATCGGTTGTCAATGTTGGTACCAATGTACAATATGGCCGCATAACTGGCCTCCTCAAGGACCATGGACGGGACATCAATCCTTGTTGAATGGAAAGCCGCTGATTGAATTCGATCTCGAGTAACTAAACCTTTAGTGAGCCCAGTCCGATGATCCTTATTGATCAATTACCTGGCCTTGAAAGTTTGACTGCATTGAGGCTGCATACTTGGCCCTGTAAGCACCCCATGTATAGGGACATCAACATTTGCTTCAAGTGGGATCCAAACTATGTTCCTGCATGTTCTCCTGACGTGTTCATGACGGTCTGATGGTTCATACTCCTGGTGGCCGACCTTTACCTGAGGATGTCTGCAGATTGTCAACTTTCTACGTCTAAGCCATGCTTCTGCCCCTTAAACGAGTCGTGGAGAACGTCGCATCGAAACGCCGTCATGTTGAGCGGCCGCATACTAGGTCTACTCGTGAACCATCAGATGTCTGCAGACAGAGATAGACGACATAGAGAACACAGGCAAGAGCCCGATGCATTGAAGTAGCAGAGGCCAATCTTTACACTGCAGTGTCTTGTATATAATGCACTCTTTCGTTTCCCTACTTCTATTGTCATCACGCAACACACCAGAACACCAATTTCATTGCATCGTCAATTTCATCATCTTCCCAACAAGGAATCTCAAGCCATTGGCTATCTGCTCATATCGTTCGCAATGCCTGAGACTACACCGCCACCTCCAAAAGACACGACACCTACGGATGCCGTAGGTTCAGTAAAAACAACTGTCAGAGGCTAATCACGGAGTGCCGAAGATGTAGTGAGTGACATCGTTCAATTGCATGGCTTGATCTAATAACCATACAGACATGACGCTGAATATGCAAGCATTCTTCTCAGTCGCTGCTCATCTACCAAAGCACGCCGTCTGCGGATAGGGAACTGGAAGGGGTGGATCTCAGCAATTGGATGCAGATGCCGAGGCTTTGTGACCGCTTCAACTTCATGTTTACTATTCATCCCTCGTAGTCATATTGTCCATTACAAGATTGTTTACCCTCACTATGTACCCGTTGGTGAAGCACCGGTGTCTCCCATCTCAAAGACGCTGTCCAGGTGGACAGGTATGGGATGTTCAGAAGACGGACTTCTCTGGTTACATAACATCAAACAAGGCATAAGCCCGTGAAGTAGGCTCTTGCCGATGAACAGATGACATTATTGACTAGCGCGAATGCGTGCGAGGTGTGTACCTGAAAACCATGGTTCCTGGATGGACAGTGGCTTGTATTCCGTTGCTACCCCGACTTGCTTTACACGGACTCAAGGGCAAGATATTGGCAGTTTATTGTCAGTCATCGCTTCCTGGAACGGTTCAAGGTCAGTATATTTGCAACCAGAGGAGGTAGCCACCCTGCTGCTTGCCTGACGGAGATTTTGCGCACTAGCCCTCAGATCGTCGGCATTATGGTTCCGCGATGGGTCTAATCAATGCTGGCCTGCGGTGTCTTGACCATGATCTCCCACAAAGCCTTATTCGGGCACAAGAAATCATTCCTTTGCAGACATGAAGTGTTGATAACGGAGGGGAGGTTGGCTACGTGGCCCGTGCGGTTTCATGCAAGCATCTGGTCACCTGATTTGTTTACCCCGCACCTAGACAAAGCCGCACAAAGGTCCTTGCTAGGACATCAGAGCTGCAACGAGACGCATATTGTATTCACCCATTCAAAGACATATGCCCACTGACGCTTACTTCTGCGATGCCCCAAGTTTCCGCACCATCCCCGCTGGAAGTGAAAGGCTGCTATGAGATAATCGAGCTCCCGAAGCGTCTTGCAGAAGCAGTAGAAGCAGCTGGGAACAGCCTCACTGGAGAGTGTACGCTAGAGAAAAGGACAAAAGCAAACGGTGTTGAGCCTGGAGCACGTGGCTTCGCCTATGACTGGAGAGAGAAGCATCAAATTATTTTTGACCATATCTGGGATGAACACGTATGTGCAAACAGCGGCATGTCAACGTGCATGGCTGACTTCCAAAGAGGACAAAATTGAAGGGAATAGATGAGCTCGTGGAATTGGATCTTACCCAAGCTGTCCTGACGCTTGATAAGAAGTCTGCTCTTTCATCCCCCGAGGACGTAATAAGCGCCATCATACCGATTGGCGAGAAAGAGACTGAGGTGAATATTTCTGCGAGGGAAAAAGTTTTCGTAAATTTGCCATGGCGTCCGGGTTGGTGCTATTTATTACAACCAAGAGCTGCGATCTACTCAGACCGAGGCGACATCACTTGCATAGTAATTACAACCAAGATAAAGACTCGACTTGACCGGTGCTAACACCGCAGAGTTCGCTTCACACTTGCTATCCCATTCGTGTCCGTGGTCGAAACCTCCAGTGAAAAAACTGCGCTCCCAATAGTCGCTGTCCCATTGAAGGATAACTCGCCAGCTCCGATAGCCGCTAAACTGGACGCCGCCCCAATTTCGTTTGAGAGGAACGTAGGCTGGTCATCGGCAGGGAAGTTCATATCGAAGAGCACAGGGTTGCCAGGAGCCTCGACGTCTGGCGTGATGGCCTCTGAAACGAGCGGATTCATGGAAGGCCGCGCCACGATTTGAGCTTGTTGCGACGGATGCTGCGACGGTTGTTCTGCGATGCCTTCATATTGCTGGGCGTCATTTTGCAAATGCTCTGCAAAAGGCACCTGTTGCTCGCCGACAAAATCGCTCTGGCCCATATCGAGCGTCGGATCCTGGGAAAACGAAGTGATAACCAAAATTTGATCCGGCTCAGCTGGAAATGGATCACACCCAGAGCCAACGCCGAGGGCTTGCTGAGAGTTGTCAAGGTTGGGCGAGAAGTCCAGCAGCGTTTCGTACTTAGGGGCTTTCTTTGGCTCCTTCCTCAGAGGACTGTATTTATCGGAGATGTAATTCTCCAACGCTTTCTCGAGTTCTGCAAAATGGGTTGCAACTTGTTTGTATTCTGAGCTATGGAGCTGCTGGAGGAACTCAATGTGTTTTGTGTTTTCATTATCTCGGGGGACAATGCGATACCTATACGTTTTGAATGAGCAGGATTCACTAAGGGAGTTGGTCAACCAACGTTGAATCTGGCGACAATGTCAGACAGGTCGCCACGATGGTACCGGGTACACAGCTTTGAGATATGGTGTCTGCAGTTTGTCCAATCTTCATCCATTTGTTGTAGTTAACCTGAGCCAACCCAGCCTCGGGTTCGAAATCCTTCAGACATTTCACGAAGGCTGTCTTTCCTCTCTGTCCCCATGTCTGTCGACACACGTACAACGCCTTGGCTCTGAATCTGAGAGCAATCCTTCCACATAATGCGGACTGTTTGTCGGAGTATTTTTCCACGTTGACAGGCATAGCCTCGAAGAAGCTCTCGGGCGATTCTATCCAACCGGCTTTGCTCCTCATCAGGAAGGACGCTAATTCTAGGTCGAAGTCACCCTCGGAGGGTGTGGAACCGAGATCGCGGCAGGCCGAAGGCGAGTCCGGCGAGGATATTGGAGGGAACTGTCGGAATGGGGGAAATAGGTTGGGCATCGTCGGTAGATGCGGCGTGGGCAAGGCTGCTGGAAAATGTCTAGTTCGGGGAGGGGGTGACCAAAGCGGTGAGCTGCCTCTGGTTAGCAAGAACGAAGGACTGCCATGACACAGGCGGGGGCTGACCTGGATCGCTGAGGTGCATTCCGATCAGGACATGAGGCCAATGTGCTGACGACTGCCACTCGTTGGGCGTACGGAGAGAGCTGAGAAGGTAGCCAGGGAGACGTACGAAGGAGGCGTCAGGGACGGACCCACCGGGAGCACTTACCTCAGCGCTTACCACTTTGGACAAACTCGCAAAGTTTTCTGAATTGACCGAAACAGGCTAGCACTACGCCTCGGCCGTATCCTCCCAAGTGGGGCCCTCGTGAGTGGCACCGATGACACTACCTGCGAGGAACCCAAGTGACGGTACACGAGGACACCCCCCGGGTGGATACGGCCGGGGCGTGAGCCTGATTTTTTGGCGCACCCCTACTAATAGTAATAGTACAAGCACATCCACGCCCCCCTGTGCCTACCGCGGCAGCATGTCTTTACCGTTTCCGTCCAACTAACAAAAGTTTGCGAGTTCGGCAAAAAGGGTAAAGCGTCTTACTTGCTGCCCTGCCGAATAGACATCTGTGACCCCCCCCCCCCCCCCTTTTGACTTAGAAACACGGAGAAGCGCTATCTCTTGGCCCCACTTACCGCCTGCACAGCCTGTGCTGTATGCAATTATGCCGTACACTATTTCCTTGAACCATTGGCCGGGCCTGAAACTGGGCAGGGCGTGCGACGGACCCGCCATTCTCGTTACCTCCGCATTGGGTGACCTACCTCTGAGTTGCCTGCATCGCTCATCGGGCTGTATTCACCCCAGGCTGCGTCCTGATCGTCTCTCCACCCCACCGCTCTTCACTTCAGGTGACGATGGAACCTGACGTGGCCACATCATACCGCCCATTTTGGTGTGATCGCCCGCCACTTGCATGGGGCATCTCCCAGATTGTTATGCTGTTGGGGTTGGCGAGCGGCATTCGCATGCCCTCGATGGTTGCAGACGATGTACAGTCTGCACTCTGCACACCCCATCAAAATGGCGAGGCATGGCATTGGCCCTCATTGCTGCCGAGAGATAAAGATGATGCGGAAGATCAAATGCAGTCTGCAGGTGACTCGCCGCACGTCATGCGCGTATTCCGCCCACTGCAAAGTGTTACATCTTTGAAGGATTCATCGGCGATGTCCCTTCACCGTCAATCCGAGTATTGCAACCACAAGGTCTGCGGGGAATGCACTATTCTGTTGCCACATGCGTGCGGCCGGTTGGAAGAGGAAGATGCCCCGACATCGCGAGGAGGTTGGGTCGCGGACAAGGCCCGGTGAGGGATGTACCCACGCTGCAGTGGGCAGGCATCCCATTGCCAGGTTGCTGTTGGTTGGCATGGTGCGGTCAATAGTTGTGGGAGTACTTGTCTCAGTGCGTCCTCATGGGGCAGCGTACCGCGAAGTAGCGTCTGATCGTATGTGGCTCTATCTGGGCCCTGTCGTGAGATGATCGCGAGCCAATCCCGAGGCATCATGGTGCTCCCTGAACAAGGAGTCTAACGCGATGCTGGGTAATGGGGTTCTGCCAATTGCGGCCGTATTGGGTGGTACTCCTCCTTGCCTCTGGCCTGCATGGTGGCTTTCCAATGCGCCAAGTACTGCCGATGAAAAAAAGGGCTACGTATCGGGAACTCGACCTGTTGCAGTAACGTGGGCGCAGAACTGTCTCCAGCTGGCCATTCTAGATGACACCGACAGCGCGCAGGCACTCCGGGGAGCGCGGTCAGGGGTGTTGCCAGTCTTCCTCGCCCGGATAGCGCACCTAGCGAACAACTCCTGAGCCCGTGTTCACGTAATTTCTTTTTCGCATGGCGTCCTCGATCCATTAGCCTGTGTCTTGCGGAGGCTCAATCCTTGCCAGTTGGAGTATGTCGCGGCCGTAGTGGTTGAACCCCCACACGATTCTCGGCGTGTCGCTATGAGAACTGGTTGTTGATCCGTTTAGTGGGCATGCGTTTGTGGACTTCGCGGCAATGACAGCCTCTCTTGGGAACCGAGAGGACGAGTGACATATCGGATAATCTTTAATAGCCCAGAACAACCCGTTTTGGCCTTGAATTTAGTTCTCACCTCACACACCTCTCGCTTCCCATCAAGTGTTTTCCATCTACATCCAAACCAAGTCCCTGAAATCTTCAGCCCTTTGCATCAACGTTATGGAGGACCTTACCAAGACATTTACTCCTTCCTCGTTCGAGCGCAATGGAGGCGAGATAAGGATGATCGGAAAATTCCTATATGAAAAAACCAACATTATTGTCAGAGTCTGCGATTTACTACCCGGAGGAAAACATCAAGTGGCTATCGACGCTGTTCCGATAGACCCTTATGACCGCCTTAAACACTTCCCGGAATTCCTGGCAAGATTACGGCGAGCTCAACTACAGATTGTGAAGAGCGGAAAACACCCTCCAGTTTCCGGGTTGGACCAAGTGACCCGAAAACAATTTGAGATCTACGTCAAGTACAATTTGCACCTGTACAAAACTGAGAAAGATGAAGTGGACCACGGTATAATGGGAGACCAAAGGAACGTATGGGACATCCCATTTAAAGCCTGGATGGAAAACAAGTCGGATTTCAAGCACTGGGTGAAGTGTATGAGCTTTCCCCTCACAATACTTCGATTCATCTGGCTGATTATCTGAGCAGTAGAAGAGGAGAAGAAATCAGAGTGCCACGAGTAGGTTTGGGCAACCAACTCTGGCACAAAGCAAAAGCTTCGGTAATGATTCACCTGCATCATTGTCCCACACTGGGTCGTAACACAGAGGCGGTGCCGAGGCCCAGGAGCGAGACTGGGGCCCCGAATGCCAACACCAGATAACAATGCCGCCCGTACCGGCCGGGCGAAAAGACTGAGAAGATAATTTGCTGTTGGTGTAGGGATATCCATAACGCAATGAAAACGTCTTTAGAAATCTTTGTTCATTCTGTTTTTGTGCCGTATGATCTCCCTGTCTGTGCTTCAGGACCCAAGAGTGCCAGGCGTTTTGACCGTTATCCGCTTCGCATGAGAAACAGGAATTGCCGATGAAGCAGCTCATCTCGATACCTCATCGTGCGCCGGTGGGACTTGTTTCCTCTTCGGCCACAATTTACTGAGTCTACGTGGTGACTAGCCTGCGTTGTGTGATGCCTGAGCAGTTTCTCCAAAACATCCTGCTACTCGGAAAACAGCACCTTAAGCAGCACTGCCGTATTGTAGATGACGGTGGATGCCATAAGTACTGATTGTGCTGCAAAGAGGTTCAATGCTCACAGCAATGGGGGTGCGATTAGGGGTCGACTTCGGCCTTGCCCACTCCAACAGAACTGACGCTGTCCATGGGTTCCATGCTCCCAGTGTCCGGCGTTGTTTGCCCTTAGTAACGGAGCCCTTGGGTTTTAGGTGGCTCAATTAGAAATTCCTTTGGACCCAAAGAAGAACCGCGTCAGCCCAGTCAACTGTAGCAAGTGCTGTGTCGGCGGCCGTTTCACTGAGAGGATGTCCCTGTTCTGGTAATGACTGGTAGAGCATAGGCGCGTCCTGGCTTTGAGTGCTAACCCGGTGCTTTCGACCCAGTGACTTCCCTCCGTAACCTCGGGCGGTTGAATGAAGCAGGGGACTGCGAAGATGGGCTAGGTTGTCGGGTGATCGGTCATTCATCACGCACAAGGCTGTTCATATAAAGACCGCGAACAGTCGGAGAAAGCAGAGCAGCAGCATCAGAATTCCGAGCAAGCCATTAACACGTTCGTAGATCGAGCCCTGTGATGGTCAGACTACTGGAGTCGGCCACGCGCAGAGGTCAAAAACAGAATTCTGAAAATCATAGTCTCACATCACCACTACCTGTGTGCCCCGGAAAGCAGCCCCAGCCGGTGCAAAGCCCCTAGAATTACTTCACTCGAAGCCACCAGCCAACAGTGCTACCTCGAACGAGCCAGCTTCAGGCATGCATGGTGGCTTTCTGAAGTGTCGATCGCCAAGCGCCGCTAGTTAATAACACCGTCCCGGGGACTGTATGGAGACCTGCCCAGAACTCGACCTGGAGAAGCAGTGTGGGTGCAGGGCTGTCTTTCCTGGTGGCCATTCTCGATGAGGCCTATAGCGCGCTGGCACCGAGGCGATCAGGGGGTGCGGTCGGGATGTCTTCCCCAATCTCTTCGTCTCTCGCATCTCTCTCACACCACACGGATGGTGCACCTAATGGCGGCAACAATCCCGAACCCCATGTCCGTCCATTTACTTTTTGCATGTCTCTCGTATACCCTACCGTGAGCCGGCGCTTTGCAAACTCCGACCCAGGCCTGCTATTCTCATAGTGAAGCCGGTTGATCTTCGTGTGGCCAATGCCCCTTGCCAGCGACCTGCGCGAGGCGTATATCATGTGCATGGGCTTCCAGTGTCCTTCAGAGCGATTCGTCCCATTCGTTACGCCCTTTATCAACTCACGACGACAGATACAATGTGCAATTACACTCAACGAGAATTCAGGTGCAACCATGTACGGTGGATTGTGTCAAGATGGTGCCCCTTATACGCCAGGACCCAAAGGCGATGTCCGCCCCACGTAACGCATTGTGAATACCGTGGCAACGAAGTCTGCGGCGAATGCAAACCATCCGCGCCGATTGTATGGGAGAACATGATCAGACGGTAGAGGCCTGCATGCCCATATATGAAGATTAACACTGACAGAGAACCCAGAAATAACGCTCCTGTGCGTTTGTAAGAGCCTGGAACTCACGGACGTAGAAAGTAGAATCTCTGCTCGCTGGATTGGTCTGTGTAAGATGGTATAATTATTTCAAAAGTGAGCAAGAGCTGCTGGTCCGCTGTACCTCAGTCCTGATCAAGAAGAGAACGAGAGGGTTATGCACGAAAGTTGGGCAAGCTTAGTGGCGGACTTGCCATGCAAGGCAAGGAGGCCTGTGTAAACCAGTACATGCTCGGTCGTTCGTGCCTTAGAACTGTTGGAATGCACCGGAACGTGGATTCCGTTCCTCCTCCACGGTCCCTGCCTCGTTCCACTACCCGAGATGGAGAAGGGAGAGGGGATTGGAAGTACTTTGTGCCAGAAAGGAGGAATAGCTCTGTACCGGCAGGCATCATCAAGTTGAAGCCCTGGAGCCGGCATGGCATGACGCGCCCTGGATGCTGTGATTGCACGCCCACCACAGCTGGACGCGTCCCTGCCTTCCCATCCAAGTGGGCGCGATCAAAACATGGTCTCATGCACAAGTGACATGACTCTGTTCCACTCACCTTGCCAACTCCGGCTTGCGATAGGGTCGGCTAAATTCTATTGGGGATGGTTCTGCCCACAGCAGCACTCCCAGCAAGTCCCAACGCGAGACTCTTCGCGGCAGGCAAAGAGTCACGACCAGCCCAAAGCCGATCTAACCACAGCGGGAGCCACCCAAACCTGCTTTGAAGCGGCCTCGGCATACCCTTCCAATTCATCAAGCGATGCTAGCCGACAAAGTTCGATAGTCCAGGCGGATCCTCCACAGCCCCCCTTTTTCTCGTGATCATGATTTGCAAGAGCAAGCGGAAGGCCCATGGCGAGGGATTGTCCTTCCAGTTGTCCAGCTCTGTCAACAATTGCCTACAGACACTCTGCGACGAGGTAACGGTGTTGGGCGGCATTGAGTCCTGTAAGGAGCAATGGGACACGGAGAAGGTCAGACGGCGTCCCATGAGTGTTACGAAGATCCTGGCGATGGTCTCTCGGCATGTGATAGCGATGTCTCGTGTCCGCAGGTTGTGGGATGGAAAGGTTCCAAGGTGTCACTCTCAGAACTCTGAAGTGCTGGCACACCCCTGAGATCACACTGGTTTTCGGGCCTCGTTCCTTGAACGCTTGTTTCACAGCCTGAGCCCCGTAGCCGAGGCAATGGTCCACCGCCAGCAGCTTCTCTTCTCTTCCGCCTGTATGTGGCAATTGTAGAAGATACTATCGTGTTTTCCTCAATAAAAATAGCCGTTCCTGACTTCGCCAGCCTATGGTCATGTTGACAATTCCTCCCTATCTCTCAAACCGAACGCTGAATATGTCCAGTACGGCGCCGTTATAGAAACGTGGCCTGAAGCGTGAATGTATTCACGCTTGCTTGAGCACGAGAGCGAGGACAGGGAAAGGTAGAAGGGAGTGGTCTTGCCACACCAAAGCCCCTCATTGTACCCAGCCGCTTCCGAAGCCGGTGAAAAGGACGCGACTCATCCCTGTTTCGCTGAAAGGGGGCGGCCGCCGCGCCATCTCGCCGGGCGTTCGTCTGGGACCAACAGCGGAATCTGTCCGAGTCCGAGAACATCCGAGCCTGGACGTAGCCATAGGATCAGCATCGGTTGGCCCCAATCCCCTTCGTGACCACCCCATCTGGGTGCCTTAGAAGGTTAGCAGGTGTCCATCGACACGGTGTGAGTTCAGCTGGGCCAAAGTACAGTGTTGAAGGACCGCTTACCGGTGTTCATCTCACTCTTGGGGTCCGCTGAGTTTCGACGAGCGGGGTACATTAGTCCTGCGTGCCATGGCCGTCACATCATCGGTTCCCTACGATCCGTGTTGCATGCGTCGGCACGCTACATCGACAAGAGGTTCTTTGAGCCGGGAAACAGACTATTCTCCAACCTAGTCTGACCAGAATCATCATGGGAGCACAGTCAAGCATGACCAACGGTTGAAGGGCAATCTCATTTGTGTAGACCCATATCAGTTGTGATGGATGGAGGTAAGAAAAGGTTCAGGGCAAACCCCTGCGTCTCGAAAAGACACGGCCTGAGAAGCCCACCGTGACTGTTTACCACTCCAAGAAGCAGCGCCGTCCCAAGGTTTCTGTCGCTACGCAGTTGACGCGTATCCTTCATTTCCGCAAGTGCTTGGTCTGAGTCATGATGAGTTCTCAGCAACCGTAACCTACTCAGTTGCTTTCCGAAGCCAAGGAACCAGGAGAGTCGGATTACCATACCCACAGCAAAAGGACATTCATATGATGTTCGCGTGTCGCATCTTCTGCCCATCTCCCTCTTTGTTCTTTGTTATTATTGCTCTTCGATGAGATGCTCCATGGAGTTTGACCGAGGTTGCACCATCACGACCTAGGCGTCCGCTGAATCCAAAGCTCAATTCTAGAGGGCTGATCACGGATTTCATCCCCGAAGCCTCGTCGACTCCCGCGAGCAGAGCAGGCTAGCGCGGCGAGGCCTTCGCGTTTCAATCACTTCAGCAGAGCATGGCCACCTACGTAAGCCCCTGAAACAGGTGTGCACGGGATATTAGGCCCGCTGTTGTCGCAACTCAAAGTGTAGGGATGGTGACGATTCGAGTATAAACGCATGGAGCCTGCTTGGTCATAGTACGTGTCAATTACTACGTATGGCTGTAAAATGGCCCGAACGATTGCCAATGTGTGTCTTCGGCGCTGGAAGGCCGCTAACGAACCTCTCCGGTGAGCGTTCCAGTCCGATAGGAAGAGATACTGACATCGGGCCATCACACAATGTTTGTAGGGGAGCTCCAGGGCATATTGTGACACAAGTTTCTTGGGATGTGCTCTAGAGGGATCTGTCAAATGATCACATGATGCAAATCAGCTGCAGGGTATTTACCTGTGACCGAACAGGCCCATACCGTTCTCCTGCATAACACGCTGTCCTACCTTGATGTGGAAGTCTAGGCTATCGCCATGTCCAACTACGGTAAAAACACCCGTCTTACATGCGAACTCATCAGCACATTACCATTGAGGCGACCTCTTCGTGTTGAAATGCGGCAGGCCACTTCCATTACAGTTATGGTCTCTTCCTATATACCGAGTCTTTGTCTTGGCACGAAAGCCGATAAAATCAAACAACTCAGGAGAGCTGCCGTTCACTTGCTTCGGATTATGGGAGAATGCGCTGATGCCGTTGTATTCTTCGGAAGATGCATGCTAAGGTTGGAGAAGGGAGGGTAAATTTTATTTTCAGAGTGAGTGAACCTTGTTTGATGATAACAGGGTCAGCTGGGCCAATCGGCTAGGGCACGCAGCAATAGATGGGCATTGTGGGATGAAGTGTTGCTTGATTCTAAGGAAATGTAAGCCAGGGGCTACGGCCTGTAGAAATAACGGGTCTGGAGGGCCGTCATAGGACACAGCATATGACATGGCTCATTCCACCAGCCACACCACCATAAGCCTCCTGTGATATGTTGTGATTGTGCAACCCCTGCATCTCGTCCCCTTGGCACCCAATGATATGAAGCGAGCATTCAATATTTATTGGTGGACCCTACGGTTTAATAGAAATAGGGGCTTTTTTTCTACTCAAACAATTGTCCAGAGGACCCAAAGACTCAATGGCCACAGAGATGATGGACGAGGTATTTTGCAGTTGTCGCATGCTCGGGATTTTCATGCTAACGCCACTCTAGGCGAAGCTGAAAGACGGGCTAGACCTGTTGCATGGTATGATATTATTGGCTCGCGATTGGAAGCTCTCCGAGCGCCGGCCACCGCCACAAAGTCGAATCCTCGACGACGAAACGCGCACTGGTATTTGGGCTATTGGAGTGGCCGAGTAAGTTAACAATCCACATTCGTGGGCCATTTGAGCTGGAAGCTGAACCAATGTCACAGAGTGGTCCAAGCAGAAGGAGGAGAGGTATGGGGATTTGCTGCTTCGGATTTGCAGCCGGATTCGTATGTCTTGAGAAGCCGCAATTCGTTGTAAGCTAATGGTTGCATAGTGAACAGCTCCCCATGAACCTAAAGTTCTGTCTGGGGAACCGGGAAAACCTATGGAGGTGCCAAGACCAGTTCGATTTGATCCATGCACGAGTGCTTCCGGACGACACGAGAAACTGGTCAAATTATTACAAGATGATGTATGATCATCTCAAAATTGAAGGCAGATTGGAGATTGAGGCATTGAACATAGAGCTCTTAACGGATTGCAGAACCCAGACGTTAAGCCGCAGCCTGCTCCTGGATCAGTCGAACAGAGCAACCACAAACGGAGACAGAGAGCATCTTGACGTCGAGAACACGAGGCGACTCCTCGAAGATACCGGATTTCACCATGTCACAGAAGACATAATCCAGCTACCAATCAACCCGTGGGATGAAAAGAGCCCTCACCGTAGAAACCTCGGCAAATACGTCAATGCCAGCTTGGAATTCCTTCTCGGAATCGGAGACTTTGCTCCACGAGGGGGGGATCCTCGTCCGCAAGCTTTGAAAGAGCTCTACAGCCTGAGTACCCGCGGTTATTGCAGACTGTGAGTGTTCGAATGGTCAGATCATTGGGCGATAGGCTAGGGTTCTAACAATATCTGGAGTTTCGTCTGGACCGCGATAAAACCAAGTAGAATGTGGGATTAGGCATTGTTTTCGTGTCGTTGCGAGCGCAAATGGTCGTATGCATACGGGTCCGCAAGCGCTCAAGTGGAATGCGCTATGTAGAGCATCCCTACCGAGATTGATCAAGTCCTGAAGCTGGATAAAAAGACTTGTGCGTTCGAAGTTCATAAAGAATGCTACGGGCATAACCCAGTTGCAGGACCATTATGCTGATTGAACTTTGCGATGATGAGAAAAAGGGAAACAGTGGGCGAGAATGCTGGCTGCTCCCGCAGGGGTGCTCACAGATGGCGCTTCAGGGCCTGCGATTATGTTCTGGTTCTGATCCGAACCCACTAGACCAGAGTGTGCGAAGCAAGACCCAATCAATCATCTGTATGTCCGTATCGCTCAGTGCGGTCTGCCACTGCGAAACGGTGAACCCGGACACTAGCTATACTTCTGTCGAGACCGAAGGAACATCCCGGCTCTGAGGAACTCCGAACCCTGCGATTGATGCTGAGATCTGAACCCAATTTGGGCTGCCAATTGCAGAGCGCGCAGGAAGCCTTCCCACATGCCCGCTGCCCACCATAAGGGCTTGGTGAGCTTCTGTAGACCTCGCTAATGGGATGCCCATTTGCTTTCGGCAAAGAACGCCTGGTCTACAGGCTAGACCTGGCAGACCCGCCCACACGTAGGATTACACCAGGGCGACGTGTCGTGCGAGGCAGATTTCTTTTACAATCTCGCGAGCCACCACCTTGCTCCAAGCCGCTTAATGCCTTGCCGAAAGATAGTTGGCCTTGTTCAAGGCCGCGGGATATGATGATTGATCATTGTTAAGTGGGCCATCTTGGCAGGCGCTCACGGACCACTTTCGTTATGGTAGCCGGCCGCCCCGTCGCACCGAGAGATTAACCCACTCGGATACCCAGCTGGCGACGCTCTAGGTTCCCTCACGCAGCCGTCATTTTGAAGGCCGAAACAGGTTGAAGGACGATCCGGTAGTATTCGGAGCAAAGGGGTAGCGCTAACCCTCGGTTGTCGATTGAATACTGCCAGGGATCGTAAATGATGAAAAAGAGGTGCCCGTGACCCACAGACCATGGCCATTTCCGGGTAATACCATGAGCAGCTTATATAACTTGCGGTTTTCACGCCTTTGGCATTCGCACACTTCAATTAGCTACCAGCATATTTTTCAAGCCGCGAAAATGACGTTTTTCAACGATGACCGGTCCGATGACAATCTTGATCTTTTCGAAAGCGAAGTAGACGAAATGCTGTCCTTGGTAATGGCCCGCTTACGCTTATACCATTTCATCAGATCTGAAAGAGAGGTGCTTGTTGTTGATGTCTGCAGTGACTCAGAAATATGGTTGCTCCAGTGCGCTTTGCGTCGGGAACGCCGCGGGTATGCGGAGGAGGCCGATTTGTGCATTGAAACCAATTCTATCACCCAGTTGGAGAGGTATGTCGCGTTTCGGAAGTATCTTGACTTACTAACAGAGTAACAGTGTGACGCTTCCCAGCCATGAGGGGTTCAACCAAAAGCGGTTCGATTCTATCCACATATTTAACAGCGCGCGGCTCACGAGAGACCGGCAGTTGCTCCTCCAGAATGCCTATAGGTACGGCTCCCCTTTTTCTCAGCGTTACCCAAGCTGACCCACGTTGGGATTAGATGCCTTAAGACCGGAGGCTTTTGGTACTTGCAGGATTTCGACCGCACGCTTCAGTGCGCCAATAGAACGTACACGGAAGACGACATCGCACGACGAGTTTTCGAAGAGGCAAATGCAACCCATCCGGTGGATGACCTTTATGAATGCAGCCAAACGACGGACGACATCAAGTTTCTCTATGCAAGGAAACTTGATGCCCCGACCAATGAATGGCGGATGGGTTGTCAAGAAGCATCCCTGATTCAGATAGCGGAACGAGATATCATAAGGGACTTGGAACCTTGGTATCGAGACAGCACGAAGGCCAGTCAACTGAATGATTTGATGATCATGGACTGTGTCACGACGAGGCAAAGTCTCAGAGACAAGGCCAAGCACTATTATCTTGAATAGTAAGTATTCTTCCGCCACTTGCTACTACGGTCTAACTTGTTATCAGCTGGATCATTGGAGGGCAGAAGCGGGAAAAACCGAGAAACTTGGGTGCAGGGTGTAATCGCCATCGGAAGAAACTCAAGCCCAAGGCAGGTTCGCTTGTGACAAGAGATTGTTATGTATCACGCCGAGGTATGATGCGTCTGAGGCTAAAGAATTCTCATCGGGCAAGTCACAAAAACCATAGCATGGGTCCAAGACTGAATGTTAGACGCACCGGGGTTAGGTTGGTTTACTGATGAAGAGTAAGCCATTGATTGCCATAGCTACGATCATCACCTGTTTGCCACAGTACACAATGGCAAATAATCGAATCCAGCTTTAGCCAAATTGAACGAATTGTGAATCGCTTTCTGCGGAACCGTCTGTTCCCTTGTACCACTCGCCTTCCTGCTTATCGACGGCACATTTCCGCGAACCATACGTGGGGATGCTGGGTGGTATCCACACGCTGGCCCGGTGCACAAAGTATGGCTGGCGGACGGGCGCAAGAGCAGAGATAGCCTGGGCCAGTCGGATTGACGTTCCACTAGGCGCTCCACTTGATGACCCCGCCGCGCGGGATTTGCGAAAGGTGACAATGCGCTGACCCAGTAGGGTGTGATGCGACTATAGGGTGTGCTTAGAATCTCACCCCCAGGGTGGCACCTGCACGCCCACCCGTCAGCTCCACGCCCGCGGATGTACCTTGTACTCCGAAGTAGCCCAGTCGCCCGCTAGCGAAGGCTGCAGTCCGCAGCTGCAGCCAAAAAGGGACAGCCCTGTAGCCCCCACAGCACGTGTGCCACGACGCCAGGCGTCAGATCTGGCTTTGCCCATCCACCACGCCAACCCCTGGACTCGGGGTAATCAGATGTTTCTGCCACGGCCCGCCTGTCGAACCTGGAAAGTGGGGCGCAGCCAATCACAGGAGATGCTGTCAACAACACATCTATCTCCCTCGCGGGCTCTTGCCAGCCCATGCGACGGGATGCATTCCGCTGCAGCAACAGAAACTGGACACACGGCAAACCTGGAGCCATTTGCGGCCCTCCAATCTATGTGCTTGGCGGACATCCCTTGTGGGTGCAGCCGTCTCGGCCAATCGCGGCACACGCAGGCTTCACGCCCCTCTTAGGACGGTTGGCATGAGCATGCTTCAAACGGACAGATGTGGCCACTGACTTGCAGTCGAGCAAGAAGTAGGGGACGCCTTCGTAAGCCAATAATGGATTATACTACCGACGCTCAGACGATGATGGCCCTTGCCATCATCACTTGCAACGCTCCAGCTTTGCCCATTCTTCACCACCACGCACCATGAACCGCTACCCCTGGTCAGTCGATACAAGCACGGTGTCGACTGCGGCAGCTGGGTTCGAGGCTATGTAAATCTGCGATACGCTGAGATCGGCCAGCCGAAACTATATATCATCGTGACAATTGTGGCAGGACATGCGTTCTGAGACCGAAGCGGTCGAAGGCAACAGCGTATGGCCGCGTTCGAAGCACGGGAAAGCTCCGGGTCGATTCGATTGGGTGATGGCTACTGACTGTGACTGTTTCGTGCTCCGCTGGTCCGCCTCACTCGAGTGCCAATATGAGTGGCCCACCCTCGTGCAGTTGCTGTCTGCGAGGCATACATGCGTGGCCCAGGCGAACCACCAGGTCGGCGGCCTCGACATCGCCTCAGGCGAAAAGCGTCACAGAGAAGCCCATCATGCTCGCCGTCTCGGCAGAACCGCATCGCGTACGCGGATGACCGTAATCAAGGTATCGCGGCGGCTTATTGCGTGGTGGAGCCGGTTCTGGCTCCTGCCCACACGCGACTGATTTTGGACCAGAAAATCAATAGCCAATCACCTTCACCGCTTTGACGACGTGTAATGTGTGGTCGTTTGTTCACACAGGTGGAGTCGCGTGTTAACACCGTTACTCGCCAGCGCATGTTGCTTGTTATCAGCCATTCTAAAGGCTGCTGTTGACAGCAAAACCGGTCATGATACACCGGGCCCGAACGTGACTCAAGTCTCCGTTGCCGGCATGCCCGATCTCTGTGCCGTTATATAGGCTCCGCCTCGTAGTCCGTCGTAGCGTGGTTGCATCGTCGGATCCTTGAACAAGGCTCCTTGTATCCAGATATTGCGCTCCTGGCGAACCATCACGATGAAAGCCTCGATGGTTGCCTTGTCTGCTCGCGGTCAATAAAAACCACCAGTTCCGTGGACAATGCTAGGCCATGGACACAAACCGATTCCTCGTTGTTTCCCTTTTTACTAATTTTCACCTGCAGTGCTCCAGACAATTGTAACACGATCCTCAGCTCGACCTCGCCCACCGCTTCCGCATTTCTCGTCACATAAGATCGAAAGCCAGTCATTATCATGACTAGGAAGCTGCGAACCGCCGCCTCCAAAGAGAAGAAAAAGCACTCTCCCGCCCGCCATCCCCAATATACCTCAGCAGTCAACGATAGCGACTTTCGGAGACCGCCAAGCAAGCGCAGAAGGTTATGGACTCCTGACGAAGGCACCTCTCAGCCTCACAAGGCTGCCACGGGACGGCACAGAGACCGCGAGGCTATCACGCCGAGTCGAATTTTTGACCAGCCTTCCGTGGATGAGAATGAAGAGACTATGATTAGACAGCCCGAAACTCGTCCCACTAGCCAGGAACAGCTTGTGGCCGAAGTGAAGGGTATATACGCTGGGCTTGTCATGGTAGAAAGCAAATGCATCGAGGTCGACAACGCTCAGTCGTCAACCAAGGATACAAGCCCAATACTGAACAACGAGCAATGGCAGGCCCTGATTGCTCTGCACCGCACTTTGTTACATGAACATCACGACTTTTTCTTGGCATCGCAGCATCCTTCTGCTAGCCCAGATTTGCGCCGGTTAGCAAGCAAATACGCTATGCCAGCGCGCATGTGGAGGCACGGAATCCATTCCTTCCTCGAGCTTTTACGCCACCATCTCCCAGCATCGCTGGAGCATATGTTAACGTTTATCTACTTGGCATATTCTATGATGGCGTTGCTGTATGAAACGGTGCCGACATTTGAGGGTATCTGGATTGAGTGCCTCGGGGACCTGGGACGCTACCGGTGAGATATTACATCCTTTGGCTCGCGTTACCTTAGAGTCCACTCCCATCTTCTTGCTAATAGGCGCAGAATGGCTATCGAAGACGATAATCTCAAGGACCGCGCAGTGTGGACCTCTGTCTCTCGCCATTGGTACTCCAAAGCAAGCGATAAAGCCCCGACGACAGGACGACTAGACCACCACCTGGCTATTGTATCGCGTCCCAACGCTCTGCAGCAGCTGTTCTACTACGCAAAGAGTCTCTGCGTCCCTATCCCCTTTCTTAGTGCACGGGAAAGTATCATGAACCTCTTTGACCCGCACCTGAACGGCACTCCCACGCGATTACAGGAGATTGACGCTGTCTTCGTCCGCGCTCACGGGGTTCTGTTCTCTGGTAAGAGCAGTAAGCTTTTTGCTCCCTCTGTAACAGAGTTCATTGATAGTCTTGACGGGCACATTGCACGGAATACAAAGGAATGGCTCGACTGCGGATACTTCATTGCTGTTGCTCTAGGATGCGCCATGCTTGAATACGGCAGCGAGTCGAACCCCATCATGATGGCTATCAAGACGAGCCGCACCGAGGATGCCGACGTCCAGATGGAAGACACCGAGGCCCCGGTAACAGCCAAGTTTCTTGATGCCCTCGACTTTGCGGCTCGCACCCACCACGTTGTTTTGGGCGTCTTTATGGAGTCCGAGAAGAGCAAGGATAAGAAAGAAGGCGAGAACAGCAAGGGCGATGACAAAAAGGAGCCTCACGAGGCCGTTTTACCGTACCTGCACGTCACGCTTTCATTCATTTACCACATGTCTCGTTTTCCAACAGGAATGGGGTACATTGAGTCAAAGATGCCGTGGAAGCTCATCTCGTTGATGCTGAACTCGCTCTTGAAAAAGTGCGCATCAGTGGACAGAATTGAGTCGGAGGACTTCCCCCAGTTCAACGATGAGACCCCCCGACCTCTGCCGGAGGACTTTGCGCAACGTGGGCTGCTTTGGGTCGATAAGTACTACCCCGACGACTGGTTCACTTCGAAGCTTGACGACGACGATAAGTACTTTGAGGTGGCGTCGATGACAGAGGAGCGTCGGGAGAGGTGCCTTTGGCTCGGTTGCCGCATCGCGGCGTCGGGCAACTGGCTGACATACGATAAGTCGACAAAAGAATTCGGCGTGCCGCGGCAATACGATGTGGACATCCCCGGCATCAGCAATGGGTCCGAGGCGGAGCCGCAGGCGGGCAACGACGGGGACGTAGTCATGCCAGATGTCCCGGATGGACCTGACGGCTTACATACGATCGACCCATGAGGCAGTCCGCGTGATTGCGATGTTGGGATCCCCGAACCCGGTGCTCCGACAAAGCCAGAGCCGTGACGCATAAAACTAGACAATCCGATGAGTGATTGCCTGGTGAAGTCAGACGGTTGGCCATCGTGCTGGAGGGAACGATGTTATAGACAGACCGCCAAGGGGTTCGCTCCTGATGGATTGGACAGCGAACACAGCGTCCGGCCTAGGATTTGCTGGAATCTGCATTGAACGGCTGACATGTACATTATAGAACATTTTCATCATCCGACTTTCTCGCGCCCTAACCACGTTGCTGTTTCCTGTTCTAGACCTCGTCAACGCAGCACACCAAAGTGTCCGCCGCCGTCGCCGACCCACCGGCCGGGCCGTTGGTCGCCAATGTGCTGCCACATCGAGTCCAGCGCTTGTGGGGCGATGTCACCCTCCGTCGTTCGAGACCCTGGCCTGTACGGTGTACCTCGCCCGACAAACGACGCGCTGCGACGGCTCCCGAATGGGTGCTAGCGGAAGCCGCAATGGGAGGTGCCGCCCCACCCGTTGCGTACCGATACACCATCCCTGCGTCCTCTTCCCCCACGCTTCCAAGGAGCTACCGCGCGCAGCTAAAGAGCCAGGACTGGAACGGGTGGAGCGCCTCCAGTCAGCGCACTGGATCGGCGGGGTGGGTCGGTCCCGAGCTGAAGACGACGTTGCTTTTCCATGCGCCGTCCCGCGGACTGCTGTGACGTCCCGAATCGCAATTGTGCCGTCGGCGTGGTGGCTTTAGGAGGGATACATCAAGGCGCCCCCTGAGTGCCCCAATTGCGTCGCTTGTCCATTGATCACTCGTTTCTCCTCCAACTTTCGCTTCATCGGTTACACATTGTCGTCTCGCGGAAGACGTCGCCATAATGCCTTACCCCCTCGATACTCACGTCCTGACTGTGGACACCAGCGTAATCAACAAGGTCGACACCTCCAATCCGCAAAACCTATACAGCATGTGGACTGGTACGCATCTGACCGGCTCGTAGTAGCTGACACCCGCTAACACGCTTGCTATAGTCTTCGCAAAGTGCGCAGAGTCTGTCGAACAGGGCCGTAGACTCGAGAACCTCAGCTGGCGGCTGTGGAACCGTGAGACCTTCTGCTGCACCGAGAACGAGAAAGCCTCCATCGTTGCCACAAGCCTGCTCAGAGAGATTCCCGGCGTTAGCGGATTACAAGACATCCCTCATCTCTCGAGTAGTGTCGACTCCGCAAACGACGACGAGGCCGTCGACTTCACCTCGCTCTCTACCCCCCTCGAGATTCGCCCCCGTATCCAGAGGCAAGACTCGTGTGCCAGCAACCGCAGCCGAGGCAAGGAACGCCACATCACTTCTGGCGACTTCGAAAAGATGGTCGTCTCCATCATCAAGGAGAACGAGCCTTTGTCCGCCCCTCTCCCTCACATCTCCTCACCCTACATCCCTCCACAGAGGGAGACACCCAATCTAACGCCCGACACCCCCGTCGACGAACGTTCCAGATCTACCACCACCGAGTCCCCATGCAAGTCCTCAGAAGAGGGGAACTCTCAGGAACCCGTCTCTCCCGAGAGCACCTTCCGCACTGTTGTCGTCCGCGGCTTCTTTCCCCCTCAGATTCCCGTCTCGAGGCTCACCCCTGTGTCCCCCAATATCGTGTTGCCTGCCGCCATCCCTGAGCCCAGGTCCTCACCGGCAGCCAAGCCCGTCCAGTCCAAGAAGCAGCCAATGTTCTCCATCGGCGAGTCCTGCTCCTCCAGCGAGCAGGGCCAGAGTATTGAAAACCTGCGACCCATCCCGGCGCCAAAGCGCAAGATGTTCCAGGTCGGCGGTTCCTCCGAGGACAGCTCCCTAAAGAGCGCCCTTGCCTCTCAACCTGGCTCCCCCCTCAACGGCCAGAAGAAAACGGCTTCCTTCGCCGACCGCGTCTCCACCCGTACGATTGGCGACAACAACTCGGCCATTGCCGACGACTCAGAGACAGACTATGTCGACGAGAGGGCAATTGACGACAACGACGATTCTTCTGACTGGGAAGACTCAGTTGAGGACAGCAATAACCCCAGCATTGACGAGAAGACCTTCTTCCAGCGCGTCGACTCCAAGGTCAATCTGACGTCCCGCCGCTCCCTCATCACCCTCATGATTGAGCAGAACGACCAGAAGGGCAGATCCACGTCCCCTCCTACTCTGGCCGTCTCTCCCAACGACTCTGATGATGCACCTCTCATGATGAAGAGGGTCGTTCGATACTCGCCTCTGAAGCCCATCACCGAGATCCCTCGGTCCGCCGCTCAGCCCGTCTACACGATGGCCAGCCACAGCCACCTACAGGCCATCCTCTCCCCCCGGACCGCGCGGCGCAATATGCTTATGACGGAGCTGACGGAGTCTCTCCGCCGCAACATCCTCTGGGAACGGCAGCAAAAGTCATCAACTGCCAACGCTGTTCTCAAGAGACGGCACACATCCCATGACGTGGCCAACCTGAAGCAGTACCCCGAGAAGGTCTGCCTCAAGAAGGAGGAGGCAGCTCCTACCAACAACCCCCAGTTCTTCTCCAAGGACACGGACAACTTTGGAGGCTACCACTCCAAGGGATGGTAGTGTTTCCATCAACAACCGATTTGCGTTGAGATTCTTCAATTCAGAATCATGACGTTCTTGAGCTGCTGTGCTGGCTGGTCATCTGAGCAGGGTCTTCCAATCCAACAGGTCAGGACATGACGTAGAATCCGACAGTCTGCACATCGTGGTGTTCCTAGTTCTAGCACGTAGCAGTACGATAAAGAAATCAAGCATAAAGCACTCGTTGCGATGGAAGAATACACAGTCTTGCTTCATCTCGTGGGATGGCTTGCTTATGAGGGCTAATTCCAAAACTATGAACGACCAGCACTTCCTCGCCTTTCTTGCCTCCAGTCTCTCAACCGCTTTCTCTCCCACCGTCTGCGGTTGCTGGGCCGAGCGACGCGAGACATGTTCCAGTCTCTCATCTCGGCATGGTGTGGCGCCTTGCATGATGCTCCTGCGATGTGCGCTTCCTACACGATGTCGCCCTCGGTTGGTCGGATCCTGGCCTGTACCCCGCCCCACCACCTGCCCACCATAATCCTCAACATGCATCTCCTAGTGTATCTAGTTCGACGCCCGCACCGGCAGCGATCCATTGGACGAGCCCCCCTTCGTTGCTTTGCATCGAGCTGTACGAAGTCTAGAACCATACTCCGGCTGACGCACTAACTCCCGATGGAGCTATCCTAAACCATCGAAGGGCATGGCGTGCGTGAAGCTGGTCACGGATAATAAGGGCAGTGCCCGCCGGGTAGTGCGCGGCACGCCAGCCATGAGACTGCCACTACAGTATAGCATAATGAAGCTCAACCTGAACACCATCTCTGCGGCCACTCGGCTCTTCGCGCCGCTGGTGCTTTACCTTGTGTTGAATCTGCTTCCGTTCTTTCTATCTGGTTATCTAGCCTCGACCCCGTTCCGCGGGCTAATCTTCTGGGCCGCCGACCAGTTGCAGAAAATCATTTTACAGCCACTGCAACTGATACTTGACCAAGCAGCATTCGCAGCCTTGAACGACGAAGATGGCATCTCCAAAAAGCCTATCCGCAAAGCCGATTCTGTTAGCGCGGTCGTCAAAGCCGCGTTAAAGGGACCCCAGGTCATGGGTACGATGGTGCTGATTTTTCGAGAACTCGGGGTCAACGCTGCCGTAGCCGTTTGCACCGCTCTCACCACCCTGCTGGTGATAGGGACGGTTTGGTGGCTCTTCCTCTATCCCTTCTCGTGGTATGCACAGGAAATGAAAAAGGCAAGGGATGAAACTTTGTAAGAGCACACAGCCAATTGTGAGCAGATGGCTGACCGCGATAAAGGGAAGCATCGGACGAAAAACGAGAAGACCGCCAAAGCGACTATACGGCTTCTCAGTGGAACCGGGCAGATGCCTTGGCAATATGGACGCTGGCTCGGATTGTCAGCTTCTGCAGCTTGTCTGTTTATGTGTTGCGACGACGTCCTGGCATGATCCAGCTGTGTGACCGCCTCGGTCATCAAATCGCCTCGTTGGATGACGGGTGTGACAAAATTGCCCAGAGTTCACCGAAAGCAGACCCCATCGTCAAGGCCTTGAGAAGCGGCAAGGGTATCTGGTGCCATCTAATACAGGCAAGTTCAACAGTGGCAAGCACGCGGTCGTGGGGATTGAGACTCAGCATCCCCTCTGTCGAGGGTAGGATGCACTCCGCGGTTCCACCTCTCCTCTCTCGAGCTCTGAATACAGTCGTATCGGACGCAAAGGATGCTTATACGAAACTCCGGGCTTATCTCTTCCCCAATGGCGACTTGACTCCTGAAAGACAGGTACGTCCAGCAATTAAATTCATTCGAGTGAAGCTGATTGGTAACTCAAGGGCTTGTTAGGCTCCAATAGCTGCCTTCAGTACGGGTCGGACAGTCCAACTCCGAACCCAATTTCGCCTCCCTCTGCTCAGTCTAGTGATGACCTAGGGTGGATGATATTCACGTGTGGTGGTGTGGTTATCGATGGGCTCCAAACCAGCATCTACATTTTGAAGAGCTTTTACCGTTCTGGACTCTGTCTATGCGTAACCTCAACAGATGTATGGTTTGGTACCTGTCCCTTTCGCGACAGTGACATGTACGAGGGGGCCGCAGCTAGCGGGTATGATGAAGTATAAGGTTTTATAACATGGACGAAGAAAGTTCTGAATGGCAGTGGAACCGTAACGCGACACAGGACAGACTATCTCGTCTAGTTACTTTCGGCGTATAGCCAACTCGATGAAATACTGATTGGTCTTCTGGGTTGATGCTCCGCTCATTGAAATGAGGCCACCTTGTGACAAGGAACCACAACCAACATGCATCAATTCCAACCCCTGCAGGATATGATGAAATTTGAGCCTTGTCGCGTTGAGCCTCTGGTATTGGCTAATATAACAAAAGGTAGCATTGCTCCGTGCGCCTGGTGTGAAATGATAGAAAATACAAATACCACCAATGCCCCCAAGCCAAAACTCAAGACCTTCCCATTCTACGTCTCCCGCAGCTTTTTTAAATAGGTCTTCCTGCCAAGTACCCTCAGAATATCCTTCCATATCCTCTATCACCCATTACATGCGAAAAGTCTAAACAAAAGGACTAATGGAACTCCGTAGCCATACCAAGGACCGTCGCCGCATATGCACGACACCAAGTTGCGACAAGAGCTTCAAACGACAGGGTGATCTCTTTGGACACACCTTGACCCACACGGTAAAAAAACCTTACCTCTGCAAGCACATTGGCTGTGGAAAAGGATTCCCTCACGTATGACTCGTTCCCTTCCCACGTTGTGTACTGGCACACATTGACTTGAGCAGCCTTCCGGTCTGACCAGACATAGCCGCATCCACAGTAGCAACCGCCAAAAATACAAGTGCACCCACTTCGGCTGCCCCAAGAGGTAAATTTCGAGGTTACTGGTCTTTTCTCATCGAATGTGAGAGGATGACACTGACCAACTGAACAGCTACTCCAGAAAGGACAACATGACCAAGCACCAAAGGCGGTCTCACCAAAGTGACGTGCACAGCGGCGGTGGCAACATGGACGGCTGCACCTTGGACTCTGGAGACGGCAAATCGCCTTCAACCGTGGGTGTTGCGACCATGGACACGAACATGCACACACAAGTGCCCCGGGACCAACAGCAACAGCCGGTCTTTTCGAGCTTAGCACCTTATATCTTGATCCCGCTTCTTCTTCTTTGAGCACACTGTTACCGTCAATCAGAATGGTTGATCGCGAATAGGGTGATATCGCCCTCGAATTGAATTACACGATGGTTTTAGTGGTTTGGCTTTAAGGTTAACTATCTAGCCTGTCAGCCTGACCGAAAGATAAAGTAGGCAAGATGGTTGGGGCTGAAAACTGGCCAGCCAGAGGCCTACTCCGTAACTTAGGCCGATAACGTTCCGCCCTCCCATTTACATTCTGACGAGAGGAATGATCATTGTACAATGTACAGTAGCAGATATCCAGCATAATCCCTAGTAGAAATGTCTATTTAGAATCGTCATTGCCTCCAACCTAGAAATCAACACATAATGATGATGATGATATATTTAACGTCCAGAGTGAATAGGGACGTGCCGGGCGACGCCGACATGGTCTACGCTAATCTAAACTATGTTACAGGCCCCCGTCTTCACCTAACGTTCCTGTTCAATGAGTCGGGCAGATTTCAGAAAAGAAATTGGTCGCCTCCATCCATTTGCACAGAAGAGAGGCTCCCTGCGTTGAGCCTAGCAGAAAATCTATGCTTGCTTTCGCCATATAACGGCGGAGATGGCCTGGGGTGGCTTTCCGGCCACGCTTGCAAAAGTAGAAATGCACTGGCGATTTGCGTTTACCACAACTGCATTCGAGCGGTGCATCCTGATGGCCAAACCTCTCGTGGTACGCCGCGAAGTCTCCGTGATGTGATCTCGCTGCATACAGCCTTCCTAGCAGATACCTAGGAAGGTGAAGCTCAGGGGGCTTGGGATGGGGAACTATCCCGAGGTCGGCATACTGCCGAGGGCAGAGTGACGGCCATCTTCTAGCGAAGGCTTGGAAAGCGACTGCTTTAGACTGCCGTTTCAAATGCGCCAATGTGGGCTGTGGATATGATTCTGGAGTTTGTTTGCAGGCCTCCTTGGCTAGAGCGTCTGCTTCCTCGTTTCCTGGTATTCCCGCGTGTCCTGGGCACCACCATATGTATACCCTGCCGGGGATCGTCCAGCTTGTCCGTTGTCTCTGTTTCCACGAGGAGGAGAGCCTACTGAAGGCCTTAAATCTAGCTTGGCTGCTTCCCGCGCTCTGAGAAACGAGCCTAGCCGCGACTGCGAGGTTGTCGAGGCAGATATGAACGTTGTCTGCCATCTGCGCCGTGGGAGACTTTACAGCTTCCAGCAGGCCCTGAAGAGCGGCTTGCGCCTCTGCATCAAAGACCTCCGTTCGGGCACCGAGCGATTCGGATCCTCGGAAGATCTGCCGTGTGGCCTGGTATCCTATCCAGCCTGCTCCAGCGGAGGTCCTGCTACCGTCTGTCACTTGGGAACCGTCAGTATAAACAACAATATCCCTCTTTGAGAATGTTCTCAGTCTGTCTGCAAAGGCGATGGCCAGCTGTTCTTTGGTCTTCCTAGGTTCATGACCAACCGCGCTAAGGGCTGTGTGCCAGTCCGCCAAGCGCTCCCAAGGTGGTAGTTCCAGCGGATCTATGTATTCAGCATTGCTATCTACAGGCATTGCCATTCATCGTAGCCTAGAGTCTGGTCCTGGCCTGTCTCCGAGCCTCTTCCGGAGGGGATGTCGTTCTTCGAGGCAGTGAAGCCTCACGGAGGCTTTGTAGAGCTTCGCGTCTAATATAAACTCTGCCGGCGGCAGAGCAGATTCACGCTGTAGGATCGGTACAGGCGTCGTTTTATACACTGGGAGTACAGCTCTGATGGCTTTGGCTTGCGTGCTGTCAAGCCGGTGAAGCAGACTGTTGATCCCGTTCGACACAGTGTGTCCATTCTTAATCCGGTTTCTGCCGGGCCACCATGCCTCTGATGCGTAATACTGGATAGGTAATACGCAAGAGGTGATAGCGCGACAAAGGAGGTGTGCCGGCGCGCCCCAGACGGTGTTCCCCAGTCCTCGAAGTCCGTTGACTACCCGGCATGCTTTGGCGCAGAGGTTTTTAACATGGTTCTTGAATGAGAGCCTTCGGTCGAAATGGGCGCCAAGCCATCGCAGAGAGGAACCTTGGTCAACAGCTTGAACTGTATGCTGTCGCCCGTCCAACATTGTTAACGTTATTGGTGGGTTTCCATCTTTGTGTCTCTTGGTGAAGTGGATGAGTTCCAACTTGTCGAGATCGAAGGCGATACCCTCCAGCGCGCCCCATTCAAGAGCTTGTTCCCATTCTTTAGCTAGTAGGGCACAGTTGTCTTCTAGGGAGGTTGAGGATGCCAGGATGGCGATGTCGTCGGCATAGCCAAATCGGAACCGCTTCCTTCCGGGAAGAGCAGTGCCCAGCCTGAATAGTGGTTCGATGTAGAGCATGAAAAGGATGGGGGACACGGGGAGCCTTGTGGTAGCCCACACGCAAGATCGAAGACGTCTCCCATCTCCCCGTCCAACCTAATTCTTGCTCTTCTCCCGAGGGCAAAGCTTGATACCCACTTGACGAGGTTCTCCGGCCATCCTTGTTGGCGGAGGCGATGGACCAGCCGCCCTGGCAGCACGGCGTCGAAGGCCCCTTTCACGTCAAGTGTGAGCATGGAAGTGACAAGACCCCTCTGCCAGGCACACTCGATATCGCGGATGGCAGCAGCAGTGAGATCGCTGCACGAGCGAAGAGGGAGGGCGCCGAACTGTTGGTCGTGTAGTATCCGGTGCTTGACTGTGATCCAGGCAAGCCTTCTTGCGACAAGTCTCTCCAGGCCTTTTCCGAGCACAGACAAAAGCCCAATTGGTCTCTAGGAGCGCGGAAGCGCCCTGTCTCTCTTGCCCGGCTTAGGCAGGATGACTAGGATAGCTGCTTTGAAACAGGTGGGGTGCCAGCCCTCGCGTATGCATCCGCTGTAGAGCGAGAAGACAATGTCCTCGATGACTGGCCATGCGATCTTGAGAACGGCCGTCGTGATTCCATCAGACCCAGGGGTAGTGCTTCCCGTAGAGAGAACTGAGGTACGTACCTCGTCCTTTGTGATCTGTGGGAAGGGAAGTTTGGCCTCCGGGTAGGGTCCTAGGATCTCTTGTATATCCTCAGAGATGGCGGCGTTTCTGAAAAGAACGCGGGCGAACAGGTCTCGCTTCTCTTTCGGTTGTGAGACGAGAGTAGATGGGTTGTCCTCATCTCGGAGTGGGGGGGTCTGGAAGGATCCTGTGGCTTTGTGCCATCCAACCATTTCAAATACGTCTTTGCCTGTGGAGGCTGCGGCGATCTTTTCTCTCCAGTAGGTGTCCTTGGAGCGGCGAAGCTCACGGAGAAATTCCTGTTTAAGAGTGTCCTCCTCCTCTCGCTCCCATTGGCAATCTATTCCCAAAGCGCGGAGTCTGGCGGCGGTTCCTCTTTTAGTCGTATAGGCTTGGTGTTTGCGCGTGCAGGCTTCGTTCCAGTATGGCCTCCTGGCCCTCTGCCAAGCGTGCGCCTTGTAGAAGCCGTAAGCGCCTCTACAAGGCAATCTGTAAGTTGTTGTGCTAGGAGATTCAACGCCGGTGGATTTCTTGCGTTGTTTGCAGTATGGCCCAGAGGCTGTATGTTTCGCTCGAGAATGTGGAGAAAAAGCTTCTCATCCATCGTGTCGAGCCGGAACTTTCCCTCGGTTGGTCTGAGTGTATCGGTGACAGCAGGACAAGGCTGGCGGCTTCTGCCCATTCTACCAGGTTGTCGGCGTCAGAGGACCGCGTGGCATCGGGCTGCCAGGCCCAATGGTGTAGGTTGAAATCCCCCGCGATCAGTACTCGATCCTCAGGTTTCGGTTGCCAGGTCGCTATGATGTCCCTGACAGCCTGGCCGGGTCGCAGCGAACGACTAGGGGCGTTGTACACGTTGATGACTGTGAGGACTTCCCGCATTCCCTCCAGGAGCTGTAGGAAGAGCAGGTCTGTGGATGGGCTGGGCAGTGGGCGTATCTGTGCACCCCGTAATCCAGTTCCCCTGCGGAGGTAAGTGAGCACCCTGGGTCTTTCTTCGACCCAGTTGTCCACTGGGGTGAAAATCTCGAAACCCGGGTGGCATCTTGTGAGTCTTCTCTCTTCCGAGCGGATAGAGGGCTCTTGTATTAGCAGTATGTCAACATGGGCCGCATAGGCCAGATTCAGTGCCGTTTCGTGTGCAGATGGTCGTCTGGCCACGTTTGCTTGCATGATTTGCAGGATCCTAGAGGACTGCTTACTCCTGCTGTGTCTCATTTGCTGGGGCGCAGTCCGTCACTTGTCCTTCTTCATGGGAATGTCGATGCGACTGCTGAGTCGCACATCTCCACGATCTCTCTCCCTCGGCTCGGATGGCCCGTAGCTGTGCCTTGTCCTCCTCTGGACTACGCCTTTCACCACTTTGGGTTTGATGGGGCATGTCACATCAAAGGCGGTATGGGGCCCGTTGCACGACGGGCACTTAAAGGGGCAGTCGCAGCCATCATGGCCTTCAGTGCCACCACAAGGTGCCCGGTGTTGGTCGGTTGTGTGGGAAGGAGAGCTGCACTTAAGGCATCTCTTCCTTCTGGTGCACGTTCGTTCGCTGTGGAAGCCGCCGCAGCGGTAGCATTGGGGGGACCTCTTCTCCTTAGGGAACTGCAGGTTCACAAAAACGCTGGCCCCCATCAGACGGAGGCGTCTTGGTAGTTGTCTTACAGCTTCCGCCCTAAACCAGGCTGTCACCGTACCCAGCCTTTCGGCTTCGTCTTTCCTGGAAAAGTATGCTTTTTCAGGCTTGAGTTTTGTCGCAATCTGGATCTCTTCAAGGAGCTCCTCGGTCGTGATCTCCAGCTCAGTGTTCGTTAGTAGACAATGCCTAGTGAAAGGGACGTTTGCAATATAGGCCCGGATCCAGGTGTCGCGCTGTTCGACCGCCTGCGCCTGGAGGAGGGCAGCAATTTGCTCTCTGTTGTCTAGCAGGACTTTTGCGCCATCCGCTGACGAAGGCAGGAGTGCCAGTCCTGTCCTAACATGGTCGATTCCTTTGAGGGCTTCTCGAGCTTGGGGGCTAAGCCTTTCTCGTACGAAGACGTATATGTCGTAGGCTCTCTCGCTACGAAGCGGGCTTTCAGGCGGCAGACGCGCGAAGATGCGTAGGTCTTTCGAGGCCGCCCGGTTTGCGGCTTGTTTTGCTGGTGTTGGTTCATCCTGCTTTCTGGTAAGTGGCTGGCTCGCCACCGTCGCGTAGGACCGAACTGGGAGCGGCTGGTTCTGGGCTGTGTGTAAGGGGTGCCCTTGGGGACTTGGGGCGGACTCGCTGGGTCCTGTGCTACCAGCATGCATGGACCTTGCTAGACCACGTTGGTGCTGGTCTGAACGCTGTTTCTCCTCCTGAAGCTCTCTTTCCAAGGATTCAATCTTCTTCAAGCAATCTTTTAGGAGTTGTTCCCTCTCGATGTCCCGTCGTAGGAGATCCTGGACGAGATTCGAAAGCTTATTGATCTCCTCTTTAAGCTCAGCATTATCCTGGTAGCTGACTTGCTCAACCACTCTGACCTTTGCGGTCGGTTTCCGGACACGTCCAGACCGTCGAGATGTACTGGCGTCCCCGTGGACCGTGATCGATGGCCCAACATCTAGAGAGACGGCCATGATAGTGGGATTCAGCTCGCGTGGGCTGATGATGAGAAATGATAGTGTGGTGGGCCGAAGCCCTCTATGGACTTAACAGCTACTAACAGTGGATACCTTATGAAAAGAAAGTTCGCGAAAGGTGTGAAGGTGCGTTGATGAAGGCTGGCTGATTTTGTTTTCATATGTCAGGTGCCCGGCGGAGGTCACGGGCCGGAGCCGGTGGGCCCCTATTAGTCAGCCTAAGGGATAAAACCCTTCTGACGCACGACAGTTAAGGGGTTAGATTCGAATGCTGTTACAACACCAGACCTACCTTTCGTTAAGTGGCCCTATCGTTGACTTCGTCACTCGGACCATACTGACCCTGACATCATGTAATCGATACTAGAATTAGGCATCGTCAGCATCGTCAGCATCGTCAGCAACGTTGTGAGCGATATAGCTGACTCAAAAAGAACACTGTACCTAGGCAGCCCAATCAGCACGTTAGCCCATACAACAAATTGGTAGATATTTGCCAACCAGATTTTATTGACATTGTCGCTGCTTCCAGACTACAAGGTGTTTAGAGCCTGCGCTATAGTACCTGTTGCAATGATTACTACAACCCGCTTGGGTACTGAAGCGAAAGAATCCTAGCAAGCTCGGTCACCCCAAATGTCCCGAGACAAGCTGTCCCCCGCGTCCCTCAGCAGTATCGCCCCATGAAGTCTCATAGAGGCGTTGATGTTGGCTTAACCTTGACGTGAGAAAATATGGGCGGATTCCAGAGGGGTTCGGTAAAGTGAGATTCCGGCTCCCAATAGGCTCACGGGTACCCGTGCGTGTAAAATTCCACGGGTACCCGTGAAAATGACTAAGCAAACCTGCTACACTGGTCTGTGACCAATTGGAGGCTTGAATTAGGTTTAAGCTGTCTTTGATTTCATGATTTGACTACGATGCAATCTCCAGGCCGACCCTTAGCATACAACGCCTCTTGTTCGGCATTATCTCTCTCGACTCGTTTCCAGATGTCTCCCATACCTCTCCTGTTGTTCAGAAAAGGGTCCTCTCCTTCTTCTACGACGACAAGCTCATCAACCCGTTCCTGTTCGGCTCTGTCCCAATCCAGATAAGCCATCATCTCCTCCTTAAGCCAATCTCTTGACCCCTTTGAAGTGATGCAGCGTCTACTCATCTGCTTGTAGTCAAGACACCACTCATAGCACTTCTTTCCATAACGCAGTGGAAGTCCCATGGCCCTCCGATACTCCTGGTTCGTTTTAACACTTCCACGAGGCTGGGCAGCATACCAGGCGTTTCTCGCTGCACAATACCGCCCGTATATTGCCTGAGGTGAATCATATCTCGGCAGCGAGGGTGAAGGCGAACGCCGAGACGGTGGTGGCATCTCAAGTGGTGACATTCTGCCTTCTACTGCTCCATCCGTAGTCGATTGGACTAAAGCTGACATGGACTGTACGGCGCTCGACTGAAGACTGTCTATAACTTTCGGTGCAGTGCCACAGACCGCACTCGGTATTGAGGGTGGACCCGGCGTAGGCGTTGGCTCAGGTAACAAATGCGAGTATCGCAGAGGGCACGCCTTTGAAGTCATAGTATGACCAACCACATGACACCTACTACATGTGCTTGGGGCCCGTGACGCAACTTCGACGACTTCAAAGCCACTTGGCTCTCGCCTTGTGCTTGACTTCGGAATTCTGGAGTTCTCCAATCGTAACCTGGGCTCGATGCGCTGGCGAGGCTCCAGCAATAGCTGCGGCGCTCCTTCGCGCCGCAAATGCCAATGCGCATGGAAGTGCTCACGTACCAGAACAAGGTTTTTTTCTTGTAAAGCCTTCAATTTGTGTAAGCATGGCAGACCGTACACACGAGAGAAGGCCCCGGTACAGACTGAGGAATGGTTTGTGCCTTCCTTAGTGAGCAGCTTCCGTTGCTCTTCTACTTTGCGGAGGGCTTCATGCGATACCCAACCAAGTACTGCGCCATATATCGATCCCGAAAGCTCAACCGGTATTCGCATCTGCTGTTTGGCTTGATTTGATCTCAGATCCGATAGCTGATTTAGTATCGCGTGTTTCATCGCTCGCCAAGCTTCAAACAGATCCAACGTGGATCTCTTCAGGTGCGATTTGAGCAGAGCATGGATGCCCTCAACCCGCGATGTAGCCACGTTCCCAAAATGGGTATGCTGATCAACCCAGGCTTTCACTAGCTTCTCCTTGTATGGGCCAAGCCAAAAGGACGTGACATAGCCGACTTCTTCAAGATGGTCCGTAAGATAACGCTCTTCAAATTGAGAAACACGCTCCTCAAAAGTCACCTCAGATGGCGAGCTGATAATCAGATGCCATGACTTGTAGAACTCTTCCCAGTTGTGGGTCGATGAACCGGGCGCTGCGGGGCCATTAGTTGTCTTCGTCTTAGCAAGGTCGAATGCCGAATGGCAATGTTGAAGCACCGCCTTGTTCGCATGCCAGAGGCAAAGCAAAGATGCCGAGGAGGGAAAGACGGTCGCTACAGCATTGATGCATGCTAAACAGCGATCTGTGAGGACAACTGCCGGCAGGCTGGCGTTGCACTGATCATACAAAGACCTGACCCGCTCCAAAGCCCAAGTATAATCGTCTTCTGTTTCGCCACTCAGAAATGCGAACGCGATACAGAACGACCGTTGGCAAGCATCGACGCCAACTATGTCAAGAAGCGGCATGCCGTACTTATTGGTCTTGTAGGTGCAGTCAAACAACATTATGTCCGGGTAAGCTTGAAGAAGGGCTAAGGAATCTGGATGGGCGAATAAGACAGCTGTAACTCGGCCATCTGGTGCAAACTGCATCCGACTCCAGAAGCCTTCCTCGTCGAGTTGATTGGCAAGTGCATGGATCGAGGTCTGCCCTCCACGGATATCTCGTTTAACGGCTGCAATATGATTATAGATATCCTGTTGGGTTGCTACAGAGTTTGTTGTTTGTCGTATGTATGTCCGGATATCCCTGGGTGCGACGCCAGCATTTGATAGGCCAGCTACTTTCGCAAAGTCCTCCTCTGTTAGCTTGCGATGCGTTGGGTGAGCAGACGGATGCTGGCTTGGGGGATGATTATGAGAAGACAATCGCTTGTCGGGCCGATGTCCCAAGCTCCATGTGCTTTTATCCAAGGATTCCTTTGCAAGCACAGAAAACTGACAACCAGTTCCCCTACTCGTTGTCCGTCTTTGGCGCGCTATTGATGTGCTTGGAGGACGGCACGACCGATCGCACGAATATGTAATCGTCCGCCGTCCGCTTTTCTCTCTGGTTGATCTCCCGGTTGTGAATGCGTATCCCCTTGTCGCCGCCCAATTGTTGATTGACAGTATAAGTTCATCGCGCGATCCATAATCGTTTTCAGGAGGGAGACAGTCGTCTGGGAATGCAAATAGTGAATTTTCAGGGGCTGTATCCATCCTTTCCGGAAACTTATGACCGAGGTGCAAAGTGCAGAGAACCGCATAGAACGCGTCAGACGCGAGACGCGTTCGTCGTGGTCGGCAGTGGGCAGAATGCTTAGTCATTTTCACGGGTACCCGTGGAATTTTACACGCACGGGTACCCGTGAGCCTATTGGGAGCCAAGGAAATCGATTCGCTCACATAAGTCCACCTTTTGGAAAGGAGCTGGGCACCCCAGAGCAAAGCACGGACGCACCCATTTTAGGTGGAGATTTGTCCCCTTGTTATGGATTTGTGCTCCACAGAGTACAGGGTGGCAGGGGTAAGTCTTTTCCCCCTGTAATGTTGCGGCCCACACACACTATGATTCATAGAAACCACTACATTTTCTACCCCCTTCTACTAACCCAAAATCCCCCAAAATTCACCATCTCGTATGCCCTCCATTCGCATCAATCACTGCCTGGCATCTATCGTGCATTGAATAGAGCTGCTGCGCGCAATAGTCATCTGGAAGGGCATCCCACGCCTCTCTAACCCACCCATATAACGTCCGGCGAGGTATTTGCCCTTGGATATACCCGTGATGGATCTGGATATAGTCCTTCATCCAGTTCCAACAAGGCTCAATTGGGTTAAGGTCTGGCGAGTATGGGGGAAAGGGGATAACCTCTATCCCTTGCCTGGCGAATTCCTCCATCGTAGTCCGGGCCGTATGTGACCGGGCTCCATCCTGCATGAGGGCAAGCCTCCAGCCTTGGGATTGCTCATGCTGGTTAATGAATCCGGCGATCAATGGGACTATGTGTTCTTGGTAGGAATGCTGATTAATAGTCCCCCATCTCTCCATATCCCATACTAGCCCAGGGCCCTTCTGGACACCCCAAAAAGAGCCCCAAAACATCCATCCTTTCCCTCGCCTTGGGCGTTGGATAAGGCAAGTTGGATCCAGCTCCTCGTCTGCCCTCCTCGTTACATAGACCTTCCGATGGGTGCTGCCGTTAACCCACGTCTCATCCGTCCAGAGGATCCTTATCCAGTCGTTAATAGTCCAGCTGATATGGGCAAGAGTCCAGGCTAGCCGGGCCTGGCGGGTTTCTTCTGTTATAATGGGTTTCTGCCGGGCAACGTACCGGCGATAACCTAGCCGGCGAAGAGTGCTTCGGATCGTATACTCGCCAAAGAGCCCATTAAAGAGGATAAGAGAGAGCTGGAGGAAGCTGGCAAGTCGACCTTGATGGGAAGAGGTCACATATTCAACTAGCTCTTGCTCTTGCTCATCAGACAAGGCGGCTGGCCGGCCGGATCGGGGCCGGGCCGAGGCACTAGATGCCCGAAGAGCATGCCGAACTTGGCCAAAGGAAAATCCAGTCCGGTTAGCAATTTCTTGCCTACTAAGCTTGCCATCAAAATAAAGGGTGCGTATCCGTATACGGTCAATATCTGATAGGTGTTTTGTATGGATATTAGGTGGCCGGCGGTGGTTATCCATAGTGATAGGTATGGGTGATGATAGGTGGGATAGATAGAGGGGAAAATTAACAGCTAGCTGGCTGGCCGGCTGGCTGGCTGTAAAATAGTGCCGTAATGTTGGCTATACCCAAATTAGTAGGGGGGTGAACATTAGGGCGATACCTGGCAGGGGGAAAAAACTTCGGCCGGATACCATTGTATATTCCCCCAAGTTTGACATCACCCGGCTCCTCCAGCAACTATACGAGACCGCCAGACATTCCGAGCAGCGCCATTCGGCGGTGTTTTACCGTCTGGCCACACAGATCAGTCCTTGGTTCGGCTGAAGGAGACCTTCGGCGGGCTATTTGCGGCCCATGAGACGAAAGGCACTGCGCACATCCACCAATCGCTGCTGACGGCCAAGCCTACGAACAACCCCAGCACTCGTTGGAAGCACTCCGACCCGGGCGCACTCTTTGTCGGCCATGCTCCTCAACTCAACCCTGCTCATGTCTGACCCACGGGGATGTGCTGTAGGGCTCATCCCTTCCCATGTATAGTACCATGTACTTCGTGGGGTTCCATTGAAATTCGCCTCCGAGCAAGAATCCGCTCCATGTTGTGGGTCGCCCTGCATTACAGCGCTTGGGTGACGACGTTTAGCAGAGCCGAAAGAGGGCGAGATTGCAAAGCCTTGTGCCGGCGATACGCGCGGCCTAGCCCTTCTCCCGTACCAAATGGACCTCCCATATCGTCTAGCCAATCATGAGCTCCCAGTCACATTGCGGGTGAGGTGACCTGAACAGCACACAGTGTTAGCCAACTCTTTTCGACATTGAAACCCTCTGATCTTGATGGGTACATTTAACTGGATAGTCCTCTCATGGTCTGGTATAAGATCTAGGTCTCTGATTGGCTGATGAGTGAGAGTGGGTCTATTCCACTGGTATCCGTACTTGCCTAGGGGTTTAACTTTGGCCTGACACGATAGGAACAGCTGGGCGCGGTCACCGGTCGCACCAGCTACAAAACCTGTACATCGTACGCGCTGAGCGGTCATGGCGGCGCCGCTTTCACCTCAAGAACGGGCTGTGCCTCGGCGAAATGTTACATTCGATTTTGTCGATGAATACTGTATGGAGCTGGTCCATGGACGCATGTGTTGCAGTCACTTAGTTTGGCCTTGGCCACCTTCCCCCGGTTGGGCCGGTTTACGCAATTGGCAGCGGGTTCTACTCCCGGCTTCCGCGGCAGAAGCTCTTTTGTTTGAATGGGGCACAGCCTTTCCAACGGCCCAGCTTTCAGAGGAACCATGTCAAAAACAGACTTGTTGACAGGGATCTCTATTGGTGTGGAAACCAACGTGGCGGCCCCTGGACATCGCTCCTCTTCGGCTAGGCGTTACTTGCCAAGCTTGTCTTCCAGCCTCGTCGTACAGCTTATCGATCAACGAAGGCTTCCTGCAACTTGTCCGTGTCGTCGTTGGACGAGTTTACCAGTAGAAATGAAAGTCACTGCTGCTACCTGTACGATGTAGACGATGCCAAGCGAGTTCTCAGTATCCCTCGGGAAGGTCGGTGATGGCAGTCTAAGTGCACGCCATTCGGTCAAGCAGCCTTGGCGATATAGAATCGGGGTCCTGGTTCCTAATACTAGGCACCCTGTTGGAAGCGACCGTTATCTTTGCCTTCTTGGTGGAGCGGCTGGGATACCTAACTGGCCGCTGATAGACCCCTTTCGCTAATCAATCGAGTGATTGCTTGCCCGTGATTGTCGGCCCCAGATGAGCTCCCTGCGCCTCATGATGTGAATAGACAGCTTGATTCCGTGCACCTTGGTTAGTGACTCTAGACCAATTGACGATTACCTAACTGGGATGGATGCATCGCCCCCTGCGAGCACAAGTTACGCCGCTGGATGCTACGGAGGGGCTCGGTGGCATCCTTCTTCTGTTAATTGATTTTCCTATATACGTACCGATAAGAAAGCTGCACGATGCGGCCTGGTGAGAGGTTGGTTTGGAGTCCTGGAGAGCAGTTAGGAATGAGGCTTGCAGATCGGGTTACACCGAGGGCCTAGAACCCGCTTGTGATGCAGACTTCCTCCTACTCGACAGAGCAGATACGTTCTAGCGTTCCTATTCGGTATAGGTGTTCCGATCCATATCGACCAGAAGAGAACCAGTCCTTGTCCGTTCTCCCCCCCCTCCACTAATATCTTCCCTATATTATTTGTTTCTTGTAAAACGGTCGGTCCACTCCACGTTAGAGCCCTCTGAGCAGCGCAGTAAAATGGGCTCGCTGTCTGAGTGACGACAGGACTACCCTGTCATTTCGGTACGACCGGGTTCCAGATTTGTAGGCTTTCCCCTTTCTTGGAGTAAACTTTGGAGTGGTGATGCGAGTACCACCAATCCACCGAGTCACCAACACACATCTCGACCCAGGTGATGTTTCCGTTAGGAACATGGTGTCGCGGTGACGTCTCCAAGGAGACAACGTACGTACCATACCTGTCAGTAGAGAGACCAAGGTGAACCCTAACGCACCCATGAACGCCAATGCGTACCCCTAAGCGGTCTAGCCGTACCTGTCCCAAGCATGCCTCGTGACCATCGACATAGCGAAGGAGAAGAACGACGATTATGTTTCGTGTGCCCATACTGCGCTGGCACGGTCGGCCATCCAAAGAAGCGGTCGAATAGAACCAGGGTATATGTGGAGTTGACACCGGGGCGCTGGACGTCGGCTGAGGGAGACTGACAGAGGGTCTCATCGGCGGATTGGGACTCTCGAAAGCCATGTTGCGTATGTCGATAGATGATCCCTCAACAAAAATTCGGCTCGCTGCATTCCGAGACGGGAGGTATATTAAAGCAAGCCTTGGCCTTGATTGCATGTCCAAGTGCGGGCCAAAGACAAGACTTCGGCCTTGAGTTGTTTTGAACTGCACACGTGTTAATAGGGAGTTTGTCTATGTACGACAGCGCTTACAATTAATGCTATTTCTCGCTTTTTTGTACCACGGATCCAAATTTCTGCCTTTTTCTCGTGATCGTACAACGGGAAGAATAGCCGAATTCCGTTGGCTCAATCATCGTACAATACGACGGCAAGAGACTTTTTGACCGTCAGCTCAGAACACGGGTGTCTCTAATACATGAGAACATGGAGGCCGATCCTGTCCATGTTGCAGAGATGTTGAAGCTTATTGAGAAGCACGGATATTATGAGAAGCTCGGCTTGCATTTGCTCCATAAGCACGACGACATCGCGGAAGCCACTATTCGGCTTGAGTTGGACCTCGGTGTAGTGCCTGGATCTTGGAACAAGGCTACTCGGATTGACTCCATTGATGCCGAGAGCATTCATGCAGTTACCTTTAAGTACATGCCAAAGGAGAATCAGCACGTTCCCTTCGCCGAAGGACCTCCATCGATTATTCTCAGCGAGAAGGATCAGAGCTTTCTCGAAGAGTTCACCGGTTATCTCAACAAGCACTCTCTCGGCGAGGCACTTGCTCTTGAAGTCGCTCCCCAAGGGGCTGACAGACAATTCCGAGAAGGCACCACCGAAATCGAGACAGACGGATTCGGAATGTAAGAAGCTATACACGGATCGTCAACCAATGTCCTTTATATTTGAATATCTTGTCCTTGTGATATTCTCTCGAAGCTACAAGTTCCGGCAAGCCCATGGCCAACGCCTCGCGTCCCCCGACGTCGGGAAGGAGCTTCGAACTCCGCTCTATTGAGCCGGGCATCATGGAGGTGAAGACTAACTGAAAGCTGACCGATCAGTGGAGCAATATGGACCGAAAACCTGCCCATTTTTAATAGTTCACCCCACTAATCCCAGTGTTCTTTCATCGAAATATGCGCACTAGATTGAGAGACGGAGAGAAGCTGAGAGCACAATACCGAATTAACAACTGTGTTTGTTTTTCATTTTTCGGACTGCGGGACCTGGCTTAGCAATGCTTTGCATTTCTCTTTCATCTCCAAGCGGTACTCTGCGGTCCAATCGGCTGCAACAGCCATATCCTGAGATCCCGGTATGGCCATCACGGCCTTTTCCAAGAGGCGAAGGGACGCGAATGATCCTTTCCAGCAACTCAAAGCCAGTCTTTCAAGTGCATCATCTTCTTGGATATCGGGAAACTGTTGCTTTTTCCAAAGATCAACGGCGACGCCAGCCGCCCAATCATTTTGTTCAGGGCCCCCGTATGGCTCGAAACCTCGCGTCGCGTAATACACAACAGACCCAATGGAGAATTGCTCAGTTTCTGGACCGTAAAGTCCGTAACCTCCCGCTCCGGATTCGGGTCGAAGTCGTGCCCATGGTGGTGCGCTTCCGAGCGAATTCTCTCCAATGCGTGCAACGCTGTCGAAGTCTGTCAACTTCAAGTGATCCTGCTCATCGAGGAGCATATTCGCTGGCCGCAAATCTCCATGAACAAATCCCAGAGTTTCTAGCCAAGCGCTAGCAGCACAAAGCTCCGCGGCCCAGCGCTCAATCAATCGCCTCTCTTCAAGTCGGTTGACCGAAACAACTCTGTCCTTCTCCCTTGTTTGGTTGTTTTGGAGTCGATCGTGAAGGGATCCATTGGGAAGAAATTGAAGGAAATTGGTGGCTTCAGTGCGGTGAAAGCTTTGCATAATGTGTGGGCATGGCCAATGATGACTTTCAAATATGTCGTAAATATTTTTTTCGTGAACGAACTGAGGTGACTTGGTATGCCGCGGATACTTCAGTACAATACCGTCGTCTATTTGATAGACCCACCCAACCGCTCCAAGTGATAGAAATTTTTTGGTGATCTGCCGATATGGGTTGTGGACAGGTCGCATGGTTGTGTTGGTATGAAGATGACGATGGAATGGCAGACTGGTACGTTGGAGTAGATTCGGCCGTACAATTGATTTATTTATGCTGCTCGGTTGTGGTCGCTTTAGTCAGCAATTATCCCAGATAGCCCCACTTCGCCAACGCTAAACATGAACCAGCTGTCTCAAAATTTACACTTTACTTTATCCATTTTTAGCCACCACCTCGCGCACGTACGGTGGTACATTAGTCAAACCCGCCAACTCGGGGCCTGAGGTTTGGCCGCGTCACTTTGGCCCCTTGGCTCAGACGTTTTTCATTTTTTTTATTTTAAGATAACATTGGTTAAAAATTTCTACTGGCTAATTATTCAACCAATAATTAGGCCTATTACCAGCACCTGCCTACTATTACCAGTACTTGCCTACTGTTGCCAGCGTGCACCACTGTTGCCATCGCCTGCCTGCCCACTGTTGCTAGCGCCTGCTTACTATTGCCACCTGCCCACTGTTGCCCTAGTATTCTCTTTTTTGAACCAATCATATTACATCATTAGCCAGATTTTTATAAAAAACGTCTGAGCCAAGGGGCCAAAGTGACGCGGCCAAACTTCAGGCCGCGAGTTGGCGGGTTTGACTAATGTACCACCGTAGCACGACCTGATAGCGGCTCGGTTGTCTGTCAGTATAGATAAAGACCTTGCTCCTCTGGTTCCCATTTTGCCGACCTACCAGGGCGTCTCTGGTCACTAGATTGGACAGCATCAGTAGAAGCAGTCCTTGGCCAGATATATATTGTTGCGCTCACGGTGTTCCTCCACGGTTTCTGGACGGCAATCCTGTCGTACTTATCGATGCTCGGATTATGGAGAAGTGTCGCGCTGACTGTATCCTAGGGTTTCCTACGCTATACTGTAGCATTGCGAATGTGTGTTGTATGTTCATTCGCTACCATGAATAACGATCTCGTGCCTCAAGCGCCATTGCTGTGATCATTTCCTCTCATTCCCACGTAGCTATCAGATTAGACCCTTTCTGGATCTCATTGAAGATGAGACGATTTCCCAATATAGCATATTTGATCTCATTTCATTGCTAATAACTACTGACGACGTTCGAAAGGGTCGAATTCAACTTCTTAGGTCTCAAATACTGATGACTCACGCAACACCGCCCGTGACACGCTTAAGGTCTTTCGGTCTGTCTTGTTCCGTTCCACAGTAGCCTTGTCCCCTAGCTATCGCTTTTCTCCCATCGACCATCAATTTCCTCCCAGCAGCCATTTTCCTTGCAGTCATCGCAAGGATCCCTTTTCGTAGTTGCCCCAAGGTATGTGGGGCCTTTCTTCGTTTCGCCACAATCGCCGCAACCCTCGTATTCTATGAGGTAGCTTTCCTCCTCAATCGTATGTTCGCAGATATGCTTGGTGGTAGGTTGGATTTCTTGGCACATGGCGAGCAGCAGTCTAGTACCTGTACTCGGCTTAGCTATGCTTAAAATGGGACGATGGAGAGAAATTGTGTTACCGAAACAATGCGTAGTTGGATTTATCTAGATGATATGATGAATAGTGTGTTCAAGTGGCTTCCTTGAGATACTCCAAATGTTTTACGTACGAGGAACGGATCTAGCGTTGTTTATATAGATCGTTAGGCCTTTAGGTCACGTGGGCCTTCTTGCTGCAAGATCCATATTGCGTCTCCGACTTTGCCTTCTGCAGCTTCTACTCAACATACTGGTCTAGGATGAAGGCCTCGTTGACTAAGAGCCCAGTCGATGCGCGTAAATCACATGTTGAGCCGAAGTGACTCGCTGACCACCCTTCCGAAACCCTGCGCCCCACCAAAGCACATCAGATTCTGGCATGGATGTTATGGGGAACAGGGGGCCTCGCAGGATGGCACCTCTATGAAAATGAAGAACGTTTGCGCTAGATGTCAAGAGTCAAGCTCATTGTTCAGGTTCGAATCTGGTCTCACAAAAGCCAGGGCCGATTTTAGCCGACAAGAGAGCAAGGATGCAGCCGACCAAAGTGGTATAAGCCCCGTCAAGCAGGATATGGCTACTCTCTCGGTGTGTACGTATCCGCTTACTGTACTGTATACCACCAGACTGCGGAGTGTGCGCAGAGGCTCTCAGCCCCATATTTTCGTTTCGCTGGGTGGCTCACAATGATGGCCGATCAATAGGCACTCAGCCCTTACGTCCATGCAGGGATCACAACAGGGATGCCTAGCTAGCAAACTAGCAAGAAACATTCGGCCAACCATCAGATTTGCATTCGATGTGATAGAATGGGGAAAGTAGGTTTTGAATCTTTATGGCGGGACGGCTAAGACAGTTACAACATAATTCTGGTGCCCCTGGCAACGGTGGTAGCGAGCGAGTTGACTGAAAGGCAAATGAGCGCCAGGCCCCACTGTTTCTTCATTATTCGACCCCTAGGTACCAGCGATTAGAGCAAGGCAGGGACATGTAGCCAATACCCTACCAGCCCACTCGGGTGACAAAAAGCCCCGCCGGTCGGGCTACCACCACCAAACACCATAAACACCATCAAATTAGAAGCCTATCATTTTACCTCCTAACTCAATTACCTACTGCAACCTCTTTGGCATCGATGTAATCTATATGCCAGGCTTCCTCTGCAAGGAATTTAAGATAGTCTTTATCCTAATGTGGCGTGCTCTGTATATACTGTGGTGTAGGTGGATGTGGGGAAAAACCGGCGGAGCTTTTTGTCACCCGAGTGCAGCCGACCTCGAGGGGCTTTCTTTTGCGGTGCTGAGTTCATACTCATATTCTCTCAGCTCGGCACAGATGGGGGCGGCGTGGGCGGCATGGCGGCGATGGAGTGACCATCACTAAGGAACAAGGCCAATGTAATGGTGTGCCCTGGACACTTGCAAGACAAGGACTAAAGTTCGATCCAGCACACGAGAGCATATCCCTGTACGATGTACCTGTATCCGTACCTGTACTACTCTGTATAGTAGTGCACGCTTTACCAAGTGGGGGCAAAGCCTAGCATGCGCTCAAAATAAAGTAGTGCACACCCATAACATTGGTCGATACACCCACACCCCGATATCGTGGCCATAAGTCACCCCTGGTCATGCTTATCACCGAACCCACACGCTGACAATCCGGCCAGTCTAGTCGTCCTCTAAGTACGTGTACCTCCTCTTCCGCAGCGACGGGTGTCTGGTACTGCAAAACCTAAGACAACAGGCAGACGACGACCGTTGCAGTGAGGGTGCGGAACCCCGAGCTGACTGCTGTCGCATACCTCGGATTGGATGGAGCTGCACGTCGGGTTAGGTGTCGGATGGTACGCATTTCAACCTGGAAAGGGTTTCGGGCGATGAGCTCCCCCAGATATGACCAAGTCCCCCCTGTTGCACTGACAGTGCAAGAACTCTCACCGATTACAGGTATGATAAACTGCATGGGTAAAAACATTATCTCCGGCCTGGAAAGACAGGCATGTCTCATAGCCTGGTGCCGACGCAGGTTGCCAGTGCAGGCAACCGGGATATGTTTGGGCGTATGGTGTAGGCTGCGCGGAGGTTGCGATTACCCCGAAGTTGGGTTGCGAAGGGAAAGTATTCCCGGAATGTGCGTCGCGTATGTATCGCCAATGTGCGACGTACCTTACGCGTGCATGGCGTGTTTATCAGCCAAGAGGATGTCACCAATGTGCACATAGCCCTGACGGAATAGCTGCAGCAGTAAGACGCTTTACCCTTTTTGCCGAACTCACTAGCTTGTGCGAACGGTGGCGCTAAGCAAAGCGAGTGAGAAGCTGCGCAGGTGGCCAAGGCTTTCAGGCTAGCTTGTTTGGGCATGCAATTGCAAGCGCTAGCGAGTTCGCCCAAACCGGTAAGCGCGTATTTGGCTGTTTCTAATGGGGCCCCTGATGAGGCCATCACGTCTCCCTAGCTACCATTCCAAGTCTCTTTCTACACGTCGAGTACGGGTGGAACTCGTCAGCACATTGGCCTCGTGTGGTTTCCTGCTCTAACGACACATGAGCTGTGCAGGTCCAGTTGCAACGTGTGGCAAGCTTTCCCTTGTCAAGAAGTTCGAGCATACTAACCATAGGCAGCACTCCGACCCGGGCGGCTTCTAAACGGCCTTATCGCGCGCCATGTCCGATGACGGTGTTCGACTTCTCTCTTCCCTGGCAGTTCCCTCCGAAACTGCCTTCAATCTTCCACGGCTTGGCCCCACAGTCTCCAAAGGTGGCTCCGAACGAGACCAGCTGGTTCTCATCTTGATGAGTGAAAAGGACGTTTGGACAAATTCGCCTCAGGACTTCTTCAAAGCCGCGCCTGTTAATGTGAAAAGGCCCAAGAGTTCCGACAAGCGGTCCCTATTGATTCGGAGGATTGCGTTCAGATTGAGAACCGGGGAGCTCCATCGGTGTCGAAAGACATGGAGTCACCGAGAAAAGACGGCTTTCATGGACAATCTGAAGAGTTGCGAACCCGAGAAAGGGCTGTCTGAGATTGCCTATGGTAGATGGAGGGGATTTGGAGGAACTACAAATATCATCTCCCAGAGATGTATCCCTGGTACCATTGTGGCGACCTGTTTATCATCGTTGCAAGATTCAATGTTAGTTGACTAACTCCTTTGGCGAATCCTGCTGATTCGACATGTATAGATATCGCACGGTCCCCCGAGATGAAGAGCACAACGCCCACCGTAATTTACTCGCGGGGCTCCGTACTCCAGAGATCGTAAGCCTTGCAAATCGATTTGCAGACCTCGAACAAGCCATGGTGAAATGGATTCGCGATAGATACAGTTGTCTCATGAACCAGGAAAAGAAAGCCCCTGAGTACGACAAGCTGCAAGACTTCTCGGTCAACCCTCACAGCCCTCAGCAATCTCTTGACCTCGGCTCTGGGTGTGGTCCATGTCCAGCTAAGCTGGGCCAGAATATTCTGATCACTTCGGCTTCTCCAGACTACAGATGTCAGAACCTCCCGACCGTCCCGTCACAAACTCTTGCACAAGATTCAACAAGCCGGGGTCAGTTCTCCTCTCCATGGACCATCAAAGCAGCTGAACTAACAAGGATGGACTGAATCAGCCGAACATTCCTTCGTCGACTCGACACACATGCTCGTGCAGCGACCGAAAACCGGCAATGAAGACCATATCGTCAAGCCGAGCACCCGCGCTACCCTAGTCAGTCCCCAGAATGCTATGGCAGCCTCATCCGCCAATAAAACATTCGTTTTCCAGCTCAGTCGTGATGGCGTCCGGGAATTCTTCTCCGACCCGCATTCACCCTCTCCACCTCAGGCTCTGTTGATTTCTGAGAATCTGTTCCATCACATCAAGGTATATTTCGAGAACTCCTGTCGAAATATGAAATTCGACGGCCATGAGAACCTCCTCACTCCAGATGGCACCATGTTGGATAATGCCCTCTGCAACGATTTCGACTCGTACTGTTTTACTGCTGCCATGCTGATGGGAAAGGGGTTGTCTGCCGAGTTTCGCCGCGCACTTTCCAAAGCTTGTGCCCTCGTCGAACAAATCCTCCGAGCCGAGCACCCTCGAACCCTAGCCTGCTTTCTCGAGGTGTTCATCCACCTCATACAAAGCGGGTTCCCCGTGGTGACTTCCTATCTCTGTGACTACATCAAAAGAATGTCCGCAAAAGTCATCAGAAAGGGGCATCCTTGGGGTGAAATATGCGGGCTTCTCGGTGACCTGGGCTCGGAATCTCTTGGACAGGCTATGGCGCAAATCTGGAAATGCACTACTGATATTTTTGATAGAGAACTCGGAGCGTCTAGTCGACTCGCTGTGTCTGCTCGTCTTGATTACATAAAGCGCGTTGTTGCAAATCATCTTGAAGAAGAACGACTTCTTCGGGATCTACTTGCTCAGTTCGGAGGCATTCCCAGACACCCCACCCCGCGGGTAATGCTTAACCTCGCCCACAACTTGAACAAACAGGGACGCCATGACGAAGCGGAGGCGATGGCGCTGGGAGTCCTTTCGCTGCTCCAAGGGTATGAGATATATGCTTGGAGAATTGTCGAGAGGATAGAATCTCTGAAAATCGTTTCTCGCAGTCAGTTTAGCCAAGGGAAGACCATGGAAGCAGAGCAGACTATGCGAGAGGCAATACAGATGATTGTGGATCAGTGGGGAATACAACATGCTTGGGTCCCCGAATTTATGACAATTCTGGAGGGCTGGCTTCTAGACTGGGGCCGGGAGGGGGACGCTGACAAAGTACGGGGAGAAATAACAGAGTTAATTGGGAAGGATGGAACCGACCTGGAGCTTAACGGGGTACAAGGCTAGGTTTGTTGAGACGATATCGAACGAAGCTTGAATCATAGGAAGGAATTGGTTCAATGATGAGAGCTGCACTGAAGGCTGAGTCTGCAGCGTGCTGTATGACTCTACATCGTTTCTGTCCTCGTCTCCCCATCTTCTACAAGCACCAGCTCACTAACCCTGTCTTTGGTATATTCGATCCGTCTCCAAGTCCTCAAGCTCTTGGGACCGAGTTTCCAAACCCGCATCCCACGGTGATATCGCTCTTTGCCATACGAACAATATCCCCCGAATCCACTACCACCTCCGTAGCACAGCCAAGGGCCAGACTGAGGGTTTTGTTCGCCATTCTGCGGCGCTTGTGGAAGAAGAGCGCAAAAATCATTCACATGATCGTGCCCGCAGCCTAATGCTGATACGCCTTCTTTGACCAAAGCGTCGTAGAAATTGGTGTTGACACTGGGACTTTCAGACGGTTCCCCTCGTCGGCCACTGCGTATACTAAGAGAGGGATCACGGAACTCGGGAAGAGGGATGTGATGGAAAACCAAACTCAGATGAAAGTCGTCGCTATCGTCCCTGGCAAGAGAACGTCGTAGCGCGCGAGAAGTGTCCGTGAACCAGTCAATCTGGCTTGGCTTGATAGGGTCATAGTCGGGTGTGCGTACCTCGCTCGAGATTCCACCGTGCGAGTCCAGGAAATACAAAGTCGCTACCGGGATCTGTGACGCGGGAGCCAGGACCTGAAGGAAGAAATTGCCGATGCCGTCAACATGTTCTGGGCCTGGCTCGCAAAGGCTGAAAGGCAGGTTCTGAAGTATTGACATTTGTTCCGTGCCTGAAATCTAGTCAGCAACAAGGAACAGCCATCATTAATACCAAGCCCCAGCTCATTATGGAATACATGAGTATCGTGGGGAGCAGGGTAGTTTACCCCATGAGACTGCGAAGAGGTTACTCACGTGATAATGCGTGAGTACCCTCACTATCATGATTGCCAAAGACGGCTGCGAATGGGATTGAACGCTTGATGATAGGAGAAACCACCTTGAAGAGGGCAGATTTGCTGTCGGGGATGTCGTGGTGCAGCTGATCTCCAGTAAGGACCACAATATCTGGTTTCTCGATATCCAAGATCTCTTCAATGAAGCCAACCGTAAGAGGGTCAGCCTCGCTCACTGGCAGATGTTCCCCATGAGCACCAATAGCATCTTTGCATACCCCAACGCCAGTGACCATGTGCGTGTCAGAGATCTGAACAATCTTGAATGTGCCATCTTTCCTCACTCGTAAAGCCGCCCGGTCATCTGGTTTCGGCTTAGACCTGCCGTGGAGTACGCTAAGTCTTGCATCCGGTACCTCTGGCTGACCAAGTTCGAGCGATGATGGCACGAGAAGCCATTGTGATCGCGGGTCAACGGCGTCCTTCCCAAAAAGAACGTCCACCTCTGTCACAGACTGGCCGTTCATGCATGAGGACTTGCTTCTTCTCAACAACCAGATCCCGCCAGGTCGACTCTCCCATGAACGACCTGACTTAGGGTTGGGAGGCGCATCGCCAACTCTGATATCCATAACCAGTAGGTCCTCGGCTGCAAGCTCTTCCTCATTTGCTAGCGCTACATACAGCCATGCACTTTGCTGAGATGTATAGAGGTAGAGATCTTTATCTACGAGATGCCATTTTTGCGGGTCCAGTCCGCAGGAGGTCGGAGAAGCTGTTGGAAAGATCTGTACGGTCAAATCCGTGACAACTTGGCAAGGAACACCGTCCATAGCATGGGCAGTGGCTGATGTGTCGCCGTTCAGAGACACCGTTCCTGAGAGGGGTCGGATGTTGGTACCGACAGTGAGGTATAGAGGGCGTTGAAAGTCGAAATGAAAGCAGGACAGGTCTTGAACGGCCAGCAGTGAATGAACGATGCGGGAACGTCCTTGCCAGCGCGGTGATTGCAAAGATAGGTTCAGGACGAGGCTGTTGGGGTGGAGTTGCGAAATCTAGATGCCACGTCTGACGAGGATGCCAAGCCACTTACGTAATTGGACACGGATACTCGGGGAAACACTGTATATAAAGGGCGGGGATACCCTGTCGCCAAATGCTGCTATCCTACCCAATGTGGCTGGTCTCGGTCCCGGACTATCGCTGGTCAGTCCACGCTTGCCGTCACAGCTGTCAGCCCGCAAAAAAGAGACGCACAAGATACGGTGCCACTTTGGAGCGCCCGCAAGTAATAATCCGCCCGGATTAACTCATCTGCTGGCACCGGACTACAATGGGCGGCGACAGGGTCTCTATATTTGCAGCTTGCAGCACATCGCCAGATTGTGCTCAGCATCAATTTCAATCAATTTGGGTGGGCGCGCCCATTGTTTATTGCGAGATCCGTGGATGTGGCACAACTCGGGTGGATCACGTGCACCCTCACGTGACTTTGAACCGGCTCCAACCACTTCCGGGATGTTCGGCACCCCGACAGTAACATCCCTTTCACCTTCTCCTGTAAAAACTTTTTCTTGGCACCCAGTGTTAAGATCTGTTAGGTTTTTGCAGGGCTTCGGCCCGTACCCCTAACGGGTCTCATCATTTCCGTCTTCACTTTCGGACTCGTCTCTCAACACCACCACAGCACTCCTCCCCCCTCCCCCTCCCACAACACCAAACACGACGAGACCCCCCCGTAAGTGAAGTAGGGCGAGAGTTCAGAAGCTTGGAAGGTCACTCTCGCTCTTGCCAATCCGCGCGTCTGCTAGCCTGCGGCGCGCTGTACCTGCCGCGTGCGGGTCACTACCCAGACAAGGTGCTCGAATTGCCCTTGTCCACACCCCAAAGCCTCGGCACAGCAGGTATCTCATCTCCTGTCTCTGTGCTAGACCTTACGCTTGAAGGTCTTGAAAACTCCCGCTCCCGCCAGAGCCTGACTTGTTCAGGCAGTAACGGAGAGCGATTACAGCGTGCTCCTGCATCGCCATCGGCTGGGAGCCGACTCGCTGTGTACGCCTTCCTAGCTTCGCTCCAATGCAAAGTGGGGAGAACAAAGGCGCAGAACCACATCACGACCGACCGTGCTAGGTTTTTCCCCCTAGTGGTTTTTCCTAGCACTATCCGAAATACCTTCCTTATGGACGAAGCGACCCGGGAAAGCATGGCGGATAAGAGAATTCTGGCCAGGTTAGAAGATCTGCTTCATCTTGGAGCGGTTTGAACAGGAGCGTTAGGTGAAGACGTAGCCCTGTAACATAGTTTAGATTAGCATAGACTATGTCGGCATTGTGCCCGGCACGTCTCTTGTCGCTCGAGACGTTAAACATATCATCATCATCATCATCAGTAATATCCCTTTGGCACTCTCGAACTTTCTTTTCATAAGGTATCCACTGTTAGTATCTGTTAAGTCCATAGAGGGCTTCGGCCCACCACACTATCATCTCTCATCATCAGCCCACGCGAGCTGAATCCCACTATCATGGCCGTCTCTCTAGATGTTGGGCCATCGATCACGGTCCACGGGGACGCCAGTACATCTCGACGGTCTGGACGTGTCCGGAAACCGACCGCAAAGGTCAGAGTGGTTGAGCAAGTCAGCTACCAGGATAATGCTGAGCTTAAAGAGGAGATCAATAAGCTTTCGAATCTCGTCCAGGATCTCCTACGACGGGACATCGAGAGGGAACAACTCCTAAAAGATTGCTTGAAGAAGATTGAATCCTTGGAAAGAGAGCTTCAGGAGGAGAAACAGCGTTCAGACCAGCACCAACGTGGTCTAGCAAGGTCCATGCATGCTGGTAGCACAGGACCCAGCGAGTCCGCCCCAAGTCCCCAAGGGCACCCCTTACACACAGCCCAGAACCAGCCGCTCCCAGTTCGGTCCTACGCGACGGTGGCGAGCCAGCCACTTACCAGAAAGCAGGATGAACCAACACCAGCAAAACAAGCCGCAAACCGGGCGGCCTCGAAAGACCTACGCATCTTCGCGCGTCTGCCGCCTGAAAGCCCGCTTCGTAGCGAGAGAGCCTACGACATATACGTCTTCGTACGAGAAAGGCTTAGCCCCCAAGCTCGAGAAGCCCTCAAAGGAATCGACCATGTTAGGACAGGACTGGCACTCCTGCCTTCGTCAGCGGATGGCGCAAAAGTCCTGCTAGACAACAGAGAGCAAATTGCTGCCCTCCTCCAGGCGCAGGCGGTCGAACAGCGCGACACCTGGATCCGGGCCTATATTGCAAACGTCCCTTTCACTAGGCATTGTCTACTAACGAACACTGAGAGCTGGAGATCACGACCGAGGAGCTCCTTGAAGAGATCCAGATTGCGACAAAACTCAAGCCTGAAAAAGCATACTTTTCCAGGAAAGACGAAGCCGAAAGGCTGGGTACGGTGACAGCCTGGTTTAGGGCGGAAGCTGTAAGACAACTACCAAGACGCCTCCGTCTGATGGGGGCCAGCGTTTTTGTGAACCTGCAGTTCCCTAAGGAGAAGAGGTCCCCCCAATGCTACCGCTGCGGCGGCTTCCACAGCGAACGAACGTGCACCAGAAGGAAGAGATGCCTTAAGTGCAGCTCTCCTTCCCACACAACCGACCAACACCGGGCACCTTGTGGTGGCACTGAAGGCCATGATGGCTGCGACTGCCCCTTTAAGTGCCCGTCGTGCAACGGGCCCCATACCGCCTTTGATGTGACATGCCCCATCAAACCCAAAGTGGTGAAAGGCGTAGTCCAGAGGAGGGACAAGGCACAGCTACGGGCCATCCGAGCCGAGGGAGAGAGATCGTGGAGATGTGCGACTCAGCAGTCGCATCGACATTCCCATGAAGAAGGACAAGTGACGGACTGCGCCCCAGCAAATGAGACACAGCAGGAGTAAGCAGTCCTCTAGGATCCTGCAAATCATGCAAGCAAACGTGGCCAGACGACCATCTGCACACGAAACGGCACTGAATCTGGCCTATGCGGCCCATGTTGACATACTGCTAATACAAGAGCCCTCTATCCGCTCGGAAGAGAGAAGACTCACAAGATGCCACCCGGGTTTCGAGATTTTCACCCCAGTGGACAACTGGGTCGAAGAAAGACCCAGGGTGCTCACTTACCTCCGCAGGGGAACTGGATTACGGGGTGCACAGATACGCCCACTGCCCAGCCCATCCACAGACCTGCTCTTCCTACAGCTCCTGGAGGGAATGCGGGAAGTCCTCACAGTCATCAACGTGTACAACGCCCCTAGTCGTTCGCTGCGACCCGGCCAGGCTGTCAGGGACATCATAGCGACCTGGCAACCGAAACCTGAGGATCGAGTACTGATCGCGGGGGATTTCAACCTACACCATTGGGCCTGGCAGCCCGATGCCACGCGGTCCTCTGACGCCGACAACCTGGTAGAATGGGCAGAAGCCGCCAGCCTTGTCCTGCTGTCACCGATACACTCAGACCAACCGAGGGAAAGTTCCGGCTCGACACGATGGATGAGAAGCTTTTTCTCCACATTCTCGAGCGAAACATACAGCCTCTGGGCCATACTGCAAACAACGCAAGAAATCCACCGGCGTTGAATCTCCTAGCACAACAACTTACAGATTGCCTTGTAGAGGCGCTTACGGCTTCTACAAGGCGCACGCTTGGCAGAGGGCCAGGAGGCCATACTGGAACGAAGCCTGCACGCGCAAACACCAAGCCTATACGACTAAAAGAGGAACCGCCGCCAGACTCCGCGCTTTGGGAATAGATTGCCAATGGGAGCGAGAGGAGGAGGACACTCTTAAACAGGAATTCTCCGTGAGCTTCGCCGCTCCAAGGACACCTACTGGAGAGAAAAGATCGCCGCAGCCTCCACAGGCAAAGACGTATTTGAAATGGTTGGATGGCACAAAGCCACAGGATCCTTCCAGACCCCCCCACTCCGAGATGAGGACAACCCATCTACTCTCGTCTCACAACCGAAAGAGAAGCGAGACCTGTTCGCCCGCGTTCTTTTCAGAAACGCCGCCATCTCTGAGGATATACAAGAGATCCTAGGACCCTACCCGGAGGCCAAACTTCCCTTCCCACAGATCACAAAGGACGAGGTACGTACCTCAGTTCTCTCTACGGGAAGCACTACCCCTGGGTCTGATGGAATCACGACGGCCGTTCTCAAGATCGCATGGCCAGTCATCGAGGACATTGTCTTCTCGCTCTACAGCGGATGCATACGCGAGGGCTGGCACCCCACCTGTTTCAAAGCAGCTATCCTAGTCATCCTGCCTAAGCCGGGCAAGAGAGACAGGGCGCTTCCGCGCTCCTAGAGACCAATTGGGCTTTTGTCTGTGCTCGGAAAAGGCCTGGAGAGACTTGTCGCAAGAAGGCTTGCCTGGATCACAGTCAAGCACCGGATACTACACGACCAACAGTTCGGCGCCCTCCCTCTTCGCTCGTGCAGCGATCTCACTGCTGCTGCCATCCGCGATATCGAGTGTGCCTGGCAGAGGGGTCTTGTCACTTCCATGCTCACACTTGACGTGAAAGGGGCCTTCGACGCCGTGCTGCCAGGGCGGCTGGTCCATCGCCTCCGCCAACAAGGATGGCCGGAGAACCTCGTCAAGTGGGTATCAAGCTTTGCCCTCGGGAGAAGAGCAAGAATTAGGTTGGACGGGGAGATGGGAGACGTCTTCGATCTTGCGTGTGGGCTACCACAAGGCTCCCCGTGTCCCCCATCCTTTTCATGCTCTACATCGAACCACTATTCAGGCTGGGCACTGCTCTTCCCGGAAGGAAGCGGTTCCGATTTGGCTATGCCGACGACATCGCCATCCTGGCATCCTCAACCTCCCTAGAAGACAACTGTGCCCTACTAGCTAAAGAATGGGAACAAGCTCTTGAATGGGGCGCGCTGGAGGGTATCGCCTTCGATCTCGACAAGTTGGAACTCATCCACTTCACCAAGAGACACAAAGATGGAAACCCACCAATAACGTTAACAATGTTGGACGGGCGACAGCATACAGTTCAAGCTGTTGACCAAGGTTCCTCTCTGCGATGGCTTGGCGCCCATTTCGACCGAAGGCTCTCATTCAAGAACCATGTTAAAAACCTCTGCGCCAAAGCATGCCGGGTAGTCAACGGACTTCGAGGACTGGGGAACACCGTCTGGGGCGCGCCGGCACACCTCCTTTGTCGCGCTATCACCTCTTGCGTATTACCTATCCAGTATTACGCATCAGAGGCATGGTGGCCCGGCAGAAACCGGATTAAGAATGGACACACTGTGTCGAACGGGATCAACAGTCTGCTTCACCGGCTTGACAGCACGCAAGCCAAAGCCATCAGAGCTGTACTCCCAGTGTATAAAACGACGCCTGTACCGATCCTACAGCGTGAATCTGCTCTGCCGCCGGCAGAGTTTATATTAGACGCGAAGCTCTACAAAGCCTCCGTGAGGCTTCACTGCCTCGAAGAACGACATCCCCTCCGGAAGAGGCTCGGAGACAGGCCAGGACCAGACTCTAGGCTACGATGAATGGCAATGCCTGTAGATAGCAATGCTGAATACATAGATCCGCTGGAACTACCACCTTGGGAGCGCTTGGCGGACTGGCACACAGCCCTTAGCGCGGTTGGTCATGAACCTAGGAAGACCAAAGAACAGCTGGCCATCGCCTTTGCAGACAGACTGAGAACATTCTCAAAGAGGGATATTGTTGTTTATACTGACGGTTCCCAAGTGACAGACGGTAGCAGGACCTCCGCTGGAGCAGGCTGGATAGGATACCAGGCCACACGGCAGATCTTCCGAGGATCCGAATCGCTCGGTGCCCGAACGGAGGTCTTTGATGCAGAGGCGCAAGCCGCTCTTCAGGGCCTGCTGGAAGCTGTAAAGTCTCCCACGGCGCAGATGGCAGACAACGTTCATATCTGCCTCGACAACCTCGCAGTCGCGGCTAGGCTCGTTTCTCAGAGCGCGGGAAGCAGCCAAGCTAGATTTAAGGCCTTCAGTAGGCTCTCCTCCTCGTGGAAACAGAGACAACGGACAAGCTGGACGATCCCCGGCAGGGTATACATATGGTGGTGCCCAGGACACGCGGGAATACCAGGAAACGAGGAAGCAGACGCTCTAGCCAAGGAGGCCTGCAAACAAACTCCAGAATCATATCCACAGCCCACATTGGCGCATTTGAAACGGCAGTCTAAAGCAGTCGCTTTCCAAGCCTTCGCTAGAAGATGGCCGTCACTCTGCCCTCGGCAGTATGCCGACCTCGGGATAGTTCCCCATCCCAAGCCCCTGAGCTTCACCTTCCTAGGTATCTGCTAGGAAGGCTGTATGCAGCGAGATCACATCACGGAGACTTCGCGGCGTACCACGAGAGGTTTGGCCATCAGGATGCACCGCTCGAATGCAGTTGTGGTAAACGCAAATCGCCAGTGCATTTCTACTTTTGCAAGCGTGGCCGGAAAGCCACCCCAGGCCATCTCCGCCGTTATATGGCGAAAGCAAGCATAGATTTTCTGCTAGGCTCAACGCAGGGAGCCTCTCTTCTGTGCAAATGGATGGAGGCGACCAATTTCTTTTCTGAAATCTGCCCGACTCATTGAACAGGAACGTTAGGTGAAGACGGGGGCCTGTAACATAGTTTAGATTAGCGTAGACCATGTCGGCGTCGCCCGGCACGTCCCTATTCACTCTGGACGTTAAATATATCATCATCATCATCATGCCTCTTGTCATGGAAATTTTGATTGCACAGACTCCATCACAGAACCGATCATGCTATCAAGATGGACAACACAGTGAGCCTCTCTGACGGTTACCTTGATCTCTGTTAACGTCTTGTAGTACGTGTTTGAGCTTAATTCGAGGCCGATTACTGCGCATGGAGGCCCTGCTCTTTTACCGCCCGATTTGATTTATGAACACGTTCTCAAGCTGTCTCTCGATGCCAAAAGCTCCGGCAATCTACCTCAACGAATAGTTCTCAAGAAGGAGCACACCGACAACCCGAATCTTTTTGACAACGAGCTCAGTGTGTACCACCGACTCCAAAGCTTGCAGGGAACGATTGTGCCTAAATACCTAGGTCTCGCAACAATTGATGGCGTAAGGGCTCTGTTGTTATCCGACATAGGAGGTGTTTCAATGCTTGAATCGGGGATGCCATACCTCGAGCGAGCGACGGTGGAAAAAAAGCTGGCCTTTTCAGTTCATTCGATACGCCAACTGGGCGTGCACCTTGGTGATCTTAGGATGTGTAATATACATTGGTATGAGGGTGAGTTCCGTATTCTGGATTTCGAACATGCAGAGATTCTCACAGAGAACTCCGAACTTGAGGAAGCGTATGTTCAGAATCAAGTAAATGATGTTGTCGAGCGGTTTTGGAAGCGCCAAGAAGCAAAGATGGCATTGGTACAGAGCAAGACTCTCAGGCGCAGTCTGAGGGCGGTGCCTTGGAAGCAAAGCGACGCAACTTAGTCTTACAGGCAACAGCGTCTGATACGAGCTCATAGTTCTCTTCTAGAAATCTACAAACTCGTAAATCATTTGTTCCATCAATCATTATAACAGTATCGTGTCCGAAGAGGTAAACACTAAACATGCTCCGCTCATTGACCCTGTAGCATATGTTCGGATCTGACTGGGTAGCACACTCAGTCGCCGCTACCTCGGATCTCGTTCAAGCTTCTCTATGCCGGGACAGCATGCCCACACTCATACTGCTCTGTTACCTTGCACCCTCGGAACTGTCCGGCGCTTCAGCAACTGTCCGCAATTTTGCCCATTGAAAATGGGACATTCTACCTCGATCCCGCCATGAAGGAGAAGGTTCTTCAACGACTGTCAGCTGAACCCCATCGTTTCTGGCGACGCCAAGCCTTGTACCTCGTATCCAGAGCAGCCCCATGGAAATACCTCGATCCTGTGTGCGTCTGCGGTCCCTAACTTGTCAGCTAAAATCGGCCCTGGCCTTTGTGAGACCAGATTTGAAGCGAGCTTGACATCTAGCGCAGACGTTCTTCATTTGATCCTGGCAAGTGCTGGGCATCCATCTACAAACAACTATATCAGACTGGAGCTGCGTGGGACACGTGATTTTAGAGTCCAGTTCGCTCCAATAGCATTTCGCCATTTCCATATAGCCAATGGCGCGCATCGATTAAATTCGAATTAAGGCTGCCGAATGGCAGAGAGAAGTTGAGATCACGTGCTCGCCAATATGGCTACTTTGGGCGAATGCTGAATGAACCAAGGCCACGTGTCTTCCGCTGCTGCCTTAGGTCGGGGGTCATCTAATTGGTCGGAATGGTTATCGGGCCAGAAGCAATCCACATCCCCCAATCAGGTGGCTGGAATTTGCAAGTTTCTCCTAGGGTTCAATTATCTGAGTGGCTTGGCATCCTCAGCAATGGGCAGGCGTGGCGTTCCGATTTTTTCAACTCCACTCCGACACCATCACGATCCATCATTGTGGCTCTAGATCCGCAGACCTATCGTTTTCCCGGAACCAACATCACTACAATAATACCATGACACGACTCCTTGATAAGGATAAAACAACAGAAGTAACATCTTCAGATGCCATCAAGTCAGTGCATTTAGTCGGCTATGACGACAAACTACCTTGCATTCCTGCAAACTGAACCACCACTCTAAAGCGTCAAGATTACACACCTTGAGGGAGCAAGGCAATTTCTCGTTCTCGGGGTGTGAGAGGGTTAGGCCTGCGACAAAAGACCCCCATTCGTCTTTGGAAGATACCAGCCACATACTCCAATTGCTACCAACCTGTAGCGAAGTAGATAAACAGTCCAGCCGGATCTGCCCTAGGCATGCCCGATTTCCATCGGAGTAAGAGAGGAGAAGGCCGATGACCTTAATTCGGCCGTCAATGCGGGCCTGGCAGGGTGTGATCTCGTTCACACCCCCGAGTGTGGCTGCTGAGTAGAAGAAGTGACTTCCAGGTATGTTGGACGGCCTCGGGAGTGTAATCGTACAGCCACGTCGGTTTTCGGGCTTGGGGCTGTCGAATGCTATGTTGCGGACACCAATCCGAGACGCCTCGAAGAAAAGATGGCTGCTTGTCTGTTGACATGGAAGTGCCAACAAGCTGGGACGAAATCTGGTCGGTAGCATTCCTGGATGAGGCCCGATAACGACAGTACGACCTCGGGTGGTTTTAAACTGTATGCGTGCATGCGTGATGAATAGGATGATAACGCCGTGGAAGTTTGAATGCTTACGATCAAAGCTGTATCCCACATGGTTTCACCGAGTTTCCAGACCTCTGCAATCTTTTCGCCTTCATGAAGTGGAAGGTACATCCAAATGCCTTCGTCGTTGCCGTAGTAAAATGAGAAATCCTTCTCACAGGTGACGGCATGCATTGACTGAATGCCAAAGTTCCAGTGGAAAGCGTAGCCAATGACGCATGGCTCGTTGAGCAACAACGATGATATTCTAGTAGGCGGGGACGAGCGCTCGAGTTGAACAAAACGAATCGGTCTCACCGGGGGAGTGGCCCATAATGGACGTGGCGAAGTCGCCTGCTTCTCCTCCAAGGCAACGCTGCGTATCTTGAGGCTCTGGGACGCATTAATTCTCTGAGAGGAATGTCATGGGGGAGACTTACATCTCTTTGTACCACAAGCCTGGTCTGAGTCTCCACATGGAGCATCCGCCACCACAGATCTTGAGATTTGTTGATCTTTGGGGGGTCACTGCAAGTCCAGAAGATCATCTTTTCAACACCAAGATGATTCTCGGCAACATAGACGGTCTTGACAGGCCGCTCGGGGTCGGGTTCGAAGATGAGTTCAGTATGGTACTCGTCAGCAGAGTTGCTTAGAGATGAAAGGTAATTGATGCCTTCGAAATGTGTACGATGCGCCCATATCTCGTCGGTGACACTGAGACCAAATGTGGTTGGGTTGGCTGGAGTATCGTGTAGAGTAAGAATAGCTTTCGCATATTCTACTGCGAAACTCCGAAGGCAATATCCTGTGATTTGGTAATGGAGTTCTAGGGATAATTTCCCCAACGTCCCGCTGAAGACGGAAGCCGACTTCCGATGCAACCATGCAGCCCGCCTGTCGCATTCTGATGGGGTGGGTTCGTAGTTTTGCGCCGTCAGTTTGAGGAGAGCAGGGAGACGCTCGGTAGGCACCTGGTTGACGCATTCGACATGGCAACCAGTTGCCTGTCCACCTGAGTGAGGGCAGGCTCCAAGGCAGAGGATGTGCTTGTCCTCCATGCATGCATCGTTCGGTAATTGTTCGGAGAGCTGTCCATCCTCACTGGCTTTTTCTATGGTTATTCAAGTATCTCTTGAGGAAATATTCACTTACCGACTCTGATGCCTTCGCTATGGTGGAGGCTGAAACTGCATAGGCCACATGTTTCCGTGAAACACACGCCGGCCATGTTGGAATTGGTCTTTGCAGAAAGAGGGTGAGATTGGGAGGGGCATCAGGGGCTTATAAACAACGGTGCCAACCTGGCAAAATTGGTAGTGTCAAAGCACAGCCTTCAGCCGTCAATGCGGGGCATGACACACCGCATAATCCATTCCAGTTAAGAGATACAAAGCTACGTTCCTAATGAGTGTGAGAACAGCAGGAAAAAAGAAAAGTGACCAAGGAAAATGTGAGACACGCGAGAGAGACAAACAAAATATGTGCAGCACACCAATCCGAACTAATCAATACGCATGTACCCCCAGTACTTCTCATTCTTCTTCCAGTACCAAGCCTCTAACCCTCTGGTCCTCGTTTGTACCCGTCGCCAATCCTCCTTCTTCGTGCTTACATCTTTCTTCCTCCCATCCCTCCCTTTCTTCCTGAATATGTACTCCGTGGACTTAATCAAGTGTGTTACTTTGGTGATTTTTACCTGCTTAAGCTGCGGTCGGTCGTACTCAGTGCTATACGCTTGGGAAGGTCCTGCTGCGGGCGGGCCTGGTTCATCATCTTCCTCTCCTTCATCGTCACTCTCTTCTGCTTCGGAGTCATCTACAGTCGAGCCTTCTGCAGGCTGCCTGCTTGCAGATTCATGCGACAACGGGGCTTGACTTCCTGGCTGGTCTTGAGTAGGTTGGTTGTGCAAGAATGACTCTTGCGCGTAGACGTTCGGCTGGTCGTAGGTATCCGGGCCTGGCGGATCATAGATGTCTTCATCCGACGGGTACACGTATTGATTTGGGTTGTAGACGGGTTCGCTTGCGTCGTAGACGGGTTGGCTTGGCGCCTGGTTTTGTGGTGGTAGCATTACTTGTGGTTGGTCCCGATGACTCTTCACATGCTGCCAAAACTGCCAAAGTCGATGTTCTGGGTCATTCGACAAGCTGGTGTAATTACTAGAGGGAAGAAGTAGATTCTAGGTTTAATAAGTATTAATAAAGAATAAATTATAATAATAGCTGCTTAGGAGAAGTAAAAGGGAAATAAATTCACTAGTAACCTACTAATAATAGTAAATCACTTCTTCTTTTTACTCTTACTTCTTCTATAAGCAGCTCCTTTCTTCCTTAATTAGTTATTACTTATAGAGATCTAGATAAAAACCTACTCTTAATCCAACTAATTAATCTTTTCTCTTCTTTATTAATAATAATAACTTTAATAACTATTAATCTTATCTATATAACTTTATATACTTATACCTTCTTTAGACTTATTATAATAAACTCTTTAATTACTTCTTTTTTTTTCTTACTTTAGTTCTTATTACTTTTAATAATAAACCTAGTAACTTACTATCTAACTAGCTATTATAATAGCTTTCTTATTCTCTTCTAACTCCCCTTCTATTTATATTAGCCTTCTTATTATAAGAATCTCGAAGCTATACTTAATTATTAATCTTAATAATAACTCCTATTAATACTTTAGTTAATAAAACTATAATTATAGTATTAGCTTTAATATTATAATTCCTACTAACTCTTAATTAGCTAGAGCTTCTTAATTTATTAATCTATATACCTTTAAGAGATATACTAATTAGACTTTAGCTTACCCTAAGAGTATATCTAAAAGAACTAACTTTCTCTAAATAATCCCTATACCTTCTAATATTTAGTACTCTAACTAGATCCTTTAGGAAGATAGAGATAGATTCTTTAACTGGTACCCTAAAGTATTTAAAGGACTACTAAAAAATAAGAGATAGAAAAGCCTTTATTACTAAGTTATAAGAGAAGTCTTAATTAACTATTATAATCTATAAGAATAACTGCTTTAAAAGAAGTAGATTAGTAAAGATAAAGTAGCTACTATATTAAGAATTATAATTTATAATCTTTTATTAGTTTATAATATTATAGTCATCCCTATTACTTAATAAAGCTTAGAAAAGCTAAACTAGAAGCCTATACTAATTATACTTTACTTTAATATAATTAACTAGATTAAGATATAGTTTAACTTTATCCTATTCTCTCTTAATATTAATAACCTAGAATACTTTATAGAATTAATTATTAACTAGTATAATAGTATAATATACTAGTATAATCCTCTTTAGATTAGTAGTTAATCTAAAGCCTTATTTATTAATAATATTAAAATGCTTAAGGAGTTCTATAGAAAGCTTAGAGTACTACTTTATATTAAGAAGTTAATTAATATAAATATATATATAGTTAATATAGCTTAATAGCTTAGAGGATAAGAGTATAAGCTATATATACTTAAGTAGTTTTAAACTGCAGTTTAATATAGATAGCTTTACCTATTAAAGAATCCTATATAGAGTTATTATTATTATAATAAGTATAGTAATAGAGTTGGAGCTAACTAGATTAGTTAGATTAGTTATAAGTTTAGGTATAAAGGAAATTAGAAGTTTAATACTTTATAAAGTATTTTATAGAAGTCTTTTAAGAAAGTATATATCTAAGTAAATAGTACTTACTTATCTATTTTACCTCCTATAGGAGATAACCTTATAAAGATTAATATAAAGACTTTATAAAAAGATAAGTCCTAATTGCTTATATCTAGTAACTAAGAGAAAATACCTATAAGCTAATTAACTTTATAAAGTATTATATCTTTTTACCTAAGCCTAAAGATACCTATCTAACTACTGCTAATTAATAAGCTTCTTACCTAGATAATAGAAAGATAGTTACTTAGTATAAAGTTCTTATTTAAGGATATAGAGGAATATAGAAAGAGAGATAAGTATTATAAGAGAGAAGTAATAGAGTAGATTATAAGATAACTTAAAACTCTATAAATTATTAACCTTATTTAATTAGTATTTAAACTAAGAATAATTAGGTATAGTATTACCCTAACTTAAAGTAATTAAGGTATAATACTAGGATAATATAAGAAGAGTATTTTAATTATAAAGCTATTAAAAGAAGTCTAAAACCTAATTATATAAGTTATTAATAAGGAAGATAATAATAATAAGAAGAATAATAATAATAATAAAGATAAAAAGATTTAGAAAGATTAGGAGTAAAAGTAAAATACTCTTAGTATTAAAAAGCTTATAGAATAGGAGAAAAATAATTCCCTTTAAAAGGCTGCTATAAAGTAATATAGGGATATTCTTATATATTAATATACCTCTAAGAAAGCAGATCTTAATATTAAGAAGTATATACTATAAAAATAGGTTAACCAGTTTAATAACCCTATTATAGAGACTGCTTTCTAGATAAAGCCTTATATACTATAGGTTTTACTAAGTATAGAAGAGACTTAAGAAGGATAGGCTTATTATAATATAGAGTAGGCTTAGAAAAAAACATATCCTAAGAAGACATTATAGTTTAAAAAGAAATAAGGAGTTAAGATTAGAATAAATAGAGGAAGTTATAGCTTAATTTAATTTATATATTTAGTTTCTCTTCTAGGATTAGAATATAAGGAGATAAACTAAAATGGATAATTAGAATAGGGTGGGGTAAATTAAGCCTTATTAATACCTAATTAATAAAATACTTAAGATAGTAAGTACTAATTAAGGTAAAGATATAAGGATAAATAGATAGATAGATAAAAATAATAATAAATTTTTACTTACTTTTTCTAGACGTACTTTTACTATTATAATTAAATTAAGAGCTTTTTTATAATTTATATTAAATTATAATAATATAAGAATCTGGGAGTAATACCCTCTCTAATTAAAGAAGTAAGTTACCTAATCTAGTAATAGGATACCTTAATTAACTAAAGTAATAGCTCTGATTAAGTAAAGCCCTTATGCTAATTAAGTAAGGAGTTCCTTTAATTAAGGGGAGTATCTTATATTACCTTAGGAGGTTATTAGTGTTTATCTTTTACATTATACTACATAAGGTCTTATTCTACCCTATATATTTCTAATAATAAGATTACTAAAGAGGGAAAAAAGCTTTAGTAGTATATAAAAGAGCTAAAGGATTAGAAAAAGAATTCTATAATTAAATCCTATAGTACTATTAGCCTTACTATTTATAGCTTATCTACTTAGCTTATTAATCTAATTAATTAGAAACTAAAGAAAAGCTAAGAAATCTGTTTTACCCTAAATATAGTTTATAATATCTTTATTACTATTATTAATATAGATAATAGAATTCTTATATAGTCTAATAGTTTTAAATATATTAATCTACTAATAACTTATATTTCTAATACCTATATTATTTTTAAAGGTTTAGCTAAGTTTTTTACTACCTAATAGCTTATTAAACCTAAGGATTAAGTTACTTCCTTCTTAAAGAATTATAAAAGTAAGAAGTCTCTTTTAGAACTTATTTTAAATAATAAGCTTAAGTATAAGAAATCTTATTTAGAACTTATTAGTATTCTTAAGTAACCCTTAGCTAAGAAGCTTTACTTATCTATAGTACTCTTTTCTTATACCTATTATAAGGATATATTATTTTATAATTTTACCTAAGCTTTTCTTATTAAAGATATTACTTATACTTATTAGTCTAGCTTAGAATATATAGGTATCTATCTTAATAGATATTTTAAAGTATTTTATAATATTATTATTAAACCTCTTATTAATTAGATTTATAATAATATTATTAATTAATCCTTATATAATTATATATTATTATATTACCTTTTTAAGATTATTAGTTTTAATTATCCTATTATTACTATAAAGTCTAAGCTTATTAATAATAATAAGTATATTTATAAAGACTCTAACTATAAATAGAAATAACTTTCTAAGTAATTTAATATAGCTAAGCTTATAAGAGAAGCTATAGAATTAGCAGCTTATCTCTATTATATTAAGAAATATAGATAGGAAAATACTTCTTATACTACTTATAATAAAATAACTAAAATTAATAAGTAAATACTAAGTAGTATGTTAAAATTAATTAAAAGAGATTTAATAATTCTTAAGAATTATATTATAACTAAGTATTATAATAGTATTATAGTTATTACTAATAAGAATAAGGGTTTACTAAATAAGCTAAATACTAGCTTTAAGCCTCTAACTAATTCAAAGTAATTACTAGGTATTACCTTTATTATTATACCTATAGATAATATATAATTCTTTAAGTAATTATAAAGATAATAATAATAAGAATAAATTAAAAGAATAAATATATATATATATATAGTAAAATTACTAAAGTTAATAAGTAGTTATTATATAATTATTATACTTTATTTTTCTAATATATATTTTACTTATAATTTATTTAGTCTTTTTAAGATAAAAAGTTATCTTTATATAGGTATTTATCATATAATAAATTAGTAAAATACTAATATTTATAAGAATAACAATTTCCCTTATACTAGTTATTTTAGAAAGAATTACCTAAGGAATTAATAGGTATTAGCTAGGCGATTCCCTAAGGTTTCTCTAATATATAGACTAATAACTAACTAGAGAGTCTCTAGCTATTTTCTTACTAATAGTATAAAGAATCTCTAGATAAGTAGGATAAGGAATTCTTCCTTATTTCTTAGGGAAATTCTAGGAAAAGAGATCTTAGAAGGAATATCTTTAAATATATCTATTTACCTATACCTAAGTGTAATAGAAATTATAGATAAGAACTTTATAAAAGTTATTATTATTATATAGATAAGTTTTAGACTCTTAGACTAAGAGAGGTATTACTTAGTATTAGAAAAAGAAACTCTTATAATTATTTAAGTGCTTATTAAGTGCTGCTAGCTTACTAATATAAGCTTGTACCCTATTATACTATATATAGATTATAAGTTAATAGAATAAAGCATAAAGAACTATAAAGAGACATATAGTAAACTTATATAATAGATTAAATAGCTTATAGAATATAATATTATTTATAAATATAGGCTAAATATAATTAAGATTATTAAGGTTATTAATAGACTGAGCTACTTATACCTAAGGCTTTATAATAAACAAATAATCCTACTAATATAAATAATAGGTGAAGCTATAGTTAGGGATTAAAAACTTATAGTAAAATAAGTCTAATATATAGAGAATACTAGGCTTAGGTTAGACTACTATAGAAACCCCCTAGTATAAGATTGGTGTGATAATAGTATTCTAAGGGAACTTCTAGTGTGGAATATAGTGAACCTAATCTTAATATATTTTGCCTTAGTTAATAATATACTAACTAATAAGTAACTAAATAAACTTCTAGAGGAATTTCTATATATATAGGGATTAGAGATATAGTATAGGGATATTATTAAGTATATTCTAATAGGACTATAGGGAATTAATAGCCTTTTAAGAGATAAGAAATACCTAGTTAGGGTAAAAGCAGTATATTATTAAATTTAAGATTAAAAACTATAGAAGACTAAGTATAACTCTAGCTTAGCTTAATATATTAGGGAGAACTAATCCTAATATCTCTATATAAGGCTTATAATAAAAGGGGATACTTTAGTAAAACTATTACCTAATATAACCTAAAAGGTAGAGTGTTTTAGCTTTAGTATATTTAAGATATTAATATATATATAAAGTCCTATAAGGTATATACTACTATAGGCCTAAGGCTTATCTAATTAGTCCTTAAAAAGATATTAGTACTTTACCTATAGAGTATAGTTAGGATAGACTTTATAGGGGAAATCTCCTTAACTGCTATTAATAGATCTAGGTATATACTAATAATATTAACTATTTTATTAAATTTAGTACTCTGTTATTTATATAGGATATAACTACTAAATTAGTAGACTAAGTATAGTTCCCTATCTTATTAAATATCTTTAGGTAGCTGAAAGTTATATACTATAATAATAGATCCTATTTTAAGAATACTCTTTTTATTACTATTACTAAGTTCTATAGTATATAACTTATATATAGCTTAGCCTCTTATCTAAGGTCTATAGGATAAGTAAAATATATTATAAGGTTAGTAAAAATCTAACTAATAAAATAAGTAAGAACTTAGACTTTAGAAAATAGGAAGTAATAGTATTATAAAGTAGTAATAATAGTATAATAGATTAACTTTAGATTTTCTAAGACTATTACTATATTACGATCCTATTATGATCCTATTATGATCCTATTTTATTAGAGAAAGGTACTTCTAGTGGAGTTTTTAGCCTTGTGGAGGGGGGTAAGTTGAGATCTGGTGGGGGGGGGGTAAGATGAGGTAATGGCCGCTTGGCTAGGCGTGTACAGATATTAATATGCTGGATTGAAATCTTGCCCCGAGTGTGGGGGGCTGGGGCACACCGTTACATTGGCCTTTCTTCGTGGCGGGTCATCGTGTCTATCTGTACACCCGCAACGTGGTTGCCAGGGAGCTTGTACCTGTTCAGAGTACACAAAGTAGCTTTCGGCACCTCATGCCCACGGTGATCGGCTCTACACAGTAGACGGGGTATGTGCAGAGCCACCAGTCAGGGGTACCATCTCTCCCTTACGGATGAATTGATTCACGACACTGAAACGGAGCCGTCAATGTACCGGCTGCCATCGAATGCACCCCTGTACGCGCTGGAAGGTAGGAAGGCTTACTACCCAGCCCACGGCTGACAAGTTTGGCGAAGAGGTGCATAAACCTCAGGCTCCCTATCTCCTCCACCGCAGTAGCCCTCTCGTTACCGACAAGGGTCACAGTAGCCGCATGGATGAAGAGCCCTCCCATTGGCAGAGCATTCCTATCGATGTTTGCACATGCATGCTCTGCCAAAGTATACGGCCCAGGCCCGGCGGTTCATGAGAGCGCCATCGCTCCCAGCTTTCTATATAGTTTTGGTCTTCATAAGAGGGTTAACCTACCAGCCTGCGTGGGCTACCATAGAGGATTCGAATGCGGACGAGTTCCAGGGGTGTATGTAGTCGCTCTCTTGTTTGTGCTCCGCAGCGGCTGTCTCTTCCTTTTCGCACCCTGCAACCCTGGACTCAACCCACTCTGATGACCCGGTTCGTCCCCCAGATCATGGCTGTCAAGCCGTTAACACAGAAAATTCAAGTCTTGTTCAAGATCAAGCCTCCAGCCCGGAGCACTGCGGCAGCTGTAATACGCAGGCGGAGATCCGGAAGTAACCTAACTTGTGTATAGCTCATCAGCCGTTTACTGCCGCGGACACGTGCTGCATTGGTAGGCCGCGTCATGAGGAGGATATTCATATAGCCAGGAATGAGTACATAACTGGTCGACGTCACGCTTACACCTTCCAAGCTCAAGAGGCAACTCATGACTTTTGTCTTTACTTTGGTCATCGTCATGCATCCTGCCTACCTAATGGAGTAGGACGCATCATTCCGCGGTTGCATCTCATCAACCATCCGACCTCTTTGCCACCCCCAAGCAAGCCCCGATTTGTATGGCCAGCTGCGCATTCAGCTTTAATTATCGGCTAACTGGCTCATAGACTTGTCGAGATCATCACACCAGCAAAAGCCTTGTTGCAACGACGGCACCTTACGGATAACATACGATGTTTTACCAACCGGGATGTCACTGGAGAACAGATTCAAGAGGCTTACCAAAAAGCGTGTATTCATGATACTATTATGTCGAGGAAACACATGGCTCACCACCCGGCTGCTCTGCGATCTCTGATCCAGCTGTGGTTCCGCACAGTCCTCGTGCACCGAATGTATATATCGTCTTGTCTGGACACAATGTTCTTGAACAATGTCGCATGTTGGGCTCCCCTCTCCGTTTACAACAAAGAAGCTAAAAGCCACTGCCTTCTGTGCTACCCCCGCCTTATGCGGTCTTTTATTGTGCTCCATCCTCTGGCCAAGGCCTCTAGTATGCTGCACACACTTCCTGAAGCCCACCCTCTCCTGCCTGGCCATGACTGACTGGCGATAACCAGTGCTGGCATGTTGTATTCTGATTTTCCGTCGATACCGGCTTCTACCCAGCCGACAGCGGCGCCACAAACGACCCATCCAAGCCAAAGCTGACAAAATCCTCATCTTCGAGGGCGGTCCCATGCATATTCGAAGCTGGCCTCGGCTCCATGCTCGTAACAGTAGTCGACATCGTCCTCCCAGCAAGCTCGGCCAGAGCCGCCCTCGTCGCCAATCTCCAAAACTTGCTCGAGTGCGTCTTGGGCAGCAAACATGTTAAAGCTACCCAGCGTGTCTGACGCCCCGCTCCGCGGCCGGTCTGACGACTCGCCTTGCGCTTGTGCCAGTTGTCGTAGGGCAGGCACTCGTTGGGTCTCTTGAAGAAGTGACTGCCGGCTGACCAAGATGCCGCGAGAATTCCCCAGCCATGGATACTTCTCTTCTCCGGACACATCTGATAGCGAATGGCCATGAGAAGGAACGGCGAGTCCGGGGGTAAACGGCCATGGCGTATCGGAAAGGGGCGAGGGGGCGGAAGAGACCGGGACAATCGGAGACATAGACTCTTCGTGGAAAGGTGACCTGAGAGGCCGCGAGGGTTTGGCCAAGAACGTGTCCTCGACGTCAATTCTTCTAGGGTGGCCAGCAGTAGTAGGCCGTTGGCCGGCGCAGATGTCGGGGAACTCGGTCAACAGGTCGACACAGCTTCCCCGCGGAAGGTTGGGCGGGTTGTCGCGTTTGATGCGAATGACGTGTTGGAAGTTGAAGGGGTACGATATCTTCAATTTTCGTCCCGTAACCGCGCCGCTCCCTACATCATTCTCGCTTGAAGTCCTGCGGTAGCCAAATTTGCTTTTTATCAAGAGCTGCACGATATTCGGGCGGTCTTGGGGCTGCATGCTGCTGTAATTTGGTCGGCCAGAAGAACGTGTTGAAGGTGTGATCGTTCCCAATGTGTTCCCACGAGCGGTCCGAGTTTAGTGAGCGCCGTGACGACAACGAGCCCGAAAACGTGGTTATATGACTGACTAACCTGTTCACGGCTAAAGCCCTAGGGCACGAATTCCTCCCGGTGATGGCGGTGGACCAAGAGCAGGCTCGAAGGGCTCACTCTGGTTGTCCTGGTGGGTGGTGTTGGGTTGAGGGGTTGTGATCCACTGTTGGTTAACGACGACGGCGGCGGTGTGGCATATCTGTTGCTGGCACTGGCCTTCTTCCGGCCTGGCATATAGGCCGAGGAATAAGGCAGTGAAGCGGTAGCCACATCTTATTTTCAACTTGATACAGAGGTCGGAGCCAGGCCGGGCGTCTCTCTCAAGGGGCCCCTTCTTCCCTCACGATTTACAGTATGGTCCCAACACATCAAGGCTTCTCCCTGTGCTTTCTTTTTCCTGTTCACCTTTTTGTTTCTATGCTGTCTGCCTTGGAACTTGATGCTTCAGAGTAAGCCGTCATCGGAGCCAACAAAGAGCTCTGCAAGGGCCGTCGGAAAAAATCAACCGAATTTGACGTTCCAAACCAGTGGAAGACCTCGGCCGTATTCAGCCGAGGCTTTGATTTCCTCTTTAGACACTGCCATGTTTTAGGATTGAACGGGGTTGAGACTTCCAATAATTACATTCGAAGGCATTTGCTTTTGGCTCACTGAAGCAGGACTATAGGAAGGAGATTAGGCGTATGGATGACTGACTGGTTTAGTGATTCAACTTTTGCTAGCAATACGACATCTATGGGCTGTTTTAACGCAAACGAAGTAGCAACGATAGACTAGAACATAGAGACTGACTTGACTTCCTTAGCACGCACCAACTGGAAATCAATCGCAGTCTTGGCTGCAATATGGTCCCTCAAGCGGCTACAACACCGACATACACGTTTAGATACATAGATTCTAGGTTCTGGCATGTCTCTTTGAATCAAGCACGGCTGTACAAACTCTTCGTCAACTTTCCGACCATAGCCATCAAACTGGACCGTGTGATACTTGTCCAAGTAGAAGGACATAAGCGGTGCTTCAGCATGAGAAGCATTGTACAATCCAGGCTTGTCTTTGGGGTCGTATCTGTGAGAGGGGAAAACGAACTCGATCCGCTTCGCAATAGTGAGAGTTCGGGGCGTCCAATAGGCGGCGTCAAGCCTTTCGAGGCCTGTTTCTTCAGCTGGGATTTCGGAGTTCGCACCGGACCAGCCGCTTACTGCCAGGCAAGGCGCAAAGGGGTCTCCTCGACATAGAACAGCTGCGGTTTTGTCCTGGTACCTGATCGGGTTCCCTGATTTCGGCGTGAAGAACGAGATTGTGTTGCATTCCGTGAAGAACGAGATTGTGTTGCATTCTGGAGATTTGAGAAAGAACCAATCTGCTAAATTGTTGCAAGTCCAGGTGGGGTGACCATTAACGACGGGTGGAGATTTGTCAGACCTGGACATTGCATATCCGAGTCATGCATTCAACCCATGCTCGATTCCCTATTGCAATAAGGGATGTAGGCATTGTGGCCTTGAAACCTTGTTCTGTTTCTTGTTTAAGGTTAGAAATACGTGTCGACAACAACAACAACAAGTACTCACTCGCTTAGTAGGAAATAGACCAATATGCACATAATTGCTGGCTGCCAAGCTGTCGCCTGACAAGAACTCAGTGCACTTTTGATTCGCGACATCTGCTTACGTCATTTATTCACATACAGATAGCGTCATGGTGTTAGCTACTGATAAACCTGCGGTTTTCCTACCTTTGGAGCGCTTCTGTCAGTTCGTTCAATGCATCTCAGTGTGGGGCGAATCAATGCATTCTCCCGACAACAGGTCCCAAACTCTATGTCCGAGAGCAGCGGGCTATCCTCAGAGAGGCCGGCCAACAGGAGAAGACCCAGGTTAGGGTATTGAGCCCGTGCACTGCAGATGTCTGTTCTGATTGACCAATGGGTCTGTGGCTACATTATTTCCTCGATGGAAACGCCTCAATGTCGTGCCCGTCCTATCGTGGTGTATTTGCTCGCTAGAGTCGCTTGCACATGACACCATGGGCCTTGTCTCTAGGTCAGGCTTACCAACTGACCTAGAAAAGAGTGTTGTAAACCAGTACAGGAAATACTATCTCTCCCTAGCAAGCTTCTGAATCATGAGGCTCTCCAGGGCACGGAGGAAAGGACTCAGGGTTTGAGACCTAAAGTGACAGGTGTGGTTGGCAGGTAGGAAACCTAGGCTGAATTGCAGTGATTCTCATCTACTGATGACCTTGGATACTCAGTGAACCTGACAGAAGGGTTAGTGGGTCGGTATTGGCAGTATTCGTGTTCGCCAAGTTTTGAACCGAGTACCAGTGGTCAGACGGCCAAACCCTCCGGCAACACCAATCCAGTAAGCTGAGACGTCGGTTACTAGACCACTATCGTCGATCACAATCATAAAGTTCGCCGTGCATGATGCTGGTCATGGTACCTGTTGAGCGAACAGGTTTCTGAATAAGTGACTTGCCCAACATGCTAAATCCGGGCTGCCTTACGCTCTATTCGGCTCCCACGGTCTGTAGAAGCCCACTCTATTTTGAGGTTTCAGTGCTGGTACAGGTCACTTTTCAGTTGATTCGGTATGTCTAGTGTCTCCAAGTCATATACTGTTCACGAGCATCAAATCTAGAAGGCAGGCGGTTTAATCGCGTTTTGTAGTTTCCGATGATATGCTTGCATTCGCGAACATGCCCTGCATGTCTCTTTTAGTATTAGAGAAACCTTCGAACGACTCATCCACGTCATTCTGCCGACAAGCCATATAGAACTTCCCGTACGATACATAACATGTGGAATGATGGCTATACTACTATGTCGTACAAAGAACTTTCAGCGAGTGACATCTGCCCTATACCAAACAAAACAAAGAAGAGCTGCCGTTTTTCAACCGTGCATTTCTGTCTGATTCCGAGCCCTAACTGCGTCGTTAGGTCTCTCCGCGCCTGTGGGTAGTTATTAGGTAGTCTGATGGGAAACAAGTTATATGCTGCTCCTTACAAATGATCATCGTGGCTTGGGACGTGGAGGTGGTTTGGGGACAGCAGTCGTGTCATAAGCTCCTCTCTGAGGGCGTTGAGTCTTTCCCGAAGGTTGAATCATGTTGAGAATACGGTTTGAAAGTTTCGCGCTGTAATTGGCAGTGACAATGCAATGGCGTACCGGGCACAAAAGCTTGAACTGAAGCAGGTTTATATAGGTGTCAGCTGTGCTCTTAGCCATTCTCGAACAGGCAAGGCACCGAACTCCTACCTGAGAAGATAGGGGCAAACAGCGGTCCTGAAATATGAGCGCATGGCTTATCACGCGAACCCTCTCCTGGTGTAGGCGAGCATCCTAGAAGGGTTGCCTACTAAAAGAGTGGAAAGGATGCAGAGGGCAAAAGCTATTTGTGGAATCCCACCCTTGCTTGCCCGATATTATTCAATTCGAAGTGGGAGTGCGGGTGAATAGTTCCAGGCTGCGTTCTTTCGGGGTCGGAATCTTCCTGTCTTCGGCCATGCCGCTCAGGGGTCCTGCTAATGTATGGATACGGGTACGTATGACTCTGCTTGAGATGGGCGGCCAACACCTCAAGCTCACACAGAACCAGAAGGGCCGGGGCAATTTATCATACACAAGAAGTAGGCAGCTGTAATCTGTACTCGTACTTCTTACAAGGGATATGCCTACTGCTACAAACCAGGCCTTTCTCATTGATGCTCCGCCCTTTTAGTAGAGACTTGACTCTCCTGAGCTGTCTACGAGAATGCGAATGACCCTTATCACTGAGGCTATCGTGATATATCCGACCTGCTGAACGTCTTATTACACTTCAAGTACCCCCCTCGAGGGCCATTTTCATGCTGTTCAAGGCCGGGTTTCTTATGAATGACTTATCACTCAACAACTGCCGAGACGCTGCTCGTATCTTTCGTTACCATCTGAAACAGTAACCGAAGGCGTGGTAAACACCAGCTGCATTCGGATATTTGTTCTTCACTGATAGCGGAAGACAAGGTGGTTCGGAAACCACGCAATTATTTGTCAACCCCATAGATCTCGGCCATGCTGTCCCTCTCTGCATGTCTCATGCCTGGGAAGCAGCTGGATTATTACCGACTTGGACGAAATGCTGGCAAGCACCGTACGATTGGAAACTAGGGACAGCGTCTTCGCGTCGCTTAAGCCACACAGCTTCACTCCTGCCACAATGGAGGTCCAGCTTGACAAAAACAACATAAAAGTAACGGCAATAAGGTTAACAAACTTTTTGATAAGGGCATTCATCTGTTGGCTTCAGTACCCTGCGGTCTCCTGTAAACAACTCGAGAAAGCACAATTGTGACAGGGGGTTATGCGTGCTTTGATTGCGCTTGCGACATTGAATAGCTTGCTCCCATAGGGGCAGGTTTCTAATCATCTCCCGTAATGCCCCTGTGACAAGCACAAATCGCAGTTTCACAAAGGGAAATGTGCACCCCAACTATGACAAATGGCAGCATTTGGAAGACATTCTGGTAGAAGTTGCGGGTTACTTGATGGCCAGAGCGAGCTGATAGACCGTCAGAGTGCGTCAGGAAGTGAACATCTCGAATGCGCTCTTTGAACTGGTGCCATACACGCATAGATGGCTTGCAGTTCTTGCAAGATCCATTTGCTGCCAGCACGCAAGTACTTTCTCCCACTCGTATGACAAGCGGCATGGCCAGGAGACCTGGCTATATATGCAGAACTCGCGCCGAGCACCTTACCCCGGTAGGTCCAGGTTGGCCCTTACTACCATAACCCCACCCAACCGTCAGCATCAAAGCCTTTCTCGTATCCGTGGTACGCCCGAAAAGCAACCAGCATACCACAGTGTGCGCCACTAGGTAGCATAGCCGAAATACATAAGGACGCTCTCAACCGGCCTCTTTTCCAAACTCACCACCCCCTTCTTTCCAAAATTCACCACTGGCTTCTCGTTCGGTCATCGTCACCTACCTCGGACATGGATACCAACGACACAACACCAGCAAATAAGGTATGCTCACAGGTTGATACTACAGGGGTTGTTCACTAATGACTCTTAGCAGGGCAACCTTGGAGAGTGTCAACAACTGCAGATTCTCAAAGTAGACCCAAGTGAAACCAAATGGGCCGCAACCTATAGGAGAATCAGGAACAACCCAAAGTCCTTTACCAACATCAAGGCTCTTTACCTGAATCTTACCAACATCAAGGCTCCTGACCTAGATGCAGATCCCAATGACATTAAACTGGCTGTCATGAAATTTTTCCTTTCCAATCTGCCGGGACTTACCGAAGTCCACTTGCGTCTCTCTGGTTGCTGCGAGAAAGATTATTTCCGAAACCTCGTGAAGGCCCCATTGCCTGATTTGGGAGCCTTCGGCATCGATTATCTCCAGACTGGAATGAGACTCAGTCTTGATGTGCCTTTTCGTTTTCTCAAGGCTGCTCCTGGCATTCAACAGATGGAGATAAATGGATGTAACGACAATACCTTCGATGATGAAATCTCATCCGAGTATCCACGCCTTGAGGAGCTCCGACTTGTCAATACTAGCCTGTACCAGGATGAACTTGGGTTCCTCGCTTAGCTCCCTAACCTTCGTTCCCTCGAATATACTATTGACTTTGACTTGGCAAGATTCGGCATGAATCCGAGTGATAGCCTAGCCGACCTGTTGGAAGCTATACAGTCCTATGCACCGCGACTCCAAAGCCTGCACCTTACTGTGGGCAAAGGTACTCCCCCGGACAATCTGGATATAGCTGGATATTTGAAGAAGTTCACGGCCTTGAAAGACGTCTTTATTGCCGCGGAACTCATCAAAGACGTTTCCTTGTTTGTCCGTTCCCTTCCACACTCAGTCATCAGCCTTACTATTATCTGTGATACCTATGGGGTTTGTAAAGCGTTGGAGAAAACTAAGTCGGAACGTTCAATTACCGTCAAACATATTGCAGGGATTGAGGAAAATGCACGGGGGGCGCCGCTGATTGGCATCATGTGCATATACTGCGTTGAATAGTATGGCTTCTTTGTTCAACTGTCCGAGAATACCCGGTGACTCATGGTAGCTGGTGACTGACTCGAGCTCGGCTGATGACATCCACCATTGGCTTTGAACAGCACCGGCCCATCTCAAGGCGACATTGGGCCGCGCGCGCTAATCCTCTGCATCAGCCCAGCTATCTCGACACGGCCAGCTGTGCAACCTTCATTGTCATGGTAGGTGTAGTGTCCGACCATATCCCTGCCAAAGTATGCATCAGAAGAGACAGCAACGAGGAGACGCTGATCAGGGGCTTTCCTCACTGAGCTGTCACATTCTTGCACTCACCGAATGCCTTGGCTACCAGAAGAGTATGGATGGCGATCTGCAGTGTGAGTGTCGTTGGCAGACGAGCGTCTGATTGGCTGAGAACGAGGAGACCTGACCCTGTTCTGCATGGGGCCAATGACTTCCATTCTGTCTGTGGAGCGCTAGTGTACTTCCCGGCCCGCCTCTGGTGCTCTGTCCTTGGACAGTGGTACGTCAACCGCGCTTGAGGGCCACTCGCCGCACAGGCCATTTTCAACGGACCCGTCATCTCCCCGGCCCTTGCACAGCTCAAGCACCATCTTCCAAATCAAGTGGAGAACAGGCTTACTATGGCCACGCCATCTCGAACATCACGGACAGGATCCCTAGCCCAGGCAAGGCGCCCGGTGCGACGCCAATAGCCCAAGTCATTATCGGGCAGAACATGGGATGGCGGGTTACGCTGGTCCAGACAGAGCAGGGTGTGCCACATGCTGCGCGCCTGCACACGCTGAAGCCCTGTACCCGACCCGACACCGCCAGCGCAAGTATCTGCATTCGTTAGGGGCGCGCAGGTCGTGCTCGCTAAAGGCCAAGACCGTCGGACGAGGAGCGTCTTGAAACACCGCTCCCTGTCGCTCAATTCATCGACAAGCACCTCCAACTCGGCAGGGGCATCCAGACGGTTTGTCGGATTGCCCTGTACCAGCCACCGGATAGCGGTTCATTTGGAAATGCACGCGCTCCACCTCTCAGTACCAAATAGAAATTTTCAAGGCCAAGCGCCCGCAATACACCAGGATACAGTACGCACTCCACATCAACAAACAGCGCAGAATTGCACATACGAGCGGCTTGAACTCGCCCGAATATCATTACACTGTTCCACTCTGACATGAGTGGTTTTTCTTCACCACTTCGTGCGCGCACTACTCCTTACATACAGGAGAATGGCAAGAGGCGCAAGGCTATGTCTAAATGCAAGACTAGCCTCCGTAGAGAACGAGGCACAGGGGGTCACTGTTTACTCCTGTTGTACTGATTAATCCGCGCTGCTTCGCACTGTGGCGGATCGCACTAGATGGCAGCCTATACGACGTAGAAGTGCTGCCCTTCCAACGGCAAGATGGGCCCGTTAACCGGGGTCCGCTGGCGCAGATCCTTGTGCCGGAAAGGGTCATGAAAGCTGTCAAGGCTTGCATGCTGCAGTGATTGCCCCACGAGCATGTTGCTGACCATTCAGAAACATTGTTATCCGCCACCCTCGTACATAATACCATTGAGTCCAGCCAGCGGCTTATAGCACTCTGCGCACTTCACTGATGCCGAGATTTTTTTTTTTTTTTCGAATAGACTATTTACAGTAGGCCCGTTTCCCCTACATATATCACCTTCCACCCTCTCCACCAATGTGCTCTGGCAAAGAAAGCATATACCGACTGCTTCTGCTACTCAACGCTTCGGTTTCTTTTATTACTTTGTTTCGTCTCGGTGCGAACTCCCAACTCGCACTCCGTTGGACGTAGACACTGAGCTACAGAACCTCCACCTGCAACGAACATGCAGCCATCGCAAACCTTGACGGGAGGGCTTCCGCCGCTCCGGGGTCCGCCGCAGGGGACCTCTCTACGTCTCCCTAGCATTCACAGTCTTCTTTCCGGTACGCCCGGGACTGCATACCCGTACGCATCACAACAGCCGACTCCGAGCGTCCCGCCACAGACCCCTATCGCAAACAATAACTATACAAGTCCGTACGCATCACAACAGCCAACTCCGAGCGTCCCGCCACAGACCCCCACCTCAAACAATAACTATACAAGTTTTGTTCCGAGAGATACACATGAATACCGTCAAGGCGTCGGTAACACTGGGTCAAAACATGCTCTCCCGGCGTCTCCCACAGCAACATACAACGGTTACCTGGAAACATTGAACGACACGTATGCGCTCTTGAAGGCTGCCGGTCAAGGTCTTTTGACACCGCTGGAACGGAAACTATCACAGGATAACCTCAGATGTATCCAGGCAGGCTCAATCTTTATGTGGAGGAGACGGGAGGGTTTCATGAAGTGGATAGACGAAAGGTCGTGGATTCCGTCAACCTCTCCCGTCGAACGGCCACTCCGGCGTTACTACGAAGCCGACAAACACGGCAGAAAACTAGAGGGCGGTTTATGCAAAACGGTATGCACTCACTCTCAACCCTTTGGTATAGTTTCCTATTACCTGGAGGATAATACCTTGAATCTTATACGACCAAGCGCCGACTCTCAATTGCAACAAGCTACGTCTACGGAGATGGAGTCGCCCTCTAGGCTTGGCGTCCAGTCGAATGATGTCGATGATGAAGAAGACGACGATACTGGGGACGACAGCATGATTGACGCCGAACCAAGCGCTATTTCACCAGACTTGGAAGGATTTCGGCAGCACGTTCTTCGACTGAACCCGAACTTGGAGCACACCAACACGTTCTTGGTTGATCGGTTTTCTAATGCATTGCTCGACCGATACAATCAGCTTCTCGCCGCCAAGAGGGAACATAGCAGACTCAACGAAACCTGCTCCTGTGGGTCTCTTTGCCTTGCACGCCGCAATCAGGAAGACCTCGGCTCATCCTCCGGTCTTGATATTGTTCTCCATCCCGACATTCCCACGCCGCCTACGCACACTCTCTCCGCCGAGTTCGAGTGCCCAATATGCTTCACGCTCCAGAAGCCCAACACGCCTTCCGAATGGATCGAACATGTCCTCGAGGATATGCAACCGTTCAGATGCACCTGGGAAACATGCAACGTCTCTCAAGGCTTCAAGAGCCAAAAGGACTGGGAACGTCACGAGATGGAGAAACATCGCCATCCAAATAGTTGGTCTTGCCAGGTGGTGGGCTGCAGCAGTAACGGCTTCAACAGCTCCGAAGAGTTGCGAGACCATCTCAAGACTGCTCACAGTATACGATCATCTGCGCGAAATTCGAATGCGCGCCTCCCCAAGCCCCAAGATGAATCATGTAGATTCTGTGGGAATGAGCTTGCCTCATGGTCGGACCTGGCGGATCACTTGGCCAGACACATGAGACAAATCAGTTCACCTCTTCTGCATCTTGTTGCGCAAACTGCTATGCAGAATCCGCCGACAACCACTTCGACAAACGCGACCGCCGTCAATGGGTCCCCGCTCGAAAGCGAACCGACTATTTCTTCGCACCAAGCAGGCCCTTCACCCGCTCATCGAGGAACGCCCACCTCGATTAACAAGCGTCGCATGGGGCAACTTGAGCCATCATATCCGAAAAGAAACAGGACGTCAAATCGAAACAGAAGAAATGAAACCAATCATGCGGATCCAGACGCAGGGGGAAACACTACAACATGCAATTCACTCCTGCTTCCTGCACCTTCTGGAGACAATACAGTCTCTCAAACAAGTGGATCTCAAACTCCTCCTAGTGCGCCTTTTTCAGCCGAAACCTCCCTCCAGGTAATTATCAAGTACCGCATAGTTTGTTGTGGACAAGGAACCCACTTTTCTTCAGATTGGTTCCCTCCAAACGATTTCAAGTATATAACTCTTTCTCAGCTTGCAGACGCTCTTTCGAAAGAATTTGGAACTATCCACAAGGCGGTTAACCTGCGTCTACGTGGAGACGGTATAGATGCTCAAGCAACGGTTGAAACAGAGGAAGAGCTCAAACATGCCAAAATACACTTCAAAGATGCAATCGGCCATCGTTTTTTGGCGCAGCCTACAAACGAGTATCGTTGTGTAATCGAATACAAGGTACATAGCACGCGAGAGGTGGTTGAGAAAGGTTGCGAGTTCCCTTGGTAGCATTGTTCATTTCTATTCACACTTTGTAGCTTCGCCTAGCTCTTGTTATGAAACGTATGTGAAAGGTGATGAGAGCACAGCTGAAGATTTTCGTATCAAAGACTACACCACTGACGGGCGTTTCGAAGACCTGATCCGAGTGACGGGTGTCAAGACAGACCTACGCCACAGTTCTGGTCCCTTACAACTAATCTACTCTGCTCCACTATGGCGGCTGTGAGCTCGACAGCTTTACTTTACAGCGGGTTTAGATACATTCGACCATGTAACTGTCCCGTCCCTTCTCGATTCAGGGCCTGCTCTTCCCTGTATGGCAGCTTCGCTTGTCAGGCCAGAGGCTGGCACGTCGGTGGCCAATTCTTCCAACCGAGAGGCTATGGCTCTGACCTTAGAAGTTTCGACCCCTATCCAGGACGTGTCTCAGAACAGTTCAAGCATTGTATGCCATGGCCGTGAAAGTTCAGCATCACTTTCCCCTTTCAGCAACGCCTCTTCGTCACTTTCAAGGTCTATGAAAACAGTTGGAAAGGCTGTACATGTATACTAGCCTATAAGATTGTACACTTCACTTTCTTCCTTTCCCAGAGTGATCTCATGGATGGACCAGCCTTCCTCATACTGGAGAGGCACGAGGAGCACAAACGGTAGGCCTAGTGTGGACCACACCGGGGATAGACAATCAGTCCTCTAGGTTTGGAGAACACTGGCCCCGGTTTTGGCCTGCCGCCGTGGGGGGTGCACGACGCACCGATCACCTTGGCCAACGTCGGCGACGGAAGCGGGCGCTCCGCCTTGACAACCTGTTATCAGGAGAATGTGGATGAGAACAACAAGATAAGAGAGCACAAGATTTGCGCCGGTAAATTTCCGTCAAGGCGCAGGGTGGTAGGTGATGAATGTGGAAAACTCCTTCCTCAACTAATGTTTATAACACGGTTCCATCTCCAGCACTATGGCATATTCTGTACTACTAACAATCTCATAACTATCTTATGAAAAACGCTAACGGCTCCTAAACCGCCGAGTAGGGGGCGCTTCGATACCGGCACAGCGACGATTGGGCAAACATCACTAGCCTTTTCAGCGGCTACGATGAGATCTTTTGTGAACCGGTCTTTTCTACCACTGTTGTTGTGGAACATACCTGTGGAAGCCTGACGTCAGAGGCTTTGTAGTACATAGCACACTTCTCACCGCCTGGGTAGCTGGGGGTCGGTTGTGACGTTTATTCGAATCTTCCTGCTTTGTTTCCATTGCTGCCTCCTTCTCAACCCTTTTCGCATACTTACGGGCCACTCATACTTCCGCGCCTTGTGGATCCTACAGTAGCTTCAAGATTGCTTTATCATATTCATTGCTTATTTGGGGCTCCATCACACTCGCAAGCTGCCAATCCTGCCTGTGGTCTCCATGAGCGTCGACGGAAGGGAGATATGAACTATTCGCCTGTTGCTGCTGCTGCAAAGAGGAAGCAGGTCGAACCAAGCCGGGATCCAGAGCGGAGACTCTCATGGAACCAAAGTCTCCAAGAGGCTGTCGTATAGCCGTAGCGCTCGGGTCCAGGTCGCTTCTTCCATTTGGAAACTATCAAAGTTAGCGGTTGCAAATCGGCAGGGGAGTGTAGTGGTTGGCACATTAGAGAATTGCTGGTACCCGCCACCTTTGCTTTTGTGGGAAATAAAACAAGCTCGTTGGTTGGGTTCTTTAGGGCAGGTATCGCATTTGAAGCGACGTTCTCCAGTGTGTTTGCGCTTATGCCGAGTAAGATTATCCTTCCGTGAGAAGGGTTTGTGGCAGGTATCGCATTTGAAGCGACGTTCTCCAATGTTTATGAGTTCATGTTTGACAAGATCTCCCTCTTGCGCAAATGATCTGCTGCAAATTGCGGATCCAAACCGATGATTTCCTGTGTGTACGTTTCGCCCTTTTCCCGAGTGACTCTTTGTAACCGGCCTCATCCTACATCCATATTAGATTTCTACTGTTAGGGAGAGTTGCAGGTGGTCATGGTACCTAAACGGCTTGCTTACTCGATGGCTAGCATTAGATAGACAATAACGGACACAAAAGACGAATAATAGACGAACAATAGACGAACAAAAGCAAACAACCACCAGAGCTGTTATGAACGGGGCATCGGGACCTTTAAACGCCACATAGGAACCATATGCCTTGACCATAGAAAGCGACCCTTTGATATGTCTCCTGCCAAAGGGGACTACAGTAGTTTTAGCTGCCAGAAGAGGACACCGATGGCGAGCAGCACTGAGTGTCGTTGGCGAACGAACGTATGATTGGTTGAGATTGAGGAGCTGACCGGGTGTGGTTGCCCCACTGCGATGTGGAGCGACCCATATGCTGCCTCCCAGTAGAGGCAATCAGTTCGGCTGTGCCTGGCAAGGAGCTAGCGGATCCGACACCCCTGTCTGGAATTGGGTCAACGGACTGGTCGCCACCTCCCCGCCCCTGCACGGCTAAAGCACCGATCTTTCAAACGAAGTGGAGAACAGACAAGTTGCTGGGGGGTCCCACTACTGCCACACCTTCTCATATACCATATGGACGCGTACAATGTACAGTACACAAGACGCCCCGGTGCGACGCCAATACCTCGAGTCATCATTAGGCAAGAACAGGGGGGTGGCGGGCGGAGCGTGTCCAGACGGAGCAGGGGGTACCACATGCTCTCTGCGCGCGCTTGCACACCCTGAAGCCCTCGCACCCGACCCAACACCGCCAACACAGGTATCCGCGTTCGTGGGCGTGCGCAGATCATGCTCGCCAAGTCCTCAAGAACATAACGTTAGGTGGGCAGCGTCTTGGAACACCGCTCCATGCCGCCCAGTTCATCAACAAGCACCCTCCATAACGACCCGGCGGAGGCTTCCAATCTTGCGCCGCCGGTGAACCGCGATTGGGCAGCACTCATAACCGAAAACTGCGCAAGCTTCGTTGAGACCAGGGATGAGCAAGCCGTTGATTTGTACCTATCGTAATGAATAAGCCTATCCGCGATGACCGGCGGCCCGACATTGCCGACGACACTTTCCTTTCGTGAAGGACGGTTTGAATCGTGGATTTGGGGGAAAGACTTGCTGGAAACACTTGTTCGACGAACAATTTGTCGCACATGGTTACCTTCTGGTTCCTCAGGATTCATTAGATTAAGTACCCCGAATTCACTTCAAAAGCGAGGCACAAGAAGGCTATTCAGAACCAAGGCCGTAGTTTAGCGGCCTGTACACAAATCGCCACCCAATTCATTTGGCCTTGGTGCACCGTCTTGTGCACGCCGATGAAGCCTGGCCGTTACAACAGGCCTGTCACCCTTTTTCTTCGACGGGGACCTCCACGGCTGCTTTAGTGGAGCTTCTCAATCTCTAAGGCACCGGCTATCCCGCGATTGGTTGTTACTAGCTAGTGGACACTTTGGCGCTACCACACCCACACGTGGAGAGATACGATCTATTTGTGCTTCCTAGCGGGCATGCATCATTTCCTCATGGGCCATGATGGGGGAGGGTCTATAATTCCGTCCGCTCTATCCCTTCTCTTTACTTTGACACCTCCATCTCCCTCCTCCAGAACCCCTACAGTGGCTTGCTTTGATTCCGTACCGCAGCCTGAAACCGGCAGATCACATTCACCAGCCTTATGACTAACAAGTCTAACTCTCAGAGAGGGACCTGGCAAGGACGTCTAGAAGCCTGCCGTCAGGCTAATATCCCCTCCCCTATTTTCCAGATTGTCTCTGATCGACGTGGTATGCCGTCTGCCGTCTCCTGGTGTTCTCATAAGTCACGTTACTTGAACAGGTGGCCGCACGGCCTGGTCCAGCCGAGTAACCGTCCACGGAAGCACCCTTTCCGCACGGTTCTGGTATGATGGAAAGAATCTGAACAATGCGAAGGAGGACGCCGCGGAGATGGCACTGAACCATTTGACGCGCGGGTCGCAATCCTAGGCACCGATGTATTAACTGAAACGCCACTCTCGATGCCGTTCGCCTCCCTTACGTCAATATACCAACGCCTTGCCTTGCAATGGGTTGCTTCGTACCCCTGGGAGTCGTCCTGTGTCTTCTGGGTGACAGAGTTCTGCCCATCGCTGCATCGCAGCAGCAGAACTGCGCGTCGAGATTAATCCAGAAATACAGAGGGCTGACGCTCACATTGTATGTAAATAACAATGTAATCGAACTTTCTTCCCTTGCCGTCATACACAAAGCGTACTTCAAGCAAACGATGGATCATGTGTACGCCCTCCAGGACCGTAATGATAGTGCCAAAGGTGATGAATTATGGTGTGTAGGAGTGAAGGCTGTCTACCAGGCTTTCTCAAAGAGCGCACTACATGGACCTCCGCAAAGAGTCCTGGAACGCCACCAAAAAGCGCCCCGCTGTACAGTTTTCGAGCAAGACCTGACAAAGTTTATGCTCCGTCTATTCTACCTTGTGCTAGTTCTGTAGGATGTAAAAATCGGTCTTCCGATCCCGCTGAAAAACGCCCGTAGATTCGTATTCCTAGGAAGCGTTCCTCATTACGTCAACATTTGCCCACTCGTAGTGCAGGATCAGGTTTCTGCCTGGCGCGCTGTAGTTCAAGAACTCCTGATCCTTCTGCACAATCTAATTGTCAGTGTGTTGGTTAATGACGCTTCTCAGTTCGGATAACAGAGGCAAGACCAGCGTTTGGTTTTCCGCAGTCATCGCAAAGAGCCACGTGAGAACCGGACCCTCCATGATGACCCTCTCGAGTCCAAGTACGTTACCGCCTTGTCCTACGCCAGGGGTCCCCATCGACTGTGTCACTGGCTGGATTTGTATGAACAGATAAAAGTTAGAAGATAGTCCGGCGAGCTGTATTAAGCCGGCGTATTTCTTGACCGTTCGAATGATGAAATGCATGACGTGTACGTCATGAGAAGTTGTACCGGTCACCCAGATGGTGCTGTGCCGCGGTCAGCTACGTCGATTCCACATTCATCTTCAGGACGAGACGTACTAGAGCCCGGACGGGGTCGGCACCACCTCGCCTGTTTTGTCCAATGCATAGGTCGTGATGTTACTCCAGACTTTGTTCGACGGAACAGCTGTTCAGCAGTTAGACCTTCTGTCTTTTCTTTGCGTATGCCGCAGTTCGGACCGTTCCATCACTCACGGATGTCGAGCTCGGTGCCAGCCCGAAAGTTTTCGCACCCTGCTTTCGGAACCTTCCAGATATCCGCGTTCTCGTGGCTGTTTGCGTTGACAATTGTACCACCGGCAAGGGCGACTTCGATGTTGAAAACGCCGTCGCAGGCGAGCACATGCGTATTAGTGTGGCAATGGTACTGCCGGAGTGAGTCTTCTTCGGTGAGATGGGAGTGAGTAGGACGACGAACACATTCGTGTGGGGGACTCTCGTTGGCGGCGGCTTGGGGGAGCACCAAGATGATAACGATCGCAATGAAATACGGTTGCATTGTTGCCAAACTCGCTTGCAGCAGTGTGTTTGATTGTGGTCGAAAAGCTTGTCAGGATGAGAGAGCTGTCAACCTTTTATACCTGCGGCCAGAGCCCTCTCCTCTTCAGTCGGCTGGGAGTCTCGCGGAGTCCAAGACCACAACGCCTGGGCCAAGACGACACTGGGCAGAGCACGGATGCACATCGCAGCACAGCCGCAGGAGGGCGGCGACATGGAGCAGACCGTTTAGGGTCCAGCATGGCCGTCTATACGGCGACCCCGTGCCTGTGGGATGACTGTCAGACGACAGCCTCTCTGGCAGGCTGAGACCTAACGGGTAAATCACATGGGCCCACCAAACTCACCCCTATACGGCGCAATACTGCCATCATTCAATCTATCGGGGTCGCCCCACGCCAGCACGGCATGATTCATCGGCCTAGGCGACCCCAGCATTGCCGGGCAAGCCATTTAGTGGTACTGTTGGGTATAGTTGCAGATGCCAGGGAAGGCAAGCTAACTGAGTATCGCATTTCTCCCGATTTCGGTCACCTTTCCTCGTATATCAGAGAAGAGCCTGGGATTCGACTGCTGGTCATGATCGAGCATGCAAGGGAATCAAGTGGAGTTGTCTTCTTGACCGCCTGGTCTTTCATGCGCGTCAAGAGGCAAGAGTTGTCCATGGGCCGCTAGAGAGGATGGAAACGACACAATCGGTTTATTCGACACAGTTAATCATGCCTTGCACGCTGCTGGTTGAGACTCTAACTCCTCTGCCGCAACAATTCATGTGTTGATCTAGTCTGATTATCAGCGGTGCTTAGAACCCGTTCCAGCTTCAAGTCTCTGGGAGGTGATCCTGCTATACTCGGAGTATGGGCAGGACGGCCAAGACGGTGTCCATGACGATTTTGCAGTAGGCTGCGGCAATGGATAAGGTGACGGCGTTGAGGGACAATATTTCAGGTCAGGCGACAAGCAACAATGCAGCCATGGTGAGGGTCGTGAGGGAAACGGTCGCCATTGAGGCGTATAATGCGAGCCTGAATGCCCCTTAGAAGGATACAAGACGCCAACACGATAACAGAATAGAAATCTCTGCACAACCTATTGACAACACAAACATCGGCACTGCGACGTAGCTGAGCTCGAACGGCTTGTCAGTGACTGGTTCGGTCGGCACGAGCGACATGAGCGGTCAATGACCCACAGAAATAGACATGAAAAGACTGGAGATGCAATATTTGTACTCTTGTCTGTGGCCACAAATGAACCCATGATTTAACTGGTCAATTATTGAGTTCTCTCCCTTGTTGAAAACTACCACTTTACAGTCGAACTAACCTACGAAGCACAAAACTCAATCCGGTGCGAGTGAGCCGCCTCATTACTAAACCTGTTAACCCCAAGAGTCCTGCTTGATCCTCTTCTCTATGGCACCCCATTCCCCTTTCGCCTTGTGGCCAGATAACCAGTAGTTCCCGTCTCGGTCTTTGCCCAGAATGATAATTCCATCAGTGAAGTCGTACGGTCCCTGGACGGTTTGTACATAGGAAGGAAACAACGGTGTGTTCTGTGCAGGGATAGCAGCAGCTGATAGATTCAAACCGTAAACATTGGCCTTGCCCCAGTTTGAAAACATCAACAGCATCGAACCACAACCAAAGAAAGGCGGCAACTTGGTTTTGGGATATTGTCGGACGAGTGAGCTATAGGCTTCGACCTGCTCGCGAGTGCCTTGGTCTGTGATCGAGCGGCGAATTTCCCGGGCCAAGCAACCAAGTGGCTTCATTAAAACGTCACTAGCTGGCATAAGCGTAACAAGGAAGCCGACACAATTACAGAGGAACGGATTGTCAGATGGTAGTAGATCCTTGAGGACAGGCCGCCAGTCGTAGGCCTGCTGTATAGCAACCTTGAAGAGCCAGTTACATCAGCAGTAACCCTTAAAACCATCGGGGTAAACACTCACCAATTTCTTGGAGTTCGGCAAGGACAGGCGTGTTAGCCAAGCAACAAGAACGTCGCCATCACTTAGAAACTGCTTTTCGTCTGGTATCTTGGCCGCCGTTCCATCGCCCAACCCTTTCAACTCTTCCAAAGCCTCTTCTTTCAACTTCGCCAGGAATTCGGCTGGCACACAGACCATACGATGTTCTTTCTTACGGAACACAAGACGGTAGATATTTCGTAGCGCCCAAAAAGCAATGCCAAACACAGACATTTGTCGATCGGCGAGAACATGAGACTCCTGTGGAGATTCGCCAAGGTCTTGTAACGGGTAGGTATCGAGGGCGAGAGGTTCTGCTATTTGGTCGTCTTTACCCTCTAGAGCGAGCGACCAGGCTTCCAGAAGGGACTTTAGAGCCATGGCGTCAAATGCTAGGTGTATCCAGTGCAATACAATGACCGTGGAGTCCTTGAATGACACAATGCGAAGACCGAGCTCGGATCGGTCTGAGTCAAGATAGTCATTGAGACGTTCTGGGGTTTTGGGACCGCGGACGAGTTCAAGGAAATCGTCCGGGTTTCCCACAACCGCAGGTCTGCCATTAGACGGCGCACGGGGAATCCGCGAGCCAACTAGGTGTTCTGCTGTTGGAATGTCGCTATGGTTGACATGATCGTAAGTGATAGGTGGAGGGTCTTTCGAAAAGCTCTGCGGTATGTGGTGTTCAAGCTGTCCTTTATTCTACGTACGCTTGCGTCAGGCAGTGATCCTTAGCAACATCCAAGCGGGAGTGCGTGAATCTTACATTTATTCGTAGCCTGGCTGTCAGCTTGTTCCAGCCGGGGCGGCTAACTATCCTTTCAAGAGCGTCACGGAGCTTCTCCGTGTCTAGTTGCTCAGAGAATACGGACATCGTGGACACCACGAACGTTCTGAACAGAGTAGTGTCGTCGAAGTACCCGACGGGGATGACATGGTCGGTCGGCACGCGTTGCGGCGCCCGTCGCGTACTGGAAAGTAACGAAAATAACGAAGACGACATCTCGTTGGGTTGGCGTCACGAAACACGAGAAGAACGGGCAAGAGCAGGCAGGATGGCAGCCAAAGTCGTGCAGAAGGAATCGCGCCTACCTTTGCCCTTCCGGCTGCGCTTTGACGAAAGTAACGTGATTACGGGGCAACCTGATGGGGGTTGGACGTGTTGAAAACCCAGTACACCCCCTTGCCAAGGTTACGAAAATTCTCCACCCGCATGACAGGGTGCGTGTACTCTGTATGTATCAAGCACGCCAACGCTGCTCAGTCTTGAGTGCTTGTTCACGCGGATCCGCTGAACAACTTTCAACGAGATGAGGTGTCAACCCAGGGGCAACCAGCCGCGAGTACGGCACCCATGCCCATGAACCTACACGCCCTTGTCAGTGTCAGGCTTTGGACTTCGTTCAATTTTACGCCAACCCTGGCTATCTTTTGAACCAGTTGGTTTACTGGCCGGGGCTTGCTTCACAGGACAATTCCCTAATGGCGCACTAAGCCCTTAGCAGACCACAATGTGTCGCTCGCAGGGAACCGATCACCATTGTCGCACGCCCTGCTTTGTCTGTCTGCATTAACCAAGTATGCCCATGCTGTCCTGGATTTATCAATGCTCCGAAATCTGGCAGTCTCCTCTGTATATATTGAGCAGTGCTCCCTTCTATCGATGCTCCACAACTCTCCTTGACGTATCGCCACCCGCTGCAACCTCCACAACGACGTCGGCATACAGTTGAATATGAAGTTGCTCGTTTCTCGCAACGATGAGGGCGAGCGCATGTCAAAACTCTCCCAAGGCCTCCCCCAGGTTCCCGTTGGCGACTTCTCAAGAGTGATTCAGATCATAACATATGTCATGTTGGCTCTCTCCACCCTCGTTGTTGCTCTTCGCGTTTATGTAAGGGTCAGGCTTTCGGAATCGAAAAAGGTGTGGGGTTGGGACGACACATTCGCCGTCCTGGGATTGGTATGCTGTCATGTCTCTCGCTTCCTGTGTATCTGTCTAACAAGTTAGGTTTTTTTCTTGCCATCGGTTGCCCTTCTCATAATCGGGACAAATTGGGGGCTTGGGGCACACGATGCCCAAATCCCCGCAGGATGGCTTCCCTACTACCAGATCAAGGTGAAAGAAGACATGTTTTGGTCTGAAGTTCCCTACTTCGCCTCGACAGTCCTGACCAAACTCTCCATGGCCATCATGATTGTGCGGTTGAGCACTACCAGAGTGTATGCGCGTATCGTTTGGGGAAGCATTGCCGTACTAGGCATCAACATGGCAATCTGCATGGGTGTTTTGTTGGGAAGCTGTGATCCTATACCGGCCCTATGGAACGAGAAACTGTACGTCTTGTCGCGCTTATGAATCCTGGGGCTCAAGCTAACAGTGCTGTAGCGGTCACTGCCGGTTTCCTAACGGATGGATGTGGGTCAGTTACGTTGGCTCTGTTGTCCTAGCTGTGGTGGATTGGACATGCGCAATCACGCCATTCTTCCTCATTCGAGGCCTACAGATGCCGAAACGTCGTAAGATTTCATTGCAAGTCGTCCTTGGCTTGGGCATCATCGGCAGCGCTGCCGGGCTGGTCCGTATGGCATACTACCATTCATACGACACCACCAAGTATCCAAACGAGTCTCTCTGTATGTGGTGTTCATCACTATTACACATCCCCAACTTGCATACTTATGTCCATGATACAGATAATTGGGGACAGACCGTTCTCTGGTCGGTTCTCGAAGGCGGGTTGGGAATCATTGCTTGCTCCTTGCCGCCACTTTGGAAAATCGTCAGCACCTACTACCGAGGGTTCTTCAGCGGAAACAGCAGTAAATGGGGAGTAAGTAGCTCACCACACGCAGCCTCTGTTCGAGGTTTGACATTTCACTGACCAGATGGTTGCATCTTAGGGAGACGTGGAACTCGGGTCACTTAAAACGAGTAGAACGCCATCACAACGTGAGTTGGTGGGTGACGAGGATATCCACCCGTCTAGGGAAAGTTCCGACTCGCCTTGAGGTACTGAGGGTTTTCTCTGTGACGTTTTAACAATGGGGACTCACTGGGTGTGTTCAAGAAAGAAAAGGCACCAAATTCTCTGCATTCATGACCCAATCTAGACGGCCAGTGGCAATAGATCCAACTTGCTGATCATAAGTTGTTAACGAGAAGCAGAAGTACAAGGTTTATTCGTTCTCTTGAAGGTAGCAGGCACAGGGTTTTACCAAATTAGTTTCTTCACTACGGTCAGGGGCAGCTGGCATCAGAGTGAAGTCAACGATAGGGCCACGTAGCTGTACCATCTCCGAGAAGACGTGATAAATATATACATCGAATCCATCTCCCCATCGTCTCAGACCACCGCCATGACTGGGCAGCATTTGTCGGCAAGGTAGGGCGCTGAAAGTACACAGGGAGCGCAGACCTCCCGAGGTGTTCGGACGTAGCCACCGAGACAAAGAGGTCATCTCAAGCGAACGAAAGCGTTCTTTTCACGGCAAGTTCCATGCAACTGCCATGGATTATCTTCCGTCGACATCAAGCCGCGGCCGAGTAGTGCTGCAAAGGTTGTGCGTGACCTCGTGCTATTGCGTTCATCTGTTTCATGCGCGTCAAGAGTCAAGAGTTGTCCATGCCAGCTAGGGAGAATCGAAACGACACAGCCAGTTCTATTTGACAGTCAATCGTGTCTTGTACGCTGATGATCTAGACTCAAGGCGCCTGACGTAGCAATTCCTTCGTTGATCCATCGTCTGTACTAGGGGTCCTTGGAACCTGTCCCAGCTCCACGTCTCTGGGGGGTGATCCTACTTGACCTCCATTATCAGATGGCGGCGGGCGAACTTCGCCGTAACTTGGGCCGACTGGGCCTGTCGATGGACACTTGTCCCTGAAGAACTTGCGGACGACAGGCAGGCAGGCAAAAACCACGTGGAGGTTCATTACGAGGAAGCTGTTATCGGTCAGAGCGTGCTGCAGCTTTCGGTGACTGTGGACGTACGAAATCATGTTGGCTAGAGCAGCGTCCCATGTGGAGTCGGAGCTGTCTCGGAGCTGCAGAAGAAGGACGAGGCGCACAGCGGATACACTCGCCGTTCTGGAATGCCGGTTAGTTGTCGTGCGCATCAAAGAGACGGCCAACATACATCAAGCCCAGGCTAAAGAATCCTAAGACGAGAAGCTTTTTCCTGAAAGACATCGGAAGTTTGAATACTAGGAGTATGGGCAGGACGACCAAGACGATGTCCGTGACGATGTTGAAGGAAGCCGTGGCAAGGAGCAGGGCGATGACGTCGAGGGACGAGTTTCCAAGGCGGGCGAGAAACAACGCGGCCATAACGAGGGTTGCGGCGGATACAATCACCATCGAGATGTAGAATGCAACCTTTAATACCTTGTCGGTGGATGCAATAGGCCAATACGAGAACAGGACAGAGATTTGTGCACAGCCGATGGACAACGGAAACATCGGCGCTGCGATGAAGCTGAGCTGGAACGGCTTGTCAGCGACTATCTCGGCCGGGATGGGCGATAGACACACCTCGCTGTAGATCTTGAACTTCTCAGGCGATATATCATCGTGATGGTAGCATAGGGTCTTCAGCGCGATGGCGTCTACACCAGTAAGCATCTCCTTTCAGATCATGATGGTAAGACTCACATAGCATCAAGATCTGCATTGTGGCGGAGAAAACCTGGCGGCTCGTCAGTCCTGCCGAGATAGCGCAGCGAATGCACTCACCCCTGAAAGCAACGCGAAGACTAGCCGAATGTCAGCAATGCCGCTCCATGGTATCGTCTGTCTGCGTGACACTTACGATCGCCCCATCCAAGACCCGAAGAACGATGTTGGTGGACAAGCCGTAGTGCAAGGAACACAGTAGAAATGAGTAAACCAATCCATGAGACGTAGCAGTTCGTCTGGACCAAGTTCCCTGACGGGGATGGGACGCTCCTGACGGCCATGGTGCGAATCGACAGCATGTTTCCTGGTGTACTCTGTCGCCCCGAGGAGAAAGCAAGGACGGCAGCTATTATATTCTAGCTACGTCTCAGACGGGAGGTGTCCCTCCACCAGTTTCGCGCAGTCGGCAACTGGGACGTCGACGGGGGCTCTTGACATTGGCTTCGCCGTAGCGTGGGCCATGTCTGGCCCGATCGGCCGCACTATTCTTGCTCACTTCGAAACATAAATGCACCCAACCCTTGTCTGTTGCTTAGATCCTCGATAGCCGACACATTCATGCAAAGCAGAATCCCTTTGACGTGCCGTCCGACTTGCTTGTTTGGGACCGCGTACGAAGCACTCGAGTATCACGCGATGGCTCCGAGCTTAACACAAGGTGCGGCTTGTAATGAGGAATCCGGAGGAGTATATTCGTATACTGCTGAATAGTGCCGACGGTCTCCTGGCACTTGCTCGCCAGCCTCTGGCAGATTGGCACCTTGACCACCGCCTGTCGATGCCAATCTCGCTGGACCTAGGACTCTGCTAACAACCATGCCCGGCGCGCGAGTATCCCAGCCCAGAGCCAATATCCATTCTTAGACCGGTCCCCGAACCCGCCGACCACCAACACGCAGCGTGCGATGAACAGGTGACGTGGGCGGGGGCGTTGTGATTGGCCAGCGTCCGACGTCTCATCTGGGCTAGCGCACCGGGCGCAATGGCATCTCGCCGCGGTGATTGGCAGACAGCAGCAAGGGCGACTCGACCGTCCATCGCGTCTAATCTCGGGTCTGGGCGTCGCGAGCTGTACCGTCTGGTATCGCCGGCGGGGAACACTCCACGGGGCTGGGGGTGGCTCCAAAGCTCAGCGCACCCCAGGGCCCCGGTACCTTTCACTGCAACGACGCCAGCGGGTGCGTGCCTGGGCCCCTGATGTGATGCACCCTGGTCCGAGCCACTTTCGTCCGCCGGGGGCACAAACGTTAGCCCTGATACGACCCACCTGGGGGTGGACAATCAGTTCTCTAGGGTTGGAGAACACCGGCCCCGGTTTTGGCCTGCCGTAGGGGGTGCGCGACGCACCGGTCACCCTGGCTAACGTCGGCGACGGAAGCGGATGGCGCGGCCAAGGGCAAGGCTTGTCACCGTGATTATCTCAGTCGATATTCAAGCCCTTGGATACTTCGGTCAGCGTTGGCGACTCAACTAGGCAGATGGTGCGGCCAAGGGCAAGGGCTTTACGGCTATCCGTATCTCGGTCTGTGCACACCTTCTTAGCTTGACATTTCGGGACTACGATCTTCCGGACCCCAGGGTCGGATAGCTCCGATCATTTTTGGTTTTAGAAAAGGTCCCGTTTCGTCAGAGGGTTCCAGTTTTCGACTTATTCCAACCGTTTCCAGGCGCCATAACATCATGGAAGTTGTGCAGGCGGCTGAGGCCTACCTCGAAAAAGACGGCGATTTTATCTTTGATTCCACGAAAATTATTATCAGAAACGATGATCAGTTTTACTACGCTCGGATAAACCAGAAACTTCCGGGCGCCTTGGAAAATCTCGACGCTTTGCAAGCGACACCAATCCCGACCGAACATGTTTGGCCTCCTTTTCCTGCCAACATAACCCGTGTTTCGGAGCCGCCGCCACCGAATTGTTTCATCAAGGAGCCTAGTCTACTAGACTATGGCGACTATGTAGCGACCATACGCATCGACAAGGAAGTGATGGAGGAAGTGGAAGTTTGCGAACTACTCAAGAAGAATCCACATCCAAACATCGCCACATATCTTGGCTGCATCGAAAAAACCGGCAGAATTCAGGGAATTTGCTTTGTCAAATACCCCATCAATCTACAACAATTACTGGACGCGAAATTGTCAATGGACCCAACAACTATCGTTCAAGGCATTGAAAGCGGTATCCGTCACATTCATCACCTCGGTCTCATCCATAATGATATCAACCCTAGTAACATTATGATCACAAGCGAAGGCAACCCCGTCATAATCGATTTCGAGTCGTGCAGGCGTAAAGACGAGGAACTGGGCTCCAAAGCAGGCACGTATGGATGGGAACTCCCAGGAGCGAAACACGCGGTGCCAGAAAATGATTTCCACGGCCTATCCAAGATCAAGGACCTGCTGTTACAGATTGCAACACAGTCCTAAGGGAAGAGAGTAATACGACCAGCTGGATATTGTGAGTGGGAACTAGGAGACCAGCAAGTAGACAGCCAGAATACAAACCACGCTACTAGCCCAGACTTGTGGTCTCATCAGCGTACCCAAAGTGACTGAGTGTTATTATTGAGTAGCCCGGGAACCATTTAATCACATTATGCCTGGTATCCTGATCAGAGCTACACTCAAGTAAGAAAAATTAGTTTTGGGCTTCTGAATGTCTGTCTACATTTACCCTCACTTTTAAGTGGAGTCTCGCATGCTGAGCCTCGATATGTCTCCTCTTAAGAATACATCAGGAATAGCGATAGATCTATGATCAATCAAAAATTCTGGGACTGATCAGATGTGAGGGAACGCAATGCAGTCACTTGTGCGCTCATTTCTGGTTTGATTATATGTTCTAGAAAAGTGAATTCGTGTATGTCTGTCGAAATGTGCGTATACTGATGCTCTCGTATAGCTGCGGGAGTGTCTGGTTGAACAGACCTTGAACCTCTCTGATCTGCTAACTACCTCATCAGAGCAAAGAAAGAAAAAGGCCCGTGGGCTAAGAGTGTTGAACTCGCCCCTTTCCAATGACGCAAAAAAACCAAAACTGTCGACACAACAGTTCCAACGTGAAAAAGTTCCATTTACAGGACACGAAGGAAATGCCACACGACTTTGAAGTTGAAGATACGAATGAGTGGCATCTGACCAGAGAAAAGGTTTCATATGACTCCAATTGAACAATTGCCGTGAACTCGGCGAGTCCAAATTACTCCTACTATAGTTAGCGGATAGATCCTAAACAATGCTTTTACAATTACTAACCTGGCGGGGGGGGGGACGTAAGAGCTCGATGAAGAGCAAGTCGGGCTCTTGCAATCTATTTTGTATTTGTATGTCGATCCATCTGCCCGACGTCCTGTTCTCCAGTTACAGTTGTTGACTAGTGGCTGGACTTCAATGGCTGCCATGATGAACTGCATAAAGTCAGCGAAAGGTGGAGTATTAGGGCAGCGCCAATTTCGCAGTACGTTTCTGTGAAGACAAAATATTTTGCTGACAAGTAAGTTGTTTGTGTGAGACTGAATTTTCCAGATCACCAGGTTCTAACAGAATCCGCAGGGTATTTATACACCATCAACCGGCCTGTTTGACCTACACGCTTGTACGCCTGCCTAAAATCGTGTGTGGCCGCTAATGATACCTAGGACTGGATGGCAAAGTGCCTTAGGTTTCTGGCTGGTTTACGCCGGGCATGTTTTGGAGAAATACCAAGAGGGTGGTTTATCTGATAATCCTTGTCATTCATTCCTTTCCATCCAAGCAATGCATCCATCAGCTGAAAACCAATTTGGCACACTTCACGATCCAACTGCTAGCATCTGTTATGATGCTCCCAGCACTGTCGAAGATACACATAGCCCTCCGCAACCAAAAGCGTCTAAGCAGTGTTGAGAGTACATACTAGGTACAGCCTACACCCCTGACACCTCACTCTTCCTCCAATGCCATTTTTACCGGTTTGAAGCTGGCAGCCTGTCAGTAGGGGTCCGTAGATAAAGAATCGAAACAAATCATATCACTGGGATCCTGGCTCCTATTAGCGAGAGCAGGGTTTATCAGCATGGAGTGTTGCATTTAAGAGTGAACTACTATGTACGACAAACTCTGAGCCACCCCCCCACCCTCCTGCGTCCATTTTACAGAAAACACCCTGCGGCGTGCGATTTTGACTGACACACCCTCAGGATGCCATCCTTGTTCCTGACTACAGGGTGGCAGGGCTAAGTCTTTTACCCCTATGATGTTACCCCCCACAGCTGATATCATAATAGAGGGGGAATATTCACCAAAAGTGAAGTCCTGTAGTAGGGGGGTGAATATTAGTTACCTAACAGGGGTAAGAAATTTCGGCCTGGTACCATAGTACGATTATGTCTTTGGCGTTCCAGTGAGCGACGGATTGTTACTGGGCCCTTGTTCGATCCACTCTTGGAGAGGGGCGGATATCTTGACCTCCAGGGTTGGGAGCGCTAGCACCTAATTCTTGCCTGCCGCCTTTAGCCGTGTAGATGCGTAGATGCGCAACGCACCGATCAGCTTGGCCAACTTCAGGGTGTACTTTGGGTCAACGTTGGCATTGAGGCATGTGGCGCGGCCAAGGGCAAGGGCCTGTTCCGTAATTTCGACTCATAAATGTCACGGCAGGGGCCCCGGTCCAAACCTTACTAACTCCCCTTCACTAACTCCTTCACTAGCTCCCCTTCATTAACTCCCCTTCACTAGCTCCCCTTCATTAACTCCCCTTCATTAACTCCCCTTCACTAGCTCCCCTTCATTAACTCCCCTTCATTAACTCCCCTTCACTAGCTCCCCTTCATTAACTCCCCTTCATTAACTCCCCTTCATTAACTCCCCTTTACTAACTCCCCTTCACTAACTCCCCTTCATTAACTCCCCTTCACTAACTCCCCTTCACTAACTCCCCTTACTCACTCCCCTTTCCTTAGCTATTACCCCTCTCACCTCGCTAGCGGGGCCGTATGACCCACTTAAACCCTAACAAAACAGCTCCGTATATCTGCCCAACCTGCCTAACTGTTGACCCCGCTTGCTATTTTCATCTCCTGTTTTGGCATCATGTCTCTGCTCTCATGGCTGGCGGTGCTGTAGCTATCATTCTCGACTTGACTTCTTTCATCATCACATACTGCTCCGACGCATAATTTCGGGGTGATGGCCAAGAATCCTGTAGGGACTCCAGATTCGTTTTCAGAGACTCTATGGTATGTCTGTTTTATGGCTATTAGACACTCTAGCTAATGCTGCTTGAAGCCTTTAGTTTTTGAAGCCCTCGACAAAACCCTTGACGAAGCGGATGATATGAGCGATGCGCTGATCACACCAAGATGGATCGATGGGCCCAAGATAGTGCGCGTTGAAAATTCCTTCGTTTGGGAATACAATACCTCGAAACCACAGGAGCCGATTGAGCAGCATGGACGGAAAACTGGAAAGACAATGGTACCAGAAGGCATGTCGGTATATGTTGGAGGAAAAGGAGGTAGAGTGAAATCCAACGAGCCATGACATGAGGGTTCCACAAGCTCAGTTGAAAAGTGCATCTCTAATTATGCTCCCTTCTCGCGTATTCATGGCTATGCATAGCTGTGCCCCCTGGCCGGCATCGTGTGAGATGATCATCCAAACACATTTGGTTCTGTCGCGCTTCTGTCGATAGTCGATTTGATACATAGGACCAGCTTCGATGGCATTGAATGCCCGTGAACCAAAAAAATCATCCAAAACATCAAACTGGCAACCCTGAACGGTGAGGGTAGGGCTTGGCACTATCTCAACACCATCTGATGTGATTAAGTACCGCAGACCTTCTTTTGTCTCCACACTGACACCGAACAACGTCTTCGCAATCTCTTGTATCTTATATGGTGTAATACATATAGTCATATGGCAGCCGTATCTGTTCGTGAACGGATTATCTGGGAAGGACATGGAGATATCTGCAACGTAAGTGCAGTTATCGACTGGGTCGAGTATCCTCTCTGTGGCAGAAGATAAGAATGCTGGGAAAAGGCACTTCATATTGTCGAGGGGGACGTTCACAAATGTATGTTCGGGTTCAATGTTGTCGAGCGCATCGGAAGCGGTTGTATCTTGATGTCGACGAGCGGAGGAGCTATCAGCTGGTTGAACACCATTCTCGGGTCTGAATGTTGTGTCCGAAATGTATGATGATCCATTGGGACTATCAGGGTCCATCCGCGGCGATGTCCCTTAAAAAGAAAGGTTAGAAAAGTTAGGCAAATCGTAGGTTGACACTTACGACGTCGCTTCCTCGACGATCCCGGCATTGACTGCCTATTTTGCAACTTTTGTTCAAGGTTGTTGGCGTGAAGTTGAAGAGAGGCATTCGTGGCAATCGTTTTCTCCACCAGTTGTGCCAATTGTCGGCATTCCTCGTTCGTTCGGTTTCTGATGTCGCCGACCAGCCTTTGCAAATCTCTTTTGCCATCAAAATGCTCACCGTTGGCAGCAGCCCTCACCGTAACAAACAATGCCAGCCAAACAGTAAAACCAGCTGATCGGAAAATCTGTAAAGCATTTTGCTCTACCCCTGGATTGACCCAATTCTGAAAAATAGGATCCATGAGTCGTTGACATGATTGAAATCGTCCAACAAGCGCTTCGACATAGGTTGAATAGTCCATGGGAGCAAATTCTCTATGATCGAAAGGAGTAAGGAAAGGGGAGGTAAGGAAAGGGGAGGTAAGGAAAGGGGAGGTAAGGAAAGGGGAGGTAAGGAAAGGGGAGGTGAGGAAAGGGGAGGTGAGGAAAGGGGAGGTAAGGAAAGGGGAGGTAAGGAAAGGGGAGGTAAGGAAAGGGGAGGTAATAATACTAGTGGCTGTTCCTTATTAGTGACGTATCAAGACCATAGGTTACAGCACGTCAACTTTTAGCACGCTGGGTAAAATTGAGCACGTTGTGACTGGGCCAAATGATGTAGTGTCGCTTGAAACACCAATTATGTCTGACCCTGGTGGATTATACTTTTTCCGCTTAGTGCAGCGCACTGTAGTTTGCATTTTGCGTAGGGTTTTAGCGCGACGGAGCAATTCAATTCTCACTATTCTTCTCTTCGTGAACACCCCGTCTGATGATCCCTGCCAAACAATTACCTGGCCGTCGATTCTTTGGCTGCATTGCGGCCGCATACCTAGCCCCGTAAGCGCTCATGAATGGGGACGTCAATATTTGGCTTAGCTGGAATCCGAACTATGTTCCCACATCTGTTCGTAGCGTGTTCATGGCGTTCTGATGGTACTTAGAAGGCCGGCGACTGTATTCATCACTGCTCCGGAAAGACCAGTTTACCGACCACGGGCAGGGTCCCAGCACGGTCAAGCCCATAGCAAGGAACATTGCATACGCCAGAGGCGAGGTCAGAATCCTAGTAGTCGCATGTATGGCGATCCGGCGAGAGCATATGTGAACCGTCAAGATGGCCGTTACTGAGAGTACCTGCAGACTGCCAACCTCTCATTTCTAAGCCTTGCTTCTGTATCTTGGCCGAGCCGTAAAGAATGTCGCATCGAAATGCCATGATCTAACCGCGAACCGTATGTCGTCAGACAACGAGGCTCACTTCCACCTCCAAGCTTCATACTGAAGCCTAGGAGCACGTGGACTGCGAGAAGGCTGGCCCTAATCCAGCTGAAAGGAAGCAGGCCGCTGCATATGGACCATTCGTGTCAAAGCAGGTCGATCGCTGAAGTGGCCAAGGAGGGCAATTCGGATGTACGGCATAGCCTCAAGTGGTCCTCAGGAGAAATGGGTAATGATGGTTGTCGTGAAAACCAAGGATCTATGCTGCATGCAAGCGAACAACGGCTCATGATCCTTGATATACCCACAGCTTCGTCGTTGGACGAATATGCATTCAACACAGCCTCTGCGTCGCCTTTTCAGCTAAGGGCTCTGGCTCTCTATTGATCTCCTCCTATCTCAGAAGTTGTCTCGGTTGTCAATGTTGGTACAAATGTACAATATGGCCGCATAACTGGCCTCCTCAAGGACCATGAACGGGACATCAATCATCTTGTTCATGACGTGTTAATGGTGTCCTGATGTTCCATAGCAGGTCAGTGACGGCAACACGACTGTGTCTGTCACTACCTGAATAAGCAGTTTGATGATCAATGACAAGGTTCCGGGATGGTTAGCCAGCGACGAAAGAGGCTGCACATGTAGAAGCCACCGCCGGGATCCTGGTGGCCGCATGTAAGGCAAGCTGGCGAGAGCATATGCGAACCGTCGAGATAACATTGAATTGAGAGTATCTGGGGACTGCCAACTTCCATGTTTCTTACAAGCGTTCCATGGACGGTGATATCGATTTTTTGGCGTGGCGGAATATGACCCAGGTTCCTGCATGTGTTTCTGACGTGTTCATGGCGTTCTGACGGTCCATAGAAAGTCAGCGAGAACACGATTCTATTCATCACTATGCCAGAAAGAGCACTTTGCCAATTATTAGCAAGGTTCCAGTATGGCCAAACCGAGCAAGATCGTTGCATATGGTAAAGCCAGCGCCAGCATCCCTGTGGCCGCATGTTAGGCCGGCTGGGGATGGCATATGCACACCGTCAAGACGACCTTTACAAGAGAATACCTGCAGATTGTCAACACCCCTACGTCTTAGCCTCGATTCTGCCTCTAGTCGCATATCTAAGCTGCGAGCACACGAAGGACGGAGATGTGAGCCTTTGCACCGGTTGGAAGGCTATGCAGGTTGCCCCATTTGCCCTGGTCGTGCTTCAGGCGAAGCGTTGATCGGTTGTAATGTATGCGGCCGCGGGATGGGCCAATGGACGAGATGGCTGAAGGGAATAGACAGGCAAAAGTTCGATACGCTCGAGGACTGGAAAGCCAATCTTTGCAACGGAATGCCTGATATAAAATGCTCTTTCACCTCGACACTTTCAATGTCTTCATCTGACCCATCAAGAGAGTTTTGTTTCGTTGTGTCAATACCTGTACCCTCTTCAGTCTGATAATACCGAGTCAAGCGGAACAGCTAGAGAAGGTATGTTTAGACGTGACAGATATCCACTGTAGCTTTCACTAAACCTCCACTCCAGAACTCCTGAGAAATCGATTCTTGCTCATCGCCCGCAATGCCTGATCAACCCCCACCTACACCAGATGAGACGACCTCTGCGGCTGCGGTAGGTACCGTAAAGATAACAGTCAAAGGTTGATCATGGATGGCTGAAAATGCAGTAAGTCTTGTCGTCTCCAATGTTTAGCTCGATCTAACAAATATTCAGACACGACTCTTTACAAACCCTCATTTCACAAGCAGTCTTCTTGGTCGCTACGGTATAGGATCCGAATGTCTGACCTAGATTATGGGTTCATCTGCTTGAGTACGACATCGGGCACAAGTAGTGTATTTCAGGGTGGAAGTGCAACAAAAGAACCTGCCATTTGTTCCGAATACCGAGGGTTTGCGCTCACTTCAACCTTGCATGTGTTTGGTCTGCACCTACTGTGACTGTCTCCTCCGATTCTTGGGTGCTGGCTGGGCCAAGCCTCTTCTGCATCTTCTTCGTTAGGACCTGGTACTCCTCAGTCCACCCTCCTGGGATTGTCCTAGTTCCAGTATCGGCCGTGTGGTTCTCAGCTTCGCGTCAACCGGGCCCGGGTCTCCAGTCCTGGTACCAGCTGCGGGATTCTCTGTTCCGAGTGGTATCTTGGTCGTTGATTGTAGGCGACGTTGATTTTGGCCATTTCGCGATGTTTATTGAGCACCTGTTGTGCCACGCCTTTTGTTCGCCATGGCACGCAGAACATTTCCCGTGTGTCGTCATGTTGTTTTTCAAGGAGTAATCTCGGGTCGCATGTTCTCGCGCGTAGTGGCCGCAAGTTGTCGTTGTCTTACATTGAGTTCCCATGTGGCCGTATGTGTGGCACCCATAACTGTGAAGTACTCCCTTGATTCAGTATGCCCATTGCTTCGAGTCCCTCACGACCTTGACCGTGTTCTGTTGGATGCGGTCCGATGCTTTGCGCGTCTCGGGTGGCGTTCCTGTTCCCTGTCTCAGTTTCCGTACGTAGGCTCTCGATTCTGTAGTGGAGGTGTCCGAGTTCGAGTAGGTTTTGTATCTCGCCGCCCAGCAAGGGGGTCGCGACGAGCGGTTTCCACGAATTGCGAGTCGAGGACGGTCCGTTTCCGGTTTCGATAGACTGGATTGCTGTCTGAATATATCAGCTTAGTTCAGTAGTGCATTGGCCGTAATACTCTCGTAACCATAAAACTGTGGTGGTGCCTGCGTAGCTTTGGACTTCACGATAAGCGTAAGGCCACTTGATCTTTCGGTGCTTTCAGACTGTGGTTGGCAAAATGGCTTGTGCGTGCTTATATAAGCGTATATACTGTGTAAAAAGTCACCTGACCTACCAACCCCGCAGCTAATCGATGCTGCACAAAGTGCCGGTGAAGCCAGCAGATCTCCTCTTCCGCTAGGACGGCAAGTTGCATAATCATTTAGTATTCAGCGAAAGGCTTCTCGTTGGCAAGCAAACGCCCTCTTCACGCTTGAACCTGCGATGTATGGGGTTTTTCCGCCTTTATCCCTGACAGTGGACGGCTGCTATGCGATTCTCGCGCTCCCGGTGAAACTTGCAATCGAAGCTGGGAACAACTTAACCGGAGGACGTCAGCTACCACGAAGGACAGATGCAAACGGTGTTGAGACCGGAGCACGTGGGTTGGTGTATGACTGGTGGGCGGAGCATCAAGCTTTGTGGGATGCTGCCTGGAAAGAACACGTATGTTGAAGACACTGGGATATCGACGCGCGTAGCTGACCGCTTAAGGGGAACATCATGAAGGGAACAGACAAGATTGTGGACTTGAACCTTACCCTAGGTGTCATGAGGCTTGATATGAGATCTTCAATTTTATCCCTTAAAGACGGAAAAACCGCCATCATACCGATTGGCACAAGGGAGGCTAAGGTCAATATTGTTGCAAGGGAAACGGTTTTCACAAACTTGCCATTGTGTCCTGGTTGGTGCTATATACTAGAAAAGGGGGTCGCCATCTACTCAGACACAGATGACATCACCTGCCAAGTAATTACGATTATGCGAGATCCAAAGCTGAGTGGTGCTAACCCCTGAAGTTTCGCCTCACACTTGCTATCTCATCCGGGATCGTGGTATCCATCTGCAGTCCAGAATCCGTTCCCCAGCCAGTAGCTATCCAATCTGTATGAATGGTTGACTCGTCAACCCCGCTGGCCACTGAGCTGACCGGGGCATGTCCGCCCGGAACGAGGAAAGGCTGGTTGGCAAGATAGTCCACGTCGAGGTAAATGCTATTGTCTGGCCTGCCGGTAGCTTCGAAGTCTGAGCGTAAAAACATAGCTGTTGGGATGTTTGTCTCCGGAGTTGACGTGACAGCAACGCCGAAACCACGAACAGGCCCTGGGTCGGCCGGATTTGTGTGATTAGGAAGCTGAGAATTTGCCATGTAGAGAGCTCGTTGTGGCGGTTCATCAAGGCGGTCGGGGGCGCTGGAGAAATAGTGGTTCGTGTCATCCATCGGAGGCGCAGTTTCAACTACGCTCTGCGCGTCAGTCTCATCCGCTTGCGCGTTTCTCACGTATGTGCTACAGAAGATGTCCCCAGGTGCAGGCTCGCTGCCTGGCGCAGGCAGCGTAGGGTCATCTTTCTCTGTAGAATCGCTCTGATGCGCCGCAAGCGCGATGCAGTCTGGCAAGGTGAATGCGTGACCACTATCGACCGCCATCCGTTTCCGCTGTGGCGTTGATTCGTCGGGTAGAGGGCGTTTGTAACTTGCAATCCCTCCGGGTACTGCGTTTGCTCGTTCACCAGCGTGGTGTACGAATCCTGCCGTATTGGGTCTCCTATCTCTGTAGACCTGAAGCCAACGTTCGAAGTCGGATTTGTCGAAAAGGGTCCTCTTGAGAACCTGGGAGAGATGATCAAAGCAGTCTACGCCTAGTTGGAAGCGGAAACCGGCCCAGACGCAGAAGGGAAGGTAGAAAGGGATTACTGCCGGAGGGTCGCCTATCGTCGTTGTGGATGGCAGTTTTGTGCGCATCTGCTCGTAGAGTGTATCCGCGACTGCTCGAGTCAAAATTTTGTCGTATTGGGAAATTGTCATTTGACCTGAGCAGATTCATTAGCGTCCAATCATGCAAGTGCATCGATTTCCTTACCATAGAGAAATATTTCGAAGGCACGGTGTCCACACACCGTGAACAAGCGTTCCATCTGGCGAGTAAGCCTAGCTGGCACTTCGAGATACTTCCGCAGCGTTGAATCTTTGGGCGGCGTTCGGGATGAAGACCAAAAATTTCTCAAAGCATTGTTGACGACTTCTGCGTCCTCACCTAGCTGAAACGCAACCGAGCATTCCCCTAGAAACACCAAGACAAGAAATGGGTACAGTTTTCGAGGACAATTCTCTGCCTCAGCCGCACGATGGAGAAGGTAGTCAGCGACATTGGTTACCTTCACCTGGCGTCTCAGTGGCACGATATCAGAGAACGCGTTCAGGACGCCATCGACGTTGGCCAGCCCAAAGCTCTCCCTTGTGGCCTGCCAACCCGATTCATCGTCTGGTATCTTGTCGAGAAAGTCTTCCAACTGCTGAAAAGCATATCTGTTCTTGGGCGCTTTTCGGGGTTTCGGGACGAGGAAATTGTCTCTCGTCAATATGTCGAATGCAGTGGTCGAATCGCTATTCGGGGGCAGTGAAGGGCCCGTTCTCTCAGGTCGCAGTCGGTGGTGCTGCGCTCTGCGTTTGGGGCCATCCGCTGGGGACGTCAGCTCGAAAACTCCGCTGAAGGAAGCCATAGACTGGTTGGAGTGTCAAGGAGGCTGGTGCCAACGCGTCCTCATCCACCACTGATTTGGGATGTCAGGCAACTCCTGACAGGTGGATGTCGACGCTAAGTCGGTTTGAAGAAGGAGATAAATCTCCAGTCCAGAAGGGGGTTAGCGGGTAAGAGAGACAGTCCATGCGCTTGTTTACCGATCACGTCCACTTATGCCCAGGACCGGGGTAGGGTGTACTAATAATGACGACCTCGCGCGATTTGTCAAGGGCTAATCGGGAGAGTAGATAAATCTCCAGTCCAGAAGGGTGATAGCGTATATAAGAAATGGCATTCTCTTTTCCTGCCGATCACTTCCACTGACGCTTAGTAGCAGGGGAGGGTGTTCAGATAACCAAAACCCAAGCCAGGGATTGAATCTAGGACAAATCAGAACAGAAGATCAATCTCCAATTCGAAGATGGTATAGCGTGGGGGTGTGAGCGGAGTGGACCGCCTTCTCGAAACCAAGAAACAATCCTCTCAGGGGTGTATGGTGTGTGTAAATGAGGGTGTCAGGAAGAGATCAGTCAGGGGTGGCCGCTTACAGTGGTCAGATAACCTCCTAAGTGGAGCTTCAACCCATCTCTAGCCAGGTACGTACTGCCATCGCAATAGTGCCAACATGCGTTTTTGCCCGCCTGGCAGCCTGTGTTGTATGCAACTATGCCGTACACTATTTTCATGAACCATCGCTCGGCCTGCATTTTGTTTCGCGATTTGGGCAGGGCGTGCAACGGACCCACCATTCTCATTACCTCCGCATTGGGTGACCTGCCTGTGGGTGACCTGCCTGTGGGTTCCTTGCATCGGTCCCCATGTCTGTCCCTTGGGCTGTACTCGCCCTCTGCGTCCTCATCGTTTCTCAACCCCATCGCTCGTCACTTCAGGTGACGACGGAACCTGACGTGGCCACATCATACCACCCATTTTGGTGTGATCGCCGGCCACTTGCATGGGGTATCTCCCAGAATGTGATGCTCTTGAGGTTAATGAGCGGCTTTCGCATGTCCTTGCTGGTTGTAGCCGATGTACAGGCTGCACTCTGCACGCCCCATCAAAACGGCGAGGCATGACATTCGCCCTCATTGCTGCCGAGAGACAAAGATGTTTGCGGAAGATCAAATGCAGTCTGCAGGTGACTTGCCTCGCGGCGTCGCCGCACGTCATGCGCGTATTCCGCCCACTGCAAACTAATCCTGCAGGTCTTCGATGGTGTTACGATCTTTGAGGGGTTCAATGGCGATGTCCCTTCTCCGTCAGACCGAGTATCGCAGCCATAAGGTCTGCGGGGAATGCAGTATTCTGTTGTCACATGCGTGCGACCGGCTGGAAGAGGAAGATTGCCCGCTATGGCGAGGATGTTGGGTCGCGGACAAGGCCCAGTGAGGGATTTACCCACGCTGCAGTGGACAGGCATCTAACGCGATGCTGGGTAATGGGGTTCTGTTAATTGCGGCCGCATTGGGGGATACCCCTTCTTCTGGGCGTGTCTGATCGGGGAAGTAACCACGGCCGATGGAAAGCTGCCGAGGATTGCGTTCCTCGTGGCCCCAGACCTTGAATCGAGCCCGACGAAGGCCTGCATGGTGGCTTTCCAATGCGCCAAGTACCGCTAATGAACAAAAGGGCTACGTAACGGGAACTCGACCTGGTGCAGTAACGTGGGCGCAGAACGGTCTCCAGCTGGCCTTTCTCGATGAGACCGACAGCGCAGGCACTCCGGGGGGCGCGGCCAGGGGTGTTTCCAATCTTCCTCACCCGGATAGCGCACCTAACGAACAACTCCTGAGCCCGTGTTCACGTAGTTTCTTTTTCGCATGGCGTCCCCGATCAATTAGCCGGTGTCTTGCAGAGGCTCAATCCTTGCTATCTGGAGTAGGTCGCGGCCGTAGTGGTTGAACACCCCCTCACGATTCTTGCCGTGTCGCTATGAGAACTAGTTGTTGATCCGTTTAGCGGGCATGCGTTTGTGGACTCCGTAGCAATGACAGCCTCTCTTGGGAACCGAAAGGACGCAGTGACATATCGCATCATCTTTAATAACCCAGGACAACCCGTTTTGGCCTTGAATTTTGTTCTCGACCCATAAACCTCTCGCTTCTCTCATTTGGTGTTTTCCATCCACATCCAGACCAAGTCCCTGCAATCTTCAGCCCTTTGCATCAACATTATGAAGGAACTCTATGAAGGATTTCTTCTTTTTTCATTCAACGGCACTGGAGGAAACATAGAAATGACCGGAAGATTCCGTGGTAAAAATAACCCGATAACTGTCACTATCTTCGATTTCCTACCCGGCGGGGAACAAGAGCTGTCCATCGATACTTTTTGGTGGGACTCGTCAACATCAAAACACTCCCACAAGTTAGCAGAATTCCTGGCGAGATTACGGCGAGTTCATCTACAAATGGTGCGGAAAGGGGACTACTCTTACCCCAACGCCGACAACTTGCACAAGGTGACCAGAGAACAATTCAAAATCCACGACTCGCTCAATAGGGTCCTGGACCGAAATACACAAATGGACCTAGACTGGGGTACAGTAGAACCCCAATTGAACGTATGTGTACAAAAAGAAGGAGACTGGGGTACAGTAGAACCCCAAATGAACGTGTTGGAGGAGGAATTTGAAGCCTGGATGAAAGATGAGTCGGACTACCATAGCTGGCAGAAATGTATGAGCTTTTCCCTCGCAATACTACGATTCATCTAGCTGATTATCTTAGCAGTACAAGAAGGGAAGAGATCTTTGGCCGAGCCCAACACAGAGGCGGTGCCGAGGTCCCGGAGCGATATTGGGGCCCAGAATGCCAACACCAGATGAACAAGGCCGTCCGTACCGGTCTGGCAAGACTGAGAAGATAATTTACTGTTGGTGTGGAGATTCTTATAAAGCAATGAACCAGTCTTTAGAAATCTTTGTTTATTCTGTTTTTGTGCCGTATGATCTCCCTGCCTGTGCTTCAGGACCCAAGAGCGCGAGGCATTTTGACCGCCATCCACTTCGCATGAGAAACAGAACTTGCCGATGTGAACAGGGAAGCGGCTCATCTCGATACCTCATCGTGCGCCGGTGGGACTTGTTTCCTCTCTGAGGCTGCAAAGAGGTTCAATGCTCACAGAAATGGGGGTGCGATTAGGGGTCGACTCCGGCCTTGCCCACCCCAACAGAACTGACGCTGTCCATGGGTTCCATGCTCCCAGTGTCCGGCGTTGTTTGCCATTAGTAACGGAGCCCTTGGGTTTTAGGTGGCTCAATTAGAAATTCCTTTGGACCCAAAGAAGAACCGCGTCAGCCCAGTCAACTGTAGCAAGTGCTGTGTCGGCGGCTGTTTCACTGAGAGGATGTCACTGGCCTGGTAATGGCTAGTAGAGCGTAGGCGCGTCCTGGCTTTGAGTGTTAACCCAGTGCTTTCGACCCAGCGATTCTCCTCCGTACTTTCGGGCGGTTGAATGAAGCAGGGGACTGCGAAGGCGGGCTAGGTTGCGGGTGATCGGTCATTGATCACGCACAAGGCTGTTCATGTAAAGACCGCGAACAGTCGGAGAAAGGAGAGCAGCAGCATCAGGATTCCGAGCAAGCCATCAACACGTTCGTGGATCGAGCCCCTGTGACGGTCAGACTACTGGAGTCGGCCGCGCGCAGAGGCCAAAAACAGAATTCTGAAAATCATAGTCTCACATCACCACTACCTGTGTGCCCCGGAAAGCAGCCCCAATCGGTTCAAAGCCCCTAGAATTGCTTCACTCGAAGCCACGGGCCAACAGTGCTACCTCAAACGAGCCAGCTTCAGGCATGCATGGTGGCTTTCTGAAGTGTCGATCGCCAAGCGCCGCTAGTTGATGACACTGTCCCGGGGACTGCATGGAGACCTGCCCAGAACTCGACCTGGAGAAGCAGTGTGGGTGCAGGGCTGTCTTTCCTGGCGGCCATCCTCGACGAGGCCTACAGCGCGCAGGCATTGAGGCGATCAGGGGGTGTGATTGGGATGTCTTCCCCAATCTCTTCGTCTCTCACATCACACGGATGTCGCACCTAATGGCCGCAACAATCCCGACCCCATGTCCGTCCATTTACTTTTGCATGTCTCTCGTATATCCTACCACGACGCGGCGCTTTGCAAACTCCGACCCGGGCCTGCTATTCTCATAGTGAAGCCGGTTTGTCTTCGTGCGGCCAATGCCCCTTGCGAGCGACCTGCGCGAGGCGTATATCATGTGTGTGGGCTTCCAGTATCCTTCAGAGCCATTCATCCCATTCGTTACCCCCTTTCACGACCCAGATACGATGTGCAATTACACTCAACGAGAATTCAGGTGCAACCATGTACGGTGGATTGTGTCAAGATGGTGCCCCTTATACGCCAGGACCCAAAGGCGATGTCCGCCCCACGTAACGCATTGTGAATACCGTGGCAACGAAGTCTGCGGCGAATGTAAACCATCCACGCCGATTGTATGGGAGAATATGATCAGACGGTAGGGATTTGCATTTATGTATAATGATTAACACTGACAGAGAATCTAGCAATAACGCTCCTGTGCGTTTGTGAGAGCCTGGAACTCACGGGTAGGGAAAGTAGAATCAGAGACGGCTCGTTTACGTGGCCTCTATTCTCTGCTCGCTGGCTTGGGCTGTGCAATATGGTATAATTATTTCAAAAGAAACTCTTGATGTTCAAGTCGTAAATAAGATTGCGCCCCTACGTAACAAGTCCCTGTTAAAGGCATGAATGCAATCTACGTACGCTGCATAAAGATGTACATGGCCCAACTATCAATGCCCGAGACAGACCCAGCTCCCTGCAAGATGGCCACTGAAGTTCACTTCCCAGAGGCTGACGTTGCTGCCTCTGGCTACAGAATCCTGGGTTTCAGGGGGCATCCCCTCCCCAATACCGTTGCCCAACACGATGATGAATGAGTGCATGTGGTCTCGGGACATCTCCGGTGCTTCTCTTGGGGATTCACCAATGAGTCGCGCACTCTGTCAGCCCGACCAACAGTGAGCAAGAGCTGCTGGACCGCTGCACCCTATTCCAGGTCGAGAGGAGAACGAAAGGGATAAGCACGAAAGTTGGATCAGCCTAACGACGGACTTTCCATGCAAGGCAAGGAGGCCTGTGTAAATCAGTCCAAGCTCGGTTGTTCGTGCCTTACAACTGTTGGAATGCACCGGAACGTGAACTCCGTTCCACCTCCATGGTTCCCTGCTTCGTTCATCTGCCCAAGATGGAGAATAGAAGAGGAGGTTGGAAGTACAGTGTGCCAGAAAGAGGGAACCGCTCCGTCCCGGCAGGCATCATCAAGTTGAAGCTCTTGAGCCGGCATGACGCGCCCTGGATGCTGTGGTTACACGCCCACCACAGCGGAGGCGCCCCCTGGCTCCCCATCCAATTGAGCGCGATCAAAACATGGTCTCATGCACAAGTGACATGACTCTGATCTCACTCAATTTGTCAACTCCGGCTTGCGATAGGGTCGGCTAGATTCTATTGGGGATGGTCCTGTCCACAACAGCACTCCCAGCAAGTCCCAACGCGAGACTCTTCGCGGCAGGCAAAGAGTCACGACCACCTCAAAGCCGATCTGACCACAGCGGGAGCCACCCAAACCTGCTGTGTTTGCAGGACCTGCTTTGAAGCGGCCTCGGCATACCATCCCTATTCATCAAGCGATGCTAGCCGACAAAATTCGATAGTCCAGGCGGATCCTCTACAGCCCCCCTTTTTCTCATGATCATGATTTGAAAGGGCAAGCGGAAGGTCCATGGCGAGGGATTGTCCTTCCAGTTATCCAGTTCTGTCAACAATTGCCTACGGACACTCTGCGACGAGGTAATGGTGTTGGGCGGCATTGAGTCCTGTACAGAGCAATGGGACACGGAGAAGGTCAGACAGCGTCACGAAGATCCTGGCGATGGTCTCTCGGCATGTGATAGCGATGTCTCGTTTCTGCAGGTTGTGGGAGGAGAGATTCCAAGGTGCCACTCTCGAACTCTGAAGTATTGGCACACCCCTGAGATCACACTGGTTTTCGGGGCCTCGTTCCTTGAACGCTTCTTTCACGGCCTGAGCCCCGTAGCCGAGGTAAAGGCAATGATCCACCGCCAGCAGCGTCTCTTTCTCTTCCGCCTGTAGTGGCAACTGTAGAAGATACTATCGTGTTTTCCTCAATAGAAGTAACCGTTCCTGACTTCTCCAGCCTATGGTCATGTTGCTATTTCCTCTTTTTCTCTCAAATCGAACGCTGAATATGTCCAATACGGCGCCGTCATAGAAACGTGGCCTGAAGCGTCAATGTATTCACGCTTGCTTGAGCACGAGACAAGGGGAAGAGGACAGGGAAAGGTAAAAGGGAGTGGTCTTGCCACATCATAGCCCCTCATTGTACCCAGTCGCGTACGAAGCCGGTGAGAAAGGACGCAACTCATCCCTGTTACGCTGAAAAGAGGCGGCCGCCGCGCCATCTCGCCGGGCGTTCGTCTGGGACCAACAGCGGAATCTGTCCGAGAATATCCGAGCCTGGACGTAGCCATAGGATCAGCATCGATTGGCTCCAATTCCCTTCGTAACCACCCCGCCTGAGTACCTCAGCAGGTTAGAAGATGTCCATCGACACGGTGTGAGTTAGCTGGGCCAAAGTACAGTGTTGAAGGACTGCTTACCGGTGTTCATCCCACTCTTGGGGTCTGCTGAGTTTCGACGAGCGGGGTACATTAGTCCTGCGTGCCATGGCCGTCACATCATCGTTTCCCTATGATCCGTGTTGCATGCGTCGGTACGCCACATTGGCAAGAGGTTTTGAGCTGGGAAACAGGCGATTCTCCAACTGAGTTTGACTAGACTCGTCGTGGCAGCACAGTCAAGCATGGCCAACGGTCGAAGGGCAATCGCGTTTGTGTAAACCCGTCTCGGTTTGACGGATGGAGGCAAGAAAAGGTTAAGGGCAAACCCCTGAGCCTTGAAAAGACACGGCCTGGGAAGCCGACCATCGCTGTTTACCACTCCAAGAAGCAGCGCCGTCCCAAGGTTTCTGTCGCTACGCAGTCCACGCGTGTCCTTCATTTCGGCAAGTGCTTGGGTTGAGTCATGATGAGTTCTCAGCAACCGTTACCTGTTCAGTTGCTCTCCGAAGCCAAGGGACCGAGAGGGTCGGATTACCATATCCAGAGCAAAGGGACATTCGCATGATGCTCGTGTGTCGCATCTTCTGGCCGTTTCTCTCTTTGTTCTCTGACACTATTCCTCTTCGATAAGGTATTCCATGGGGTTTGGCCGAGATTGCACCATCACGACCTAGGCGTCCGCTGTATCCAAAGCTCAATTCTCGATGGCTGATCACGGATTTCATCTCCGAAGCCTCGTCCACTCCGACGAGCGGGGTAGGCTAGCGCGGCGAGGCCTTCACCTTCCAATCACTTCAGCAGACAATGGCGGCCCACATAAGCCCCTGAACCAGATGCGCATGGGATATCATGCCATTCGGGTGAAAACATGAATGGTCGGTCTCAACTACACCAGGTGGAGGAGTGACCAGTTGTTCTTCTTTCACCCGAGTGCAGCCCCCTGTCGTCACAATTCAGGTGGAGGGACGATGATGATGATTCGAGTACGGAGAATGCATGGGGGCCAGCTTGGCTTTACAGTACACTACTTATGGCTGTTTTCAGTGTTGGAGAGCCGCTGTCGAACCTCGACGATGACAGGCCCAGTCTGGTAGAAGGAGAACTGACATCGGGGTTTCGCACAATGTTTGTGTATTCATAGGAAAGCTTCAGGCTATGTTGTGAGACAGGTTTCATATCTTCTGGAGAAATCTATGAAATCATTTAAATCCATTTCTAGTGTATTGGTGGCTGCATGTTCTAACCGCCAAGCAGATCCCAATGGATCCCGATCGCGAGAACGGCCCTTCCCCTGGGACTAGTCACATGATGTAAACCAGCTGCCGGGTCATTACCTGCCGCCGAATAGGCACTTCCGTACTTCTGTTTGCCTGAGAAATCCGGATATACCTGACTCGCTACCCTAGCTTGCTGTGGGAGTCTAGGTTATCGCCATGTTCAATTAGGATAACATACCCTTCCTGCATGAAACTCATCAGTGCATTGCAATTGAGGCAATGCCTTCGTGTGGAAATGAGACAGGCCATTTACACTGCAGTTAGACTTCTACTGGCCATCCATTTGTGTGTATCGAGCCTCCGTCTTGGCATGAAAGCCTGCCGAAATCAGAGAGCTCATGAGAGCTGGTGTTCACTTGTTTCGAGTTATGAAAGAATGCAAGGAAGCACAGTTTACAATTGCCTTATTCAGCTGCATGGGTAGAAAAGTCGATAAGGGCTCCTACACTGAGCGGTCGGCTCGTGAAGTTGCCCTGCATTTTCGCACCACTCCAGCAGGGACCGGTCGCCACCCGAAGCCTTGACCCTACGATGGACGAAACCGGACACACCATGGATGATGCGCCGAAATGAGAAACCAGTAGTGATTACAGTTATGAGCATATGTCGCTTCCTCTGCCCCATACACTCTTCATGTTTTGAAGGCCCAAAACAGCCATAATGTGCTTTCTAAATCTCTAAAAATAGCGTGGCTGCCTAATCATAGACTCAGACAGTGCGAGTAAGCAAAGTAGTCACACCACTAAACTTGCTGACATCCGTTTTTGGCTCTAGAAAGCAAGGCAAACCAGCTGAATTCAAGAAATAGGTGTACACAGTCCTTATGTCTAGATATGGCAACTATGTGGAGCATTTTGAAAGATTCAGTATGTCTTACTGATGAGGAAGAGAGTTATGCTCATAACTGTACCACTGCCATATAATGTCAGTGGATTCACTGGATGATGCTTTCAGGTGAACGAGCGGCGATTGATGGACTCTGGTGAAGCCAGGGTGAACCTTGGCTGAACAGGTTACCTAGTTCATAAATTGTTTTTCCACGTTTCATTCGCATTGCTGCCCCGCCCGTACCATCGCCCGCGGCTGTTGTAGCGAGCATGGCATGAAATGGTGGTTTGTTGTTGCTGCGCCGCATGCTGAAAGCGGGATTCAGGCATCGCACCGGTGGCCCAGTAATTCGAAAAGAACAGGCCTGGTTCAACTCAGACTGATCCGATGCTGTAATTGTGCAACCCCTGTATTTCCTTCCCTTTACATCCAATGATATGGAACATTCTGGCTCAATGCTTCTTGGTGGACCCCGGGGCTTAGGAGACAAATCCTCTGTTTTTTCTAGTCAGGAAATTGTCTAAAGCGACTTCAAACCTCGCCCAAACAGACTTTGGAAAATCCGAAGGTTTAACAGTCACAGAGACAATGAACGAGGTATTTTGCAGTTCGTACATGCCTAGAATTCCCATGTTAACGCCACGCTAGGAGAAGCGCAAAGAAGGCCTGGATTTCTTACATAAGTTGTTCTTATTGGTTCGCAATTGGAAGCTCTTCGAGCGGCTGCCACCGCCTTGCAGTCGAACGCTCGACTACGGAGCAGGCACTGGCATTTGGGCTATTGGGGTAGCCGAGTAAGTAAGCATCCGCATTCGTGGGGCATTATATCTAGAAGCTAAACCATTATCACAGTAAGACCGAACCAGACAAAGGGGAGGTATTAGGGTTTGCTGCTGTGAACTTGCAGCCGTATGTTTCAAGAAGCTGCAGTTTAGTTTAAGCTAACGGTTTCGCAGTGAAAAACTCCCCACGAACCTTTCATTCCGTCTTGGAGACCTGGAGACCCTATGGAGGCCCGAGGATCAGTTCGGCTTGATCCATACACGAGTGCTCCCCACTGACATGAGGAACTGGCCAGAGTTCTACAGAATGGCGCATAAGTATCTCAAAGCACAAGGCACTTTGGAGATAGAGGCGATCAGCTTAGAGCTCTCAACGGATGGCGAAATGCCGGATTTACGCTCAGATCTGTTCCTGGATCACTTGAACATAAAACCCACAAACGAAGACAAAGACTATCTTGATTTCGAAAACACGAAGCAGCTCCTCGAGCGTGCTGGGTTTCGCCATATCACCGAAACCATAATTCCAATACCAATCAACCCGTGGGATGCAGAGAACCCTGGAAGTCAAAATCTTGGCAATCACTTCAGTGTCGCCTTGCTATTTCTTCTCGGAATCAAAGACTTTGCTCCACCAGGCCAGGACCCTTCTCCTCTAGCCTTAGAAGGGATCCGTCGCCTGAGGAATCAGGCTTGTTGTAAACTGTGAGTTTTCGATTGGTCAATGATCGGGCGATAGGCTTGGATTCTAACAGTATCTGGAGTTTCGTCTGGACCGCGACAAAATCAGATAGAATGTGGTAGGCATGGGTTTCGTGCCGTTGCGACGCAAGTAGTTGTATGCATATGGGTCCGCAAGACCGTAGTACGCGAAGAAAGACCTAATATATCCGTATCACTCACTGCTGTCTGCCAAACGGTGATCCCAGACACTGGCTATACTTCTGTCGAGACCGAAGGAACAACCCAACTCTGAGGAACTCCGAACCCTGGGATTGATGCTGCGATCCGAACCCAATTAGGACTGCCAGTCGCAGAGCGCGCAGGATGCCTTCTCACATACCCGCTGCCCACCATAAGGGCTTGGTGAGCTTCTGTAGACCTCGGTCATGGGATTGTCGGCCTTGTGCAAGGCTCTGATGATTGATCATTGGTAAGTGGGCCATCTCGGCAGGCGTTCACGGACCATTTTCGTTGTGGTGGCTGCCCAAAATGCAGGGTGTACCTTCGCGTAGCACCGGGAGATTAACCCATTCGGATACCCAGCTGGCGACGCTCTAGCCTCCCCACGCGGCCGTCAGTTCGAAGGCCGAAACAGGTTGAAGGACGATCCAGTAGTATTCGGAGCAAAGGGGTAGCTCTAACCCTTGGCGGTCGATTGAATTCTGGTAGGGGTCGTAAATGATGAAAAAGAGGTGCCCGTGACCCACAGACCATGGCCATTTCCGGGTAATACCATGAGCAGCCTATATAACTTCCGGTTTTCACGCCTTGGGCATTCACACACTTCAATTAGCTGCCAGCATACTTTTCAAGCCGCGAAAATGACATTTTTCAACGGTAACCGGTTCGATGACAACGTTGATCTTTTCGAAAGCGAAGTAGACGAAATGCTCTCCTTGGTGGAGGCCCGCTTACGCCTATGCCCTTTCATCAAATTAGAAGGAGAGGTACTTGTTGTTGATGTCCGCAGTGACTCAGAGATATGGTTGATTGAGTTTGCTATGTATTCGGAACGCTGCGGGGATGCAGAAGAGATCAGGGGCGAGGCCGATTTGCGCATTGACGTCGATGCCATCACCCGGTTGCAGAGGTATGTCGCGTTTCGAAAGCATCATGACTTAGAGTAACAATATCGCGTTTTCCAGCTATAGGTGGTTCAACCAGAAGCGATTCAATTGTATCCACATATTTAACAGCGCGCGGCTCATGAGTGACCGCCAGTTGCTTTTCCAGCAAGCCTATACGTACGTCTCCCTTTTTTCCAGCGTTAGCCAAGCTCACCCACGTTGGAATCAGATGCCTTGAGACTGGAGGCTTTTGGTACTTGCAGGATTTCGACCGCACGCTTCAATGCGCCAACAACACGTACACGGAAGACGATATCGCACGACAGGTTTTCGAAGAGGCCAACGCAGGCCACCCGGTCGACGACCTTGATGAATGCTGCCAAACGACGGACGACATTAAGTTTCTCTATGGAAGGAAACTCCTTGCCCCGACCAATGAATGGCGGATGGGTCAAGACGCATCACTGATTCAACTAGTGGAACGTGATATCATAAGGGACTTGGAACGTTGGTATCAAGAATGCACGAAGACCAGTCAACCGAATGAGTTGATGATCATGGACTGTGTCACGACGAGGCAAAGTCTCAGAGACAAGGCCAAGCACTATTCCAGCTTTAGCCAAATTGAGCGAATAATGAATCGCTTTCTGCGGAACCGTCTGTTACCTTGTACATTTCGCCTTCCTGCTTATCGACGGCACATTCCCGCGAACCATACCTGGAGATGTGGGGTGATATCCACAAGCTGGCCCGGTGCACAAAGTATGGCTGGCGCGAACGGGCGCAAGAGCACAGACAGCCTGGACCAGTCAGATAGACGTTCTACTAAGCGCCCGACTTGAAGACCCCGCCGCGGCGGGCCCGCTTACACCAAAAATATCGAAAGTCTTTCATGACCGCTCGATGATATGCTTTTGAGCGCCCGAAGACTCTCGTCACGCCTAAAATGAACATGTCGAAGTATCGCTGCGGTCAACAATGTGATCACCTTGGCGTCGCTATCTACTCATCGGGAATTCCATGCGCGGCGTGGTGTTTTGAACGAGCGCGACTGTGATACCAAGCGGCCCATTTGGCCCACAGGCGAGGGGACGGTGTTGCTCGTTCGACTCACATGACACTTCACAGCTACGGGATTTGCGCGAAGAACTGACCGATACATCACTGATTGTCGAAGATCCCCTTCTGGAAAGTCCTAGCCTCGCAGGCATGCTTAAGGTTCCAATACCTCCTCGACGGACGGCGGGCGGGATGGACCCGTATGCGCCGGTGGCATGTTCGCTGCAGTCATACCTGAGCCCACAACTAATCTCGAAAGCCAAGCCAATGGAACTAGGGTTCACTGAGAGCCCTGCGCTGCTCCTTGTCGCGAATCGCGAGCTCCTTCCTCTGTGACTATCTGAGGAGGTTGATAGCCACCTTTCTGGAAGATTACAAAGTCGATAATCCGCCGTTTGGCCATGTTCCAGAGTGTTGTGATCCATCGCCCGCCATGTTCTCCATTAATACACTTCTATCTCTCTTCGGTTTGACCTTGATCAACGTCAACGTCAAGGTATCACTTCATCGCCAAATTGATGTACCGAATGACCCTGCTGAGACGGCCGCACGATTAGCCGATTTGGAGAAGGAATTCGAAACTCTCAAGAAGGAACTCAAAATTCTCACGACGCGATTACCCCCAAAAAGGCGTATAGGTTCCCAAAATCGAGGCACTCGTGGGGGCTATCGGATTGGTAAAGCACAACAGAATCCCAGTCGGATCCAGAGGAGGCAACCAACACAGCTCGGCTCTCAGGCGAACCCGCCATCGCCCGACATGTTCAGTGATGACGAAAAACATGGATTTCAATGTCCATCTCAGACGGCTTGTTCGGCCACGACGCCAACTATCGATATTTCGGCAATGAACCTGCTCGTCGCGAATGAGTTTTCAAGTAAGCCCCTCGGCAGCCAATCGCACACATAGCCCGTCTAACCATTTGCAGATCCAACCTCTTGGCCTTATACCACGCCACAGACACATGGCCCTCAATCACAGGCGACCATGTGTGGGGAACTGTGCATGCAAGGGCAGGATACGGTGTACCAATTGAATCCAACTATGTGCCTATGCATAGATGGATGTTGCTCCTGTAGCTACAACTAGCTTAATGACAAATACTACATTGAAACCAAAGAGGGTGCCTGAATTCACACACTAGCCGGCGAACCCCCAAGCACATCTCGGCAAACCTTAGACGGTGGCTAGCTTTCACAAAGTGACCCTGTGCATATCTGCTAGGACACTGATCGTCGGCTCTCCATGGTGGTATCCACAAAGTTGGCCTGGTGAACCTAGTGCGGTTCGCGCAGATGGGCCCAAGACCAGATAGCCTGGACCAGCCGGATTGACGTTCCCCTTAGGCGCCCCACTTGATAACCCCGTCGCGGCGGATTCGCGAAAGGTGACAAAGCGTTGACCCAGTAGGGTGTGAGGCGATTATAGGGTGTGCTTAGAGTCTCACCCCTGGGGTGGAACCTACACGCCCACCCGTCAGCTCCACGCCCGCGGATGTACTATGTACATTGTACTCCAAGGTAGCCCAGTTGCGCCCGCTAGCGAAGGCTGCAGTCCGCAGCTGCAGCCAAAAAGGGACAACCCTGTAGCCCCCACAGCACGTGTGCCACGATGCCAGGCGCCAGATCTGGCTTTGCCCATCCACCACGCCAACCCCTGGACTCGGGGTAATCAGATGTTTCTGCCCAGGCCCGCCTGTCGAATCTGGAGAGTGGGGCGCAGCCAATCACAGGAGATGCTGTCAACAACACATCTCCCTCGCGGGCTCTTGCCAGCCCATGCGACGTGATGCATTCCGCTGCAGCAGCAGAAGCCGGGCACACAGCAAACCTGGAGCCATTTGCGGCCCTCCAATCTCTGCGCTTGGCAGACATCCCTCGATAGTGTAGCCGCCCGGCCAATCGCAGCACACGCAGGCTTCACGCCCCCTTTCAGGACGTCTGGCATGAGCATGCTTCCAACGGACAGATGTGGCCACTGTCTTGCAGTTGAGCAAGGAACAGGGGACGTCTTCATAAGCCATTGTTGGACCATGGATAGCTACCAACGCTCAGACGGCGGTAGCCTTGTCCATTCGGCTCCTGCAGCCTTGTCATCACCACTTGCGACGCTCCAGGTTAGCCCAGATTCGTCACCGCCACGCCACGAACCGCCACTCCTGCGTCAATCGATACCGGCATGGCGTTGACTGATCTGGATGGGCAAACTTGCAGGGTACCCGCCGCGAAGACTGCGTTCTTGTAAGTGTCCTAGCGAGAGAGTGGACACCGCTGACGCTCCAGTACAACCGATGGGCGGATGAGGTGGGTGGTGGAGGCTTCGGACGCGCAAGTGGGTTCGGGACTATTTATTCACATCTGCGATACGCAGCACTCCAACCTTTCGTCTTCGTTATGCCAGACCAGCCGAAACTACATATCATCGTGACAATTGTGACAGGGGACTGCGTTTCGAGACCGAACGGGCGGAGACCAGGCAGCGCCTCGTCAAGGACAAGAGCGCATGGCCGCATCCAAAGTACGGCAAACGCTCCGGGTCGATTCGATTGGGTGAAGGCTACTTACCGTGACTATGCCGTGCTCCACTGGTCCACCTCACTCGATTGCCAATATGAGTGGCCCACCCTCGTACAGTTGCCGTCTGCAAGGCATGGGTGCGTTCCGTTGTTGCGCAGGCGAACCACCAGGCCGGCGGCCTCGACATCGGTCGCCTCAGGCGTCAAGCGTCACAGAAGAGCCCAGGGTGCTCGCCTGTTCGGCAGGACCGCATCGCGATTGTGCGGACTGTACGCGGATGACCGTAATCAAGGCATCCCGGCGGCTGATTACGTGGTGGACCGATTCTGGCTCCTGCCTACACGCGTCTGACTTTGGAAGACGTCAGAAACAATGAGCCAATGACCTTCACCGCTTTGATGACGTGTAAGGTGTGTGAGTTTTGTTCATCAAAGTGGAGTCGCGTGTTAACATCGTTACTTGCCAGCGCATGTTCCTTGTTATAACCATTCTTCGTTGTGAAGCCCCACGTCTAAGGCAGATGACATGGCCTTCCTCAAGGCCGCTATTGACAGCAAAACCGACAATAACAACGCCAGGCCCAAACGCGACTCAATTTTGAGTCGCCGGCATGCCCGATCTCTGTGCAGTTATATAGGCCCCGCCTACTGTGAGGCTGACTCCTGGCCGGCAGCCCACCGTAGCGTGGTTGCCTCGTCGGATCCTTGAAGGGCAAAGGTTGCCTGACCCAACAATGCTCCTTTATCCAGATATTGCGCTCCTGGCGAACCATCACAATGAAAGCCTCGATGGTTGCCTTGTCCACTCGCGGTCAATAAAAACCACCAGTTCCGTGGGCAATGCTAGGTCATGGATTCATCGTATTTTCCCTTTCATTTGCAGCACTCCAGACAATTAGAACTCGAATCATCAGTCCGACCTCGCCCGCCGCTTCCGAATTCTCGTCACGTCAAGTCACAAGCAAGTCATTATCATGACTAAGAAGCGAAGGGTCACGAAGCGAAGGGTCACTTTCGCCCTCGGGCAGAATACAACCGACGCGGCTGGCAACGATTTGGTACAACAAACGTTCTTACAGTAGGCCATTTGCAACGATCGCTTGATCTTCCAGTTTCTAACCTCTGCCGCCTTAGAATAGAAGATCAAGGAGGCAAGCCTCATTCAACTCCACCACCGCCATCGCTACTACAGCCACTACCGCCCACGGCCGACGAACCAAGCCATACAGATAATGCCGACGCAAACTCCCGACATTTGCGTAATGCGCCAGATGCGGCCCATAGTCCCCCCTCCTCCCAAAAGAACAAAAGAAAAAATGACGAACCCGAGCCTACCACGCCGAGTCGTACTTTTGACCACTCTTCCGTGGAAGACAATACAGAGCTTATGATTAAACAGCCTGAAACTCGTCCCGTTAGCCAAGAACAGCTTGTAGCTGAAGTAAAGGGTATATACGCTGGGCTTGTTATGGTAGAGAGCAAATGCATCGAGGTTGACAACGCTCAGTCGTCGAGTAAGGATACAAGCCCAATACTGAACAACGAGCAGTGGCAGGCCCTGATTGCTCTGCACCGCACTTTGTTACATGAACATCACGATTTTTTCTTGGCATCGCAGCATCCTTCTGCTAGCCCAGCTTTACGCCGGTTAGCAAGCAAATACGCTATGCCAGCGCGCATGTGGAGGCACGGAATCCACTCCTTCCTCGAGTTATTACGCCACCGTCTCCCAGCATCGCTGGAGCATATGTTAACGTTTATCTACTTGGCATATTCTATGATGGCGTTGCTGTGTGAGACGGTGCCGACATTTGAGGATACCTGGATCGAGTGCCTCGGCGACCTGGGACGCTACCGGTGAGATATTGCATTCTTCTGTCTCGCTCGAGAGTCCACTCCCATCTTGCTAACAGGCCCAGAATGGCTATCGAAGACGATAACCTCAAGGACCGCGAGGTGTGGACCTCTGTCTCTCGCCATTGGTACTCAATGGCAAGCGATAAAGCCCCAACGACAGGACGTCTGTACCACCACCTCGCTATCCTCGCGCGCCACAACGCTCTGCAGCAGCTCTTCTACTATGCAAAGAGTCTCTCTGTCCCCATCCCCTTTCTCAATGCTCGGGAAAGTATCATGACCCTCTTTGACCCGTACCTGAACGGCGCTCCCACGCGATTGCAGGAGATTGACGCTGCCTTCATTCGCGCTCACGGGATTCTGTTCTCTGGTAAGAGCAGCGAGCTGTTTGCTCCCTCTGTAACAGAGTTCATTGATAGTCTTGACGGACACATTGCACGGTATACAAAGGGATGGATGGACCGCGGATACTTCATTGCTGTTGCTTTAGGATGCGCCATGCTCGAATACGGCAGCGAGTCAAACCCCATCATGATGGCTATCAAGACGAGCCGCACAGATGATGCCGACGTCCAGATGGAATACTCCGAGACCGCGGTAACGGCCAGATTCCTTGATGCGCTCGACTTTGCGGCCCGCACCCACATTGTGGTCTTTCTCCGCTCGGAGGACCCAAACGTTAACCCCTACCTTCACGTTACTCTTTCGTTCCTCTACCACATGTCGCATTTCTCGACGGCAATCGGATACATTGAGTCAAAGATTCCGTGGAAGCTCATCTCGTCGATGCTGAATTCGCTCTTGAAAGAGTGTGCGTCAGTGGACAGAATCGAGTCGGAGGACTTCCCCCGGTCTAACGACGAGACCCCCCGACCTCTGCCCGAGGACTTTGCGCAACGCGGGCTGCTTTGGGCCCATAAGTACTACCCCGACGACTGGTTCACTGCGAAGCTTGACGACGACAACAAGTACTTTGAGGTGGCGTCAATGACAGAGGAGCGTCAGGAGAGGTGTCTTTGGCTTAGCTGCCGCATCGCGTCGTTGCACAAATGGCTCACATACGATCAATCCACGAAGCAGTTCGGCGTGCTAGCGCAGTACGATGATAGGCCCATCAAGCGGCCATGTAGGACAAGTATACGAATAGACAAGGAAGGCGGCTTCGCTCATGAGGGCATCGCCAGGTACTGTGACGAACACAGCAACCGTCAAGCCTGGGGTTATTTGCTGTCTGTATTGAACGGTTGACATGTATCTACACTATAGCACGTTTTCATCAATCTGGCTCCCTCAGAGCCCTGGCTACATTGCTGCGTGCTGTTCTTCTAGACTTGACCAACGCAGCGCACCAAGTGTCCGCCGCCGTCGCCGACCCACCCGTCGGGCCGTTGGTCGCCAATGTGCTGCCACATCGAGTCCACTGGCCAGTGCGCTTGCGAGGCGATGTCACCCTACGTCGTTCAAGACCCTGTATACCCTGGCCTGCACGGTGTACCTCGCCCGACAAACGACGCGCTCCGTTCCTGCTGCGACGGCTCCCGAATGGTGCTAGCGGAAGCCGCAATTGGAGGTGCCGCTCCACCTGTTGCGTACCGATACACACCATCCCTGCGTTCTCTCCCCACGCTTCCAAGGAGCTAGCGCGCTCGGCCAGAGAGCATGTCGCCCAGGACTGGAACGGGTGGAGCGCCTCCAGTCCGCGCACTGGATCGGCGGGGTGGATCGGCGGGGTGGGTCGGCCTCGAGCTAAAGACGATATTGCTTTTCCCTGCGCCGTCCCGTGGACTGCTGTGACGTCCCGAATCGCAATTGTGCCGTCGGCAAGTGGTGGCTTGAAGAGGGATACATCAAGGCGGCCCCCTGAGTGCCCCGATTGCGTCGCTTGACCTTGATCACTCGTTTCTCCTACGTTCGCTTTATCCGTTCCACATTGTCGTCCCGCGGAAGACGTCGCCATCATGCCGTACCCCCTCGATACTCACGTCCTGACTGTGGACACCAACTTCATCACCAAGGTCGACACCTCCAATCCGAAAAACCTATACAGCATGTGGACTGGTATGCATCTGACCGGCTCATAGTAGCTGAAACCCGCTAACACGCTTGCTATAGTCTTCGCAAAGTGCGCAGAGTCTGTCGAACAGGGCCGCAGACTCGAGAACCTCAGCTGGCGGCTGTGGAACCGCGAGACCCTCTACTGCACCGAGGATGAGCAAGCCTCCATCACTGCCACAAGCTTGCCCAGAGCGATTCCCGGCGCTACCAGATTACAAGACATCCCTCCACTCTCGCGCAGTGTCGACTCCGAAAACGATGACGAGGCGGTCGACTTCACCTCCGTCTCCGCCCCCCTCGAGGTCCGCCCTCGAATCCAGAGGCAAGACTCGTGCGCTAGCAACCGTAGTCGAGGCAAGGAACGCCATATCACGTCTGGCGACTTCAAAAAGATGGTCGTCTCCATCATCAAGGAGAACGAGCCCTTGTCCGCCCCTCTCCCTTACATCTTCTCGTCCTCCATCCATCCACAGGAGGAGACGCCCGATCTGGCCCTTGCCTCCCCCGCCTACAAACATTCTGGATCTACCACCACCGAGTCCCCGTGCAAGTCATCGAAAGAGGAGCACTCTCATGAACCCGTCTCTCCTGAGATCACCTCCCGCACCATCGTCGTCCGCGGCTTCTTTCTCTCTCGGATCCCCGTCTCGGGGTCCACCCCTGCCTCTCCCAAGGCCGTGTCGCCTGCCGCCATCCCTGAGCCCAGGTCCTCACCGGCAGCCAAGCTCGTCCTGTCGAAGAAGCAGCCAATGTTTTCTATCGGCGAGTCCTGCTCCTCCTGTGAGCAGGGCCAGAGTATTGAGAAACTGCGGTCCATCCCTGCGCCGAAGCGCAAGATGTTCCAGGTCGGCGGTTCCTCCTCCGAGGACAGCTCCCTCAAGAGCGCCCTTGCCTCTCAACCTGGCTCCCTCCTCAACGGCCAGAAGAAGACAGGTCTTACGATTGACGACAACAACTCGGCTATTGCTGACGACTCGGAGACGGACTATGTCGACGAGAGCGCAGTTGACGACGACGACGACTCTTCCGATTGGGAAGACTCGGTTGAGGACAGCAACAAGTCTAGCATTGACGAGAAGACCTTCCAGCGCGTCGACTCCAAAGTCAATCTGACGTCCCACCGCTCCCTCATCACCCTCATGATTGAGCAGAACGACCGTAAGAGCAACTCCAAGGCCCTTAGCAACATTGCTTCTCAGTCCACGTCGGCATTGCCCTGGTCGTGCACCAGCCACACGGCTCCTCCTACCCTGGCCGTCTCCCCCAACGACTCCGATGATGCCCCTCTCATGATGAAGAGGGGCGTTCGCTCCTCTCCTCTGAAGCCCATCACAGAGATCACTCGGTCCGCCGCTCGGCCCATCTACACGACGACCAGCCACAGCCACTTACAGGCCGCCACCTCCCCACGGTCCACGCGGCGCAACATGTTTGCGACGGAGCTGACCGAGTCTCTCCGCCGCTGCCTCCTCTGGGAACGACAGCAAAAGTCATCGACTGCCAACGCTGTTCTCAGGAGACGGCACACATCTCATGATTACCCCGAGAAGGTCTGCCTCAAGAAGGAGGCCCTTACCAGGCCCCTCTACATGATCATTGATGATTACCACTCCAAGGGATGGTAGTGTTTCCATCGGGAACCGATTTGCGTTGGGATTCTTTCAAAGTCAATTCAGAATCATAATTAGCCTTTAGTCTGACGGATATCCTTCAGCTGCTGAGCTGGCTGATCATCTGAGCGGGGTCCTTTGATCCAACAGGTCAAGGGACGAGGTAGAACTCGAAAGTTTGCACATCATGGTGTACCTAGTTCTAGCACGTAACAGGACGCTAAAGAAATCAAGCATAAAGCACTCATTGCGATTGAAGAGTACACCGTCTTGCTTCATCTTACCAGCACTTCTTCGCCTTTCTCGCCTCCCGCTGTCTCTCCCACCGTCCGCGGTTGCTGGGCCGAGCGACGCGAGACATGTTCCAGTCTCTCATCTCGGCATGGTGTGGCGCCTTGCATGATGCTCCTGCGATGTGCGCTTCCTACACGATGTCACCCTCGGTTGGTCAGACCCCGCCCCACCACCTGCCCACCATAATCCCGCCGCGACAGCATGTCCTCGGCGGTGCAGAGTTCCACCTAGGTACCTCAACGTGCATCTCCTAGTGTATCCGACTCGACGCCCGCGCCGGCAGCCATCCAATGGATGAGCCCTCCTTCGTTGCTTTGCACCGAGCTGTGCGAAGTCTAGAACCATACTCCGGCTGACGTACTACGTCCCGATGGAGCTGTACATGGCATGCGTGAAGCTGGCCATGGATAATAAGGGCAGTACCCGCCAAGTAGTGCGCGGCACGCAAGCCATGAGACTGACACTACATTATAGCAAAATGAAGCTCAACCTGAACACCATCTCTGCGGCCACTCTGATATTGGCGCTGCTGGTGCCTTACCTTGTATTGAGTCTGTCTCCGTTCTTTCTATCTACTTATCTTGCCGCGTTCCACGGACCAATCCTTTGGGCCGGCGACCAGCTGCAGAAAATCATTCTACAACTAATGCAATTGGCGCTTGACCAAGCAGCATTCGCGGCCTTGAACGACCAAGATGACATCTCCAAAGATTCTATCCATAAAGTCGATTCTGTTAGCGCGGTCGTCAAAGCCGCGTTAAAGGGACCCCAGGTTATGGGTACGATGGTGCTGATTTTTCGAGAACTCGGGATCAACGTTGCCGTGGCCGTTTGCGCCGCTCTCACCACCCTGCTGATGATAGGGATGGTTTGGTGGCTCTTCCTCTATCCCTTCTCGCACCAAGCACAGAAAATGAAGAAGACAAGGGATAAAACTTTGTAGCCAACTTGATGAAATACACTTGACTCCCATGAGCCGACCAAAATAACTTGAGGGCCAACTTTTACGTTTTGATCGGTCTTGCTCTCTGACTTATGGCTTTCATATTATCAAAGACTTGTGAGAGACTACTGATTGGTCTTTTGGGTTGATGTGAGGCTACCTTGTTGCGAGGAACCACAACACGCATCGATATCAACCCCTGCAGAATATGATCAAATTTGAGCCTGGTCACGCTGAGCCCATGCTAGTTGGTAGTTGGCCAGGAGGTAGCATTGCTCCGTGCGCCTGGTGTGGAATGATAAAAAAATACAAATACTACCAAGGCCCCCAAGCCAAAACTCAAGACCTTCCCATTCTACACGTCCCGTCACTGGTAGCCTCAATATCCTCTATCGCCCGTCGTATGCGAAAAGCTCAAACAAAGGGACTCATGGGACTCATCAAGAACGAGCCTACCCCTCACCCCTTCCAATGCGACTGGGATTCATGTAATAAGGTGACTTTCCACAAGCCAACGTGTCACTCGGCCACTCTCTCCTGCTTCTGGCATCTGCGCGGACCTAACCTCCACATCATGCAGAGCTTCAATGAAGAAAGATACTTGAAACAACACACCCGCGCCCACACCAACAAGCGTCTCTTCTCCTGCACAACGCCGGGATGCGGCAAGAGCTTCAAACGAAAGAAAAATTTCGATAAACACATCTTGACTCACACGGGAAAGAAATTTCACCAGTGCGAGCACGTTGGCTGTGGAAAACAATTCTTTGATGTGTGACCCGTTCCCTTCCCACGTTGTGTACTGGCATATACTAACTTGAGCAGGCTTTCGGTCTGGCCAGACATGGCCGTATCCACAATAGTAACCGCAAAACATACAAATGCACTCATGATGACTGCTCCAAGAGGTAAGTTTAGAGCCCGCTGACCTTATCCCTCGCTCGCAAGAGTTCGATACTAACCTGGCTGGACAGCTACTTCCGCGAGAGGTTCCTGACCAAGCATCAAAACCGCAAGCATGGTGACATGCACACCAGTGGCGAAATACGGCAATTGCACGCAGAATTCTGCGAGGAGAAAGGGCGGTCTGTGAGCAAGCCGGAATTTATATCTTATTTACTTACGGGTTTGCTTCTATGAGCATAGAAAACTGTTAGTCACATGCAGGGGTAACATCAATCGAATATTGTAGATCATGTGGCTAGAGTATTGTGGTTTATGGCCAATTATCTAGTCTGCCGGCGAAAGGCAAAGTAGGCAGGATGATTGGGGCTGGCCACAGGTTTACTTTGGGCTTGGGCTGATAACGCTTAACCCTCCCATTTGCATTCCCATGAGAACAATGATCATTGTACAGTAGCAGACATCGAGCATAATCCCTAGTAGATAATTCCATCCTAGACTCGTCATTGCCTCCAAACTAGAATCCAATGCATACATCAAAAGCCTGTCCTTGCTCTTGGTATACAGAATCAAGACTAAACACAAACAAGGCAGATGCCATTGTCGTTTGGTGATCATGTGACTGTTGAAGCTGCTGTGGCGAGCTGCTGTGGTGGCGGGTGAACAATCTCTTCATTCCACCGAGGAGACCATTGAATCGTCCGAACGATGAGCCATTTTCGTTCTGGAGAAGGAGACATGGCGCCGTGGCGGTACTGAGCAGTGAAGAAGTGAAAGTGGAAAGCGGCGGACCGGCCCTTCAGCTCCTTGAAGACTATCCCCCAATGTCGAAATTCCATTGTGTTAGTGGAGGCTCAGACGTGTTACGCCCGGCTCTCTGGAACACTTGGGGATGAAAAGATGTTCCGTTTGATACTCGCAAGTGTTCTTTTGTCTGTCATCAATGCGCTGTCTGGTTGCGCATGCGCTTCTAATACCACAATTGTCTGATGATATAAGCTCTCGAGACGCGATCCGTCGACGAATATGGAAAGATCTGGGTCACAATACGCGGCAGCGAGAACTAAGAGATTTTCCCATTGCCTATGACCGGTCAACACAATCCCACCGAGTACCACGCGCATCATTACTCACCTGTGACATGTGCTAAAGATGTTGGTGGTCAGGAGCCGTGTCTCGTCTAACCAGTGAAAAGCCTCAATGCTCATAAATAGAGTAGTAACACATCGCTCGGCCTCCTCTGGGAGACCTTGTCCTCTTCTCTCAAGCATCGTAAGGATCTTGTCTCTGTCCAACATGGCTTGTGCACTCCAGAGTTTGGCTTCTAGCCTCGCTTTCGGGACGTTCTTAGCTGGATTATTGTTCATAATTTCGTACGGGCGACTCGGATCCGTCCGTAAAAGTAGCTCTGTCTGGAAATTCTCGGAAACCTCAGCTTTCAGTAGGCCCATGTTAGGCCTAGGCATCACGTGCTCGTGTCTGAGCACATACGTTGATTGCGGAAGGTCAAGTACAGCAAGAACATCACTGAGACGTTATCATTCTGTATGGGGATCAGGGCTTTGATACGCTTGCTTACCTCTGCAACAGAAGGCACGCCCAATAAATGATGAGGACGCTGTTGGTAGCTATGACCTTCATTGACATGTCCTCAACAGCTACATTAGCTTGGACTTTCATGAACTTGTCCAGATCACTTCAGAAGACGTATTAGCAAGTATGGGTTTTCGAAGATTCGTGTCACCTACCAGTGCATGATGTCTTGGAGGCAGCGGTCAGCGTCCATCAGGTAGAAATTACTTTCGACCACTCTGCCGAGCTGATCATAGTAGATGGCAATAAGGATAGAAATCTGAGCATGCTCCACGGTTTGCCCTCCGCGGCGTCCGCCCATGGAATGAGATGCGGCAGTCATATACTCCAGACCGGGTATGCTGTTGTGGTCATCTCGCATCGTTTTCCGATTCTGGCAAACCTTTCCCAGAGCTAACACGGCTAAGACAATAGGGTTTGGAACACTCGGTGCCGTGCTGTACAGGAATTGCCTGACCATGGTATCCAAGTGGACCGGTATCATGATGGGATACATATTAAGGATGTTTTCCTTGAAGCTACTGACCAGACTCCACACATTGGCTTCGCTGTAGTCCGGAATGCTTCCGCTTCCACTCTCGGGTTCTTGCAGCGGTACGTACGCTCGCTGCTCTTCGAAAGATAACGGATATGTATCGACGTTCTGAACACCGTGTTCAGCTAGTGCTCCCTTGGTGAACTCTCTGATCGATAGCCATTGTAGAACAGAACCCCGGGCCGGAGTGCGAATCTGGGTCGGGGCATATGTCTCAATTTTGGCGCGTTTGGGCGCCTGCCCATTTTCTAACGTATCATCTGGTGTGGTCAATCGTTTGTCCTTGGAATCCGGGTTGTCTATAGAATTATGAAGTTTATCCAGAGAAGCCTTGACCTCCCGAAGGGTCATTCTGATGTTGTCCATCCTAGCAAGACCGTTAGTAAGGCAATTGCTGTGGACGGGTAACTACTAACTTATCTGGCTTCACGTCTCTGTCATTGCATACCACGCCAGCTGCCTCGCAACTCTTGCAAGGCCGCTCTTCACCACATTTTGATTTTTTTCGCCTACAGTTTTCGCAAGCCTCGATGTATGTTAGCTCCAGCAGGTACGGTGGATGAAGAACTATCGTATCTTACTTGGGAGGCTCGAACATTGCTTCGCCTTCCTGTTTTGTAAATTCGAGCGATCGGTATATGAGAATGACAGTGGTCATTATCACTGCATCTTGGTGCCGAACATGGCGACGGCGCGTGATAGGCTGCGTTTGATGGGCCATGGTGTATTCCTTGTTGCTCAACAGTGTTGAAATGGCAAGGTCCCATCGACAGCGCGGCTGGAGCTCGATCCGGCGCTGTCGTATGCGGAGACCCATGGACGTAATGGACCATTGCTTGGGCTTGTCGTGGGTGGCATGGACAAGTACCGTGTGTGGTGTCGAAAGGCGCGTTGGCCTTTGGGAACGAACGGTATGGAGCGACTTCAAGTGAATGGTGGCACGGGATGATGAGTAGTTTTCAACATCCTCAATGGACGGCAGGACAAGACTTGCTGTGGATAAGTCGTTTCGGGGAAGCGGGCGCAAGGCTGATAAACGAACTACACGCCGATTCTCTGTCACATTGCCGAATTTCTTTTCTCGCCAAGTTCACTCATTGCCGCCCATTAGCTGATGGTATTTGCCATTCCACTGCGCGCTGATTCGTTGGGCCGGGGCCATGGTGGCTCCCGCCAAAAACGGACGGGGCTCCTGAGGGCACCCGAGCACTGGAACCCCGTTCTTGGCCTACCCCGGTAACTCATTGGACAGGCTTTTCCTCCACGGCAAGACAACTCCGGCAGCTACACGATGGATACATGTGTAGGTACCACGTCTGCATACCCTTGGCATCGAAGCAGGGAAGCCCATGTCCCTGGCGTTGTTGAATGAACAGAGATCGGTGAGCACGACAATCGACGTCGGACAAGGGCGGGTTTTGGGAGAGCTCTGCTGACATTGTCCGCTAGCAGGGGCTGTCAAGGGGGTGTCGGCCGATAGTATGTAGAGGTGTGTGCTACTTCATGTGGATCTGACCCCCACTTGGCAAGGCGTGCACTAATAGTACAGGTACTACGTATGCTGGACTCTTGCCCTTGTCGGGGCACACCGTTACATCGGTCTTATTTCTGGATGGTGGGGTATCGTGCCAGTACCTGTACACTCTCATCGTGGTCGCCACAGAGTACGTACCTGTTCAAAGCACACGAAGGGGTCGCCCTCGAGATGATCGGCTTTAGATGCGGGGTATTTGCACTTACACCGTTGAGAACCACCGGTTCGCGATCGCATCAGGGGCAGCCACCTCTGTCTCGTGGATGCATTGATTCACAACATCTGATGTACCTCCGTATGCATGGTTGCTATGCCCACCCCACGACTAAAAACGGTCGGCGAGGTGCGTGAGCCTCAGGCACCATACTTGAATTTACGGCGGTTCGCTTATTGTCTAGACCCCATCGATGATGCATCATGCATGCTCCGCCAAAAGTATAAGGCCTAGGCCCGGCGGTCTATGAGAGTACAACGCTACCATCTTCGCCTTCGACGTCCTATGCGATCAAGAGAATACCGGATCCAGACGCCTGATCACGAAGGCTGACGCATTTACCGCTATCACCAGCGTGTGTGCCATCAAACTTCCGTCAGTAGCCGTCACATTGCTTATGGTCCTCCCGAAAACGACGATATCTACGCCCGTCTGCGTTATTGTGGCTGTTTCTTGGTCTTTCGTTTTCCCCTGCGCAACAAAGGCGGCCCAGGAGGGGAAAGCGCATGGGGACTATTCACCATCAGCTTGGAAAAGGATTCGAATGCGGTAAAGTTCCAGGGAAGATGTTTCCAGTCGCTCTCCTGCTTATCCATGAGACTCTTCTCTTGGAATACGAGAATGTTCACGTTGCATATTTCCCCTGTCTCAACCACTACATTCAATGGTGATTACTGCTGCTCCCTTTAGATGACTGTTCTATAAGAGTCTTCAATCTTTGATCACTCCCATACCGTTCCAAGGCCGCCTTCTGCCATTCATCCCAGCCTTGGTCTGCTCCGAAGACCTTAAGGATGGCATTTGCCAACGGTAACGCATTGTCCCACGTAGACTCGTGACCCAACCCCCAAAAGAATATTCTCATCCTCTCATCTCCCACCATTTCCGGGGTCTGTATCCCCTTCTCGCACATTGCATTCTGCAATGCGACGTCTTTCGTACTTCGTGACACTAGGCCTTTGCAAAGAGCTGCCATGTCGGCCGACACGAGGGACAGCGCAAATGCCTCCCGCCGCGGAACGATACGTGCCATTTGCCAGTCGATGATGCCTGTGATTTTTAGGTCTTCATCAACCATTAGATGATCACCCTTGTCGTCAACGTGTTTTAAGAAAAATAATCTCTCCGAGTCGGACAATTGGAGCACATTGTCTTTAAGGGATTGATGCACCAAATAGGCCTCGACAGGAAACTGAGGATAGAGCTGACCGTCTGCAATCAGTGCGAGGTATTGCTCGGCCCAGGCAGTATAGTATGCTGCTGAACTCTCAAATGGCCCATAGGGGTCAAGGCAGACGAACCTGTCGCTGGCTGTAGCAGAGACGGATGGTTGGTCATCAGGAGACTGGACATATAGGGAGCCTGCTTTAGTGAACGGATGCTTCCCTAACTCTGCATAAATCTCAGCGAGGCCATGCCAGACCTTCCTGGTGTCTCCCTGACCATTCCAAGGTTTGCCTGGCATTTCCTCTATCAGGAGGAAACAGACCCCAACACCATGATCGGTACCCTCAGACGGAATACCAAATGAGAAGGCTCGTGGCGCTGGTACTTTCGTATTCTCCAGAAATTTCAGAGTAGCATACTCGCTGCGTATCAGATACTCTGCGAGATTGACAGGGAGCCCAACGGCGAAGCCTGAAACCCGCGGCACCCGCATAAGCCAGGGTGGGGATCCGTCATTGAAGCGGATGCGAGCGTGATAGTTGGCACATCCTGTAAGAGAACCTGGCCCAACCGCCTTGGGCGGGTATTCGATAACGCAACATTTGCCATCGTTGAGGCTAGAGGCGAGTTTGCAAACCGCATCGTCATTGATCTGAGCACGAAGGCGGCCTATCTCATCGATGATGAGTCGTTCATAGGCTGCGTCATCTAGGTCCTGAACAAGGTGCCGCATTCAGTAAGCATAGTCCTATGATATATTTCAGGGTGGACCTTACTCCGTTACTGCATTCGTGGAATTTCTGGGACATATGAACTTGACAGAAGTGCTTGCTGCATATATCGCACCCGGCTCCAGCTATGCGCGCACTTGGCTTTTTGCATACCGAGCAGCTGAAGAACCTCTGCGTCATTTTCGGATGCTGCGGTAGTGAAGATCGAAGTCCGATACGTAAAGATATCAAGGCGGAATGAGATGCGGATTAGGAGTTTTTTGCCGGGCAACTGATTTAGGCGTCAGACAAATGCTTGCGAACGGAAGCGGGGTAAGAGGCTTTCTCCTATGTATTTGTATTTATTTTGTGTGTGTGAACCGGGAGGGTGTGGTGGTGAGCCGGGGGCGAGATTTGGCTGCCTTTCCCATTGGAGGGAACGTCGCCCAACCCCAACTCATAGCAATCAGCATGCATTAAGCCTCTTGTGTATGCCGATTCTAACCGGACAGAATGGTCCATGCACGAAGGGGACTGGCCACATCTAGCGTGTTTAGATGAACCTGAGGGTGCCAGTGGTATCATCAGATTTCACTTATTAACCATGAGACACACTTAATCAGTCAATGGTGGGTGACACGGATGGCCATTATCATGTACACATGATTGGCTACTTGTGCCATTGAAGGCTTATTCTGCTGGTGTGGTAACCGAGAAACGCTGCTCAAAGGATAGTTCCTACCAAAGCACGAGATTTCCATTCGAATTGTAGGAGCAGGCTGGCCTTGGATTAGTATCGGGTATCGTCTATATAAACTCCCTCTTATTGCTCTCGTTCCCCCAACTTTGCAGGCTTCTAATCAAACAAAGAACACACCGTCTTCAACGATTCAATCAAACATCTACAATCTTCAATATGTACAGCTCCAACATGAAACTTTCAGTTGCCAGCGGCATTCCTGTCAACAAAGCGATTGTTGAGTCTCAAACACCTGGCGATCAGGCTGCCGGCAGCACACGATGTGCTAAAGATGGCTGTAATGAGTGGGCACAAGCGAACTCCCGCTTCTGCAAAGACCGTACGTGCACGTTATTGCCGAGGTTAAGGCTATTTTAACCTGTGCTAATCCAAGGCAATCAGATCAGGGCTAGTGGTCACTGTCTACATTTGGTCGTCAGATCGCCTTGCTGTATGACGTATGCAGAGAGTTCCCCTGGACCCTGGCAAGACCGGTCTACATCATCTAGATAGGCATTTACAGCAGATCGAACTCATTGAATATATATCATGCGTAACGATAGCACCTCGCCGTCGTAGGAGAATGGCGTCGCTGATAGCTCTTATGAGTGAACTCTACACCACATTCCGCTGCCCTATTCCAAGTCTAGTGACCACCCAAGTAGGATACGATGTCACGGCACCCCTCTATTGAGGTCCGGAGAAGTACAGGCCGGACACAGGCGCATGGTCAACAGCGTCGACGGTGCCACGGTTTGAAGTTGGTCATAGGCAGCCTTGTTGAGAGTGCCGTCGCGGCCAATCCGTTAGGTAATGATGAGGGCGGGAACCTTGCTGCGACAGAAGACATTTGACGATCTGCAATATCGAGAGCAGTGAACGCTTCCCGTGGGTTCCCCAGGAGGCAGTAGAGGGCGGCGGAGCTCCTTACGAGATACGTCATAGACTCCATCGGCATGATCCAGTGACAAGAGCCTAAGGTTCCCGCGGGTTCGTGAATGCATGTGTCTGGCTGTCGCTAACTGTCTCCTAAGGATTGGGCATCTCGGATTCAAACTTCGTTGTCTCATGTTGAGGTCCAGATACGACAGATACAGGGCTCAAAAGATTGGCAGGGCTGAGGGGACTTAAATTCATGTACATACCACCAGGCGTCTGCGCCAATGCATCTAGCGTCCCTGCTAAACACTACGAACTCGCCAAGGTGGGCACTGTACCAAAGCCCGACGACAAGAGCTCTGTGGACCAACACACCAACTACATCCTGTAAGAGAATCTGGCCCAACAGCCTTGGGCGGGTATTCGATAACGCAACATTTGCCATGGACTGTTGATCTTATCCATGGCACTTCGACCTCGATGAGTTCTTGACCGTCACAAACAAGTATGACGCACTTGCCATTGGCCGTCCGCGGGCGTACCGCTGGATGGAATGCGTCGACGCCGTCGAGTCAGAGACGCTGGATCCACTGCTTTTGGTATGAAATGATAGACTCGAAACTTTTCAACAAAACGAACTTGCAAGCCGCTGCATATTGCCTTGCCACTTGGACGATGAATACAGAACGAGGTCACCTTGAAGTTAGCCAACGACTCGATAAACGCCCTTATTGAGGATGTTGGAAAAGTGCGAGCTCAATCACTTTGACTGTCTCTAGTTAAGCCCGGCGTACACCGTAGGCAGTAGCAACGAGTCGGACCAATATCGAAGGGCAGTTCAGACTCGGTAAGATAGACTCTCATGAGATGATCAGAATGACTTAAGTCCCAGCCTGTACGCTTTCGCTGACCTCATTCCCCAACCTGTCGCTTCCACATTGTCCAATACGTCCCCTCTTTCGTCAAGAGAGATTCGTGTGTACCCGACTCAACAATCTCTCCATTTGTGCCAAGCACAATGATTAGATCGGCATGTCTGATGGTAGAGAGGCGGTGTCTGTGAGAAGTTAGGCCTGCTTCGCCAGGTTTAAGGGCCAAATACTTACGCAGAAACAATTCTCGTTCGGCCCTCGAATTCATTGTCAATATTTTGATTCACGAAGGCTTCGGTGTCAGCATCCAAGGCGCTGGTGGGCTCGTCAAGCAACAGGACTTTCGGACCTCGGAGGAACAAGGCAGCCAACGCAAGTCGCTGCTTTTCCCCGCCTGAAAGATTTCTAGTTTTATCAGTTTCGAAATGCCAGAAAAGTCCATGGACTACGGCTTACTGTCCACTAGTTCCAACCGAGGTTTCATAGCCTGCCGGAAGTTTCTCAACAACCTCATTGAAACCTGCCTTGCGACACGCATTGTCAACTTCTTTCATAGTGGCGCTCTCGTTTGCGAGCATGAGATTTTTCCCAATTGTGGAGTTGAAAAGGTAGGGTGATTGTTCCATGATTCCAACATGTTGCCGGACACTGACATAAGGTTAGATCAGCAGTCGGACAGTTGAAGGAAGCGACAACTTACGAGTCCATATCAACGTCTGCGATGTCTTGGCCGTCGATCAGGATTTTTCCACTTTGTGGAGAGCGATGGCCCATAAGCAGCTGGAATAGGGTCGATTTTCCACATCCAGAGGGCCCAACTAGAGCAGTCATAGTCCCTGCGGCAAACGTGTGGTTAAAGCCTTCGAATATAACCTTGTTACCATAGCAGAAGCGGACATTGTCGAACCTCACCTCGCCTTTCTGAATCATCAGAACCTTCTCCTTCTTGACACGCGGCTCCGTTTCTAGAATCCGCCTTAGACGAGCGGTTGCATGGAGCTTCTCCAAGAATTTCTTCATTTCCTCTTTCAGCAACCGAATGGGAGCCACAAGTAACCCCCAGCAGAACAGGTAGGTGAAGAACTCGCCCCCTGTAATACTGCCATGGAACACTCGACTGATGGCAAGAAAGACGCCAAGAAAGAAAATCAGGAGGATAAGCACCTCATGAAGGGCCTCGTTCGTAAACCATATGATCAAGTAAGCCCAAACGTTTGTATAATAAGCAAGCGCCTTCTCTTTGCCAACAGAGATCTGAGACTCAATCTGGTTGAAGTTTGCCAGGGTTTTCCAACCGCCAATGGTGTCCTGGTTATGACGTCTGTTGGTGTTATGTGATTTCAACCATCCGTCGTATACTCGAGACATGGCCGTTGCAAACCGCCTCATAACGATGCCATACAGAATGGCCCAGTTCAGCAGGGCAGGTACCATCCATGGGCCACAAGTTTGAGTCAGTGCTTGGATTTATCTGACCTCCGGAAGAATACCCGTTGCAATCGTCCTAGGTGCCTTAATCAGGAAACCATGAGTTGGTCATCTCACCCGTATCATTCCGTTGCGGTCGTTATCCATATGGCAGCATCTGCTGAGTTGACCGAAGTATTGATCGGTTAAATCTTCTGGATGGTTCATGGTCGATAGTGGCGACGTTTTCAGTCGTGAGACCGGTCGGCAGACAGGTCAGGCCAGTCCGTATTTGACGTCTCCGGTCACATAAGTTTCGACTGGATCTCGCAGAAAGTATACCGCTATGCAATGATTGTAAGGAAAGAATAATGCAACCGGCGATGGCAGGTGAAAAAAGGGATGTGCAGCGGAATTTCCAGTGGACCAAAGGACTAACTGTCCTCCGATTTTTCTGGCAGCTCAGAAACACCACCCAAAAGGCAGCCCTTTTTCATATACACAATCAGCTATTCTTGACTGTTCTTGGAGGGTGGGGGGTGGAACGGCGCTGCCTGCCGCTGAGATGAAGCGCCATGAACGTGTAGGCACCCGAACCAACAGTGAAAGTGGGCTCCACAGCACGTTGTCAGGCGGTTAGACAGCAAGGTTGGCAGGGAGGAAGTTCCCCGCCTGTAGACCCCGCCTGGCATTGCCTGGCGATTGGGTCTCCTCTGACACGGCGTATCGCCTGTCGTGACTGGCCGTTGTGGATACTTTGATCGCATGCTGCAGCGCACCCGAAGGACGGCCAATGGCCGGTGCATTGCGGCGAACAACATAGGCCATGTATCGGGCCTTGCGGTGTTGCAGTTCGACAATACTTGCCTGCCATGACGACGACAAAGAAACGGTTTGATACCATACTCTATGTTCGATCGACGGATCTTGGCATACCATGCTTGAGAGAGCCAGCCGCATCGGTTTAACGTGGAATGCGCCCGTGCTGTCCAGTAGCGTCCGCTGGTAAAAACGGGACTATGGGTGACTGGGTGCTAGGAACCTGACCACCATGACAAGCTGTTCCGCGCGAAATGGGGCGCTAAGTTTGTTCTCACACGAATGAGGAAGACATGGTCCCTGTCCAGAAGCTCGTTGTTCCCTGGTACCAATTGGCTATTGGAAAGGCCTCAAGCGGCGCAAGCGATCAAATGGCTGCGATGCGGGTCGTGTTCCATTGACTGGGCTGCCGACTTCATCCCGCCGCCGCGTCTGGAAACGGTAGTTCCGACCGGAACAATGGAAGTTGACGCATTTGTTGCCGTTGCGCCTGAATCAAGCAGATTTTTGGGGGATGTTACATATTAATATTTATCAGTTTCTGGTTCCAGCATACGTGTCACTTTGTACGATCCCTTATGTCGACCAAACAGACCGTATCGCTTTGCATTACGGCAGCAGTCATGAACGCGTCGGCCCCCCCGCAAAAAGCGGACTGTTGGTTGTGGATACAGACGATGTACCCCAGTCCCGGCCTCAGCTATCATGAGCAATCCACATTCCCTGGGTGAATAAGATAACCCTGTCTTATTGTGCGGGGTTCACGGATCTGGGTGCGGGTGCTACCTCCGGCTTCCGCGGCGGAAACCCTCCTGCTCAATGTCAAGGGCTGATGCCTGGTGCGTCGGCGAGGACGGTGATAGGTTTCGAGGTGATCTCGGCAGAACCCCCGGAAGGTGGGGTCTAAGGGTGTCAGTTACGTATATAGAGGGCTCTCTTGGTAACCGTAATGGTGGCTTGTGGTCAACGGATCATTGTTCAGGCTCAAGCGAATTGATACTGACAAACTAAACGGAGTGTAGCTACCAGACCAGCAGGCTATGGCTGCTGAGCTGCGTACAACGAAGCAGCACCGGGGTGATCACGGCGCGGACATGTGCATCAGAGCTGCATTCACCGACTGCAAGCCCACTGCACGCAGGCCATGCAAGGCGGCAAGGGTGAGTTTTGTTTGATAGCCAATGGTTTGATAAGGCAACCATTACCTGTGAAGCTCTTTCAGACGTGCGTGCAGTAAGATGGACGAGCCGTTGCGCGCCAACGAAGCAATTACGGCAGTAAAGCTTCGGGTGCAACCAGCAAGCATTTGGGTAGTAGGTTTGGACCTTTTTTTTCCTGTTTTTTTTCTTTTCTTTTTCGCCTTTTCCCCTCCCTATACTGCCATGGTTCTACACTTGGGGCTGGCAGAGACAGCGTTTTTATAGATGCTGTGGTTCTGGAGCCAAAACGAGCCTTTCTCAATTTGCGACAGCCAAAAACTTACCAAGGCATAATGGGCTTCGCTTGATTTTGTACTCCATCTTTAGTGAGGGTAGTGTGGAGCGGCGGCTTGTGTGGCTGAGTGGATCACTTTCGTAGGGATGTACCCATGCGGTAATCACTATAACAGAGCCAGAAGCGGCTCCCTGGTAATCCGTCCAGATCTAGCTCGTCCAGAAACTGCCTAGCATCCTGTCTGCTCCGCGGACGTTTGTCCTGCCCTTCTTGCTCTTTATATAGCCGGCACATCACTGCTAACTACGACTATGGCGCCAAAGTTTGATGCTGCGCAGCATGGCCTAATCGGAACTCTCCTTACCCAAGGCTTCAAGCCTCAGCTAATGGCCTCAGTAGCTCAGTCACCCTTGATAACAGGGGTTGGTAATCCAGAATGGGCTCTGCAGCCTGACCCAGGACCCCTGGCTTCCATGACGCAGAAGCCGGAGTTGGCTCTAAAACATGCATGGAATAACACTGTCAGCTCAGCACTTCTACAACGTATGGCCTTGCGCGTCGCTATCGCCTCAGATGCTGGCTTCTTTATCGCTCTGCCAACACAATATTCCACCAACGAGTGGCCGTAGCACAACTATTCCGCAGGTAGCACATCGTCCGTGAGGTCTTTTCAGGTGCCCCGCATCGTTCGAACGATTTTGAGTCCTCTTCCTGCCACTAGGGCAACTCTCGTAACGACTGGGTTCTCATTGGCGGGGCATCAGTCATGGTTTGGGTGTAGCCACAGCGTGACCTTGTATAGTACATATCGCATGTGTACTATGACGGACGAATATTGCCAACTCACATCGTCCCAGCCGAGACATTGCTCAAACTTATCGGTGGAGAAGCTGATGGCTTGCAAGAAGACGTTCCAGGACAACTCGTTTACACAATGGAAATTTTATACAGTATTGTAGAACAAGGGGACAAATCTCTACCTAGAATGGCTGCATCGTGCTTTGCTCTTGGGTGCCATGCTCCTTTTGTAGAGGTCGACTTATGTAAGCGAGTCGATCCCCTTTCTCAGCGAATCGATTTGCTTTTTTGACAATCGATGGCCTCTGATTGCAGCTTGATTTAGGCACACCATGACTGGCTTCCCTATGTGTGTTTTTCTATGTCTTGAGCTTCATTTTGATGTAAATAAGAACTTCTACGGGAGCTTATAGTACTTTTGAGCAAGCCAAAGGAGGGACAGATTAATTGATCTGCCATCTTGCTAACGTTTCTTGCCATGCCATATCACCAGAATCATTGATCTAAAGGTATGGCATCATTGGACTATCTTCCGTTTCTCGCCTTGTTCGTATACCAACCAACAAAGAGATACAACATGGCTAAGACTGGCATCATTGAGGGCAATGGGGATATGTATAAGGGAAGAACGGCCTGTCAGCAGTGGCTCTCTAGACCAGGACACACTTCAGGCGTGGGCAGAGGTGTGGTTGCGCCTCCCTCTGGCCCCGTCCCAACTTTTGTTGCTCTATTTACCCCTACTTCTATCTAGGATGGTTTCAGGAAAAGGTCTGGTCCCGACCAAATGATTTTCCCCTCGTCCACTACCTCACCAAGGGCTCTTTGATGGCCACAGACGAGAACACCGTCATCATTCCCCAGAAGATCGTCTACAAGAAGTTAGCGTTGTTTTAGAGCGATTCAGTCGTTCGACATACTGAGGTCAATTCCATTCGCAGTATGTCTCCCCTCTCCCGTCGAGATCTCGCAACTGCAAGCATAATTCGCCCATGAAGAAGTTGAATTATCATTCCAGCAAGGGCCACATGTGCGGAAGAAAAAGCCGCTAGTCGATGTCAGATTCGCCACAACCATATCGTCGCAACTTACTCGTCTTGTGCCAGTAGTTCGCCCTGGTGGTTAACCAGACAGGCGTTCAGGTCAAGGACGGACCAGCGCCATATGCCAGCTCTTGATCTGCAATACGCTGCTACTTTGTACTTCTCGTTCATCAAGGCACCCCACTCAACACAGGAAGATAGAAACCCATCAGTGCCGGTTGGGTTATCTCTTCTGGACATACCGACGGTCTCCGTCAGCCCCAAGCGTCCCGAAAGAACGCACATGAGACCAGATAATCTTAGCAGACGATACAGAAACCTATCACAAGAAAAGGCAGCCATCTCTCGGGAATGAATGAAATAAGGTAAACATGTATGAGATTCGGGGATGGGAGTTGATATACTAATTCTTCAGAATATCCAGAGTTGGCTTTTCTGTTCGGCTGGCGAGAATGAAACCAGCCGCCGATGTTGGAGAGCTGTATTTTGCTCCTAGCGGCGGCGCAGAAGGTCACGAGAAAGTGGCCCGTACACTAGTCGAAAGGGGCGCCAAAGTCAACGACCAAGTTGGGCATTATGGCAATGCCCTTCAGGCTGCATGTGCTGAAGGTCATGAAAAGATTGTGCGGATGTTGCTGGACAATGGTGCCGATGTTAAGGCGGTCGGCGGTTTCTATGGCACCGCCCTCCAAGCTGCATGCACAGAAGGCCACGAAGGCATAGGACAAATACTGCTCGACAATGGTGCCGATGTTAACGCAGACAGCGGGTTTTATGGAAACGCCCTACAAGGCGCATCGCTCACAGGACATGAAAGCATTGTACGACTTCTACTCGAGAGGCATGCGAACATCCACGCCGAGGGAAAGTCGTTCGGTACTGCCGTTCAGGCCGCATCATTCGGAGGCCATAAGAACATCGTCCGACTGCTGATTGACGAGGGCGCAGACGTCAACGCTCATGGCCAGTTTCGCAATGCTCTTCTCGCCGCATGCTGGCAAGGACACAGGGAGGTTGCGGAGATTCTGGTCGACGAAGGTGCAGATATTAATGCATACGATGAATTTTATGGCGATGCTCTTCAGTCGGCCTGCTTGAGAAGCCACCCCGAGATCGTGCAGATGCTCCTTGACAAAGGCGCCAACGTCAATGCACCAGGTGGGTGGCATGGCAACGCTGTGCAGACCACAGCAACTGGTGGCAACACCAAGATCAGACAGATGTTACAAGACCACGGTGCAAACATGGCCTATGGCCGAACGCGTCATTGAACTCCATCTTCAGGGTGTGGGATACAAGTCTGAAAGCGAATTGAAGAAGTCATCACGCGCATATTGTGCGAAGGAGCAGCTCTTGTTACTGAAACTTTAGCTTGATCAACTTCTCCATCTTATTCCCCGGGTTGTAGGCAATGGTACCATGGTAACCGTGAAGTGGAACGGTGCCATGGACACACAAAGGAGCTAGGACCTCTACTCGAGGAATCTCAGATTGTGGTTTGTTTGCTGACCAGCACTATCACGAAGACGATAGCAATGACTGAGTACGAACGAGCGGCTGTTGTGGTTGAGTGCGGCTTGGTTGAGAGCTATTATATGACGATTGATCCAATTAAATACTATGTATTGTTCTCTCAACAAATGCATTCGCCCTTGTAGAGCTGGCTAATGATTCTGACGACTGCTATATAATCAGCTTGAGACACTAGATAACTGCACGGGCTCGCCTTATTGGCCTGAACTCCCGATTTGTAGCACCTCTTCTACTTTCTCGAAACTCCGTATACGCTGCTTGGAGTCAGAAGCTTCAGATCAGTCTTCTACCTTTTTCACGTCACGAGACTCATCAATGTGTAAGAGCCAATGCAGAAGGGGATCATGGGAGCCGTTAGTGTCTGCTAGACAAATGTCACGAGCAGGTCAGGGCAACCAACTCTGGCACAAAGCAAAAGCTTCGGTGATGATGCACCTGCATCATTATCCCCTGTTCTGCACTATATAGTTACGCCGGCCAGCACCCCAACTGGTTAGGCCGTAACAACAAACTAGAGAACTAGATATGAAGGGGTTGACATTGGATGGATTGATACAAAGTAGGAGCATCAGTTAGATATGGTTGACTAGCTTGCACTGAATCAGTATGTTTCTGGCTTAACTTGAATTCACGGCCTTGGTCAGTTGGCGGAACTACCGTGAAATGTACATACATCCGGTCTAGGCGGAGTAGATCGGAATGACCTTGGGTTAGATTGAGATAACTGGTTGTCAATTGACAGCTGGGAGCAAACATGAGTAGGGACGCTCGTGAGTTTGAACGTTAATGTAACACAGTCAGAAACAGGCATGCGGTTGTGGACTGGCCTGAAGTTCAATTCTCAGCTCATTAGTTGATTTGTTGACAAATCTGATTGGTTATTCTTCGTTACAATTCGAGGCCCGTCTCACAGAGGTTCCACGCTTGTGAAGGAAGCTGTATGAATCTGATAGAAGCTCGTGATGCTGACTACATACATAGCCCGAGACACCCCGGGGAGCCTTTAGCTGGATGCCAAACTGAAGACCCCCGACATCGGGATGAGGATGCCATCGCCCCTATGTGGGCAGGGAACAGCCGCACGTGGAGCGTAACGTAAATCCCTGTTGTTATACAGCAAGCTGGAAGCAGGCCTAACGTTGTGAAGTAGCCGCTCCCTAACAGTAGAGAGCACCTTGCTCCTTGACCAACTCAATGAGCCTTGTAAAATTGAAGCTGAGACATTTGCTAGGTTCATGGCCGCCTGTCCAGTCGTTCCCGTCCAGAACATCGTCCACATGCTCTGCTGCTTCCTTCGCCATAGTCTCATAACTCTTTGGAGCAAAGTGAGGGTGCACAAAGCCCGATACAAAATTGTACAGCCACAATTGTGCCAAATCGGACTCATCTCGAGGCGCGTTGAAGTCATCCACAAGCCTCTGACGTAGATCCGTGTCCGATAACACATTTTGACGTCTGTTTGGGCCGAAAATATAGTTATAGCCATCAATGCTGATGACATTTTCCAACCGTGCCATACCTCCTGGGTGTTTTGCCTGGTATGTTGGGTGACTCCAAAACCCTTTGGTCTGAATACGTGCTTGCGATCCCGGCTGATCTTCATCGTAGAATGGGTAGAGCAAGTTTCCGATTGTTCGGCTGTCGTTCATTGGGCGATCCCATTCTTGCGTCAACGTGAAGGGTCCCGCTTCTTGGGGGATGCAGGCGTCAAAGCGCTCGTCTCCTATGAGGTAGCGTAGTGACATCCACAGTAGAAGTTGACACCACATGCCGCAGTCAATTGTTGTGGGCCCGTTGAGCAGTTCATTGAGGCCTTGACTTAAAGGTACTTTTTCATGGTAGGATAAGATCCAGCAATCGTCTTTGAGTCCGTTGAACCAGCCAGGAGGGCATTGTCGTCTGAAATCTAGATCCCAAACAGTGATGGGGTGTTCAGGATGGTCTCGGTTCCACAGGTGTGTGAAAGTGGTGGGATAATGCAGTCCTTTCAGTGGGTTGCTGTAGTATGTTGCAAACTGAGGGCCAGCCAGGTTGGATAGTAACTTCGCTCCTTCGATGAAGGTATCTAAGTCCCAATTGGGGGAACCAGTCTTGAGCTTCTCGAAGTAGTCTCGTAGAAGCTCTGAAGGCGGCTCGTTTTGCAACTCGCGCAAAAGCTCCGTCCTTGTTTCAATATCTTGTTCCGAAAGCCGATTTGTTAGGCGAAGTGGCAGTTCCTTCACATCGGGTAGCGAGGGCGCGTCCTTTCCGGATAGGGTTTGTAGGGCCTTGGTTATGTTAGTCTGATCGCATCGAGGCACGACGAGAACGGCGTAGTGGTGGCTCACCATTTCAATCCGTCTTTCATCCAACAAGGCTGGCTGCGACTTTTGGAAGAGTTTTGGGAAGGGTAGGAATTTCACTGACAGCCTCGACTTGAGATGACAATGCCAGGGAAAGACACTGGCGCGGCAAGATAGCGGCTGAGGTTACCCGACTACCCTCACCTAGGAGAGGTGGCAGGCAGGACAATTTATTGGACCTGGGAATGGAGAGCAATAGTCCATGGATAGATCCGAACGTATCCCCAGTGGCTGACTGCCGTCCCCGACGCAGTTTGACGTGGTAGGCGTTGGGTGCCGGTCTTGTAGGGGGAGGTGACTTCTCACTGCGTATCTTGGCGTTGCTGCTAAGGATCTTGTACTCACGATGTCCTATCAAAACGTACTGCAATCGCCCGTCTACCCGTCGTTCCGCCGAAACGCGCACCGTCGGGCTCGTTTCGTCCACTCCAGGACAGTGCGGTTTGACAAGGCCAAGCCCAACAATACATGGCCACTGTCAGGATAGGAGTGCCGGCCCAATCCAACAAGCCGAGTGATAGCAAGGAAACAGGCAGTGACATGGCCGCAGGTGCAGACTGTTTGGCCGGGGATCGAGTTCCGGCGCAACGCCCTGTCCAATGTGCATCGTTTGGATTGGAGCCCGTCGTCGAGTTACTTTGTGTTGTACAGGTACATCATACGATGTAGGCATACATTGCATACTGTACCGTACACATACGCCGGGTGCGGCGGCCAGAGGCTTTGGCCTCACTTCTTGCCGAGCGCTTAGCTGCCCGGACAAGACCGCTGCGGGGCTTGCTCTCAGGGTAGTGCATGGCCACAGAAGCCCTCCGGACAGCCCCGCCTGCCACTGCCTAGCGATCCACTTGCTCATCCCTAACACGGCGTATCGCCTGTTGTGGCTGGCCGTCGTGGGTGCTTTGAGCGCAGGGCCTCGTCACACTTCGGTATAGTCACATTCCGATTGCACCATCGGCGCCCTCGATCAGAACACTTTCCTGTAGTGAGCCATATGAGAGAAGCGAACACACATTTTGCACAACACGGATCTCTGCACGCCTGATAAAGAAACATTGGTGGTAATGAGCGGCTAAAGCACGCACCAGGTCGTCGCAGGAAGGCTCCAAATGGAATTGAGTACGTGATTTCCGTAGGCTTACCAACAGCCTTTTATCACTAAGATGGAGTACTATAGTGTTTACGGCGGTACTAGGCTGTTCTACAATGAACCTTCTTTGATCTGCCAGCCCAAAACCCTTGTCATTTTCTTCTAGCGCCAGAAGGTGGGTCGTGACCGCACAGACCGAGTAGCAAAGGCAGCCTGCATAAATGCCAATTATCTTACCCAATCGCCTCCAGCGCTCGCCGACCATTCTCAACCCCTGTCGATCACATCGGCGGTCTTGGTACACTCCTTGGAGCAAGAGCACTTCGTCCCTAGCAGGCAGAAAAGGTGCAGTGGATTCCGCATAAGCCACTAGTATATGATACTAGCTTGGCATCACTATAACCATATCATATCAATGAAGTGTTATCTTTCGCTCATTCTAGGGGTTAGTTGCATTGACCTCGTGCAGCGACGATATGGAAAGGTCGCTCACATCAGTACCCCTCGCTTATCTTCTTGTCAAACAACTCAACGCAAACATCCGTTCGCAAGTGATGACTACGAAAGGTCTTCTGGCTTTTTGTCAGTTGCCTGCAAGCACACATTTCACTGCCATCTGCGGTTTGTTCTTTTCCAGTCGTACCGCTATCTCATACACTAGTCCGTAAGCAACACCTCTCTGGTGCCAAATGATGCCCTTGTGGATCACAGACTGATCGTCGTACAAGGCATTGGGCCAGCCGGTATCATTTGCGTCGGCTATCACGAGATACAGCGATTGACCATGCTCGCCCAAGCACTCCCCCTCACCGTAGCGGCGGTGGTGTTCTCTCTCTTGCTTCGCACCATCCTCGCACGAAACCAACCTGCTTCGTGGTTCAGTCGAATGCCACTACCTGCTCAACCTCGCGTTCTGATCGATCAGCCGAAAGTCCTTCCACAACCGCGCCGCGGCGTTCGCGTCTGCCAGGTCTACCCTACTCATAACGATGTGCAAACCGACATCGACATCATCGCCGTCCATGGCCTGGACACGAACTCGCCCGAGACCTGGGAAGATCGGAGCCAAGGCAAGCCTACGGTGAACTGGCTGGCCGACGAGGGCATGCTGCCACAAGAAGTCCCGCGCGCTCGCATCTTCACCTGTGACTGGCCTGCCGACCTATTCTGGGACCCGAATGTGCAGGAGAATAAGATCGACGAACTGGCTCGACTCTTACTTGAGGGCATCCTGGGACGACCACAGGCAACGGACAAGCAGCCGAAAAGCCGACCAATTCTCTTCATCGCCTCGTGTCTCGGGGGCATCATCCTAATGAAGGCATTCGATATGGCTGATGACAAATATCTCTCCGTTCAGGAAGCTACTCGTGGCGTAATCTTCCTTGCTACGCCGTTCAGTGGTACTTCGTTCGAGAAGGTGGCAGGGTGGGCCGAACCGGGTCTGAGGACATGGGCTTCACTTCGGGGCCAAGGGATTACCCGTTTACTCGACTGGGTGAAGGAGGACCATTTTGATCTCGACGAGCTTGTGCGTCGCTTCACTACACTTTATCAGAAGAAGGACTACATAGTCAACACCTTTTACGAAAAGGGTTTTACAGATCTGTCTCGCAAAGTCCCATTGCTATCCTTCTTGTTTCCCTCTGACAAGACGCAGGTACAACCTTGGCCCCCCCTCACCACAGGTTTCGTAATTTACGTGCTAATGCCTCTTAGCTAGTCAGTAAAAAGTCTGCCACTCTACCCACTGTGCAGCACCCGCTCCCACTGGAGCGGAACCACGTACGAATGAACAAGTTTCGCGGGCCCAAGGACTCGGATCCAGACTACAAGCTAGTGGCGGACCAGATTCGGCACTGTGTTGAGGAGATCCGGAAAGGAACACCGCTCGAGAAAGCGGACGCCTGGATACGCGAGAAGCACTACAGCAAAGAGAGGCTCAAGATTGAGCGGTTGTCAGGAACATCTTTGCTCATGGAAGAGTGCTATATCAACCTCGCCATCGTGGAAGACACCCGAAAGGACACGGCCGCCCAAAGCCGATCAGAAGGGGAAGATTCACGACATCGTCTGTCTCAGTTTACACTCTTGGCCCGACAGAAAGTGGAAACGCCAGACGAGCAGGTTCGTGTTCAGTTGGCGGACATTTTCAATCGGCGCAAAGGATCCTCCAACACTGAAATATCACCCAAGAGGATCCTGATCCGCGGACGCGCTGGAGTTGGCAAGACTACCTTGTGCAAAAAGATGGTGCATGATTTCGTTAAAAATCAAACGTGGGCGAACCTGTTTGACCGCATACTCTGGGTGCCATTGAGGAATTTGAAAGAACGACATGGCCAGAGCTACAACCTCGAGAAGCTCTTTTTTGACGAGTTCTTCCTACATGCAGGGAACGCAGACGGCTCACGCTTCGCCAAAGAAATCTTCGAGGGATTGAAACATCAGCGAACACTTTTTATCCTTGACGGCTGGGATGAAGTGGATCGGATTGCTGCCGGGGGCTCTGATATGTCCCATGTGCTATGCGAACTCCTATGTCAACCAAATATCATTGTTACGTCGCGACCGTCCGTCACTTTTCATTTTGAGGACCCGATTCACCTGGAATTGGAAACGATGGGATTCATTCCAGCTCAGGTGGACGAGTACATCGAGAAAACGCACGGAGAGAACGTAGATGAGATCCAGACGTTCCTTCGACGCCACGAACTTCTTCGAAGCCTTGTCCGGATACCGATACAACTGGACGCTTTCTGTTACTGCTGGACCGAAACTGGTTACAAAATCGATAAGAAGACGGAGACGGAGACTATGACTGCGCTTTATCAAGCGATCCAAACGAGCTTGTGGAAAAAGGACATCCCGCGGCTTGGAAAAAAGCATGGGGAAGTATATATTCAAGGGTCGGATTTGAAGGGCGCTGATCAACAAAACATCGAGAGATTTGTCCACAACGAGCTTTGTTTCCTGGAGCACCTTGCGTTTGCCGGATTAGTTGACGACAAACTAGAATTCGACTTGACATACCGAAACAAAATCAACGCAAATGCAACTCACAGCGCGCAGAGTCTCTTGCTAGACAAATCATTACCATGCCTCTCGTTTTTGCGGACTTCGGACCCATCCGCCAAATCTGCCCACCAGAGATATCACTTCATTCACCTGACTTTTCAAGAGTATTTCGCCGCACGGTACTTCGTACAATGTTGGAGTGGCAACCGACCATTCAACTTTCTCACTTTCAGGCAGAAGCGCATCAAAGACATGACTCCTATTGAGTTTCTCTACGAACACAAATACGACGCACGATATGACATCTTCTGGCGCTTCGTTGCCGGACTGTTGGATAACGAAGGGAAAGACAATTCAACTCGCTTCTTCAAGGCAATTGAGAGAGGGCCAGTCGACGTCCTGGGGCCTACACATCAGCGGCTAGTTATGCATTGCTTAAGGGAGGCTGTTTCCTTGCCAGAGGGGATGCGGACGAATAGGGAGGAACGACTGAAGGCATGGGTGTTATTCGAAAGCGACTTCACGGAAGTATCAACATTTGTGAGAGAATCAGAGCTTCCAGATGGAGTCCTGCAAGATGCATTATGCGCTTCTCGAAACAAAGGCGCCATTTTGCGCGGTCTGAGATACTCTAGGAGATATATCTCAGAGGCAACGATGACTTCCCTTGTGGGACTCTTGAAGGACAAGGACAGATACGTACAATCTTCCGCCGCCAGAGCTCTAGGCGAGCAGTCGACTCTTTCAGAGACGTCGATGACTGCCTTTGTGGGACTCCTAAAGGACGAGGACAGTGACGTACGAAGGTCTGCCGCTGAAGCTCTAGGCAAGCAGTCGAACCTTTCAGAGACGACGATGACTGCCCTTGTGGAGCTCTTGAAGGACGAGGACAGTGACGTACAATTTTTTGCTGCTGAAGCTCTAGGCAAGCAGTCGACCCTTTCAGAGATGACGATGACTGCCCTTGTGGAGCTCTTGAAGGACAAGAACAAGAGAGTACAATATTCTGCCGCTGATGCTCTAGGCGAGCAGTCGACCCTTTCAGAGAAGACGATGACTGCCCTTGTGGGACTCTTGAAGGATGAGGACAGCTCCGTACGATCTTCCGCCGCTTATGCTCTAGGCAAGCAGTCGACCCTTTCAGAGACGACAATGACTGCCCTTGTGGGACTCTTGAAGGACGAGGACAGCTCCGTACGATCTTCCGCCGCTTATGCTCTAGGCAAGCAGTCGAACCTTTCAGAGACGACGATGACTGCCCTTGTGGAGCTCTTGAAGGACGAGGACAGTGACGAACAATTTTATGCTGCTGAAGCTCTAGGCAAGCAGTCGACCCTTTCAGAGACGACGGTGACTGCCCTTGTGGAGCTCTTGAAGGACGAGGACAGTGACGTACAATCTTCTGCTGCTGAAGCTCTAGGCGAGCAGTCGACCCTTTCAGAGAAGACGATGACTGCCCTCGTGGAGCTCTTGAAGGACGAGGACAGCTCCGTACGATCTTCCGCCGCTTATGCTCTAGGCAAGCAGTCGAACCTTTCAGAGACGACGATGACTGCCCTTGTGGAAATGTTGAAGGACGAGTACAGCAGGGTACGAGAGTCCGCCACCTCAGCTCTAGGCGAGCAGTCGACTCTTTCAGAGACGACAATGACTGCTGTTGTGGAGCTCTTGAAGGACAAGGACAGCAACGTACGAAGGTCCGCTGCTTATGCTCTAGGCAAGCAGTCAACCCTTTCAGAGACGATGATGACTGCCCTTGTGGGACTCTTGAAGGATGAGGACAGCTCCGTACGATTTTCCGCCGCTTATGCTCTAGGCAATCAGTCGAACCTTTCAGAGACGACGATGACTGCCCTCGTGGAGCTCTTGAAGGACTTTGACAGTGACGTACAAAAGTCCGCCGCTTCAGCTCTAGGCAAGCAGTCAACCCTTTCAGAGACAACAATGACTGCCCTTGTGGAAGTATTGAAGGACGAGTACAGCAGGGTACGATCTTCCGCCGCTTATGCTCTAGGCAAGCAGTCGAACCTTTCAGAGACGGCGAAGACTGCCCTTATGAGACTCTTGAAAGACGAGTACAGCAGCGTAATATTGTCCGCCGCTTGGGCTCTAGGCACCCAATCCAATTTGACGGACAAGGTCCTGGACGCTTTAGGCCTGGTAATCCGGTCTGAATCACAAGGCGATACCCAAGCTTCTGATTTTCGCTATCCTCAACATATAGAACATTTCTATTAGAGTTTTCTACGGCGCAGTTTCCAGGAACAATTCAGTTTGTGCATCGACGATAGCATTTGCATCGTTAACCAACCGTTCGGGCTCCGAACGGCTCGTCTTGGAGATAGCAGTCAGGTGCAGACTGCAGTTCAGAATGGGCGATGTCACTTAGGGAATATTAATAGCTGCAAGCTATGGGACACTTTCGAGGGAGAAGATGCATGATCGGTAGTACACATTCGACCATAACGATTTCCTACTACAGCGGGTAGTCAAAGTAGCAGGGTATTGGAGTTACTGAAAACCACGCAAGACGAAAACAAGTATACAGGCTTCAATCCGCTATATTCATATTCAGAAAACTACAAGACGCTATACCTGTTCCTCTTAGTTCTTTGTCATTGAAAGCAGTAGCAGCATGGGTGTAGGATGGGGAACTCAGATTGGTGGTAATTAAGACAGCGTCAAACTAGGAGTTATTGACAGCGCTCTGCAAGCTGGCTGCGCAAGACATCTGGCATAGGCGAATCAGCATGGTGTGTTAAGCACCACGAGAGCCTAGCCAGGTTTCAACATAACACTGTCGATAGAAGCCGGTGTAACAGTCCGTAGCCCAAGCCGAGGTACAGCTTCACCTACTTGGTGCATCCCAAACACCGCCCGACAGGTTACCGACCCTTGATCCTTCCCAACCTCCCCCTACTGTACTGTAGCGTATTCACCCAATTACCGATGAACATGTAGCCAAACACGATCATTACCAGACCTGCAGCGGCCAGAGGCCCCACGATGGAGAAGATGGTGAAGCCGTAGGAGGCCGACTGGAAGGCTTGATTATCCTGGAGAACCTCTGTTGCGAGGCCCACTTGCATCGCCGTCAGCACAACAGCGATGTAGACGGTTGAGCTGGCCAGCCAGGCGAGGTTGTCCTGGAAGAACGAGCCGTACTGGTTCCAGCGAGATAGATAGCCGCGGAGCGGGGTCTTCCAGAAGAAGTAGATCTTGTTGAGCCGGCTGAGGCGGAGCTCCCCGTAGTAAAAGCGGGGGTCAATCCAGGGGTAGATGGGCGAGGTCCCCAGAAATTCCTGCATGGCCGTCCGCCACGCCGACCACTGTACCTCGTCGGGAATAAGGTGCGTCGCCTTGGCGATGTGAAAGTCGCTCTCGTGTGCTATGAGGGCCGCGTACGAGAAGAGGAAGCCAAGCGCGCGTTCCCGCCGGCCGCCACAGCCACATGAGTCTGCGTTGGCGCGGGGCACCGTGTGGCAAAGGAGGAATTTTCCCCAGAAGCGCGGCTCGAGGAGGAAGCGCGGAAGAGGCTTGATGAAGATACGTCCGGTCGCCCACACAAGGTGCAGGTCCAGCTTCTCGGTGATCACGATCTCGCGGTTGAGCAGGCGCTGCTGGTGGAGCGCGCGGGGTGGCATGGGCCGACCTACGATCCACAGCCAGGCGTGGATTGCAGCCAGTCGGCGGAGGTCGACCTCCTCGTCGATCCAGTCGTGGATGTCGGCCAGCCGGCGCATGTCGACGTCAACATCGGCGCGATCGCGGATGGGAGAAAGAGCAGGCGCTACCACATCATCCTCCGTCGTCCGCCTGGATGCAGGCAAAAGAGACGTGAGATCGTCCTCACCGCCTTGCGACGCTTCAGTCCCTTGCGCAATGTCGTTGTTCAAGAGTTGCTGGGTGAAGGGAGGCCGCTGTCGAGCTTGGTGAGTATACACAGGCCCCCAGACGAAGCAGGACAGAGAGCTTACTTGATTTGGTTGCCAAGCCATCGCAGCATGGGAAGTTGGAACGATGTGTTGCCCGTGACTTGGCCGCCTTAACCGATGCCCGACTGCTTTTGTATTCCAGCTGCCATGATACTACACAATTATCTCCCTGCTGGATAATAAGGCACTGAGGTGATGATCGCCAATCCGTTGCGCAACAAGCCGTGGTAACAGGTATCAAGTGGGCTTGGTACATAGCAGACTGTGCTTTCGTGGTGTGTCTCTGTAGCTACTGACCATCAACCCTTGACAGGCTTCTTCAAGATGGCGCGTAACCCCTCACGGGCATCGGGGGGGTACTGGCCGAAAGTGCAGGCGGCTCCCGTGCGTGCTTATCATCTTGCCCAATCACCTCCAGAGTTGTAACCGTCCCCATATAGTCTGTCGAATGTGACCACAAAATGCAGCCACACAGCGGCCCACACAACGGGCATATAGTCAAATGAGGGATGCATTTCCGCCAGTAGGGCGGCGGCCCAGCCAAATCGGGCCATTTCGGATGACATGCATTCTGGTGATTGGGAACTAGTTTCAGCTCCTCAGCCAACTACAGCATCCCTTGTACTTTAGTTGTCAACAAGGCAGACAGCATAACCTTTGCAACTAGCGCCAATGGCAATGCGTGCCGAGGACGAAGCATTGGAATCAATTTTTTTACATTGTCCCCCAACACTTAATCCACAAATGCTCTGCAGCCTCGACTTTTCCGTGCGTATTTGCCATCCCATCTCCATCCAGCACACAGCTTAGTCCCGAAGCTGTACAAGAGCGCACCACTAGTGCATTACCGCCGGAGACCGAAGAGGTTCGCCAACCCCACCGCTACGTGGCAGCACACTGACGCCGCGCAGAACCGTGCTCGACCGCCCCTCGAAGTACTTTACCAGCCCGACTCTCCCAATGACGATGCTGAGGTTGAGTCAGTGATTGAATCCTGCGTCGGGAATGTCAGTCTAACCATAACAGCATCGTTGCCGTGCACGGCCTCGGCTCAAACGTAGACTGGTCCTGGACCTGGAAGGATGGCAAGAAGCGCGTCAACTGGCTTCAAGACCTCGACATGCTGCCTGCGAAGGTGCCCAAGTCAAGGATTACGGTGTACAATTACGAGTCGAGGTGGCATGCGGACGCCCCGAAAGCACGCCTTCAGCTCTGCGGCGAGGACCTCATCCACAGCGTAGACTCATTTCGTGGCCGCACCTCCAAGCGTCCAATCGTCTTCGTCGGTCATAGTCTAGGTGGAAATGTCATCGTCGATGTGAGCTTGTATGATTGTCCTTGCTGTCTGTTTGGCTAACGTACGATGCAAAGGGCCTTTTATATGCTAGCGACAGAAAAGAGTACAAGTCCTTGCTGGAGGCGACTGCCGGCGTGGTGTTTCTAGGCACGCCCTTTCGGGGCACGAAATGGCAACCCCTCCTCGACTCATTGGCTCAGCTGATGGGACCAGCAGGGTCGCACCGCGGAATCACAAAGGAGCTCCGGTTCGACGGGCCTGGGCTGTCGGACATACTGCATCGCTTCTGCCGGCTTTTAAATACCTTGTCAACACCCGTCTCCTGTTTCTTCGAAGTCTTCGAAACGGACTACGGGAGCAGTTTCGGATTTCGCGGCGTGGCGAAAGGAATGGTATGTGGGTTTCAGTCAACCTCAACAACCTAGTCTAACATCCTCAGATCGTGGAAGAGGCATCCGCTTGCATCCCGGGCCTCGACAGATATGGCCTTCAAACGGATCACAAGAAAATAAATAAGTACAGCGGTCCAACAGACCGCGCATTCCTGCGTGTCTCCGAGGTGATTGTCAAAATGTGCGCCAATGCAAACGACGTCGTCACGCGTCGGCAAAACCGTGAGTGTTCCCGCTCCCTAACCTTTTTGCTTTCTTCTAACCTCTTCTAGCAAGAGATATCATTACTGATACTGCTTGTAAATTCCACCTCCACCTGCAGTCGCCGGGCGTTACTAACAGACTACTAAGACGCACAGAAACAGAGGCCCGACGCCGATCTCTGTTTACGTGACCTCTTCTTGACCGACCCGCTTGACGATAGGAAAGCACTGAAACGCAAGAAAGGTGACCGTGCCAGCGGCACTTGCGAGTGGATCCTTGGCACCGAAGAGCTTACTACCTGGCTCGGTTCCGGTTCTATAGGCTGCTCCGAGGGCCCGTCGACTCAGGTTCTTTGGCTCCATGGGAACCCAGGGACAGGAAAGTCCACCACAGCCATCTTTCTTACTGAAGAGTTATCGAAAGCGTTCGTCAGATCGGACCAGAAAACTTTGGCGTACTTTTTCTGCGACTCTGGATTCGACTCGCGGAAGACAGCTACGTCAGTTGTGAGGGGGCTCCTTCTCCAACTCGTCCAGCAGCACCCGCAACTTCTTGACTATGTCTTACCAAAGTACAACGAGCGGGGAGCAAAGTTGTTCACTTCATTTGATGCTCTCTGGGCAACCTTCATGAATGTAGCGGCGGACAAACACACTGGTGCAAAATACTGCGTCATTGATGCGCTGGATGAATGCGATCGGGAATCACAAGTCACCCTGCTGCAACAGTTCAAAGAAACGTTCCAGAGCCAGGATGCCCCATCCAATGTCCGGATATTGATTACGAGTCGGCCGTATCCCGAGATCCGCGAACAAATGGGAAAATTTGCAAACAGGGACCTGGCTTCCTACCCTGAGGCAAAGAAAGACATTGAGAAATGCATCAAGGAAAGGACAACAGACCTAGCCAGAAAAAAAGGCTACACAAAAAAAGTCCAAACACAGGTTAGCAAAATTTTGAGAGAGAAAGCTGACGGGACTTTCCTCTGGGTCGGTTTAGCCTGTACAGAGCTTAACGATATCCCTTCAAAAGATGCTATCCGAGTGCTGGAAAGCATACCAAGAGGGCTTACTGTCCTTTACAAGAGGCTTCTTGACACGGCTCTAGAAAAGGGTGAGGGGGGCGACGAAATTCGACGTATACTGAATTTTGTTGCCGTCTGTGTACGGCCACTAAGTGTGTTGGAACTCTCCGAGGCTTGTCAACTTCACTTGGAGGAGGACGACCAGCAGACTCGGATTCAGTTCACACGAGACCAAATCGAATCCTGTCGGCTCATGGTAGTCATTCAGGAAGAAAAGGTACTTTTACTACACCAGTCTGTAAAGGACTTTCTGGTAGGAGCTGCAGCCGGCCATTTTATGGACAATCTTCAGGCACACGCCAACCTTGCTTACCGCTGTGTGGATCTCCTCATCAAGAGTTTCCATCACACCGAGAGTTTAACTACTGGCTTCTTGATCTACGCTATCGAAGAATGGCCGAATCATGGGCGTCTGGCTCAATCAAAGTTCAAGGTCGAAGTTTCACAGGCGGAGTTCTTTGCTATAAGGTCCGAATGTCGAGAGAGGTGGTTGGATTTATATCGTAGCAGACGCTGGATGGAAAATTTTCCAAAACGAGCCTCGATTTTTCATATTGCTGCACGGTGGGGAATTCCAGCTCTGGTGCGATATGTAACGGAAAATGGGAATCTTGACGCAGGAGATATCCCCAGTCTGATTGATTGTAAGAGCGCCGCAGGCACAACGGCAATGGAAGAAGCTGCGAAATCGGAATTTCTCGGGATTATGCCTCTACTTCTAGCATTGAATGGAAAAGTGTCAGCACGGGTGGTTACAGCGGCAGCGGGAAACAACTGGAACGGCAAGGAGATCATGATGCTTCTTCTCGACCAGCGAGGCGACCAGATCACCATCACTGAGAAGGTGGTTACAGCGGCAGCGGGAAACTGGAGAAACGGCAAGGAGATCATGACGCTTTTTCTTGACCAGCGAGGCGACCAGATCACTATCACTGAGGAGGTGGTCACAGCGGCAGCGGGCAACTGGAACGGCAAGGAGGTCATGACGCTTCTTCTCGACCGGCGAGGCGACCAGATCACCATCACTGAGGAGGTGGTCACAGCGGCAGCGGGAAACGAAGAGAACGGCAAGGAGATCATGACGCTTCTTCTTGGCGACCAGATCACTATTACTGAGAAGGTAGTGTGTACTATTGTTGGCCGATTTGATAAGGAGATCATGACGCTTCTTCTCGACCGGCGAGGCGACCAGATCATGAGCATGAATCCTTGCTCACTCATTTGGGACAGACAGATGAGTTTCGCAAGCTGAAAACTATCGGCCTCAAAACGTACTGCGCTGGCCCCAAGGTGTAGTATAGCGATAGCAGAAGCCAGAGAAGCCAGCGTTCTTGCAGAGCTAGAGACCGGGACGGCCCCTCTTTACAGGAACTTCTGTCTCAAGTAGTGCACTGGCCGTCATGCCTTCCTCCAGCGGCTTCGCGCTTGACTGGGGATATGCATTGTTTGCTTGACCCAAGAGTTTACTTGATTCCAGTGTTTGCTCTTGGCCGTAGTGCCTGCAACGCATCACTGGGTGTCCATAGCTCATAAATATTACAGGAGAGAAGTCTGTTTCATTATAAGATAGCAGCTGGACTTCGCCTTTGTTATCGGAGTACGTTTGTCGCTCTCTTGTCCTCATCCGCGCCACCCACCTCGCGCCAAAGTCTCGCTATTTCTGGGCGGCTAGCAAGGGGCGAACCAGAGACGAACTCGTCGGCTGAGCCATCTGTTGGCGCTGCCAAGTCAATAGAAAGCAAGAACTAGACCGCCTTCAGTTAAGATATGCAGCCAGCGCAGTTGACCAAAAAGTAATATTGCAAAAAATGTACCCATTGGGCCAACAAGCTACCAACACCTCGTTAACGCTGCCAACTTGAGTACAGCAAGAATGGGACCGCCAACGCTCCCTTGCATTCTTTTTGTCCCTTGTTCAGTGCAAGTCTGGTACCAAGGAACTTTTGACAGGGGACTATCGAGGACAGTGTAGGCATAGTGTCAGGCCCTAGTCGTGCAACATGAATAGGCAGTTCACTTGTACTTGTGCGCTCAACGAGATGGCATGGGCTAAAGCCGGCCCGACAAGGTTATTTGGTGACAGTATTGAACACCGTGACAGAATTTTATAGTAAACCGGTTGGTATTGAGATATTTGGGGAGTGCTGGCGTTGCAGTTGATTCAACTGACTGACTTCAATCGCAAAAGCTGCTTGCCCACGAGTGTGGGCACAGCTGGCCAATGACGTAGAACAGTAGGCAAATAGTAAAGCAACAGTCCATTGTATTAGGTCTAGCTAGTATTATACCAATAGTTCCAGAGACCGTTAACCTGGCTTCTCCCGCCCGCCTTATGCAAACTTCCCCGGAGGTTAGATAGCTGGCAACGAGTGTTATTAAAGATATGATGTCAGTGATCGACAAATAACAGTGCCTCTGCTTCACTTCTAGGCAAAGCCTCATTAGATGGGCGCTCTTGTGTACCCACTGGCTTTCCTCTCAATGAAAGTATAGATCCTTGCATCGCAGTCCTTGAAGAGGTCATGTGCTTTGTGAAGAAAAGTCTTTCTCAGATCGGAAAACATGGTTGTTTTCTATTCGCTCTCATTTCGTATATATTGGAAACCTTGTCTCGTCATTCATTGCCTTCTTTGCGATGGACTCCTGTCATGGAAAGTGTACTGGCGTCCGTACTGCTATGGGTTCAATGCCTTGCACCACTTGATAGAGGATACATATCGATATGTCGCCTGTTTTCACCTACTGCTTCCTCATTATTTTCACTTGGAGTGTGACGATGGGCTGGGTACTCCGGCGCTTACAAAGTTTCCTTAATTTGCAAACTCTGCCTGAGGCTACAGTAGCGAAACGCGTCACCCACTGCTCTTCCCACTTGAATGGTGCATATAATGTACGGGCCCTTCACTACTCCGTTGCTCTGTGGGTTTACAGTGCTATCAATAGCGTTGCGAATACTAGGACAACGCTATGAGAGGGAAAGGGGTAAATGATGAGGGCGAGAGGCGGGGAATGGTGCAAAATTGAAAACCGAAGTCCTGTTACTTTCTTCTTTTCGGAAGCAGGAGAAGTGCAGAGACTTAATTGAGGCGGTGGTAGGGGGAGTGCACGTATCTATCTAAGCGCTGTCTGCTGTGGTTGGTAGAATTCAGAACGGTGAAACCGGTGTGGCAACGTTTCGGCGGAAACTTACTTTATGCCGTAAAGTAGGGCTGCGAAGGAGCCTTGTCTTCCGATGATGGAAGTGCAAGATCTCGAAAATAGGAAGTCCCCACAGCTAAGACTTCATGAGGGCTAGAGTAGTAGTCAGGTTGGTGACAACCGGCGAATGCCCAGTGTTGTATGTTTTTCACTTTTTGACGTTTGTGTTAGTCATTACTAAAACTAGCTGAACTATACCGCAGGGCATATCACAGGCCGCAGTGGATGTACGGGACCCAAAGCGGGTTTCCCAGCTCGGCTGGCTCCACCACGGTTCTATCACAAATCTTATGTAGAGGGACCGGACCGCCCACACATCTCTTAGCTGCCGGCTCGCCCAATAGAGTGCGTAGCTTACAGACTCATCGTAGAGGCCCCGTTCAACTAAGGCCCCATACACCAGTTTCGCTATCTCTACGCAAAGGGCATCATCCACGCTCTAAAGAGTCCTAATAACGTGTTAGAACCCTACAAGTTAGCAGGCACTACTTGAATAGATACTCTCATCCACCAACTAGTCGTCTAGAACTCAACTAGACCCGCAGGCCAAGAGGTAGGCAAGGAAGGGTGTAGCGTTACAGATCTAACTAAAGTAGGCTCTCTACCGTAAGCAGGTCCTCTCTCTAATCTGTAAGTAGTAGTTAGCTTTACAGCAGATACCAGGGGTCTGTGGTGCTGTGGCTGGCGAAATAGAAGATCTGATATCTACTTAGAGCTGCCTACACTATATGTTTCACCCTCTTTGGATGCGCAACGGTTGAGCATAGACGACAGATTGCCTCCTCCACTTGAAGCACCTCCTCCACTGCATGACTCAAATAGCTGTAGTCAGGTGTGTCTTACATGTTGACGAGGACGAGTTTTGTGCCGGAATCCGAAGGCCTTGGTCGATGTGGAGGGAGAACTGAACAGACGGAAGTGGCGTAGGGCGAGATCTCGTAGTCCAGCGCTGTTTGCCCCTTCTTCGCCGCCGTATGGTATCCGGCCGCATGGAGAGGAAAGCCGACGAGCGGCTGCTTTAGCCCTTCAGGCGTATCCAGGTCGGCTAATTGCCCTACGCTTCAACAAAATCCATCCAATTAATGTTCCTGACATTCAGCTCCACTTTGGCCTATCGGGCGTATCCACTTCAGGCGGGTTGTTAGATAACTACAGTCCGATGTCGTGTCAAATTACCACGAAGTCCTGGAGCTGGGCAGGCTCTCTCAACGAGTTTCGCCAACAATCACCAGAACTGGAGAAATTCGTCAAGCATAACGCTTATGAAGGCCAATCGCTTGGTACGCTATCTAGACAGATAGTTTCTGGGATCAAGTTCGATCTGCTCCCGCAACAGAATAACTTGATACAAATCACGTCCGAGAGTGGGGCGGAGGCTTTGTACGCGAACGAGGCGATATTGCAGTATTTGCAGCCAGAGAGGCGAGGCCTGCCTGATAAGACCTAGTTCTCCCGATTGAAATAATGCGCTGACCTGCTTCCAGACTTGCCTCGAGCAGTGCGGCACCAGAATTGTAAAGGAAAGAACGGCTATCCAACCTTCAACATCTCGTAGCTACAATGGATTGCTACAATGATTGATTTTATTATGAAATATCCTAGTGATCTCGGGCCTCCATCTCTGTAGTCTCCGTAACCATTCCTCTCTTCTTCATCATGAAAATGCAGTTTTCCGTCACTTGCGCCGTTAGCGCATGATCCTTGCCGAGAGTTGACCGGGCGTCTCGCACCAAGGTTTCCTGAAGAGCCACAGCTCTCAGTTGCTCCTGTGCGTCCGAGTTTTCCTGACCCAGGTGGAACATGACGGTTGCCAGATGGTTGGCCACGGCGATCTTGTACACGTCGTTGCGACCCTCTGACTGGCTGAGAATGTCATACGCTGTGACGAGCAGCTTTTTGGCGTCTTCCAATCTGCCTTGGGTCCGTAACGCGGCGGCGAGATTGTTCCTTGGCATGGCCGTCTGAAGATGCCTTTCGCCGAATGTCTTCTTGTTATATTCCAACACCTTTTCAAACATCGGCTGCGCCCAAGTCGTATGGCCCCTGTCTTGAAGCCAATTGGCGTAATCGTTGATGGCGCTGAGCACCTCTGGTGCTTCCTCGTCCAAACCCTGCCCTCGGCTCTCCAAAACCTGCGCGAGTAGAGTGCCGGCCTCGTCGTGGTTGCCCGTGTATCGCAATGTGTTGGCGAGTTGAGCTTTCGCACTCAGGGTGTCAGGGTGAGCCTCGCCGAATCTCTTGCGTGTGCTGTCGAGCACAACGCGCTGCAAGCTTATGGCGTCCTGGTGCATACCCTGTTCAAGACGTATACTGGCAAGGCTCGCCAGGGAACGTATTGTCTGGGGAGCGTCGTCGCCAAGGACACGACACCTGGTTTTCCATACTTTATCGAACAAGACCGCCGCAGTCTTCCTGTCCCCTAGGTCCATACGCACTGCGGCAAGGTTGTATATCGCAGTTAGGGTTTCAGCATTATCCAAGCCCAGGATGCGCTCAAAATCCTGCGCGATACTCCGGAACATCTCAAGTGCCACTTGAAAATGGCCAAGTTCTCTGTGCAACTGCGCCACTTCGTGCATGAAGCACCTGGCGTCGAGATCGTCTTCGGCCCAGACGTTATGGCCCTGTTCGATGGCCTCCTTCATGAGCGCTAAGGCGTCGCCGTGCTTGCCCCTCAGTCTCATAGTGCGGGCCACGTCGTTCATCGCCCACAGGGTCTCCTTGTTGCCGGTGCCAAACGAATCCCGATAGACGGCGAGAATCAGATTCTGGAGCGACTCAGCCCTTTCCAGTCGGCTGGACTCCACGAGTCTGCGGCCGGACACCGTGGCGACTGCGATCAGCTTCCTATCATCCTCGTCAAGGGTTGTCGAGAACGTGTGTCGTGCGAATTCGCTTTCGGCTGCAGGATCATCCTGCTTGAAGAGGTTGATGAGTTCAGTGTGCCTGGCAGGCGTCGCCCCATCGTCGTGGCTTTCTGACGGCTCGCCGATGGGTGTCGGTTCGTTGCCTTTGAGTACCATTTTCGGACATCTGCTAACGTCTCGTACACGATGCCGTGTGATCTACTGCGGACGACGCCACAGGCAGCTGGCAGTCTCTGTCGGTAGGATTTCAGCTTCTCCCTCCACCTCCTCGCGATGCGGCGGGAAGGCCACGCTCCTCCGTAGGCAGTGAAGACAGGCGTTCGCGTCGGACGAGGTACCGGGACTTTCTCGCCCTCGGCGACTTGCCGCGTTGCACCCCTCACAGGTGTGCACACCGGATTGGTTCTCGCCTGCACCACTCAGTCGTAGGTTGGGTGATGCGCTCCCACTGACGAAAGTCGATGGCCTCGGGTATGCCTAGGCGGGCGTCGCTGGATAGCGGGGTACGGTTCGGTCAGTTGCCGGGGCAATGTTGATGAAATAGCGATAGTGATCGAGAGCCGTCGGGCGAGTTCTTGGAAATGAAGAGGTCATGGCGGCACCGACGCGAAAACTTACATGTCAATTTCCAAGCGCAGGATCTCAGTAAGGGTTTTACGCCAAAGTAGAGACACGAGGGGCTCCCAATCCCACGCATAACCCAGAAACACATCGACCTGCAACATTGTGGGCCCAAGCGTCTCTTGCCCTCGTCTCATGCGTCATCTCGTTTGTCGAGGACTTCTAAGCGCGCTTGGCCTGCTTCCTTCATTCGGCCGCCGATTCGTTCATAGCATCGCACCCCGGCTCAAAAGCTGGCTGTTGGAAGCCGGGAGCTGACGAGGACGCACCGTGTATGGGGTTCTCTCAACGCAGTTGGCGTTCGGCTCGCACGGTGCGGCGAGTACGGCCGCTTGTACCCCATCGCTTCGTCTTTGACCCACGTTGGTTTTCTTCCGCACCAGTGGTGGCCTTCCCTTGCTAGCTACCTTTCGCCGGGTTGCAGGCAACGTTGATTGTCCTCGGAGCTCCGGGGTTTGCCCACCCGTTGCGTGCCCTTTCACCATATACTTGTGTACTACAGGCAAAGAGGGGGCTGGCGGCAGAAACCCCAGCCTTCTGTGGGGCGGCCGTTTTCAGAACATAGGGCGAGAAGTTCGGGAAATTGCCGACCACCAATCGCGTCGTACTCATAGGCAGAATAAGGCGGACGCGCAGGGATTGTACAAATTCTGCGCAGTGTCCGATGGGTTTCTCAGTTCATGACAAGTAGAACACAGTTAGGATTGAAATGACTCGAGAGGACGGACGCGCGTGTTGGTCTACCGGGAGAACGGGTCCTTCAAGGCGGCCATCGAGCATAAAACCCACGAGGAGGCCTTTGAGCCTGGCTTAAGGAGCAAACGGGTGTTAACTTGCGAACGGGAGTGCCCCGCGAAGGAAGCGGAACAGATACGCTACACCTGGCATTGCTTGAACTTATGCGGGTGCGTTTAGCGGAGAAAGTTTCCACAACTCGAACAACCGGACTATTATTCTGGGTTTCGCATGCGACGACGATTGGGGCCCTGGCTCACCCCCAACGCGGTCCTCCACCGATGCCTCCGATAAAGTCTGCAAGGACAGTAGGGGCGTCTATTGGTGCAGGCGGGGAAAAAGCTCGAAAACGGATTTTGGCCATCGATGTGTTGTCACTGGCCAATCGCGGATCACCTACTGGGGGGATCAGGGCGGCTATACCCTCATTTCGATGACGAGAATGCGGAGACTGGGACTCGAAAAATCAAGATCTATAGCGAGCGATAACGCACGCGTTATCCGTACGTTGTGTGGACATTGGCATCCCATGCAAGATGCTTGCATGCAGATGTTGGGGCTGAGTGTTTCGACATGTGTGGGTCGCTGCAGGAGGCCAGCAAGTATCACAGGCCAGAACCAGCGTTCCGGTGTGTCTTGGTTTGTTCAAGGCATTGGATATAAAAAGACCGACCGACATGATCAATTAAGTTTCTGTCTATGGAAACTGACCCAAGCGCGGAGCCGCGTCCTGCACTCGTTCTCATAAGTGTAACTTCCCTTCAAGTCAAAATGGTTCACACGGCACAACGTCAGCAGGTGTACTGCATGTGCAGAGCCCTTTTCAGCGGAAACGATGCGCAGCTGCGCAAGAAGAAGCCAATCCGAGAGATCCTTATCAAGAATAAGGACTCTTTACGACCTCTCTTCGAGACCATGGACGAGAAGAAGCTCATCAAGACCGTCCAGAGCCTGTTAGAGAACCGCGCTTTCGAGTCGGATCTGCGAGCAAAAGTCCTGTTTCCCGACCTATTCCGCACTTCCCCGCAGCGTGATGCCGAGCGAGAAGCATCTGAAGCCGACGCGGCGAGGTCGGTTGCAAATATATTGGAGGAAATTACCCAATCTGAAGATGAAGAGCAATATGCCACGGCAGTAGTTCACGCTTTGCCGCGTGATGAATGCCCAGTGAACAGTATTGCCTCTCAGGAACGTACGTGACAGACGTCACGTCATGCCGCTAACTGGACTAAATGCTAATGGTGGTTCGGGCTCCACAACAGCGTCGTGCCCACCGCATCCTAAGGTTCCGTCGCTTTATCCATCATACCTCCCATACAGCACGCAACATGTAATCCTAACAACCGCCCAAAGCGTTTTAGAAGAATGTTGCTTCGACTTTGCCAATCGATGGTTTCCAGATGTCCTCCAACAACAAGGCTGGGACTGCGCTCTAGCGGTTGAGGTGACGAAATGGGACAAGATACTGGATAGAAGCATGTCGCAGCTCCCCTCCAATCCTGTTGTCCTCTCTGGGTCATCTTTCAAGGAGTTACTGGCTCCGACTCGTCAAATAAGACACACAGCTGTTCACAGACTCCCCATCACAGCTCGTGGGGTGAGTGAAATGCTACGAGCAGCACTACGACTGACTGAGTCCCTTCAAGACCTTCCGCGTGCTGCTCAGCTGGAAGAGTTGATTTCAGATATCGACGAGCGAATCAAATCAATGGAGTTGACTAAGAATGTTTTGGAGGATCGTACCCTTACTCAGCTGGAAGAAATTCGTCGCCGGCGACAAGAGCTCGATAGACAGGAAAAGGAGCTGATTGATGGAATGGTAACGGAGGACCGTGTTCACAAAACGCTTGTGGGTCACCTTCTGGAGGCATCTGTAAAGGACATCTTTCAAGGGAGAAAGCATCAGCCTGCGGAAGCTGAGGAAACCGACAGCGCAGAGGATGACAAAGAGGCAGACATGGGGAAGCCTAACGGTGCCGAGGACAATGACGACGAGGCCGTTTCGGCTGTGAACGATGTTTGTGGTGAGACTCCAGGTACAGATTCATGCCGCATTGATGCTTTGCCTTAACTTGTTTGCTTCAAATGCATATACGGTTGTATTTTTTCTGTTAATGTCAAGTCGGATGGTTTCTTGCGCCAGAAGGTCTGCCACATCGTCCTGCTGCGTTTTCAAGCAGCAACTAGTGCGCTCACTGGAGGCCGACAAGGTTGACCCGCCTATGTGTATATATCTACTGAATGTACATTCATCGTCTATAGGTGCTAAAGCTTGTGCCAATTTGCCAAGGGTCGTAATTAAGATCCGATGCTTTTCCCGTCCCCGAAATCATCAAATCCTCGACGGCTGGCTCGCGCTACGTCTTAGGCATCCTGACTCAACCGGACATACTCGGGACCCGGTGTCATTGGTTTGGATGCGGGATCCAAGTGGTGTACTAGGGCACCGCTGGCGGAGCGACGGTGCCGCATCCTTCGGGGAGGAACGCCGTGGCCCCAACAAGGCATATAAGGAGACAGAGCGGCAAAAGTAGCGTTGAGCGAGGGATAGTCAAATATAAGAGAAGAGGAGTACGTTGAGCCGTAAATTGACAGGACTGCATCTGCTGCCGCCCCGGTCTTATTCCTGCACCTCCCGCCCTGATCCTGTCTCCATGATAGAAAGTCTACATCTCAATCTGTACTACATGAATATTCTCAGTTCCGCCCATAAGAAAGTAATTCAAACCATTCGTACCAGTAACTAGAAATCACTCCTACTGAAATTCACGGCACGCTTGCTACCTTGTTTGCCCGCAAGAAACGACGAACTACTTGACGATCAAGCCATCTGATAAAAAAACAGCCGAATCGCGTCTACTTCTCTGAGCTGGACCATTGCTGTCGCGCGGAGGTTTTCGCCCGGCCCTCCCCTGCGATTCCTCGGTCGCGGCGCCTTTGATGTTGGCACGCGTAAGCACAAATCCGTGGTGAACGAGATCCCATGGGCCTTCTTGCTCATCCACAGGTTGCTCAGGACTGGTGGCGATGAAGGCTGGCCACACAACCTTGGCTACGTCGCCGACCGACAGCGTTGCCGGCTCCAGATCCCGGTGCCGTGGCGGGCGTTCCTTGCCTCCTTGAAGGGGCGGCGCGGTCCTCGAGTTGTTGTCTGATGGGACTTTATCTATCCAGCTTGGCAGTAGCTGCCAGTCGCTTGGAGTCTCGAAGGTAAACGTTGATTCAACCCTTTCATCGAGCCTCTGCACACGCTGCCAGCTGCTACATAGCAAGCTTGTGAGGCGATCAAGTTGCGATTTGAATGGCGCATGTTGGTCGGTCGGTACCCAGCCAGCCACTGCACTCAACACCTCGTCGACAACGCGATTAGCACAAGCATCTCGACGTTTATTCTGTTGGTCTGGTAACACTTGTAGTAGTACGGCGCGAACAAGTGCATCTTGAAACGGATCTACTGCAGGTAATTCGTCTAATATATCTTCGGCGTCAGTACCCAAGGAAAGGTACGTTGGACGAAAGACATATTTCTCAAGCGCTCTGGAATATATAGCTAGGCCGGCGGCTGCCCTCATTTGCTTCGCATCGGTAGAGTTTGAGGCCGGAAGCGGGATTGTACGATGTATGGCTACATGGTCCCTAATTCGGTCCCAAAACTTCGAATCTTGCAGCCGGTCTCTGTCAACATCACGACCCAAGAATGCCCTAAACAAAGCTAGGGCATCTTTGAATGATGATTCAAGGATCTTCGATCTGATATCAAGCGTTAGCTTCTGCCATGCAGTCATTAATAGATCGTTCCAATGCCTACATTTCAACCCTCATATCCTTAAGGGGTACCAGTGTCGCAGTGTACGATCGAAACGTTGCGAGTTTGCCCTTAGCACTCTCTAATGCCTCGGACTTGGTACTCAGTTGCTTGGTCGTGGACTGCAATTTGTCTTTCAGTTCACCAGCCTCCTTCTTGACTGACTCTAGATCTTTGGCCAGCGCTCTGATAGTGTTTTCGAGCTTTGCGATGTTCGCTTCATGTTTCTTGCTGGTAGCGATCGATCGTCGCACCTCTTCTTCAAGGGACTTGATTTGCCCTTTTAGCGTAGTGGTGTTATCTTGCACCGTTTTCAGCTCTCGATCAGCTGCTGCCTTATCCTCCATAACCCTGTCATTCTGCTTGGTCTTCTCTTTAATCGCCTTCTCAAGCTCTTCTTTTTCAACTTTCCGATCGGCAGTTAACTGCAAGAGCTTTTCTAAGTTCTTGTCGTAGGCGGTTTTCGTGTCATCAAGGCTTTTCTGGAGTGTGTTGTAACCCTCAATCTTGGCTTTCAGAACTTGAAAATCCGTATCAGTGCAGAGCCTGCTGACGAAAGAAACGAATTCGTTGAAAACATCTTCTGAACTTTGACTCTGAGCCGAAAGACTTGGCTTTGAAGAATTGTGGCCAGCTGATGGAGTCATAGTGGTAATGTATAGATTGTTGGTCTGGGAGCTGCTAAGGAGAGAAACAGAATAAGGAGCCGAGAATGCGCATCGTGCTGAATTATATGCAATTTGGGTACTCCGCCTTTGAGAGAAGGTTATGACCACCCCTCGGTTGATTGCCATGTGTAAAGGCAGCTCGCGAATTCGTCCTGTCTTGTGCTCTGCATGCCAATCATGGTGAAAGCCTAGAAACAACTCCAAGTGGTTGAGAGCTTCTGCTCGGCCCGATAGAGCGGAACACGGGGCGGCCGGCAGCATCTTTGATAAGGCTTCCTCACTTCGCATGGTGAACTGTGTTTCCAACAAGGCGCAATGCAAGTTCGACATCATGCATGCATGCTGTGGGCTTTGCAGCAGGTGAAAGAGGAGCAGCGATTTGAGACTAAACGAGAGGCCGGCTGTCGACCACGTCGAGTTTGTTGGTTGAAGCATGCCAACATCTCCTCACATAATCTGCACCTGACCAGTTACCTACCAATCGATGACTGATAAGGCGAACATGTATGCTGTCATGTCGCATTGGCATATTACACTCTGTGGGGCGTAAATGGCGGCCGGCGCGGCTGACAACTAAGCGATGCCGTACCAAAGACGAAATCGGAACCGTAGCATGTGGAGAGAGGTTGTCTACTGACATGGAGAAGGTCGTGCTTGCTTCGTTTGCAAGAAGTCATCAAGTCATCCGTCAGCAACTGCAGCACAGAAGGTTTTCTTGTAGTTTGAACTGTGGCAGTTGTGGTTCGCCAGTTGTTTGATAGGCACCTATTCGATTCCCGAAGAACCACTAAGCTGTGCCGACACTATGCTAAGGAAAACCATTTTATCAGGGTTGACGAAATCGTCGCTTTGGTTGCGCGCGAAGTCAAGACATTGAGACGCCTTCAAGACCACGGTCGGTTTATCGCCGACCTGGTATGTCCACGTGGGAATGAAGGGACGACTGCTAGATTGCTATCAAGTTTTGTAAAGGTTGCCGTCGATCACACTTAGATGTTTGAATATATGAGGAACTAATGAAGCCTCGGCAGGCAATCCCCTTTTCGGGATGATGAAGGTATTACTGGGATTTCCAAGAACCTTCGGGGCAATTTTGACGAGACGCTTTTAGGAGCTAGAAGAGAGATCTATTGCCCTACTTTAGGTGTGCTGCCTTCAAAATCTGTACTGCCTTGAGGCCTTTTGACCATTGTGTGCCCAGTGTACTTGATTCGATTAACGATAGTCTCTTTCGTTCCAACGTCGAGGAGCGAGGAGTAGTAAATAGAAGATCGAGCTCACAATTGTCATGCTAAGCCGTTTATTGCAGCTGCTGACACAGATGGTTCAGTTGGACAGCAGCCCGCTAGACTAGGCCGAGTTAGGATCTGCCCTCGGTTCCAGCAAAGCACCTAGAATGTCTGCCCAAGGTGATGCTCGGTCTCCCGAAAATGGCAAACACGCCACGTCGTTGAGCGGGGTTGAACTCGTAGTTAACCACTGTTGGTCTTTCGGCGTTGATTATTATTTGTCAGAATCGGGAAGCAGCACACCCACCTAGATCAATAAGCGCCACCAGACAGTTAGGCAGCCAACCAACTTTATACATTTACTGCCAAAGGGAAGACTGGTGGCGCCCTAAACCCATCTTGGACCGGCGCTCCTATCAGCCCTCCAGATAATTCATGCTTACTTTGTGCAAACTGGCGGATCATCCGATTGGACATACATGGACTGCGTAGGCAGTGTTGCACTTAGGAAAACCTTGTTGGGGAACGAGTGGAGAGATGCACTATTCGATGAGCACATCCGCCATGCCGGGGTGTCTACCGTCCGAAATAAAGCTGCCGAGCGTGACGTGTCCAAGCAGGCATGGCGATCAAGTCGTCCTCGAGTGTGTCCTCGCTAAGTGCAGTCACTTGTTTGGATTTCTGCCCTGGGAGCTCCGTCCGCGCATAAAAAAAAAAAAGCTTCGTCCGCGGTTCTGCTATTAGGGCAATGTTCTTTCCGTTAATTAACGCTTCGCAGCCACAGCATACATATGTAGCCAATTATTGTCTTACTGGCCTGATTCGTGCATTACAGACATATTATGTAAATGCTCCTGAGGAGTAGATGGGGCGAACGCCGCGCATCGTATGCTAGCAGAGGGGCCGGGCCGGGCCACATTTTCCCACTAGTCAAAACACGAGGGGGAGATGTTGCCTAGTAAGTAGACCTACCGCGCGACCGTAGGGATCCTTGTCCTCTTGGGTAAGCATATTCCGAAGCCGCTGTCCGAGCTGACGATAGAACGGCTTGTACGCAGTACCGTCAGTCGTCCAGCTATTATCTGTTGCTTTAAAGGGCTCGGAGCGTTGACGTATCCGGTCGGGCACCTGCGGCCACTTGTTCTTTGCAGAGCGCCATGATTGGCAGACAGGGGATTACGAACGGTTACATCGACGCCAAGGTAGTCTACGTGCAAAATGGTCCAACCGATTGTCAAATTCTTGGAAGCGCCCTCAAAGCCAAGCGATACGCCAGTTGGTTGTGCCTACAACTCAGAAAGACGCCTTGTCCATATTACACTGCGTGCCGTCTCGGTATACTTTCGTCAAGTCAGCCTTGGTCGAAAGGCCCAATCACACCGACAGGATTGTTGTCATGAGACCAGCCAGAAAAGGAAATGCTGATCTCACCCTATCGTAGCGAAAACACTAGTCATAAAATAACTAGTGTCCCCTGCCGCATGGAATGATAGGCACCTCCTCTACTGCTCCATTGCAAAACCTCGATTGTCGCTATAATGAACAAAGACGTCGAATTTCCGCCACCGCCGCCATACAGAGCCACAGCAACTCCGCCCAACGATGAACTGTCCGAACTCCTAGATTCTTCTGGATTAAGCGATAGCGACATTCAGTATGTATTGAATTATAAGGCAAAAAATCCCAAATACTCCTTTGAAAATGCAAAAGAGATGGTGTCGCTTTTGCAGCACATGCGGACACACCAGCAATCCCTTACATCAAATGCCAAAATCAAGGAGCATGTGAAAGGTATCTTGCGAGACCTCCAATTCCCGAAGTTGCTTGGCTAAAGAGTCACAGACCTTGAGCAACAGTCTAAATCCATTGAAACGCCAGACACCAAAAGGTCATTCAAAACGTTGGATGAAGTGACGCACTACCAGTAACTGCGTCGACACAGGCTCAAAAACTTCTTGAGTAGGTGGATGCCATGCTGCCAACAATCTAGGCGGCTCTTACTCGATCGAGCGGTAATACAAATGCCTCCTGTTCGCCGGCCTGCTGCCTGTCACGGCCAACTAAACGCTATGTTGTTTCAATTGACTCGCTCGGGAGGGCCGGCAACCGGAATCAACGCACCGACCATTGTCATATGAGTTCAGTTCACTATTGAGGTCGCGAACAGAGAGTGGCACGTGGGATAAGCGCAGAGCATCGCATTGACTAGTCTTTTCGGGGCGGTTGTATTCGAAATACTCTGTTCAGACATACTATCACGAAGCAGGATCACTTAGGAGCAGTTGTAGTTGAAAGTGGCTTATTGCTTCTACATACTGAGAATCTACATCGCCAACGCGGTCAGGGGTGGCATGACAGTGAATCATATCCACACAATGGCAGCGGGCAAAACACATTCAAGGATGGCATGTCACTCAATGACGTCCACATCAAATGGACATCACCGATGCCGTCAGGGATGGTATGACACGAAGAATCAACGCAGGTAGATGCCACGACGGCGCGATCCGGGCTTCCGTGACGTGCACAAGCAGATACAGACATACCTTGTCTAGATGCCACAAACCGGGTTGTAGGCAATGGTACCATGGAAACCGTGAGCGGACTACAGGTTGATTATGGTCAGGTACCTCTCCAGAGGTTCAATAGGTGTCTTCTCGTCTCCGTTGACTCCGTCCTTCGGCCGAATTGGGTGTGGTTTGCTCGTCATCATCCGTCGACCCGCCGGCAGAAGTATCGTCAGCACTCGCAGGTTGCTCCTGCCACTTCAAGTTAAGAAGAAGAGCATGTCCCTTCGATTCGTCGACTGCCCGTATGCTGTGTGTGGGTGAAAGGGAAGAGAATGAGCACCAGTTCTGCTTGGGCCCACTTCTTAACCTTTTGTTGGAACACTGCCGGTTGTCGTTTGGGTGCTGAGACTGCGCCCCTCTACAAGCAGCAACTTGTGTACGGTATAAGTCCTATGCACTGGTAGTACAAGCTTTGTAGCTTTGCATAGCACTGGAGCTTCCACATCGCACAAGTTATGCATGTCATTGGTGCGGGCACATACCGGATGTACATTGCAGGTCGACCAGAGGGCCGCAGCCGTCAGCGGGCGCAGCGACACAGCCTCTCGGGCGTACAGCTGGATGCGCTGGCGGGTGCGTAGAGAGGCCGGGTCCAGCGAGGCATCCTGTGTCGTCTGGGGCAGGAAAGCGCCTTGTGTTCGTTAACCTCCTGGGCGCGGGACCTAGCATTGCGCCCACGGAGAACCTGCGGACTCCTCTACGCGCATAGCATTGAACATCTTTGTGACCTGGCCTGCATTCGGTCGCCGCCAACGGACACTGTGCACTCCGGTCCTCTGCGGACAGCCATGCGGCGCCATCACAGCGGGGCTGCTTCCGGTCGGGCAGGACCAATCACTTGCGGCTCCATCTCCTGGTTTATCCAATACAGGAGGGGTAACCTGGCGGCCACAACGGCCGGCTGTTGGCTGGGGGATCTCTGCCCGGGACTGCGTACGAAGTATGCGTGACCAAGGCAGACTCGGCAACCAGGGATGGACATGGGGCCATGTCTAGGGGTCCCTCAGTACAGGAGACGTGGTCGTTAACAGATGGCCAAGGGCCATGGTGGACACGACAGGCTGAGAGCATTGTCTTTGGGCTGGTGTCTACAGTCCTTATAACGCCTGTTTGAAGTACAACCCAGTGACACGGAGCCGAGAAGCCTTACATGGCCCAGTAAGCTCTATCGTACTGGTTTACCCCCACCGAGGGAATACCTATAGACATCGATGGATCGCTTCACTTTCTGTGGGAATGTCAAAAGCTATTGCTCCTGTTTCACTTCACCGCAGAGCGCGCCCGGTAAGGCCAAGAACGTTGCCAACCCAGGTATTAGCCCCTTGTCCCAACCGTCCCGAGCCTGTTGCCAGAGTAGAATCAAGTTACTGTTGGCCCAGTCGCCGAGTCGAACCTGGCAAACCGGGGCTTTCGTGATGAACCGCCGCATCATCTCCCTTGTCGCCCTTGGTTCTTGGCACTGAGTGCCAAATATCTCGCCTCGTTTGGCCCACAACCAGGCGGGACATATTGCGTGCTTACCCATGCAACTTTTGAGCAGGTGCGCCAGCAAACCCGCGAAGAAGTTTGCGCAAAGCAACGTTTCCGCGTCCAGTTTAGCGCGTTCCCGAGACCAGTTGATTGTTTGCTCCCCTTCTTCTGTATCGTTATAGAAAAAATGGCCAGGCCATTGGTCCTCCTCGGGCTCTAGCATCCCAAAGACGATAATAGCCCCTTCGATTGAGCTGCGTAGCATGTTGCAGGCCGCTATTGCCGACGGTTGTAGATAATCTGGACAAGTTTTGCTCCGACTGTCTACCATTTCCGATAGTTGATCATTTGTGAATGAACCGGCCATTTGAACACCGTCAACTCCTGCGAACACGTTCGATACGTTCATCGAGCCCCGGCCTTCGTTGCGGAACACTTGGACCGAATCTCGAGCTGCGTACACGTTATTGATCGTCAGAGTGCCTCCTCCCGTGTTTTCAAAACGCTGTATCGAAGGAGCCGTGACTGTCTACGAAGTCAGTGATTCCGCGCAAGCCGTTTCTACAAGGCATCTGCGTACCTGGGGTGCAAACATCGCAAAAACACCTTGACGTCGCGTTCTCCAACAGACCGACAGGCGTATTTTGCCCAGGAGGCTGAAGCGGGACGTCGTTCCCTTCTTCACAGGGAGTCATCTCCCGCGGAGAGGCTGTTCCGGTGACGGTCGAAACAAGCATTTCAGCCGGCTGCTGGAGGGTGATTGGTGTGCAGTGTCGCGCAACAGACTTCCCGCGGTGGACAGCGCCCAATATAAGTGCGCGGCAGAAAGGCATGCCATCTCTACGGGCCTTCGGGCCTGAACGCGTTGGCACCCAGGACATTAGCGGGCGCTAGTTGAAGTGGTCTGCAAAATTCCATCCAATGAAACGAGGCTTGGCGCGTTGCCTGGACTGCCTGTTGGTGCGCTTTCCACACCGCGATCGTCTTAGTTCAAGTAAGCCGTAGGCCCCAAAAAGCCCGTCCGCAGTCGCCCCAGCTTGCCGTTCATCATCGCCGCCAATTCCGATGGTGGCTGTCGTCGGTCTTCAATACTGCATAGGGCTCCGCGCCGACTTCGCCAACGTCTCTTGCTCCTTCCGCAACTCGAACAACCGGGCTATTTTTCTGGGTTCGCCACTATGAACGCATCCGGCGGCGATGGGAGCCCTGGCTCATACAAGGCTGAAATCGAAAAGCTGGAACAAGTCGCAGGCGCCCTCCCAATCGCCCCACTCAACGGATACAGCATCTGCACCGTAGACTCTTCGTCTCCGAATGTCCCCCGAACAATCGTGAACGAAGGCCTAGCGAAGCGGCTCGACAACAATCCATCGCGAGACCTCGAACCAGGGTCTACGAGGGTCTGCGAAGATATTCGAACGTTTTTAGCGGAGAAAGTACTTCCACAGCTTACATCCATTTTGGACAGGCTACGGCAATGGATGCAGCATCTGTGCGATACGCAACTCCTGGCACTTCCTGAACTGATGCGGACGCTTCTAGCGGCGAAAGCGTTTCCACAACTCGGGCAACCGGACGATTGTTCTGGGTTCGCACGCGACGACGATGGGAGCCCCGGCCCATCCCCAACGGGCCCCTGCACCACATGCCTCCGATACAGGACAGGGTTAACGAGGGTCTACTCCTGGGACTTTTCACGCTGGATAAATATTCCAACACCTTTAGCGGAGGAAGTGTTCCCACAACTTGCACCTGTTGGCTCCTCTACATCGTCCACGTATATTGTAGTTCATGACATATCCATTTTGGACGAGCTACAGCTATGGATGCAGCATCAGTGCGATACGCTACTCCCGGCACTCCTTGGACTTGCTGTCAATCTCAGAAGGAAAGGTTCGTTCGAGGAAGCGAAGTTCGTGGGTGAGGACCTAGTGTGCAGATGTCGAAAGGTCCTTGGGGACGACCACGGAGTGACCAGCGCAGCTCAACAAGACCTGGCCCATACACTCTTCAAACAAGGCAAGGTAGAAGATGCGGCGAGAATGTTGGAGAAGGTGCTGGATCAACATCGCCGAGGTGTAGGCTACGATATGAACTTTACAACTGCGAAAACTGCCTTAGCCGTCGTGTACTCTGAGTTGGGAAGACTGGACGAAGCAGAGCAAATGCAAATCGACGAGTTGGCCGCTTGCCGACAAGATCTGGGCGAGGATGACCCCGACACGATTACTGCGATGAATAACCTTGCTATCACTCTCGAGCGTAAGGGCCGTTATGGGGAGGCCCTCTCATTACAGTCTGCTGTGCTGGAGAGTTTGAACTCCAACTATGGTCCAGACAACCTTGAAACAGCATCGGCAATGTCACACACGGCTTGCACACTTCGGCTCATACATCAAACGGAGCAGGCAGAAGAGTTGTATCGGTTGGCGCTAAAGACGATGCAACGATTCTTACCTTCCGGACACCCGGACCTTATCGAGGCAGTGGGCAACCTTGGCAACGCGTGCCAAGACCTAGGCTGGACCAAAGAAGCAGAAGCGATGCTGCGGCAAGCACTCGAGATGAGCGAGCAAACCTTGGGCGAGAAGCATCCCGCAACTGTTAGGACGAGGAACAACCTTGGTTGTACACTTTTAAAAGGAGGGGAGTCGGATGACGCAACTGAGCTGTTGAAGACGTCACTTGAACAGAATGAAGAAATTTGGGGCCGTAAGCACGTCGAAACGGTTGCAACAAGAGTTAATCTTGCTGAGGCGCTTAGGAGACAGGGCAGGAAGGCGGAAGCAGTGCAGTTGTGGAAGGAAGCACGGGATGATTGTCAAGCCGTCTTGGGCGATGGCCATCCTTGGACCGTAGTATTGAAAGAGAAGGTGACCAATTGCGATGCCTCCGTTTTGGTTGTCGAGAGGACATATGAGGGTAAATAGCTTGGGCAGCAATCCAACTGCTGATCTCGTGAACATGAATCAATGGGCTTCCATGGTCACACAGATGTGAAGCAGAGCGCAGACAGGTTCGCCCCTGGCTTCAATATGAGAAGCCACTCTCAACTTCTGTTCAGGTGGGGCTGCTCTGGTATAACAAACACAAAGCAATATCCTGCTCCTTCGCGTGCTTGGTGTGAGGGATGGAGGACCCCGGAGGAAGAACCTTGGATAGGGCGGCAGCTGCCAGAAAACCGATAACCATCTGGGGTTCGTCATCAATGAGAACATCCGCAGCAAGGCACGCCGTCTTGTTAGCGAACGCCGTGCATCTGGCGATAACGACCGGGTGGCTTCACGGTGCTGGTGCGACGCGGGCGTAGTGTTTACCCGTCATCGAAGTGGCTTGACATCCTGGGTGAAGCGAATGCACACGCGACGGCCGGCCTCAACAACGCGAGATGGACAGGCATAAATGAGGCGACGATGCATCATCTCCAACGTGGGACGTGCCTTTGTTCGGACGCCAGCAAGGCCACGCGCGGCCTCGATGGGATGGTGGTAGTGTTCACGGCGTTGATGACACACACATCGGAGACTCAGTGGACCCTGGTGAGGCCCACGCGTGACCGGGTGTTGGTCAGACTCGTGGTGTTGTAGTCATACTCGATGTGATCCTTGCGGAGCTTGCCAGGGCGGAGGGGACTGTACGCAACATCGTCGATGGTCCCTTGAATGACTCGAAATGGGTCGGGAGGATCCTCAGCTGGGAATCAAACAGCATCGCTGGTCGGGGACGTCAGTGTCGACGTACTTTTGGCTTTGTTGGCGCTAAGCGTAGCGCCTATGAGTACGATCCATGAGGGCCAATTGGACTCCCCTTGAGCTTGGGGATGGTCGATGGGACCGTTCGGACGTTGTTGCCGTCAACCATCGTGACTGTGGTGAAGGTAAGGATTCAATCAAGTCGCGGGTAGCCTGACGACGTGTCGAACACGGGCGTTTATTCCACAAGAGGGAAGGCGTATACGTACTGCTGACGAACAGCCACTTGATTCATCACCGTGGATAGTGCTGGGCTCGAGTTGTGATGAATCCGAACGCATACACCGTTGACCGCGGCGGAGGTGAAGTTGTGCGAGGTTGATGGAGCGATCGTCGCAGCGGTCGGCGAGCAGTCGGGGTGGAAAGAAGAGGCAGAGACGCCTAAAGCTGCTTACTGCTGGAACAGAACGGCGGATCGGATAGAACGACGTCTCTGTAATGCAACGCTGCGCCTAGATGAAAGACAGCCGTTTGATGCTGATGCTCTCTGCTGCACTCATGCACAACCAGCCATTTCTTGCTCATCCGCCTGGTGCGTCACGGTGAAGTATTCGGGCACTTGTTAAGCTAGAATCGGACTTGATGACAATCAAGGCAGGAACGGGATGTGCTGGCAGGGAAGACCTTGCAAGGCAGCCACTTGGGACGCTAAGGTCATCAATTGGCTAGCTGAACACAGCTAGCTCATTGTGTCCGATCAACATCCGAGATCTGCGCCATGCTCTTGTATGCCCTTTCCAACGGCCGAACCAAGCAGGTCTGCGCCCCATCGACGAAGAAGGCGCCAGTATGGCGGGATGAGCAGCTAGTTCCTCCGGGGCACTATCTTCAGCCTTATTACCCGTACAGTAAGGGGCCTGGTACTCCACACCAACCCCTCGTCCCATCCGCGCAGCAGGTTGTACTTTACACTGGAGGTGACGTTCCTCATGCATGTATCCAGGATGGATCAAGACGAAATGCAATCTCGTGTCTCCCAGTTGTCCCGCGGAAACGCGCACCGTCGGCGGGCCCCGCTCTCGAAAACAGCCCAGTTTCGTCTATCGCAGCACAGTGCAAGTCGACATGGCCGAGGCGCCGCCAATATAGAGCCACGTGCAGTGTGATGTAGTCACGGATGGAGCCTGCTTGGCCGGGGAGCATCCTGTGTCGAGTTCCAACGCTCCCTGTCCACTTGAATTGAGATTGATGTCTCCGAGTTTGTGAACTGCCTATTGCATTGATAGGCCAGATGCCCCGTACTTATCGTGTGTGCGCAGTACTGGTAGTTCCCAAGGTGGGCTACGTACATCGTACGCCACCCTCAATAGCGCCTCGTTGGCGGGAGTACTGAGCCCAGGCCCGTAATCAAGGCCATTTCTTTGCAGAACCGCGCTCAAGCGGTGTACACTTATATTGCATACCCTAATGTCTCCCCCATGTTGACAGGGCTTCCTTGAACCAGAGCTTCGGGTCGAACGAGGCCATTCCAGTGGCCATGCATAAGCCGAACAGTGATAAGAGCGACATGCAAAGAGCAATGTAACGGGTGCAATGAGTGGGTCCACACCCACCCTCCGTCCCCTCGACGGCTGGCAGCCCATGCCACCACCTAAACTATGAGGTCTGCGCCATAGCCCACAGACAAACGCGACCGTGTGTACTACTATTTCTTGCAATTTCGATCCATCATCTTGCTTTGTGCGAATTCGGCGTCGCCCGTAACACCTGCAATGTCATCCACAGCTTCACTCTACGTACAATACAAGGAAGCCGAGGCGAAGGCCTTCTGTAAGCTATTTCCGAAACAGCCCTACGCCGACTGGAAGCTCAGCCAGTGGCACGCTCACTTGCCTTTGCACCTGAATCCAAAGACGGCAGCCAAGGTGATCGAGAACATTGAAACATCGATCAAGCTACGCGAGGGCGTTGCTGAAAGGTATGCAACAGCTTTGAAAACGCCAAAGGACAGCTGCCATGCATATTTTGTGCAATTTTTGCGCAGCCTCGTTATCGCGGTGAGACATCTCCCAGCCAGACCGACAAACATTAGGCACGATCAACACCGTAAACACAAAGCGCAGGCAATCAACAAACCGCAGACAATCGACGATGATGAAGATTCTTTGGATGACAAGTCCCTTGACAAGGCCGGACCGACAAACGTTGTACACGACGAGCCCTGTGGACCTCAGGCGCAGACAATCGACACTGGCGACAAATCTTTGGGCGACAAGTCCTTTGCCGATTTGGATCTGCTCATGTTCCTGGAAAAGGTGGAAAGCTTTGTCCTTGAAGCCAGTGAAAACTGGCGGAAAGCTGGTAGACGGGAACGTCCGTTGGCAGCGGCTTCAATCAGTCAGTCGAACACACGCAGCGGAGGAAAGTTGACTGACTTGTATAGTGTCCAACATGCTAGCCACAGAGCTTCACGCCTTCCTGGCCCAAGCTGAGCTGCTTCATCCTTCGTGGTTTGGTTTGAATCACAAGGCGGGGTTCCGTCTCACATGGAAGATCCTGCTGCTGACTTGAAACGGCTAATTTCGTGAGTTGTTCGAAGTATACCATTTGACTGGATTTGCACTAATCGGAAAAGACCCACTATGCAATCTGGATTGGATTTCCCACGCTTGCCTGTGCCTCTTCAACATTTGGCTCCACATTTGAATCGACATTTGACCGTCTTGTACGAACAGAAACGCCCATACAAAAAGTCGCTCCGCTATTTCATCTGGAAGCGTCTTGTTGATGCTTCCATCAAGGCGGTGAGCAGCAGCGATGTGGACGAATTCCGGGAGATTGTGCAACAAAGGATCAACAACATGCTACGTCTGGCACAAGTCCATCAAGGAATGATTGAGACGTCTTCTAATTTTTCTCAAATCGCCCCGAAATTTCTTGTGTGGGCTCAGAAGACCTCGGACATTCTTTCGATTGGTCAGATAGCACAGTTTGCAGAAGTCTGTTCGGTCACCATCCATCTTATGATACTGGAGTTGCCATCGATAACAATGTTTGCGTACTTGTGCGAGTACATACGAATTAAACGAAACCAGAGTCTCGATACTGTATTAGAGAAGTGGCTCGACGACACCCGACTCAGCAAACGTCTTTGGTGGGATGGACGACCCCAAAACATGAAAGATTGGAAGGAAGCGGTAGATAAATGGGTGATGGTAGACCTAAATAGTACGGGCATAAAAGTTGCGAAAAGGAGGCATCAAGAAACACTATCCCAGAGAATCATCGGTGGCAACTACAGCTGTCACAATGAGATTCTCCAGGGGTTAAAGCAGCAGGACGTGCCAGGCTACCTCGAACGCGAGCTTGACTTTCCAGATATGGATTGGGTTCGGACTTGCATTCTTGGAGCCGTTCGTTCAAGCTTGGGACCAATCGGATCCGAATGGGGTAAGGCTGACGCAATGTGCGCGATCCGGATGAACCAAGAATGTTGCCGAGAAGGAAAGTTGCAGTCAGTCGTGGAATCGTTGTTCAGCAAATGGAACTTGGATTAGAATAGCACTCAACACGTAAGCCAAAGGGATGCAAATACTTTAAGCCTTATCACGATGCCTCCATCTCATCCTTCAGCCTCACCGTCCGAGCGGACTTCCACACCCAACAAAGGGCTTGTAGGCCAATAGTACTGTCTGGGCTCACATCTAGTCGAGTGCGGTCAGTAATAGCCCCATCAAGGGCCGCTGCCATGCTGTGAACACACTCCGGCCGCCAAGCCAGCCTCGAGAATTGGGTCAAAATGGTTTAGGTTCTCCTGTGGGCCCTCCCAATTCTTTGTACCGTGAAGACCTCGGATCTCAGTTGGTTAGCTTCTACCAGCAGAACTGAATATCTACCGCCCCTCCGGAACAGGGTTTGGATACTCTGGTTGGTCTGTTTCGGACCTCAGCCACAAATGTACAGGACGGGTCCCAATAACCGTCTTTCCTATCACGACGTCCGCATCCCTTTCCAAGTGCAAGTTCAATGCCTCATGCCACAGGGTCTGCCTCGACAAAGTTGACCGGGATGGCGCCAATTGAGATCCGTGCCCTCGTCGGGAGACGCGCCGATGCTTCAGATGCTCGACCCGTCCGCCTCCCGAGCTCAGAGCTGGACGGACCGGAGGGTGTCCTGTCTCTTCATCGACGCCGGTCAATGTCAAGTCGAATGGTGTTCTTACGTCAGCATACCCCATGTAGTTTGTTGGCTTTGGAAATGGTGCGGGTGCGGTGGTCGTTGATCGTACTTGTCGGAGGGGTTTTCGGGCTGTGGTCTGGAAATGGCGCGGAACCGAGACGCGTGGCGCGGCACTAGTGGACCCACTTGCGGCGCGTCCTGACGTGAAACGGTGGAGACCGATCCGGACACGATCAACGTCGCGTCAGACCCGGGCGAGGTCAGCGGAACAAAACAGCCATCGCGACGACTACATAAATCGACGATCAGACGCAGAGCAGCCCCAGCCTGACGTACGCCTATGTGGCTCGAACGGCCCCAAATAGCCAACCGAGCAATATTCGGACCCTCACGTCCGGCGGCACGACACCATCGAACTCGACCGACGCGCTGTCGGCGCAATCCGGATGATGGCCGAGAACCAGATCCGCGCCGGTGAAGGAAAACCCGCGTCTTGGCGGTGCCGAGCGGTAACCAAAGACCACCGGCTGTCCGTTGCATCGGCGCAACACTGTTCCTCCCCGAGAATTTTCATCCCGCCGGCGGCCCTCAACACTGGTGGTCCCAACGGCCCCTAATAACCACCGTCTACAACCGACCGCAGGACCCCCACCGTTGGACGGTGGCAGGGTTGCCATATGTGAGCCAGCACCAGTACACCAACGTGTAGCTCAGAGATACGCCGAGCGTGGTACCCGGGGCTTGGTCAGAACAAGGCTTAAGCGCTCTCGTTATCACCCAAAGTCAGCAATGAACATCCCCATCTCTATTTATAAGTTTTCGTCGTTCGACCACCACCGCCGTGCACCACATCGGTCCAGGCCTCATCCATAAAACACAATGCTCCAGTGGCTTCGGCTCGTCCAATTACTGAGTATCAGAGCTGCTACCCAGATTCCGCAGACGTTGTCGCGCGTCTGAAGGGGCACTAATCCTTCTTCGCATGGGCGCGACAGGAGACCAGTCTGTTGTTACGGCCCAACCAGTTGGGGTGCTGGCCGGCGTAACTATATAGTGCAGAACAGGGGATAATGATGCAGGTGCATCATTACTGAAGCTTTTGCTTTGTGCCAGAGTTGGTTGCCCTGACCCGCTCGTGACATCTGTCTGTATTCTTTGGCATCGATCGCAGCATGCCAGCTGTCTGGTGCTTTCTCTGCGCAGAAGGTAATACTGTTCTGTTGGGCTCGCCTTTATCGTTCGTCGCGGGACGTTGCAAACGTTGTCGGGGGTGACAGGCCACCCGAAACCTGTCGATGTCTGTTGTATTGGTGTTTATTTGGGCGCGGTCGCTGTGCTTTGTATGACGGCCTGTGACGGACTCGTGATGCCGGCGGCGGTGTTGTCTATTGGCGCGTCGTTCTTCATGGCTTTCTCTTGAATGTTTCGCTTTCAGGCCTGCTCTACAGCCACACACATGCCCCTTTGGAAATAGAATCAACGCCGGGGATGACATTGTGCTCGATAGGGCCTTGGTGGTTGAGAACAGGCGTTTTTTTCTCAATTCTTGCTCAGATTTCAAAAATTTCGTTCTCGCTGCCGTTGATGTTTTCCCGCTGTTTCCTCTTAGATGAATCTTCTTCTCGGGATATCAACCTCCAGGTGAAGGAGCGGAACACCGGAGACAAGTGGGGCCGATCCGGATCTCGGGCTATGGCACGTGATCCACCTCGGCGGCCGCCCGCCTTCGCCTCTTGATATCCACGGTAACTGCTACTTTCTTCCACTTCTTCTGATTCTTCATCAATCATCTTCAGGCTCAGCAACTAATAGTCGGATATACACTATTTCTGCTATTTGATCGCGATCACCTGTGATACCAACACTTTTACTGCGCTTTCCAATTCGGTATTCACAGACTGATTTTATTACTGTAAGATACGCTAATTTTATCCTTGGTGTTTGCCTTACGTGGCCGGGGGAAGAATATTCCTTTAAAATATCTTGTATTTTCCTTGGCATGGGTATCAATCTGGGATATGTGGGATTTCCTGATTTCCAGCGTGACAGCAGTTGATTTTGTCTGTTTTATGCCCATTTTGTGCCCCTCTATAACGATGTGGGAGACTTGGCTGCTGTTTGTACCACTTTACGGTATGATTTTTGTATTGTAGTGTTGTATGTATGATATAGCCTTTTCTATTTCATAAAGCTCTATACGCCTCCTAGCTTTCTTCAGTCTGTTGCTCGCTAAAGAGCTGGGTGTCGGCTTGTCTCAGGTATGATGTTCACATTATACTTGGTCCGGCCTGTTCTGGACTTTTGGTGATGGGGTTTTGGCCGAGACCTATATCTCAATGACTGTTCAGATGACTTTGATGGTTGTTTCTAGGTATTCATTAAGTGCTGTCTTAGTTCGGAGCCTTTGTAGCTTATTATGTCACTACGGACACGTGTCTGGGATCGTCATTCAAACCATGGTTTATTACTTCATAACTAATCCTCCTGTCAACAAGGCCAACCGGAATGAGGCAGAGATCGATATTGTAGAACTACAAAGAAATTCTCCCCTAATTAACTTCATTGTGTCATCCTGCCCTGGTCCTGGTGCTTTCTCCTTTGATGACGGAGTACGTAGTCTTGTCGTGCAAAGCTTTCGCCGCAGATACCACAAACACCAGCAATGCTAGGATATTGCGCTGAAATAGCCCACTTCCTGTGTGTTTTCCAAACATGCCTCCTTTTCTCTTTCTCCTCTGCGAAGCTCCAAGGGCAACCATCTTTTGGGCAGCGTCTGTGTGATAACATATGCTTCCTGCGAAAAGCGTCAGGGTGATTTCTACTACATATTGGTTGAGGAAAGGTTCTTAATGGAGTACACTGACCCATGGTTTTCGCTTGTATTGGTATTGAAAGAGCAGCCCTTCCAATGACAATGAAAAATCGCATTTAATCGTGTGGTTGAATGCAACTTCAAACTGTCTAAAGGGTACATGTCTTCTCTTACGGCATGGCTTGCTCCTGCCTTCGTACTATTCGCATCTAGATTTTCAGGGCCCTCTACAACCACCGCCACATTTTCACTACAGACAGATATCTGTTTGTGAGGCAGTGGCAACTCTTCAGCATCTCAAATATGCTGTGAGGGTGATAGAGGCTCAAATTGATCCAGATGTATTGGAGGGAAGTAGAATGAAAAGTCGATAGTTGGGTCGTTTTCTTCATAGCTATCGAGAAATGGTTCGTAATGACGTGCTTTAATCTGATCTGAAGGAAATTTGCTGATATTCAGGGAATCGAATCCCCATGACTGTTCATCGTTCGCCTCTGAAAGAATAGGATCGTCTGCTCCCAACCGGAATGCTCCATTTGAAAACCGAGCCATAAAGGAAGGTAGAGGCAGTGCAAAGCAGGCTTCCTAGGGTGACCTTAGCCCGCCATATCCATGGGATGATATGAGAAGTTTTTAAACACTGGAAGCCATTTGGGGATACGAGATGGTCTCACCGACTTTTCCCAAGCCAAATCGATATAGAGTGGCTGATATACATACGTAGCTATACATTTAACCGGTAGCTGTTTAACCTGAGACATTAAACTACGGTGAGCTGTCACCAATCTCTCCCTCGCAGGATCTCGATGACATCTTCTATCGGGATAACATTGTTGCGACCCAGTTTGCTTGTCTAACTCTGAAGCGTCAAAGTTGCCACAGTCGAAGTCATCCCTCAATTGATTGATTGGACCTTCTCTGTCGGTCCATGTGCGACTAGTCAAAATTAGTTCCCGGCCTCCAGCAGAAACTGTGGAGACGCGAAATCCAGGGACACAGGTCAAGATCTGTTCACTAGAACCACTGCGTTTAACCAATTATTTAGGACTACAATCTCATCCACTGTAACCTCCAAGTTACAGGCATCATTCAGTTCATTGACAACCATAATCTACAATAACCGCCGAGTAGCTGCAATACGCTCGGCTTGTGCGAAAAATCTCCTCAAAAAGCAGCTCCCATGATGGACAATCCGACGTACGGCAAAAACGCGCCTGGAGGGATCTCTGGCAAGGCTCACGATCGATTTGTAATGGTTGCTGCTTTACTGAATTTGATTGACCCAGTACGTGGTGAGCCTACGACCTATGGGCTCGACAAACACCCTCACGATGATTGCTGGAAACATAGCCATTCTCAAAAAAAGTTTCTCGACTCTTTTGCGTTGATTTGTTCAACCTCCAGAGTAGGAGGGGAGACCGCGTCGGCGGTGTGTTTCGAGCAAGGTCATCCAAGCGGAAATATCCTACGGGTTGCCAGAAATTTAGGGGTATCCGACATACTGTTGGATCAGCTGCATGATATTCTGAATGATCTGACATCAGTCTCTCAAAGAGGTATGTAATATCGAAATGAGTGCCCAACTTGAAAGATGACTGATCCAGATTCCAGAAAAAACCCTGAAGGAAATGCAACCTGTGATTCTCAATAAGATCATCATCCTTACGGAGGACAAAATTCGAGCCATCATAAGGAAAATAAGCCATCAAGAAGCATGCGCCAACATCGAAAAAAAAGTAGCCGAAATTGGACGATCACCCGCAGAGCACACTGATACGGCGATCTTCGGGCAATGGGTCCGCGATCTGCCTGTACTGGCTTCCTTTGGTAACAATGCAGATTTGGGGCAATTAGCTTATTACGTTGAATGGGCCTCTAGAAGCAGGTGGATATACTCTGAGCAACTCGAAGAAGCTTTTGGACAGCACGATGGATCTTTGCCTCTATGGCTGAAGCATGTGTACAAGCTTGGCCGTTTTTTCACGGCGGCGAAAGCGATGCTTAAGTTGGCCATTAAACAACCAAGCTTCTTCACCAGCATTCATGTGAAGGCTGTTAGCGCTCCCGAACAGAAACCTTTCTCCCTCGGCCATCGGAAAGATCCTCTCCTAACGGTACTCAAGAATATCACCAACGCTGACTCGGAAAAACTAAGAGATGATTTGGGAAAAACCTGGCTGACGAATGATCCCGAGAAAAAATTCCGACAGGCTTGCCGCATTACACTCACTGTGCATGCCGAGATGCAACTCCTTAACTTCTACGACCAGAACCCAGATCTCACCCCCAGGCTATTGTTCATGGGAACCAGCAAGAAATCATGCTATCTCTGCCACGAATTCACATCGCGCCACCCTCTCGCCATGGGTGTTTCAGCTAGCCATCAGAAGATTTATCCAACGTGGATGCCCGCACCATGCCGATCCACTGTCCGAAAAGAGCAAAAGGTTTTGCTTTGGAATATCAGTCAACACCTCGAACAAATAGTTGTGCGAGATTTGCAGACAAGACTGGGAATCCGACGACCTTCCAACATGGATTCCACAGCGGGGCCGTCACTCACTACCACAGGAACGATGTCGACCGGGTTTTGGACAAGGCATTCCATTCTAAGCGAAAGTACTGCAGATGAGATGACTTACACAGTCGTGTCGGAAGGTACGGCTAAGAGTGGCGATTGATCTCATTCTAGCCGCAGACGATACTGAGTTGCAACAATGCAGAAAGGACAGCCTACAGGTGTCTTTTAGAAGTAGTTGAACGAGAGTCTGGCCTTGATGAGACATTCTGTTTTGGTCATGACGACCTTATTGTTAGGCTCCCTAAACCGTCTCTTATTACTGCCATTATGTCTGCCTTTCTTTTCCAAAACTTTTCATCGAGTTTGGGGAAACGTTCTCATGGGTGTCTCATCCAGTTGGGATTTATTCTATGTTTCTGTCGGCTATCATCGACAGATTCTTTTTGTGGGACAAAGACAGGCCATAGGGCCATTATACAATTCATTTGACAGGCATCCTGGTTGGGAAACGCAGATACTCAAGGACTTTCTTGACAGCGTTTAAACCTCCATCCTTATACACAGCTCCAAGCACTGCCTCCATTGTATTTGCCTTAGTCCGCTGAGAAATCATGCCTTGCTGAGATGGATTGTGTGTAATGCATTGACTCAAGTTGACATCGTCGCAAAACTTTGCCATCTGTTCGTTTTTGGCAAGTATTTGGATGCAATCACTTGTATCTGCTGTTGAAAAGTCAGACTAAAGGCCAGCAGATGTATTGTCTCCTGTATCTCCATCGTTCCTGATAGATCGAACGAGACTAACCGACAGTTAAATTGTCATCGACTGCCTGGTCGACGATCACAAGAGACACGATCACTCTTCCGAGTCCGGCTAGGGTTTTGTTGCCTTCTGAAATGACCCGGCTCCCTACACTCGTGACTGGAGAACCTGGAGCTTGAAGTGCTTCGCAGAGCCAATCCTTCTGAATGAATTCATGTCCAATGATATGGCTGGCGCGATGAATGTTCGAGCTGTCTTGATGTGGATTCATCGCGAATTTCAATGTGCAAATTAGGTCATCCGTTGAACTAAGAACCTGATAGAGCGCACGCTGGACGAAGTTGAGGGATCGGAATTGGCTGTAGTCCTCGTAGAAGAAATATTTGGCATATTTCACGTATTTAAATACTTTCAACGCTGCGTCTCCCATAAGAAACCAAGCATATGTCAATCAAGGAGGGGCTGTGGCTTCCATGATGGCCTTAGAGCATGATGCGTTTTTGTCTCAGAGATGCATTGTTCGCCACCAGTAGCTTCGAAGAACAAGCGGTGTGCGTCAGATATGCTGAGAATTAACAAAAGGAGGCTGGGAAAAACGCCATCTGTCTGCCTCATGCAACACACGGTTGCACAATTACCTCAGGCGAGGCCTTGAAAGCCGGCTGCCTTCCGTAGCCTGCTGCTTACTCGTGGAGAACCACCATGTCTGGCCATCATGATTGGAAAGAAATTGCGGTTGAACCCCAGAGATAAATGTGTGTTGGAAGCAATAAGCAACGAAATTTGTTGTCTAGGTCGCAACAGATCGTTGTCATCGGGTCGGTATGACCTCTTGTAATATCAAGACAGAAAGGGCGGGGTAGTTGGTCCTGTCGGACCAGCGCCGCCTTTACACGGCAGAGAAAAGAAATAAGGAATGTCCAATAAGATGCCAAGATTTCATCATGTCTGGAAAGTATCCTGATCAATGTCATCACACACCGGTAAGCTTGCATAGAAATGAGACTAGAATTACGTCTATCTTGGCCACGTGATTCGATTCTTGATGTGCGATATTAAGCCATGCATAGACCGTGCAGGCAGAGCGCTTTTACAGCTGCAACGTAAGACGATTAGCAAAGATGTGACATACGAGAACCAAGAAATTGCAAGATTGCATCAGTGGGCAGAGAGACCCTCCGGATGTACGGTGATGTTTGCCGAAAATTGTGACCATCATTAACTAGGCCTATATGAGTCGAATGGCGACACTATTGGGAGCCAAACCGCTTGCAAAAGAAAATCTACGAGGCCATCATACAAGATGGTGGAACAGAGAGGTGTCACGACGATACTCGCAGCTAGGGCTGGAGGCAACACCGGGCTGCCCTCCCGAACTGGCGCTCCAACGGGCTGCGCCCCATCATCTCCCGACGGCCCGGTCGGATCATGGGGACTTCTTGCACTATCACCAGCGCTTCAACCAAGCTGAAGCAATGCTGATGTGCTCCTGTGGGGAGACGAAATACGTGGACCATTTGGTCTACTGTCGAATGACTGTGGCGAAGAGACACCAGTGGCTGATTCTTCGCCCTCCGGGCTCGCTCAAGCCCCTAGGACCTATGGGGTCTCATGACCGATACTACAAGGGAATACTCAGCGATACAAAAGGCTTCGACACATTTCTTGGCGTGACGGAATTCTCTCACAAGATCCACCCGCGATAGTAGCACTCAGGCTCTGATAGCAGTGCTAGCCAGACGACGCGTTCTGTCTACTAAAGGACGGGAAAAGGAGGAATACAACTGGGATACCAGCGGGAAACAGAGACAGAGCGAACACATAGAGACCATAAGTCAAGATTCGGAGGACGAGAGGAAGGGACAATGCACTGTAAGGCGGATAAGCCCGGCCTACGGCCCTCCACGCCACATACCCCTCGGGAGGTCTGCCGCAAGGGCGGCTGCGCCCTTGCCGCCATGGCGTTAAATACAACAACAACAACAACAACAACAACAACAACAACAACAACAACAACAACAACAACAACAACAACAACAACATGACGGAATGTTCAATCTTACGTCCTTTGGTCCAGAGCTTCTCGCAGTAATGTGGCAGGTATCTTCTTATCATGTTCAGTCTTGGGAGCGTCATCTGCATGCACATTAGATTGCAACACGTGCGTAGGTCAAAACAAATAACTTACAACGCGTGTTGATTTCTGATTTCTCTAGTAGGGTACAGAGTTGATGCAGAGATATAAAACCCACAATGCACTCCCCAGGAATGCAGCCTTCCACCAGTAGGTAGTGCTTAGTGGAATATTGGCATCTGAGGCCCAAATCGTCGCTGGTGCTGCCGTACGCTATTCCAAATCTTCAGAGCATAGGCAAGCTAATAACCGCAATTTTTTAAGAAGAAGGATCGTGTTTGTGATATCTGATGAATTTATGTGTGCGCAGTAGGGAAGTGCTTATAGATATGAAATCCGTCAATTCGTTAGTTACTCCTATAGTATGGTTCTTTACGCCTTGTTACAACCAAAATCGCTTTACTTTAAAACCTCACCAGTTTACACATCAGAAGTCTCCCGTTCTAGGATAGAAAGAGGCTTTACTAGAGTCATCAAAAACCCTAAAAGCGACATCATCATCCTCTAGATACCCTACTATGTCTACAGTAGTTATTATTTCCAAGCTCAACTTAGACATCACAAATAACTTACAAGAAGCCAGCTCCTTCGTAAGAGCCTTATAAACAACCCAAGTCAGTACCATAAGGGTTTAAGCATCTTCAAGTAGCGTTTCAAGTATCTGCAAATAGACACAGTACAATAGATCGTCAAAGTTTAGGTAAGCAGTAATAGTATAAGAATCATCGCCTCCCAATAAAAGCTTCGTCATATCTAGTAAATCAATATCAGACGCATCCAAGAACTCAATAGAAATATAGTCGTCTCTATCTCTTCGTTCAACAAAGTAGGTCGCATATTCAGCAGCCCAGAATATCCCGTGGAGTACTGTACTAATCTCATTTCTTAGGCTGTTAACCCGAGAACCTGCAAGATTCGGTTCCAGCAACTCTTGTTCTCGCTGGCAGAAACTCTCATCGGTCTCGCTGCAGTTAGCGAGTTTGAAAGCCATACCTTTGCGTCGATTGTCATCCAGGCCAAACCCCAACTTCAGTAACGTCTCAAGCCTTGTCTGGTGTAGTGGCAGTTTGTAAAGTTCGAGTAACTTGAAAGGGCAGCTGAATCGATGGTATAATCGCAACAAGCGCTTGGTAGGAGTGCAAGAGGCACAACGGATGGTTTATAACTAGCGCGAGGTCTCCATTACAGCTCTATAAAGAAGGGCCAAGCTTGAGTTTGTGTCATGGGCGTCAGGCCACAAGATTAGAGTGTTGACTTTAGCATAGATTACTGCCCAGAACAAAACCCAGAGTGTAAAGTAAGGCGATGTACTGCACAATCTACTTCCAAGCGTAAACAAGAGGAGAAGCACATGCGCTGCTAAGTCTGCCTCAGCGTCAGCTATTGAGTTTTCCGAGTAAACCACCGCCCACATATTGTCTACACTTAGGTTTAACTGAAATTATAGGTATTAACTCAACCCCCCTACTTCTGCACCACCCCCACTTCTGCACCACCATCATCACCATCACCACCACCACTATCACCACTTATTTCACCACCTCTGCCGCCCACCCATATGCAACTTTCGGCCTCGCTAGATAATTCGGATGCACTGGATTCATCCGGACTATCCATATCGCCGATATCCGGACTTTGCGCCCGCTGGATGTCCCAAATAGTGGCGAAGGTGCTGTTAGGCGATAGACGGACCTTCTTTCTCTTGCGCTGCCGTATATCATCCAACTGGCCCTCCAGCTGGTGGACCTTCTGCTCTAGAAGTGCCCTTCTAGATGCCTGTTCATCATACCCCTTTTGCACCTTTCTAGATAGGTGACGAATAGTATGGGTATCTAGCCCATCCTCTGCCAGCTGGGTTAACTGGCGTAGTTGATGCCGTAGTTCAGCAGATCGACGAGGTGTTGACCATGGGACGATAGATACGGATTCACCCCACTGCTGGCTGCTAGGCTGGTTAGTCTGCTGGCTGTTCTGCTGGCTGGATGATGCCTTTATTACTAACGAGTTAGATAGAGGTCGCTGTATGCATATTGGCCATAGTCCAGCTGACCTCCAGCCACTTCTAACGTTCTGGGCTGTTATAGATGCATCTCTAGCCCTTATATAACAGGCCAGAAATGCCCTTTTGCCAGCAACAGTTGAATCACTAACCCAGTCATCTAGATATCCAACCTCCCTTCGATAGGCGTGCTTTAATGGGCTGAAGACCGATATATCCAGTGGCTGGAGGACAGCAGAGGAGTGCGGCGGTAGATATAGTAGATATATCTTGTTCTGGAAGCATTCCCACATAAAGTCAGTAGATATATGGCTGTAATGCCCATCTAGAACCAGCAGTCTGGCTGCCTCTGGCTCACTAGGCATAGTGCCTGGGATAAAGACCTTCTTTAGCCACTCAAGGGCAGTCTTCTCAGTTGTCCAGCCATTATCCGTATATGTGAAGTGCCATCCTTCATATCCAGATAGGTTAGATGGGAACCACTGGGCCTGGACTGATTTGCCCTTATATATAACCAGTGGGCATAGGGACCTCCCATCAGCAGCCACACACTCGATGATAGATACCCATGCCCGGGATCCTGGCTGCTTTTTCTGGATATGCTGCGATGCTGCAGAGCCCAGCACTAGCCCATTAGATCCCCTGCCCTCCATAATGCCAGTCTCATCCATATTCCATCGGTTAGATGGATGGATTCCCTGGATGGCAGGGATATTAACCAGAAGATGGAAAAAACCCTGGATAACCTCGGAAGAATGGGCCTTCCATCGCCGGGCATCTATTGCCCTAGATCGCCTGGTCCTAAGTGATGGGTTTCGCCGCAGGAATCGCCCTATCCACTTCCTCCCTATGGGCTGCTGCCCATCGCCTAGCATACGCTCTGCTAGGCCCTTTAGTTGTTGATGGGTAGGGCCAGCGCCTAGGGCATCCTGGATTTGAACCCATTCAGATAGATATTGCTCTTGGGCCTGGGATAACCGCTGCATATGAATATAAGCAGTATCCTTTGATTGCATGCCGTGGAATCGATGTCGAAGAGTATGATAGGGAATTCCCCATCTACGAGCTGCCTGGCGGATAGAGCAAGTAGTATCTATATCTTGAAGTGCCCGTTGGAGCTCATCTTCAGTATATTGCTTCATGATGGGTTAAAGAAGGTATCCTGAAAAAATGGCGTTATTTGGCGATATATAGCAATTGTTATAATAGTTTGAAAAAGGTAGTGGTGTTGATGAAGGAGGAGAAATGCGGGATTTTTGGGTGGTGCAGAAGTGGGGGTGGTGCGGAAGTGGGGTATTAGAGTTAGACAAAGAGGGGATCAACGCTTTCGAAACGCGACAAGAGTATCGAAAGTTTAGCAATGAGCTCATCAAGCTTTTTGAAGGCTCTCCAGCTTCATGGGAGACCGAAGAGCCTCCAGCGACATTGAAGACATTTCTCCGAAGTTTGCGCAGACTGTCTAAGCAGTAAGATGGTACCGTCCAGGCAACCATGTCCCCGTTATCGTTACCAACTAGTCATGCTTCTTGCCTATCAGGGCAGCATCAACAACCATGTAAGCGTTCCCGCCCCCATCACGGACAAGTTAAGTGCTTAACAAGTACGTGAATGTGCGTCTGCATACTCGCAGGCACTCGGTGACGGTTTGGAGTGATTTCTTATGTAACTGTCGGCGTGGTGTAGTGGCGTACACCTGGCAAGGCCTCTGGAACCCAGAAGCCGCTGGTTCAATTTCGGCCGCCGGCAGCTGGTTGAACAACCTGGTGGGAAGGGTAGGGCAGAGCCTAATGCGCTGAGCCTAGGATCCTTTCGGGCCCTCACCAGGGCTTTCTCATTTCCACACCCTCCGACCAAGGAAAGTGGATATGCGGCGCGTACACGTCGTTAGCCTAGTACTGGGGCAGGAATGGTCTTGTGCGGATCAGAATATGTACGAGAGGTCTTGTTTCAACACTGTCGGTATACCAGGACAAGGAATCTGACCGACCGCAGAAGTTGGGCCACAACATCGCGGACGGGTGCGACAAGCCGTTGTCGGGTGCCAAGCAGTGCGGCGCTTAGCTGCCGGGGTTGAGACGGACCATCATTGGCATCCTAGGACGACAGTCGTAACAGGCCAGCTTGCGGCCAGGGTCGCCGGGAACGTGTGTCCTGACATGTACAAACGTACAGTGATCGGGGTACCGAAGTGCACAGTGCCCACTGGCGGCGACCGAATGCAGGCCGTAGGTCACGTCACCAACAGCTCCAACGACACGTGCGTGGAGGAGCCTATGGGTTCTCTGTTGGGACGACGCTAGGCCCCACGCCCCGCGCCCTGGCCACACACAACGAGCTTTCCCTGCGACAGACGACCCAGGATGCCTTGCTGGACCCGGCTTCTCTACGCGCCCGCCAGCAGACGACCCTCACAGGCTGCGGTCCTCACAGTCTGGTCATGCCAGGCAAGTCTGGCAAAAGCGCGGTATCACGGTAAATAAGAGGGCGTGTCGGTACTTCTAGGGCTTGGGTTCAGCGTACTCTGTAAATGCAAATTCGGTACTAACCGCGGAAAACTCGGCTTAGGCTGCATAGACGCAACAGATCCACGAACAAGCACAATAACTTGCAGAAGCTGCTACGTCTCTGCTCCAGTTGTGCAGTATCGTGGGTTGCTAGCGTTTTCTTCTACGTCCAACGAGGCAGACCTCCTTTGTCGCGGAACTCTCAAAGCGCTCGTGGCCTGCTTCGTGCTCCAACTCGTGTAGGCTTGCGGATCATCCCATTGGACACAGATAGTGGAGGCGGGTCTGCAGACAGAGAGCCCTGCCAAAATTGAGGCATACGCCAATCAGTCGCCCGTTAGAGTGTGTCGAAGCCCTGCGTTCAAAGTACCAACGACACTGTGTCAGGGACGAGCCAGTGGACCGCTAGGCAGTCGTGAAGCCTATCCTGTATCCAGTTGTGCATTGAACGGATTGGAACCCGTCGTCGAATTACTTCGTACTATGTATTCATACTTTGCGCCGTGCACCTACGCCGGGTACGGCGGCCACAGGCTTTGGCCTCACTGCTTGGCGAGCACTTAGCAGCCATGGACTCCTCTATCTCGTGCCCGTGGCCCAGGGAAGGTCTCCGTCTGCGAGTGCAGGCAGCACCGTCACGGTCATGCCGAGCCAATGAATCCTGGTTAGGCGACGAAGAGGGGTATAGGGAACATACCCCCATATCTGCATCTAAGCTCCATCACCAGCATCACCAGCATCATCACCCAGTTGCTTCAGCGATGGAAGAACAACGGTATTGTTGAATTACGTAGCAAAACTATAGTCACTTGAATGTTGTCTCAACATAGCGTAAATCCATTAAGGTTATGCATGCAACGAGGCCCGGACTAGGATCGCTATCGGGGTTTGCTCTCGGGGTGGCGCATGGCCGTCCCGGAAGCCTGGCATGAGCAAAAGGCTATTCGATTAACCAGTTAGATCGTTTTGTGGCACAATTGTTTGATGTTTTGACGCGATGTTCTATTCGTCGCGCGCGCTCTGCCAAGGAGCGTATCAAAAGCGTCCTGTATTATCATTACGTGACCTTGTACCCCTAGCCGATGAGGGGTCTGTTTTGTGCCGCCGGCTTGTATATGTCGTTTATATCCCATGCTGTAGCTGCCAGGCGCCCCGTTTGGCAGCCCTGGTCCTGTCCCTTTCCACGGCTCATAAGCTTCTGTACCCAACACAACACCGGTTCTTCAACATCATTCGGCACCCTACGTATTCACGATGCCGCCAAGCCAACTCCAAGGCATTTACAGGCAGTACAAGCAGGATACCGAATCGGTCGCCTTATGGCTTGCCTCCACTGCCAAGGCCTGCGGCTACCCCGAGCAACTCTCCGGTTCACAGAGCCGGGCACTACAAGGCGGACGATTGAAGGGCAAGCAGAGGATCAAGGCTCGTGGTGGCGGCAGAGCAAAGGAGGGATCGAAGCCGGTAGAGAGGAAGACGACAAAGCATGTTATTGCCATCAAGGATTTCCTGCCATTGGCCACCTTCATTGCTGGCCGCCGAGATCCAGTTGTATCGGTACCGGGTGTTCTTTTTGCCACCATTGATCGCGTTATCGATCTCCGGTCTCGATTTGGTCGCAGTTTGAGTGATATCGGAGTTGAACCGGATCCCGAATCCGAGAAACGGCATGGATACTTCGTCGGCGTTCTAGCGGCGGTCAGAGAGGCGTTGCGGTCGGGAACGGTTTCTGCGACGGCATCTGCAGAGGCGGACGCCGCTACGGACGCCGGCGATACTGGACCCGGAGATCCATCCGAGGATCTTAGCAACCGGCTTGCTTCTCTGTCTGTCGACGAGCCGTCCCAGGCTTTCCTCGAAGCGTTCCGTAATATGTCTCACGAAAGACCGGGACCACGCGATGACGATCCTGTGTCCTATGAGGTAGAGCCACAGACTTCCATGGAGGACGTTTTGTTTGCCTTCACAATCCTCGTCAACGACCTGGACAAGATTCGGTCTCGAATCCAGTGGATCTGGTCCAATCACCGCGACGGCATGTTCGATCTTGCTGCTGCCGCAGTCGCTACGAATGCGGCCGTCTCCCTTGCTCGCGGATTGATAGAAGACGTCGCCCCTCTTTTGGACACGCAAGACGAAGGCGTTTGGGGCGTTGTCAGCAAGTTCTATCTCATGATCTGCCTCCGGAAGGGATATACAGCGGAGCAGGTCTACCTCCCCAACAGCAGGGACAATTTCAACTACAACACGTACGATATAGCCGACGAATGCTACGTTATCGCCATCGTACTTTTGAAGAGCTTCGCCGATATCCTCAACCCTATAGATTCCCCATTGATCAAGGAAGGCATGTTCGGCGAATACGACCCCAATAGCGACCGTGCCTTGAAGACAGGTCGGGAGAAGTTCCAGGAAGACAAAATCCTCCTCATGGAATTTTTTCACGGAACTCATCACCGTCATTCGATCACTACCCGATTACCCGGCTGAGGACGAGTTCCTGCGCGAGATGAGGAAATTCAACGAGACGCCTGTTGTTTCTTTTTCGCTTGTGTTTACTGCCCAAGTCTATCTAGACATCCATCACACGATGCGTGCGGCAACGCGACGGAGCTTTCAGGCCATGGTCAACGAAACCTCTATGATGGACCGATCATTGAAAAACCACCTAGAGTTTCACAAAAACTTGAAGATCAAGAATTGGCCTGCTTCCCATGACCAAGGGCTGCGAAAACTCCATCGTTTGATGGACTGGATGGGCAAAGACCCAGTGCACGGCGCAAAGGCGGAAGTGTATACACACGCGGGCTGGCCTGTTCCCTCGGAGATGGAGCCCCATCGTATCTTGATCTACTCCCCTGTTCTGAGTGGTCTTTACCTCTTCCGCCTCCGCACTGAGATGTATAACGTTGGCCTCGCTGTTGCTAATGCTTGGGGCTCTGTTACGTTTGCCGCTCACCTGTATAATGCCTTGCAAGGGAGCGGCTTGTTACATGGCCCGTGGCCGGATATGGATGTTGCCCTCGCCATCCTCGGCGACTCCAGTATCTGGGTTGGAGATGACCGTCCGAGGACGACTGAGGATTGCTTCCAAAAATTCTGCCTTCAGGTGGGTATTTCGGCTGCTGCCTTCACAACGAACCGCGGACCAAAGCCTGCTGTTGCCTCACGAGCCGACCCGCGAGAGATCAAGGGGGGTGCCCCCGTATCGTCTATGTTCAAGACGCAAGCTTGCTCTGGCGCTGCTGTCGACTGGACGCCCGAGCTGCTTGATGACATTGTTGCACGCAGCGCCTATCGGCAGGAGGGTTCTGTCGACAACGGAGACCTGATCATGACGCAAATTGACAATCCGCGAGAGTTAAGGGCCAGTGATCGACTTCGGCAGCAAAAGGCCAAGGCTAGGGCCGCCGGGAAAGTCGATATCGCCGGCAACCTCATCCCCGAAGAGCTTGCCACTACACTCGTCATGGCACTGAACTGCGAGGCTCTCGAGATGGCATTCCCGTACCTGCTAATGCATCGCTGCTGCTGGACGTTCCTTCAATCAGTCAAGGATGCTTCTGACCCTGTTCTGAGAAGGCTGTATACACCTGCCTACATAGAGAAGGACAGTGAATTGCCTTGGGTGGTTGGTTATATTCTCATGACTGCAGCTGGTGTTGATGGGACCTCGCGACTACTGAAACTTGCAGCAGAGACCTGCAACGCTATGATCAGTTCCAAGGCTGGTAAGCTAGCAATTTTGGTTTCTCGCAGTATTGGCAAGAACATTCAGTTTGAGGAGGAAAGGATATAGGAGGTAGCCTATCAAGGAAGGGACAAAGTCGCAGGCATTGTTGTGCACTGATTGCCTGACGAGCCGGGGAGCTCGCACTCCGCAGATTATGCAAGCGACATCTGGAACTTCAACACATCCAAGCAAACAAGGATGAAGATGAATATCACAATGATTGGCTGCATTTAAAACTCTTAACGTCGCTTCAACGGCAATCGAATCCATTGCCTGTTGGATTCGGAAGTCCGTATTCTTATTAAATTTGACCATAGTTGTGGGTGTTGGTTGTAAGAAGAAGAAAGTGGTGATACGTAGAGTTGCGAATGGCCAGTGAGCACCCGCTGACGCGGGTAGAGGTTGCGAAATCCTGTTAGTCAGCCGGTGCGGGCACGAGTAACAGGGCGGACCATTTTCCAGCGGGCCAGACACCACAACTGCAGGAGGCCGGCAACCCCGCCACTGGAAACATGCACGCTGCTCGGCAGACAAATAAGAGAAGACTCGACGTTGACAAGCTCGACTGTGTACGAAGTACGCAAAGGATTCGCTTTCGTGCAACCACAACTATGCCTGACGAGACTTGCCGCGAACTCGATCCAAATGGCAACGTTGTGCTTACTTTGAGAAATCCAAACGCGCCGTTCGCCGATTGGGATGCATCTGCAGAAGCCGGCATTCACAGAGTGTCACTTACTGAGCGGTACTGTATTCATTTTTGCCCCCTGACGTGAAAGCACCGGTGTTTTGGTCTCTAATGATTCCGTAGAGAGGTGATTGTTTTACAGAATAGTAACCGGCCCATCTCTCCCATCCCTGCGGACGACGATGAAACATTCTGGGCCGCCATTTCTACTTCAAAGAAGAAAGAAAGGAAAAATATGAAGACACAGGAGAGAAGCCAAAGCCTGGGCCCCGACATCTCCACCAGCATGGAATCTGGTATGGATTCGGATGTAACTGTAAACGGGTACACTGTCCTTGATGATTCAGAGCAAGCGATCTGGTTATTGCCCCTAGATTTCGGCGCTTCCTTGATTGAGGAGTCTTCCAAGCACAAAAGACCACTTCAGGACGACGGCGCATCGGCACCAAAGATCACATTTCTCCTCTCCTCCTGGCACCTTTCCTTGGCGTCACATTACTTCAGAACCCAGCTCAATGACACTTGGAGTAAGCCTATTCTTGGACCGGATGGCCGTTACCAACTGGGCGTGTCGGACTGGGACGTTGATGCTCTGCTTCTTTTGATGCGAATCATTCACGGAAAAACCAAGGGCATTCCCCGTCGCATAAATCTCGAGACACTCGCCAAAATGGCAGTCTTGATCGACTACTACAAGTGCCATGACGCAATTGCGTTCTTCTCGGACATGTGGATCGAGGCCCTGCAGAACCAGCTCCCATCTGAGTGTAACCGTAAGCTAGTGCTTTGGCTCTCGATTTCTTACACTCTCCGGCAGGAGACTGTGTTCAAGGCTATAACCAAAGTAGCCGTGCAGAAGAGCAAAGGTCCTATCCCAACACTGGAGTTACCCATCCCGCAGAGTCTCGTTGGTAAGCAGTTTCCTTTGCCACAACGTCCGTTGCTAACTTCAACAGACGCCATTGACTGGCGGCGACAGGATGCGATCAATGCCATATCCAAGGTGCTCGGAAACCTGTCGGAGTCGTTGCGTAGGGGATCAGCGGGATGCGACTTTGGTTGTTCTGCCTTTCTTCTCGGCAGCCTTACGAAAAACATGTATAAATATAGGCTCTTGGATCCGACACCGCAAGAGCCTTATCTTGGCTATGATATGACCTCAGTTGAAGAATGGGTACATGAGTTTTGCTCATCTGACGGACGCAACGCAAAATATTGTCAAACATGCTCTTGCAATCTTACGCACATGATTGAAGAGCGTCTATACCCAGGCCTCGAACGGAGCAAGGAGGGGTTTAGCTTGAGTGATCCACAATTTGCACTCATAGAATGTTGACTGTCTTTAATGGGCTGAAGACAGCTACATCTAGAGGCTGGAACACGGCAGAGGAGTGCGGTGGCAGAAATAACAGATAGATGTTATGCTGCCAGCATTTCCACATAAAGTCAATCGATATATGGGTGCAATGCCCATCTAGAACCAGCAGTCTGGCAGCATCTGGCTGGCTGGGTGGGTATAGTCCCTGGGATAAAGACCTTCTCTAGCCATTGGAGGGCAGTTTTCTCAGTTGTCCAGCCATTGCCAGTGTGTGCAAAGTGCTATCTATTATATCTAGATAGGATGGATGGGCTGGATGGGAACTACTGGTCTTGAAGACTCTTGCCCTTATATATAATTAAGGGGGGCAAGGAACTTCTAGCAGCAGACATACACTTGATGATAGATACCTATCGCTGGGATCCTGGCTGCGTTTTCCTTATTCCTCTTGATGATGCAGAGCCTATTATCTCCCTTACCCTCTATGATGCTAGTTTTATCTATATTCTATTGGTTGGATGGATGGATTCCCTGGATGATAGGGATATGGGCTAGACGATGGAAGAAGAAAGAACGCCTTTCTAACCAGCAAAATGAACTCATCGAGGAGATGGCAAGGTTTATTCGTGAGGTACTTCCCCAGTCAGCAGAGCTCGTCCAGACCCGTGATGACCTTAGCCGCACCCGATTAGCAGATCAAGTACGCAGAGCTCGCCGGGTTAATAAGAATGAGCAACTACAGACTGGAAGGGTATTATCCGTACATGACGGGCGACGAATGGCGGCCCAGCAGCAAGTTGACCCTATTCAACAAGCCCGGGCGATAGTCAAGTCAGCTGACGAAAAGCACCGCCGGGCCGCGGCGAAGATATATACCGAAGCAGCCAAAGAGGCAAGGAGGTGGTATATAGCAAAGAAATTGCCCCCGGCCACTATATATGAGACCGGCAAGCCGTTACGTTGCCTACGGCGATTTTAATAGTGTGAATAGTATCAATTGTTGCGTATGGATAGTTGTTGCGTATGGCCCGTGAGCACCCACTGACGCGGGTGGAGGTAGACCGAAACCCAAGTCACGGGTGCGGGGGCACGACTATTGGTCTATTCCTCCTAAGCAAGTGATTTGTTATTTGTTAACGCGTCTTTCTAACCTTAAACAATAAACAGAACAAGGTTCCAAGGCCATAATGCCTGTATCCCTTATTGGGATAGGGAATCGAGCATGGATTGAATGAATGACTCGGATATGCAATGTCCAGGTCTGACAAGAAGGCTTTACGCGCCTACTACGTAAAGTCTACATCAGCATCCTCTCAGCCCCCCATCCCGGTCCTGAGCCCCATACCATGCAAAAACGTGAGCGAAATGAATTGGAGACTCGACGAAAAGCGGGAGAAGTTATGTGTTGGGAGACAGTTTGTCGGCAGCATCTGGGGTATGGTAGACTGTGACGGCCGGCTGGTCTGTGTACTGCCGACCATCAGACGCTCTGGTTTTCAACGTGTGCTGAGCCGCTATGATCGGCCACTATTGCCGGTTGACCAGACCTTGCCTGTTCCACTCGGGGCTTGAGGCAGACGAGTTTCATCAACTTCATTAGCAGCCAACCCCACAGCATACAGACCATCACTGCCCCATCCAAAGCAGCCAAGGCAACGCGCTCTATCAACCAAAGAAGGAGAGTGTGGCGGCTCCGGTACATGAAATCGGCCCTAATCGCACTGTTTCCGTCCATCTCAAACAAACATCAATCACACCGCTGGCTCTGCTTAGCATTTGTCCACTGTTGCCTCAGCTATGCGGGATGCTTCCGGCTGTGCTACTTCTGTGGATAGTCGGCGCGTAAAAAGGAAAAGGACTTGGTCTTTACTTCACCTTGGTCTCGCCGGATGTATCTTCTCACGCCCTCATCTCTCCTTGAGGCCCCATACACACAGCCGCCAACGGGCGCCCTCCCTTTTCTTCAAGCACCCGAGCCCCTGCCCTGGCTTCAGCATCCAAGTACCGCCGCCATCCTTGCCGGTTCCTCGAGGTACACGTCGCAAGGGTAGATCGCTTCCACACCTAGAGCCCCGCTCGATAACTTGATGTAGCCAACTCTGGCGTCGCTCTCTCGGGGCATGTTCAGGGAGGTCGACGCCACTCTGGAAACCATAGTTGTTTAACTCAGTGCGATGATACTGTACCGAATTCTCCGCGAATTCCTGGACGATCTGCGGAAGATTCTCCGCCCATTGCCCCGTTATTTCCCGTCGATTAGCCGAGGATTCGCCAGCCAGTCTTACCCGCAAATACCAGCGAATACACCAAGGAGACCGATCGTTTTTCGCCGAGAGCTACGACGACCTGAGCCTCCAGTTGAAGGCCTTAGCTTTCTTTCCAGGCTCCGAAGACGACCCTTCGTCACCAACTGCTACCCGCATCCAGGCGTACGGTGATGCATCACCCCTGGGGAGTGCACAAAAGACCCGCGCCACCCCCTAAACACTCACGCACCCAAAGCCGGAAAAGCAGCGGATTACTGCGTCGAGCGCTTCGGAACCTCTCGAGTGTCTCGAAGTCGTAGGTCTCTCCTCCCTTGCTGTTAGATGCAATTACGCGCTGACTTTATGCTACATCTCCCAGCCTACGAGAACAAGTCGAACCTAACCGAGCTCCCGACGCCACCGTACCGAACGAGACGATAATCGTCGATTGCTCTCTTCCCGCTTCTTCGACAATCAAGCAGTCGAGCAGTGCATTCTGGTTCAAACAATCGAGCCCCTCCAAGCGTCGTGAGAGTGCGCCCGCCGAGACTGAGTCCATAGGAAGCAAGGAACCTCTTGAAAAACGTCAGGAAATCAAGTCCGTTGTCAGACATAGGGTCGCACTATGCGACAGCTCTCGGGTTGAGCTGCGCACCCTATGGAGCGATGGTGTGACGTCGTGGGAGCCAGAGCGAAGGATCCAGGCTGATGCTCTCGAAGCGTGGCTGGCATATACATCGAGGATTGATCACCGGGCTTCTTTGGGAGAAGACCAGCGCGACAAGTGGCACCTTCTAGCGATACACTCGCATTGGATTGTGACAACAACAACGGGCAGGCGCAAGTGCAGTAAAATAATGGTGGAGGTTTCTTGGGAGGGCAGTATGGACAGGACAGACATAACAGAAAGCTCTGCGCGGTTTCGAAACCCAGCCATGATAGCGGACTACTGGCAAGACCGGGGTGGCAGAGATGTTGCGCTACTTGATGCTGATGTTAGAGAGGGTTGAGAGGGCAGAATGCCGCAGGTGTGTTGGCACACACGAGATGCTTCATTGCCACCATCGAGGCTTCATCAGCGGCTACTGACGAACAGGCGCAGGGAACTGCAGTCAAAAAGAGAAAGGTCTCGGTCAAATTGCACGGCGTCGTAGCCAGGGAACCAAACATCTCTTCCACATTTGCAATACCTCGTTACCCCCGCCACCAGCATCGCTCTTGTTCTTGAGTTCTCCTGGTACCAGTTTCTGCTTCATGTCATCTCAAACAGATACCAAGTGTAGCTGCCAAACTGTGCAATACTGTGGCCAGCATTGTGATTGGCAGCGAATGACTTGCGTTGTGATCGGTGTACAGGGGCTACCCTTGTTTGAAGCTCGAGCCATCGCCAGCCATGTTGGGTCTGTTTGCTATGTTCACCAGCCAGAGCTGCTTGACATGAGACTGCTTCCGCTACCAACCGCGAGTCTCTCATCACCCCCACTGCCTCGAGCCAGGCGATACACCCCGCCGGCCACACACCAAATTTCATCAGGATTGTCTTCTAGATCCCCTGCCATGATAAGGCCAGGGCGGCATGATACGACCTAATACCCACCCGGTTGAAAGCCAACTACTGAAGTTTTCCGCTAGTACAGCCGGCCTCCGGCATGACCCCGCCTTTGCGCGGCTTCCCCACATATGATGGATACGGGCGCATATGCTGGTGACGTGGAATATCTCAGACTTTTGTCTAGACTGGAGGGGTCTGCTACAGGCAAAAACGGCAGTACGTTTCATTCCAGAAGCCAGTGACGGACAAAAAGTTTATCCTCGACGCCTCGGGGCGGTAGATGGACATAATAATAAGTTCTACTTTACTCCCATATTGTAATTTAGTATTTTGTCAAACGCCTTGGATCATACTTATCATTTCATCAATCGACAAAACACATGAATGTATTGCTAAGTGTCCCTGCTCAGCAAGTTGTTCTCACCTTAACCTCTGACTTTGTCTACCTTAGGTTCGGGCGTTAGCGATCCCTGCATCTTCAGTTCCAATGTCGTATCCCCTTATTGGATTCCGAGTCGAATGCCATGATGAACACTCCGAGTCTTTTAATCGCACACTCGAAGATGGGTACATGGTACCGAGGACCCAACGTGAAGGCAGCGATAGGCTCATTGATGCCCACCTTTCATGGTCTCGACTAGAGCCAACGCCCTATATCTCCTTCTGGAGCTCGTGGGAAAGGGCTATGAATTGGCGAAAACAGATGATAAATGAAAGAGGTGCCCGCCAAATTGTTATAATCGCAGTTTGGCTGGGAGGGATCTCACGGCTTTACGACGCAGAAGCAAAGGCCATAGACTTCGGCTATTCATATGCAGCTGCTGACCCGAGAAGACGTGCACAAAACCATCGAAACGAATACCTTCTTTACGGAGGTATTTCAGCAGACGACTATAGAATCCTTGCGTGTTTTTGGGGAGATGAGGCAACGGACCAAATAGTGTCACTGTCTCCTCCAGGCGAAACGACGAAGTATCCAGCTAAGATTCCTACGGGAACGTCTATCAACACCAAAAATGGCGATTTAACAGAAGAGCTAGAACTTGAGATCTACAGTCATATTGGCGTGCGAAACGAGGGAAAGATTCGTTACCTAACGTTTGCTCTTCGTACTGAAAGCGTGTAGAGGTGTGGTTTGGGGACTTTGGTCGTGGCGGAGCTGTGACTCAACACAACAACACTACACAACTCAAAGCAACTCAGGTTCCTGTTCTGATCCTACTTGTGAAGCACCTCTGATCAGCGCTTTCAAGGACTGGCCAGAGGTAACTTCACTGATCAGAGCAGGCAAAAGGGGCTCCGATCGCCTGAGTTACCACGAGCGAACTGCATCGATGAGGTTGTAAGGCTCTAGTTCACTGGTTTTAAGAAAAAGAAGTGTGCAGAAGAAAGTGTGTGTGTTCGCTATCTAAAGAGTGTGCAGCCCGCTGGCTTAATGTATCAGGTCTGATCAGAGTCAGACCCTCCTCTGATCATGTCCATGCTAGGATCCCCATCCCCGCTCCAGTACATTCTGAGAACCTAGGATGCCAGGCGATGGACTGATTTTCAGTAATTAACTATGCAAATCAAGTTGTATATGATGGCGACTCACCAGTCTGCGCAAAGTTTAGTTGTAACGATGTGTCGGGCGTTTATTATTGCCTGCAATTAACGGCGTCATTCTTTGGATAACAGTGAACCTCAATTGAAGGAACGGTGCATGCAAACAGCATGCAACTTCAATGCAGACTAATCACCGTACTCTCTTGTGTACGAAACTCTTGGATGCTTCACGCTGGGCAGTAGACAACATCTCATTAGTGGCCACTCTGAGCCATTTCGAGCCACTCTTGTGGCGCCAAGACGCTTTAGCGCCATTGCCGGGACCTTGTGCTGTGGATGGTAGCAAGCAGAATATTCTCGGAACCCAAAGTTTTCCGTGACTTCACGAGAACAGCTGTGATGTATTGCAAATCTCCTCTGCAATGCATGGGCCTTCCATTCCCACAGCCTCTTATCGGTGAGTTGAGTCAAGCTTCAGATTCTTGAATGAAACTGATGAGGACCACAGACGAGATCGACTGCCGGAGGCGGAGGCTCGCAGGAAAGACCTTAGGCATCCTACATGGACTTCGGGTTTATCTACGCGAGACCAGTAGATGTTCTGGAGATTGCTCCAACATACTCTTGGGTGCACTTACAGTGCAGATGCATGATTGGGGCATTTTGGATTTGCAGCCTGACGGAGAGCTGTTGGGTCACGGCTTCGCATCCCTGGCTGCCTCAATACGCGCTTGTTCGTCGCCGAAGTGGTCTAGTGGAGGCGGATACTACAAGCAGGAGCACTCGTGCAGGTTGTCGGATTCTCTCCAACCAGCAATCAATGGGATCCAACCAAGTATTGGAGGACTTCCATTGAGAAAGTAATGATTCCGGGATCAGATCCGTCGATGACGTGGCGAAAGAAAGCAGCGTATAGTGTATGCCCAGATCTGGAGAGCCATGGCAGTAATTCATAAGTTGTTATATTGAGCATGTACTGCCTGGTTATGAACGTCTCAAGCGTTCTACATTCGCCCGACACCAGGTCAGCACGTTTCAAGTATCATTTCTCTAAGCGTTCGGGCTGTTCATCACTAGTCGGGCTTCAAACCCCCGCGCGATTGTCACTAGATATAGCGTGATGCTCTCATACCATAGCTTAACGTTGAACGACAAGAGCTTCTTCGTCTTGATGCACGCAGGTGAGCACTCTCAATGTAAGACTTAGAGGGGAGTCACCATGCTTACTGGCGGGTCTTCGAGGATCGTGGAGCATTTACCCGGGTAACACTCTGGAACGACGAGCCTCTGCCTTTCAATTGTGTTATTGCCAAGATAGAATGAGTTGCGAGCGAATGATCAAAAGCGACCTGCAGTCTTATGTAGATTGGGTTAAGTATCGTCATATTTCGCCACTTTCAAGTTGCCGATCACGGCTTCCACGCAGGATTTCCAGGACCTTGCGTTTTACATCTCTTCTCCTTCGCGCTTGAAAACGCTCGAGGTATCTGATCTGCTCGTGTTGAACGACGATTCTCTCTGAACCAGCGCCGCCTCGTACTATCCCTTGGTCTGATGCAGGCTCCAACTGGTATCGAAAGGTGCCCTTTAGATCAAAAAAACCATAGACGATATACTCCTGCTTCTGTGAGTCAAGAAACGATCCGACCTCTACGCGTAGATTCGTCATGGATGCTGACATTCCTCGACTGACTCTACGTTTGGGCGGGTGGGCTTTCCTTTTTTCCGGAAGGCGGACATTTCGGCCGGCATAGACGCAAGCTGGAATATCGCTTGATTGGGTGATAGGTGTCGTCAGAGTGGGCTTCGCTGGGAGTTGCTTCGTTGGGGGTCGCCCCACTGGATGTCTTTTAGTTGGACTCACCAAAGCCACTGGGCGACGCACCTGGCTGGGTTCTGACATAGATGACGTCTTTGTCGGCCTGACCGGAGAGTCCTCCTTGCGCTCCTTGCGGTTGTCGACAAGCTGCGTTGCGTTGGCTCATCAGGCAATTGTTGCTTAGGCCAAGTCGCACAAAAGGCTGATGTATTGTGTTTGAGGCGAGGAACGAGCGGGATCCAGAAGGTTGAGCTGCTTAATGCTGTGGCTAGCACAGAACGTGACCCATGAGCACGTGACATTGAACTATGCCTTGGCTGGTGACATCCCGGCCCGGAGCTTTTGCCGGAATTGACCCGCCGCTAGCCAGTATTATATGGATCATGGGCCAGATCCACCCTTGTCAGATTGCTCACACTTCAACGGCATCCATCCTTGAAAACTCCATCTGTCTTCCTACGTCGTGCCTCCATCTTACCTAATCAGCCCCCACTCATCCATCCTTCCCGATGGTACCTGCCTCCGCTTCGTCTCACAGGGCTTGCCGCTGGCACAGAGGAAGATCTCTCTGGCCCGCGCCTGCGGTGACGAGTGATAGGCCTGCTCAGGTGATAGGATCCTGGTTAGGAGCTGGATAAAAGGCGTCCTGCAGGCTGCCGGAGGGTATGGGGCGAGCATCGCAGGCTTGAGCGCACTCCAACGGGAGAGCAACATTGCCCCGAACTACTGGGCGTTGTGGTTGCCGTTTGCTGGTACTTGGCTACTATGATCGCAAAAGACATGTGCTGCAACCCGATGTACATGTACCTCTGCGCTTCTGGCCTTCCTTCTCTATTGGCAGAGCTGAGAACGGATCCAGGGGCACTTTCGAGTGGAACAGGGTGCTCCAGGGAAGCAATAATTAGTGGATTCTTCACTGCACATACGATTGGCTTCGCTCGCGGGCCGCAGCACCACCAGCCTGCTCCGTCGACGGCACCATGGGGCCTGCTTCGTCCGTCCTTTACAAATGCACTGTGGACCTTATCTGAGGAACCCGGACTACCATAGCGAGCCGCCTGACCCAGCGTCAGCGAGAGTGAGCCGATCAGGCTGCTCCGCCATCTGCAGCTTCGTGCGGGATCTGTCTGGTATATGCCTGAACCTGTCGGCACAAGCTACAAGCTGTTTCCACTCGGCCGTATCCTGAAGTACAATTAGTCCCAGCAAAGATAAGGCAGGCATATTCTATTCGCTAGGGCTTGCGATACTGCTGACCTGTCGTTGCTTGTGACGCAAACTCACAGGGAACTTGCATCGGCGACTGGTAATTCCCATATCTTGATACCCACCCCCCACACCAGGGGATGACTGCCGAGACGGCCTCCCGCAGAAATCAGAGTCGACTGAGGGCGTATCACAATCACAGTATTGCCCGCACCTGCTCTTGGCGATCGCAGGTAACTTTCGAGAAGGGGAAGCCTCGGCTTTGCATTGGTTTGTTGAGGCTCACCAAAACTCTCCACATCCATTTCTCTTCCATGGTCCCTCATTGTTCCTCTGTTTGGCTGTCAATCCTTCTGTATGACCACTCGCCTCATCCACTTACCCTTCTCCTCGTCTTGACTGTTTACTCTCAAGAATACAGTTCGCGTAGGCACTGAAACACGAAAGCTAGCTCCTCTGTTCCTCTTGCGCTCGCCTTTCATGCGCAATTACCCCAGTTCAGCGAGCATAATCTTGTAAAGAATTAACCAAACTACCAGCCCGGACGCAAAATGCTTTCTGGCAACGAAAACATGTCCGAGAAATCGCTTCTTTATGTTGTTTACCACATGTTCCTCCCCCCTCACCTTCCTCAAGCTAAGGATTCCAGTGGCGACAAAGAGACAGCTTTGCTGCAGTGTACTCTCGATGCACTTCTTAAGTTTGGCACCATTGGTGATGAGCTATCACAGGTCGCTAAATCGCCAACGGCCATGATGCGAGCAATGCTTAGTACCCACAATACCTTGAGTGAGACCTTTGCTGTAGACGACGGCGAACTCCTCAGGATGCTGGGTCAGCTCGCATCCGGCGCAAAAGTGGACAAACATAAACTACAGAATGTTCTTGAAGCGTGCCCCAAGCACTTTATCTTTTGTCCCAAGTTCAATCTAAGCCAAGAACCGTATGAGAGCATCAACGCCTATAAGACACGACGGATGCTCTCGTACTCTCGGAACAAGGATGAAGCAATCTCCAGTTTGATTGGACACGTTTCATCTCAATGGCCTTGCAAGCAGCCGGCGATCCCCTCACACCACAAAGATAAAGAGATGTGGTACAGCTATTTGAATATGGAGGAAGTGCTACCGAAAATCAGAACTCACTTCGAGACGTGGTATAACAACCTGAGTTTCAAGCAGTATCTCCAAAGAATTGCGAAACTGCTACCATCTGTCGTAGCCCCTCAGAGCATGCCTTCACCGTTGTTAATGACGCCAGAGTGGATTTTACCGAGGGTGTCTCGCTTTGTGGGTGACGATGACAGCTTTAGGCCTGCAGCACCATTGGCTCCTGCACTTGAGACCCGAGTACTGAGTATGACAATACGGTCCAATTTTCAGAAGACAGGACACCGCCTCCTCAAATTGCTTAGCAGTTTGAGCAAAAAAACGAATAACGTTTACGAGAAACGCTATATCAACGATCTGCATGCAAGTCTGGAAGCACTGCAAGGCGCGGACACTGCGAGCGATCATAGACATGGGCGCCGCCAGGTTCTCAATCTGTATATCTAGATGCGTTTACGGAATCGAATACTAGAAGTCGTCAACCAGTCCTCCATTGCTCATAGCCCAACTGTCCAATGCACTGGCAGGCAAAGCCTTCATATGCTCAGCCCTTGAAGTCAGCTCCTTCTTGTATCACTACCCGGAATTCGTTGATGGTCTCAATGTAGACGCACCTTCGCAAGGATAGAGCATATCCACCAGGCGCAAATAGAACCTAGCGATACAGAGCAAAATAAGTGGTGATGGTGATGATAGTGGCTCGGAAGTGGGGGTGGCTTGGATGTATGGTGGGGTGGTTATTGATCTGTGATATCTGTACTTGTGGCAATGTCGACCTCCGAGACGCCTTTCGTTAAGGACTGTGTAGGATTAGGTATATCGATTGGTCCCACTTATGCGATGGGGAGGTAATACTGTGTCCAGGCACGAGTTCCCATACTCATGTCTCGCTCAACGTGGCCTCGAAATCTCAAGGAGGCTTTTTGTGTGATGAATATGTCTTGACATGTTAAGTAATACTGGACGGGGTGTTTTCAGAAGTCTGGTTTGCATTCTGTCCATTCAAGACGCCCCTTGCAAAACTCGCTCATAACTAGACCGTGCTTACTGCAGAACGATGATCTCAACATTCTGATAAGGATGTAGCCTTTCCAGGTCTGCTTTTTTGGAATACCGTAACCAGTTTCTGGGCGAATGCCGCTTCCTCTGAACTGAAAATCTCGGCATAGGTACTAGGTCCTTGTTCGTCGTTGCTTTTGGCCTGGTACTGAGCCCGGAACGATGTCGTTTCAAGGTCTACTCGAGGCGGGATGGAATACAGGAAACATATTGGCTCATGCAGATCATCGTACTTACAATCACCGAAGTGCTGAAGTTGGGACCATCAAGTAGGTTCAGCGGCGGTTCCTCGCCTTGGAATGGGCGACTGCTTGGTGGCAGCTGCCATGCCGGAATAGTGTACAGACCGTCATGTCGGTAGAAGTTTGTAATGATTAGGTATGCTGTGCTATAATGGGCTGTTATGTTTGGGTGCCGGAATTCGGGGTCTGGCGCAATTTTGCTGAGCGGCGATGTTCATGCGTAAACCGAAAGTTATTGATCGTAAACATATTGGGCAGATGTCGCTTTTGGCCGCAGTATGTCCGACGGAACTTTCCATCTCCCCATATTTCTCCCCCTCCCCACCACACCTCCGCATCACCAGCCCTCTCAGGTGTCACCTGTCTGGTTCCTAAGGTCGCTGCTTTGTTTCTGATACATATCATATGTCCTTGTACGTCTTTTCATGACAGAAACCCTTTTCTCTGTAGGTAGAGGTTAAGGGTTAATGTCTTGCATTGGCGAAGTGGTGCGGCTCAGATTAACGTTTGAACGCTTCGGCCATCTGCCGGACCCCGCTATCCGGGCATAGCTGCTGACTACGAAGCGGCTTCATAACCGTGTAAGAATGAATCAATCAATCAATCGATGGCATGAAGCCATCGCGACAGAGAGCGAACCAAGCATTTACGGATTTGGTATGCTGGTGGCCATTTGAAGAAGCATGAAGTCCTTTCCAGAAACTGCTGTTGTGCCCACCCAACCCATGCCTTCTACACAATGTTCCATCGCGGTGTACTTTGTCTAATAAGGTGGTATGCAGTTCCATGCAGTCCAGTCCGGTGTCCCTTGAGGCCAACGCCCAGTGATAAGAGTGGCCCGTGTGGCTAGTATCAGTTCCTTAAGTGAGCCGCGGAAGAAGCGCCGACGGGCTTGCCGGATTGGTCTCAACGTCGCTCAGCATGTCGCGGCTTGAGTCCTGCATACTGTATGAAGGTTGACTCGGCGTCAATAGCGGAAGACTTAGACTTGGGTATCGCATCTGTACATCCAAAACGAGGCACAGCAACGTACAGCGCTCGAGAAAGACGGTTCACGCCGAAAACGCTATTCCGTGTTTGCTCCAGTCGTGGGAGGTGGGGAAACTGGAATGCAGTGGCCTGTTGGAAGATACCTGTACGGAGTACAGTAAGTATTATAGGGTTCGCGATCTTATCCTAGCCAGTAGTATGATGTTGCCGCCTGCTGCTGATGAGCTGGCCGTCAGATGCCTGGCATTGAGTCTCGCGACGCTGGGGCGGAAGATGGGTTCCAGAATCAAGGCGCCTCTTGCAGCCGCTAGATTGCTTTTGGTGAGGTCTAAAGGGGGGCAAGACCCACATTTCACATACAGCGTACATCGTACTATTACAGTATATCTTTCTGTCACGCGAAGAGCGAGCGCTTGTGCACCCTTGCGGATCATCCGATTGGACACAGGTGACTGAGGTGGATCATACACATGGTACAATTACTATAAGCCCTTTCGGGATCGAGGGGGCATACTGTGTCATTCCAGCCAACGCAGGGCGTGTCTACCTTGTCTGTTCCGCCCCCGCCTTGTGCCAGACCCCCGCGTGGGCTGTGGTTGTCTTTGATAAGGCCCGCCCTCCTATGTTGCATGGCGCAAGTACCCGCCCACCGCGCGGGTACAGTAGCTCTATGTCTTTCGGTTGAGGCTACTGAGGGCGGTGGCAACCGACCAATCCATTTCCAGGCACATGAGTGAAATACTGTTCCGAACAAGGCGCTGCACGCTACAGCCAATTCCTCGTGCATTCACAACGTTCAATGACCGGTCGTCAGGGCCAATGAGACTTTCCTGGAAAATCTTACGGCGCAGCCACGGCCAGGCGGCCATAGTCCAGCAAGGAGTGGTTGCACTCCTCACGGTGGTTTCCATGGGCTTCGCCTGCAAGAAGGTATTGGGGATGGAACCTCCCCAACGGTCAGGCTGACCAGCGCGTCGCTGGCGAATCACAATGACGCCGTGAGGGCTGCCAAGGTTCTACTACATAGATAGGGAGGCCGTGCTGTGTGGGTCTGCAATGCTTTGGTGTATAAACCCGCTTTAGCAGAACCAACCAATCGACCACTTTCTCCTGGTGGATTCCATTTATGGAATAACTTGCTGCCGCATGATCCCATCCTCAGGCAGCCTTCGTTTGCCCTTAAGTTCAGCTCTCTCCCTTGTCCCATCCCCATCTCTGCCCTCAATCCCATACACACCAGCGTCTTGTCTTTGATTTTTTCTTCGTCTTCCGCGCGCGTTCTGAACGGACAGACTTGTTCCAGGCGTCCCGATCGATTAACTGCTCCTGATGCTGAACCGACTCACTGTGCGAGTAGGACTGGGATCCCGTCGGAACCCTTCCTAAGCGGATCTGTCACCCGTCGCCCCTGTCATTCTACTGTTCGCACAAGAGCCCTCGATGCATCACGAGTGAGATCGGGTTCTCGCCGGACGCATGTTGTCCACGATAATCGCGCGAAGAACTTACTGCAAAGAGGAGGAAAGGACAACGCCGCTATAACGGTAAGTATCAACCCTTCTCCTCGTTTCCATTGGCTGCGTCCTCTACGTGCGACTCCAGGGAAGCATACACAACATGCCGCCCAACAAGTCAGACGACACTACTGTCAGCGAAATTGTTGCGGTGCGTGAAGATCCAGGACGACCACCCAAAATCATCCCTCAGCAATTTGAACTTCGTATCCGATGTTCGCCGCAAGGATTGGTACTTTTCCATCTTGACACCTCCTTCGCTGACAGCGTCTCCACCAAAACCACGGTTTACCTGCGAATTACGGCCGACTCTCTTGACTCGCTGGATCGAACGGATTATAGCCAGACCAATGCCAATGCTCAAAACCCACCTTACCTCGGCGATGTCTTCAAGCGACTGAAGGACATGGATTCAGTAACCCGCCTCCAGCTACGGCTGCGCGATGGCGAGCGTATTCAGCTCGTCGTACCTTTGGATTTCGATGTAGACAAGATCCTCGGCGAAAAGGCCCGGTCCACGTTAGAAGGAACCGAATCGCTCGCGGCTGCCTCGTGTTTTTCCCTGTACTTTCGGCACGATTGCTTGACGAGGGAGAAATTCCGAAGGTACAAGAATGCTGTTCCGTCGTCTACGGCTCTGGAAAATCTGGAAGATCTGAGGAAGTCGTACGGGGGTATGCGGAGTGTGAATAGGCTTTACAATGGCGTTGGCGGCAAACTTCACATACCCCGTGACCATCACGGCTCTCCGCCCGCGAGGGAACGCTGCAGTTCCCCCGCTTCAGTCACGACGGCGTCGTGCGGCAGCACCCTTGCCTTTGAGACTGACCCACGTCTCCCAGGGTCACCGCCGCCGTATACCGAATATCCGAATGAGGAACAGTCGCCGAGGGTCAGATCAGACACCGCAGCCACACCCATTTTCGCCAAAAGTCCCGCTGGCGGCCTTACCCCAACCGAGTACGGCGATACCGAATGGCCGCACGATGTATTGGATCTGTTACCGCCCGCCTTCTGCGGAAAACAAGATACCAATACGCACGCAACCCCCAAAAGAAAACGTTCATTTGCTGCTATCTGTTCGCCAAGGACGACTGCAAGAGGCGCCTCTCTTGCGGCAAAAATACCGCCATCTACATCCGTCGACTCAAACGACGAGAGCAATGCAGCGCGTTTCCTGCATTTGTTTCAGCTGCAATGCCATCAACTTGAACAACAACGCCAACAACTGGAACTGCAACGCGAACAACTTGAACTGCAACGCGAGCAGATTGAACAGTTACAAAAGAACGTGGGGGAATTGCAGACGTGGAATAAAAAGCTCAAGGGACGACATGATGAACTGGAAGCCGACTGTTTGAAGCTGGAAGCCCGCCAAGACCAGACTGATGAGACCATGGATAATCTATCTATTGATGTAAGCGAGCTGGAGGGCAAGTACGCCGAGGTTGCGGATCAAATGCCAGATGTCTGTGACGAGTTAAGGACTTGAAGGAAACCATTGTCGACACGCTAAAAGAAGACGTGTGCAAGCTAGTCGAGGACAGTATGGCGAAAAAACTAGCAGAGTGTGTCGAGGCCCAAGCGGATGAGGTAAAGAGGAAGATTTGCCAAGCCCTGCAATAGGTATGAGCCAACGACAATGCCCTACAAACCTGGAGACTATCCCTTGGCTACCACTTGCCTGTACCTCAGTGACACATGTACTGGCGATTCTGCTGCCACTGCCAGCTAGCTGAACGACCAAGCGCACCTACTGCTTTGTCGTAAGGCAGGTGCGTGCGAAAGCCCTTAAGTATTGCTCTGTTCTGCTTGTGACCTACAGTTTTGGTAGGTGGGTTGGGCTAGCGCGCAAGCTTCCTCGAGGTGTCGGGCGGTACATGCTTCATCTGCGGAGTGATTATTGAGTGGATTTGACGCAAAGCTATGATATTGTCGCCACGATACGATTGGAACAGCATTTCCCCATATGATTGTGTCTTGTAATGACAAACTACAACGGCATTGGGCAACTCGCAGCTGACGCGAGGGTATTGGTTGCCAGTTCTGCCAGCGTGATTAGGACATTGAACAGGGGCCGACTCGAAAGAGTACGGAGACAAGACATAGCGTGGCATGAACACAAGCAGTGGAGGTTGGCCTCTGGTTGATTCACATCGGCCCCTGCAAGGTACCTATCCTCAGCGTTGCAAGGCCTGGCCAGCCACTCGGATTGGTCACAGACGTTTGTCTTGATTACCGATCGCAGCAGTGTTCGGCACGCTACTCAGTAGGATGAAGAAGCGCACCAAAGTACTCACTCCACTGTACGCCTTGGGTGTAACGCAAGCACACAGGCCCTTGTCCTGATTGATCCCTTAAACCTTCGATACCGCTGACCAAAGAAGAGACTCTAAAGGACGAGTTTCCACAGCTCGCATGTCTGTCGAATCAGAACGTGACGCCGGAAATGCGGCGGCCAATATATTTGGGTCCAACATCGGATAGATTAACATAAGTTTCCAAACCCCCGGCACCAGACTTTTATCCCTTGCCATGAATGCCGCCGTAAGCGCCAGATTAGCACCAGCGCTGAATCCCATGAGACCAATTCTGGACTGATCGAATCCTAGCTCGGGTGCAGTAGGTTCCTCAGTAGCTCATTTGCAAATTGAATAGACATCCTCGGATCTGGTGAGGGTCTGCTCCGATACTCAAGTTATGATTTTGACATAGTCACAAAGCGCGGCTTTCTTTCAATGGTTTGCTGGTTACCTAGGCTAAACATTACCTTCAAATACTATGATGGTACCATCCGTGGGCTCGAACCTTAACCGTAGATGCATCTGGCGCGGAGAGGAATCCCCGGTTCAGCATATGAGCCGCAATGTTATGGCCGTCTGTGTTGAACCGCAAATGTCTTCAACAGGTCTGCGAAAGGCAATGCGAGATGTAAAAAGACGTCTACAAAGAACATCAAAGTTAGGACCATATATCCGTGGGAGTTGTTGGTTGTCCGCGAACTCTCGGCTGGCCGGAGCTTCGTTGGCTGGATTTCGTTGCGTTGATCGCTCCTGGATTGGAGGAGTTCTAACTCGTCTTCAGGTTGTTCCTTGGATCGTGTGGCCTGACAGTTATCTTCTGATAGCCGCAGTTGAGCACAACCAATAGGCCGCCAATTCATCGGCACTGGTTACAAGTCAGGCAATGAACCAAGTCATGCATATGAATGACCAACTTACCTCTATTCCTACTCACTATCCTCCAATTACTGTCAGGGTATTCCCCAAATTTGGCCAACCAGGAGGTGTACTGGTCATCAGGCCACGCCTCGTAGGCAAACTGTTCAGCGCCGCTGACCTCAGGATGGATCATCATGATTCGGTCAACGGAATATCCGAGTACGCCCTCGAGAATCGGCCGTTCTATGTCTTGGTAGTTTGTCATCCCTGATGGATGGTATCGATGTGGCGGTGGGGGTGTTAAAACCGTCGTACTTTGGCCTTGAGATATGCGCCAAGCAAACAAAGCCGATGCTCCTCTCATATACAATGTCCAAGATCGAAAACTTGACTTTCTTCTACATTTGGGGTTTCCTGTCTCCATGAGAGGACCCATGCAAACGGTGAGTGTTTGAAGTCCATGCTTCGAGGCCCATTCCTTGGTTTTGAAGTAATCTGTCCCGCTCCATAGAACCTGGTTATCGTCCTGCCACACTTCGTCGAATTGTACACGTATCTCATTTGCTTCATTTGTAGTAAGGTATTTTGGACAGATGTGTGAGATAAGACGTTCATATCCTGTGGGGTCATCATCCACCTGTCCAATAGGCAACTTCTTCCGATGACGAAGGTCGTCCATGTGCTGATCAGCAGCTTCCCAACTCTTGAAGTGACGGATACAGGTGTCACAACCGAATTGAGCATCAGGTAGAGCCAGCTTCTTCCGATGACCAAGGTCATCCATGTGCTGATCAACAGCTTCCTGACTCTTGAAGTGACGAGAACAGGAGTCGCAGTCGAACTGAGCGTTAGGTAGGGTCACAGCCAACGGCTTCGGACAATGAAGAGCTTCCATGTGCTGATCAACAGCTTGCTGACTCTTGAAGTGACGATCACATGAGTCGCAATCGAAGCGAGCGCCAGGCGAGGACACAGCCAACGGCTTCCGGTGACCAAGGTCTTCCATGTGCTGGTTAACAGCTTCCCAACTCTTGAAATGACGAATACAGGTGTCACAACCGAATTGAGAATCAGGTAGAGCCAGCTTCTTCCGATGACCAAGGTCGTCCATGTGCTGATCAACAGCTTCCTGACTCTTGAAGTGACGAGAACAGGAGTCGCAATTGAAGCGAGCGCCAGGTGAGGACACAGCCATCTTCTTCCAATGACCAAGGTCATCCATGTGCTGATCAACAGCTTGCCGACACTTGAAGCGACGATCACATGAGTCGCAACCGAAGCGAGCGCCAGGTGAGGGCACAGCCAACGGCTTCCGGCGATGAAGAGCTTTCTTATGCTGACCAACAGCTTCCTGGCTCTTGAAGTGACGAGAACAGGAGTCGCAACCGAATTGAGGGTCAGGTAAGGTCACAGCCAGCTTCTTCTGATGATGAAGGTCGTTCACGTGCTGATCAACAGCTTCCTGGCTCTTAAACGTGCGGAGGCAGGTGTTGCAATTGAGTTGAATGACTTGGTGCCCTGTCGGTCTCGATGCTCCTTTTGCAGCCATGTTTTCGTACGGCTAGGACAAGCGAAATTCATTTCGTGCCTTGGTGGTGTTCTGGAAAATAACGACGATCCTGCGTCCGGCCAAGCAGAAATCTTGCAAAGGAGACAGCCGAGATGAAATCGAAATGTCACTCTTGAAGCTTGATGTGAACGTGCGACAGCATGCACTTGCCTTAGCCTTGTTTCGAAACTCCAAGTCGACAAGTGTCACGGGAATAAACCAGGACTCGGATCACCCCTCAGCGAAAAATGCAGGATAGATCAGCTTGCACCAAGCCCTACGAAGAGCTGGTAATTTAAAATGGGCTTATGGCTCCGAAGGTCTCGAGCGTAATTTCGTCGACAGCGCTGAAGTCGTACTGGATGGCCTTAGACCGGGAGTGACCAACCGCTGGATGCTCGAACCTTATGTCGAGAATCTAGCCCCGGCAGATCTAAGCTGTATGTCGAGGCGGACGTAGGCTCCAACTTGCGTCTCAGGTTTTCTCTGTGCGGGGCGTACTGTATCCCCTGTTAACTGGCCAACACTGTTGAACACGAATCCAAGCTGCATCGTCACTTTGGGGGGAGTCGTCAGATTAGATTTGGCCGGAGGTCTGTCCATACACCCACACATTCGGCACCTGTTTCACAAGGCATGCTTACGACTGGGTTGGAGGCTATCAAGTGGCCCATCCTTGCATGTCCGCTCTTGCGGCGAAGGCGGCCCAGCCACAACCGCTCACGGTGTGCAGCGTACAGGTACTGTCGTTGGTGCGACCAGTGATAGCGCCCGGCTGTTCTTAGTGTAAGTATCCTGATGTTGCAGTCCATTAGTCGGGGGAAGGGCATGGCTGTGTGACGTCGGAGGACTGCTCGGCGGTCAGAGGGTTTCCATGTCGAAAATGGCGCTGTGTATTAGGGGCGGGATGTATCGCCGGGATACGCCCTGCATCCATTGCTCCATCTACATAGTAGATCAATTTCGCCCCCTGTCAGGAAAATGCCCTTCCGGACGTTGGTGGTTGGAGCGAATGGCTTTCCGCCGAATTTGGGCCTGATCTTCAGCTTTGGCGCCACGAAAAGCAAAGCACGGGCGCTTCTATGATACGACAGATAAGATGACGATACGCGAGTTTCTTGGCAGGAGCCAGTTCGGAAAGAAACGCTGGCAGCCCACACCATACTTCCAACGACATACTGTAACACCGTTTCGATTGGAGCCAACATGGAGCAGCCTCTTTCGGCTGCGCGAACCGTCCTCACTGAAGCGCTGTAAGCTGCTGTCATTGGTTTGGGATGTACTGCGTCGTGCGCAGCCCAAGCCAATGTCTTCTGCTGGTAACGCCGAATTTACCTTCACACTGTACGGCAAACTCAGGCACTTGAAGACGAAGGAAGTAGCTGCATTTAGCCTCGCCTGTCCGCAACTCGCCCCTCACCATGTCCCCATAACGATCGGACTCGTCCAGTTCGCATGGCCGTTGACGCCAATTCCAAAGCCCAGATCATTGACGGCTAAGCACCCTGAGGTTTATCGTATCCTGTGACGAGCAAACGCACCTTGTTTACCTATCTGCCGCCGCGGAAGCAGCCCCGTTTTCCGACTCTTCCTGTGATCATTCGACTAGCTCTTGCGTTGCGGTGCTATCAGTAGTTGGTGCATGCCGGCTATCCCGCCCTATTGCGTCGACCGCTGCAATTTGTCCACGGCTCCGCTATCAGACTGGGTCTGGTGGAGAGTGGGTACCTGTTGCAGCCCTGACCTTGTTCATCCTCTAACAGGCGGGAGCCATGACGGTGTACGAAAGGGATGGCTTACTCATAATCCATTTTCGGTTGTGGCTGATTCCATCAGCTTCTTACGGATATTACAGGGGGTCAACAGATACTCGTCCGTTAGAGTGGCACGGGCCACGCAACAGACTCGTCGGCCCGTTGAGAATCTGAACCAAAATATGGAATATGATCTCACCACTGAATAGTGAAGAATTCATCATCAGTAACTACATAATAATAATTACAATTGTTATCTACAATAGTTCAACCGTTGCCTGCTTATCACTGGCCATGAGAAGGGAATTGTTGATGTACTTTAATAATAAGCTTCAAACACGCGCCTCACGAACATGCTATTTATTTGATAACTGAGTATATTACAGAAAACTCGTGCTTTTTGTTTTACTACGCGTATGACAATCCAAAGGCTCCAGGTAGCTCATAAGACGACGGCATTGGCGTGGTTGAGTCCTTGAACACGGCGTGATATCGGATATCTCTCAAAGGCCATGCCGAATTCTGCATCATGAAATCGGGGACCTGTATAGCGACCATGGGATCCAGCGCCTGGAAAGCAGAGAGACAATGGGGCGCGTGTTGACCTTGATGTGGACAGGCCCAAAGGATGTTGGAGTATTGGAGATCGGTACAACTTGCGGCACGTCTGAAAATCTTGCCCTTGGCCTTATGAAGCCTCGGACGTTCAGGCTGGCAGGGCGCCATGTGGCCATCTTTGACCGTGTTGGTGGAGGATTTAGTACTCTGGGAATTTCGGTATCTGTGTGTTGGCTGGACGCCCTCGGTAAAACGGTCGACAAGTCTCCAGCAGGACTTTCTCCCTTGAATTCTCTGGAAAGCCTAGCCACTGCTTGTTAGCTTTGATCGCTTCCACAGGGTGTCTACTGTAAAATGATCGGAATGATCACATATAGGCCTTGCGAACAAACATAGGAACTGACCTGGTTCAGACTGAGGTTAAAGCGGATGGTGTTCATCCAGCCTCGATTATTACCCTTTGGTTTGTTGGTGTTGTCTCTGAACCATTGGTAGAGGTCCCGTAATGTCATTTCATGTGGGTCCTGGCTGCGCAGCGCCGTGTATATAAGATCCGCATACGTCATTTTTCCAAACTTAGTTCGGGCGATATCCGATGGTACGCTGGCTGGCATGGCCACGTCGTGATCGGTTCGCTTTGCGTCGAGCGGATCAAGGAAGCCGTTTCGTGGGGGCCAGATCTCTGTTGGAACATTGCCATACCACGTACTGTCGCTAGGACATTTGTGACTTGGTCGACATTCATGGCCAATGTCATGGCACTCGGGGTCTGGGAATAACGAGTTCGAACTAGGTCGGACGTCGTCTATATCGCTGGTTAAATATGACTTTTGAGGTAGCGCCATGGTTACTTGTGGCTCCATTCTTAGAGGCAAACAAAACTTGTACTGTAAAGCTGACGCCAGCACGTATAGGAATGGTTGAAGTATCGGGACTAGAGTGAAAATACTGTCGAAAAGCGCGCTATGGAGAGTTGCTCCTTATCTACAGTACAAGCCCGACCCTGGTGCGATGACACGATAGAGCCGCAAAGGAACACTTTGGCTTGGACTTTTCTACTGTCTAGGACGACACAGAATGATGATGAAGTATATTTTGGCTTAGGCAACCTCGCTACAATACAACCTTTGGCACAATCCGTTTTTGGACATATAGCCAAAAGCTGCTGCACTACGGACTTCATTTGGCAACAGAGCCACTTCCGGCTCGAGCTAGGGCACGAGTAGATCCATCGCAAACAGGACCGACGATATAGTAAATCTGTTGCAGATGTGGCAAATAAAGCCCAGAGGTTTTTATCTAGGAGATTTATTGTATGTACTGTACACCAAAATCCCGAGCACGTATTGTACACCTCATATTCTCGTTGGGCCCTAGACTTGCGAGATGTCGTCAACAACTTGTGATTGGCAGGATGATCTGTGGGATGTCGCAAGAGAAAGTCGTTACGATGCCTCAGGCGCTACTATTCAACTTCACTATGAACGGGCGAAGGACCTCTGCCAAAGAAGTGGTGAGCAAGCCAAGGGACCTATTTGCACAGAAAATGTCTAATCGGTTATTACAGGCTTGACGGTCGATGACATCCTCCATCTCTCGCCTAACTTCTGGAACTTTCACTTTGATAGTACGTCACCCTCCATCGCAGATTCCTATTCAGTACTGAGCCTGTAGTGATCGCTGCTCCGGATATGACTGCATTCGTGATTGCGACGATTCATTTGAACCTCTGTATCGGAACCATCGCCCGTTTCGCAGAAGGGCGATCAGACTTGATGCCTATTCTCGAGGACTTGCGGCAGTTCAAAGTTTGCGGCGAATTCATGTTGACCGAACTCGAACACGGGCTTGATGCTAAGAACCTCGACACCACGGCAACAATGCTAGACGACGGGTCGTTCTTGCTGCACTCGCCGGCTTTCGGTGCCGCCAAAGCCATGCCACCAACCACTCCATTGGCTGGCTTCCCTCGCATAGCAGTTGTCTTCGCGCAATTGCTGGTCGAGGGCGAGAGAAGAGGTGTCAAACCATTTATCGTCACAATCAACGACTCAACCCGAATGCGTCCGGGGATTGTGTCGCGGGCCCTGCCTATCCGGCCCGGTACAAAACCTCTGGACCATTCCATCACGATGTTCCACAACGTAAGACTTCCCGCCGAAGCTCTGCTTGGCCCGTCCAAAAAAGCCGAAGACGAGCGAAGAGACTTTCTGGACCAGATTTGGCGCGTCTCCGTGGGAACACTGTCGTTGTCCATCATGGGCATATCCGCCTTGAAGGTGGCCGGCTGCATCGCAGCAGTCTACGGAGAGCGTCGACAGGTCGGAGCCGGAAACCGCGGAGAAGTCGTCCCAATCCTGAGCTTCAGCACGCAGCAACGCCCCATTCTCAAAGCTCTCGCTTACGGGGAGGTTCTTCATGCCTATGCCCAGTGGACCGTCCGGGAATTCATGAACCCTGCCAACGCTGCCGACGTCCGCAGAGGCCTTGCGACCGCTTTCAAGGCACTGGTGGTGCGGTCATCCCGTTTGCTTGTCGAGCTTGCAGAAAGATGCGGGTGGCAGGGGTTATTTTCCTACAACCAGATCAGTGAGCTAGCGTCCACGTTTCAAGGAAATTCGATTGCCGAGGGTGACACGTTGGTCATCAGTATTCGTAGGTGTGTCATATCTGACCTAGAATCTTCTTGCTAATGAGCAGGATAGGGCTTGCGTCAGAGCTATTGGCGCGAAAATACTGCCTGCCTTGTCCAGGTGACCGAACAAGCCCTCTGGCTAAGTACGAAATGGGCGTGTTCCAAGGGATGTCGGAGAGGGTAGCAACGATGATAGGCGGCCATCGGAGCGACGAATTCAACGCTACCGTCCTCCCACGCTGCAGGGCGATGGTGGAGGCCATTGGCCAACGCATGGCCTACGAAGCAGCGCTACAGTCCAGTAATGTCGCCCCGGAAGTGCTTGATCTCTTCGAAATATGTTGTATTCAAGAAGACCCCAGTTGGTATGTCGAGCATTGCAACGACACCCGAGCAGGGATCTGGGAGACGGAAGACAAAGCATTCAGAAACATGCTGCCTTTGTTGCCAGGACTAGTGGAAAAGGTCAACGCCGCAGACTATATCACCGCTCCCATAGTGGAAGGCCAAACCCTGGAAACCTTTATTTTGACTTTACCTACCTTTCGTAGTGAGGGAAGGGCTCTAAGAAACCCAAGCCGGGAACAGAAACTGTAAAGGCCGAGAAAACAAAGTGTAGAAGGACGATAGAATACGGATTATGACCACTAGCTTGGTAAATAGTCTTAATAATATTAAGTACATGAGCGTTGCCGAAACCAGGTGTAATATAAGACAGAGGATAGAGTCCTAGACGTTATAACTTTCTAATAATTAATTGCGAGACTATTCTGCAATTGTTGCTGCGAAAAAGACAGTGTGCAAGCACCACAGTTAAACCCGAGTTACACACGTAATTACGCTTCAAAGCGTGGAGGAAGTGGCCGCAACACCCCCCGACTTAATCAGATACTTCCATGGTCCACTGAACACCCAGTGCTTGACAGCAGCTATAGACCCTATGGCGACCCGCGGAATAGAGGAGGGCAAAGCTATTGTGTCAAGATATTGAGGATCAGTTATGGGATAACTCCGATGGGGCGAAGACTCATTTACCGCCTCAAGAACAGTTCCGAGCCTTCTCTAAGCAATACAGTGCCAACTCGATTCGAGTTGGCAACGTAATGTTCGTAATAGCCCAAAGGAGAGAATATCACTTTACTAGGATTACGGAAGTTGAGCATCACCGGCAAGGGAGGATTGCACAGAGTAATATTATCCATCATTAATAACGATAGTGCTGGTTGTATTTCTACATGAATCTTGGATATCCATGCATGCAGTCGGTAGAAAAGGAACTTCTCAAGCTGGGTGACTCTGATCGCCTGGAGAAGCTGTGTCCGCACACCCATAACATTGAGCCGGCGATGAGTAGCCTCCTACGCCCCCAACCTTCCCTCTCTCGAACATGTGGAGTGCAGCAAGGCGAGCGAAGGTCATGGCTGGACCAAGAGTAACTCCGGCACCTAGGGATGTGGAACCCATGACCGACGCAGACGAATTTCCCGCCGCGTACAAACCGGCAATAGCACAACCACGTTCATCTATCACGCGCCCATGCTCGTCCGTCAGCAGGCCACCTTTGGTACCCGCGTCTCCCGGAGTCACCTGTATCGCATAGTATGGAGGTTTATCGATGGGTCCCATGTTAGGCTGCTTTGCGCTCCTGTCCCCGACGAACATATGGTACTTGCTTTGACCCTTGCCAAATTTTCCGTCGACTCCGTCGTCGCACATCTGGTTCCACGCCTCGACCGTACGCAGAAGACCATCGGCTTCGACACCGATTTGCTTGGCTAGGCTGGCCAAGTCGGCTGCCTGAAAGATGTGTCCGTTGGCCAGGGCGTCGACCGGCTCAACTCTAGGGCCAAGCGACCCAAGGGTATATCGCTTACGGTAGTTCCAATCAAGGATGAGCCAGGCAGCGGATCCGTCACTTCCAGACTGACGGTAGAGTGCTCGGCCAACGTCGCCGTACGGGTCAGCTTCGGAAACGATTCTGGATCCTTGCTGGTCGACAACAATGCAGTGTGGCTTGCACAGCTCAAATAAAGCTGTTGCCAGCTTCCCGCTTCCAGGATCGATGATTGTCGGGATCCACCATGCCTCGCCCATAAGCGAAGTGGCCGCGCCGACTCTGCATGCTGCTTCCAGAGCCTCGCCCGTGTCGCCTTCGGGTTGGGTTAACGTCCATTCGGCCCTGATGTTGGGCAGATGTTGACGTCGTAGGTCTTCGCGTCTAGCGAAACCACCGGCTGCCAGGAGAACTCCGTGCGGAGCATACACCTCAACACGCTCGGAACCCTCCGACTCCACGACGGCGCCACAGACCGTTCCGCCCTCCACAATCAGGTCCTTGAGCTTCGTATTAAGTCTGATATGAACAGCTGCGCCCTTCTTGCCTATGCAAACGCCCAAGAGCTGCGCAATAAGTGAGCTGCCCATGTAGGTCGGCCTAACCATTGTTTTGCTTCGGAAAAAGGACCGGAGTCGCATCCAGCAAACTGTAAGAAAGTCGATCATGGATGCGTAAGGCTTCGTGAGAGCAAAGAAATCGTGGAAATAGGCCACCGGAGCAGAGTGTTCAGGTCGACGCAGGCAATCGGTCCAGGGGCCCAAGGTTCCAGCATCAAACGGACAGGGGTCCAATGTCCGCCCGCCTGCGTCCATGGCGCCCGACACCTCCGGATGGTAATCAGGTATCGGAGAAGATCTCCACCGGAGGCCCAGGCCCCGGAAAAAGTTTACCATTTCAGGTCCGCCGTCCAGGAATGCCTCGATTCGGGCAGGGGATGACTCCGGCCCAACGCCGTCACTCTGCGCGAGCGAATCTTGGAGGTATTGGCGGGCAGCATCGCGGGAGTCGTTGAAGCCGGCTGCATTAGAGATCGAATTTTGGGGAATCCATATAGTGCCTCCAGAGTAGGCTGTTGTGCCTCCAATTTTGTCGGTTTGCTCGATGACCATCGTGCGTAACCCAAGTTGCTTGGCTGTGGCGGCGGCTGCCAGGGCGGCTGCGCCGCTACCCACCACAAGAACGTCGATTGGATGGTCGGTTTCGGACCACATCGTTAGTTTTGCTGTCTGTATTCCCGCTAGGCTCGCTCAAGGTTGTGGGGCAGATTATTCAAGGAAGAGGAGAACCCCTCTCGGCAGAAGAGTAATTATTATAAGACTGGCGACGGCGTTAAAGCTTGGCTCTGGTGAACGGCAACAGAGTATTATATACTAGTTTCCGTTTTATGAAATAATTCGCAGAGTACTTTATTTCTGAGCCTATATATATCACCATGCGAATAAATGCAACTTATCGAGAGAGGTACGCCCATTGTAGACGGAGCCAAAACCGAATCACCGACCCTGGCTACATGAGGCGATGTTGCAGAGTTAAGAGGCCCGTGGGCTTAGAATCCTTCAAGTGGCCCTTAAAGTGAAAGAAAACGGAGGTCCGATTCAACCCAAATTAGCCTACTACAAAGAGCGCTTCTTCTCGATCCGAGATCATGCGGCTACCGTGATACGCCGCAAGAAGATGACCATGCATCCAGAGATCGCTCTCAAGCTCCCAAGTCGGACACTCGTATCCGGCCCACTTGACCCCGTAGTGGACCGCGCCATTTGTGGCTTCGTAGTGTCCCACGACTGAGTCAAGCACGTAGCCGCATTGGCCTTCAACAACATGAGGACGCTGAGCACATTCTTGCCACACTTTAACACGCTGGCCGTCGTCAAAAACCCACAGAAGCATGTCTGAATCGGGCCAGTTCCATAGCTGAGGCTCTTGGTTCTCAGCAAGAACACCGAAAAACATTCGCTTGCCGGATTGCAGGGTACAAAGTACCCGGCGGACGACGATGCGGGATGACCAGTCTCCTCTTACGGAGGTTCCCTCAGTAACACTAAGCATTTTCTAGGTAAAGGGCGTGTCGATTTAGTAATCTATAAGTGGCCTGGGAGCTGGATGTTTCGCCGACCGCGTCTAAGCAAGAGCATGCTACGGATGAGATTCAAGAAGGGCCATCTGTCTTCTTATAGGACTCTACATCCAAAAGCGGACGCGTCGTGACATACGCTTTTGGTGCTAAGCATTTTCATAAGATAGTGTCTGCTGTAACCAGTCCGGCTGTGATTCTAGCAACCTAGACCCTACCCTACCTGCGAATCACTGTTTTGAAAGAACAACGAAGAACGAAATGCAGCAACCTGTTTCGAGTCGCAAACGAAACCGTTCAGCAGAAAACAGAATCCCAGAACCTCCCCCAGCTGTTCCCCTGCCAATCAAATCAAAGCCGACCAATCTACCTGAAGACAAGCTGCAGCCTGGCTCGAGCCATGATATAGAGCCCATTGACGTCGCCTCTGCATGGGCGTTGTCCATGTCCCTGGACCAGAAAGACCAAAGCCCGGCCGCGCGATGGGAAACGAGCATGGTTGGAAACGTTTTAGATGCAAGTACCAGGGTCATTTATGGAGGAGGCAGCACCAAAGTAACAAAAAACGACACGACATATTCATAAGTACTTTGGTAGTGCAGGGCAGCCAAATAGGAAGCTTTACTACGTGTTTCCGTCACAGCGACTCTCAGACCCGTCTCCTTGTGACTTGCGTCTTGGTATCGTGTGGTTTACTGCAAGGCGGACGGCTTGTCTCAAGGCACTCGGTCCTTCTGACGTGGCTAGGAATGCAATCTACGTCGCATTAGCTTCTCATAGCATAATCAAATGCACTCCCTAACACCTACGGTGCTGGTAGGCCGATGTCCCGCCCTCAAGACTTTCAGGAACTCGAGTGCATCATTTGACCATCGAGTGATGTTGATCCCAAGTCGATCTACAACTTGCTGCAAAAAGGCTGTGACTGTCTGGTGAGACAACACAGGGGCGGCCCCCGAGACAACACCAGGCATTAAGGTAGTCGCAAAGTCAGGCACTTGACGGTCAGTCAAGCTGCAGTTGCAGCACACGTGTCCAAGCGAGTTCTCTCACCGATTTTAATAACGCCAGAGGTAGAAACGCGGATGCTACGGATCCCGAATCTTTGAGAAAGCGATTGGAGATATTCGATAGTAGGAAGAAGCTGTGAGACTGAGGGCCATCGCCTTTACTGATTGATGGGGGTCACAAACCTGAGATAAGACGGCAGCGATCTGCAAGTCGCGCGTGAGGTCAAGTTCGAAGACGTTCAAGCCGACATGCTCATATGTTATATACGTTCTGTCACTTAGATAGAGACCAAAAAGCTGCACCACGTTGGGATGGGCCGATTTGGCCAACACTTCGAACTGCGTGATGGTGATGCTCGGTGCCTCCTGGATCACAACCATTTGAGGCCTGTTGGGGCCCTCCTACCGACAGAAGTACACACCAACCCAGCCATCAGCAACGTCTCTCACCCATTTGTATTTGTCTCTCGGGTGCGCCCCGGTATAGACTGCTGGCAGCGCCGTTACGTGGGTAACATCCCAACCGCGGTGCAGAACCAGCTGACGTGACGGCATACTGGAGCTGTTGACAGCAGTCAGGGAGAACCAAGCAAATCGTAGTATTCTTATGGCCACATCTTATGAAATCGGAACTATATACATGAAAAAAAAACATCCAACCGGCAATTACTGGTGACGCCGTAAGTGGATGCAGCTTTACGACACAAAGGGATAGGAGCCAAATTTCCTTTTCAAAGTTATACTGTATATTACATGGTCCAAAAAGGATGATAGCTACATGGAGATAGATAACACAGTGTCTTCGTTTTGAGAAAGCTGTTTCTGCTCTCTCCTGTTTTTGAAAAGAAGCCTACGCAGTCTAGTTGGAAACAAAACCGTTCTGTAGGGCATGATCGCGTCCGTAACGTCCGTTGAACATTCCAAGAAAATTATTAGGCTGGTGAGCGAAGTTGTTGGTATCACAGGTTGATCGATCGTAAAGCAGCCATAGTATCTATTGACTATGGGTTGTGTTGGTGAGGGATGAAGTAGAAGAGTAGAAAAGTAAGAAAGTGGCTGCTGCCGTGGATATCTATATAGGTAAAAGGGAGCTGCCGAGGTGACTCACGTGAACTCGGAACCGGCTCCACTTTACACCCGGATGATATTCCGACAGAAGTTTACTCATTAGAAAGCCGCAGCACGAAAAACATCTACAACAGCGAGAACGAAGTTTTTGAAATCAGAGCACATAACAGCGCCACAACACGATCTAACTGGTCAATTGGATAGCCTTTTGCCCGTCGTGAAGCCCATAGCGACGCAGGCATCATGGCAACCCCATGGCCCAAGGATCAGCCCTGGCCAACGCCATACCGAGAGCACGCCGCAGAACTAAGCACATACCTCCAGACAGCACTGAAGTCGATCGACACAGCAAACGGTCAACCTATCCAGCCTCAAGGAGTCAGGGCCGCGTTTATCGGGGCTCTAGCACTCATCGTCAAGATACAGAACATCCCCGATATCGGCCACGTTCACCAGGCAATTGAAAATTTGCGGACGGAGACAAAAGCAGCCAATGAAAACACCACCCGAACCACGAGCAGCATCAGAATCGCGATCCAGCAAAACACAGCCGAAATCAAGGAGAACACTAATACTAACAAGGACACTAACACAGCCGCCAAGGAGGCACTGAAAGCCAGCGAGCTGACTGTCAAGATGGTGAGGGATATCAAAGCACTGGGACCGATGAATCAGGGAGCGCCGCACAGTCTTATGCCAGTGTAGCCGCCAGAGGAGGACTCATAGCAAGCATGCATAACCCACAAAACCAAAGACCATCCCAAGTTCAAACCCTACGTGAGGTCATCGTAAACATTAGAGATCCTACCACCATTGCTAGCATCAGAGCTATGAACCCCCGTACCCTTAAGGCGCACGTAGACCGCGCCATTGAACAGAGCAGCAACGAGCACATCCGCAAACTAAAGACCGTGTCCGCAAATCAACTGAAAAGCGGTGACCTGAGTATCAAAACAGCCACTACCACAGACATGGAGGCCCTACGACAGTTTGCGGAGGACTGGGAACACCGAATAGGCAACGGTGCCACGGTGCGGATCCCAACCTTTGGAATCCTAGCACACGGCATACGAACCAGCTCAATGGACATGGAACTCTTTACGGAACTTCGAGACGAACTATTGCAGGATAACAAAGCCTTCATCCCCACCGCAGAGATTAAGTACATCGGATGGTTAACTAGATCCTCCACCACAAAGTCTGCCTCGTCCGTTATCGTCGAGTTCGCTAGGGCGGAGGACGCCAACAAACTCATTGATGAAGGACTCATCTGGCAAGGCGAGGTTTTCCAATGCGAACGATACGACAGACAGTGCCGTCTGAGACAATGCTTCAGATGCCACGCATACGGCCACATAGGAACCCAGTGTAAGGCAACGACAACATGCGGCTACTGCGCGCAAGAACATGCAACCCGAGAGTGCCCCTCGAAAAGCGACACGGCCACACCCCGGAAGTGCGCGGCATGCCACGGCGAACACGAAGCGTGGCACGGCCGGTGCCCAACCAGGATGCGGGAACTAGCCAAAATCAAAGCGGTATACAAACAACGACCAAGGTACCACCCGGAAGCCACAGCAGCCCCAACCGCCACAGGAACGGCCCCAACAATCCGGACGACATCGAGGCCAGTACTGGAACCGAGCCAGAGCCAGAGCACACGCCTGGAGCGTAGCAGATCACCCATAAAGAAGAAGATACAGAAACGTCAGCAGCCGACAGGGAGCCAGACACAAGACGAGAACACGATCGTTGTCGCAGCAGAGGACTCTCGGCCGAGACGAGCGATAGTTCCCTCTCGCCGCGCGCTTGAAGCCATAGACGCGAACATACAGATGACAAAAGATAGCCACCCTATGGAAATTGTCGACGATAGCGAATGACCACACAAAGCACACTCACGATACTACAGTACAACGTAAGAAAGTCGAGGGATGTGGTGATGGCTACGCTCCTCCGCGACCCCAGGATCGACGACTACGATATCCTCGCCATCCAGGAACCATGGATAAATCCCTACAACGCCACAACGCATCACCCGGCGAAGGACCGCTTCCACCTCTGCTACCCGTCGAACAGGGAAGAAGGCCCAGCAAGGGTCTGTTTCTTCGTGAACAAGAAGCTAGACCACTCGAAGTGGCAATTCAAGGAACACAGCAAAGATCTCTGTACTCTCACTCTGGAATTTAACGTAGGCCAGAACACTGAAGTCGCCATCCACAACATATACAACCCGCAAAACCAAGATAACAAAAAGATGAGATCCTTACAGCAACTACGGAAAACGCTAGAAGCTAACCACCACATCGAACAAATAGTGGTAGGGGATTTCAACCTTCACCACGAGCTATGGGGAGGAAGCGAGATCCGGACGCCAGATGCCGAAGCGAGAGAACTGATAGAACTGATGGAAGATTTCGACCTCATCAATCAACTACCCGTGGGCACGATTACATACATGGAGGGAGACGGCCGCTCAACAATAGACCTCTGCCTTATCACAGTTGGGCTGGTTGACAGGCTCATAAAATGCGGAATAGACGACAACGTAAACCACGACTCAGACCACCTTCCTATCGCAACATCGCTAGACCTGACAATCGCACAACTACAACAAGAAGAGAAGAGAAACTGGAAGGCTATAGACGAAACCGTCTTTACGAAAGCTGTCAAACGGACTCTTCCCCCGCTAAGGAGGCCGAGGACGAAAGCGGCCCTAGACAGATACATCCAGGAGATAATCGAAGCCCTCACCACAGCCATTGACGAAGGGGTACCAACGAAAACCGGCTCCCCTAAGTCGAGAGCAGGCTGGAACGAGGAATGCGCGGAAATCCTTGCTGAAACTAAACGACTACGTCGACAATATAACGAGGAACACACTGAACGAAGCTGGGAGGCGTACCTCACAGCACGAAATAGGAAAGGCCGGATTATTAGGAAGACGCTACAGAAAACACACCGCGAGGCAGTAGAAACAGCAGCAGAATCGCCAGCTTCACTCTGGAGGATCGCAAAATGGGCCCGAACACGACAGAACCAAACACCAACCGTCACGCCAGAGATCACAAACCCCGCTACCTCTCAAACAGCTACCACGCCAGAAGATAAAGCCGAACTCTTCAGGAGAACGTTCTTCCCAACGCCCCCAGAGGCCAACCTCGAAGATATAGAGAACGCAACATACCAAGGACAAATCACGCTCCCACCTATATCAGAAAACGAAGTAGATGAGGCTATACAAAAAACAGCACCGCTTAAGGCACCCGGTCCCGACGGAATCACCAACAAGGCGCTGCAACTAGCCAGACCATGGATCAGCCCCCATTTAACTCGGGCATTCAATCAGAGCCTCCAGCTCGGATACTGCCCACAACACTTTAGGAAGTCCACAACAGTCGTGTTACGAAAGCCGGGCAAAGACAACTACACGACACCCAAAGCATATAGACCAATAGCACTGTTGAACACCGTCGGAAAGGTCATCGATGCAATCATAGCGGAAAGGCTAAGTTATATGGCCGAAACATACAAGCTACTACCAGAAAACCACATGGGCGGAAGAAAACAAAGGTCGACAGAACACGCACTGCACCTCATCATCGACAAGATATACGAAGCCTGGAACAAAGGACAAGGAAAGGTTGCGAGTCTGCTCCTCCTCGACGTGCTAGGGGCGTTCGACAACGTATCACACCGGAGACTCCTTCACAACCTCAGGAAGAGACAGGTCGACGAAGCAATAGTACAATGGATTGCCAGTTTCCTGGGAAATAGACAAACCCATATCCACATCGACGGCTATCGGTCCGAGCCATACACGCTCACCACTGGCATACCGCAAGGCTCTCCCCTATCGCCAATACTCTACTTATTCTACAACGCAGACCTCCTCGAAAGATGCAACCAGGGCCAGAATACATTCGCCACAGGATTCATCGACGACGTTGCTATCCTCGCATGGGCAGATACAGCAGAAGAAACCTGCAGCAAACTCCAAGAGACACTAGAAGTAGCGGAAGGCTGGGCAACAACACATGCATCCGTCTTCGCACCTGAAAAGTTCCAACTCGTCCACTTCACAAGAGCAAGGTCACGAATCAACGTCGATACACCGCTGCAGAGCAAATGGGGCGAGATAAAGCCCAATACAGCATGCAAATACCTCGGCTTAACCATGGACACTTCCCTCAGGTGGAAACAGCACATCGATGAAATAGAGCGCAAAGTCTTAAAGACCATAGCAGCCATCAGCAGCCTAGGAAGCTCCACCTGGGGAGTAAGAGCAAGGGAAATGCGGAACATCTACCAAGGGGTAGCAATCCCACAAATGATGTACGCATGCTCAGCGTGGTCGAACGCTGGCTGGGGCGGCAAAGGATACACGGATCGAACCCTGAACAGAATGCGAAGACTACAGGCCAGAGCGGCGAGGGCGATGTGTGGTGCCTTCAGGGCAACATCCTTCCCAGCACTCGACGTGGAAATGCACCTCCTTCCAATAGAGCAACGAATATGGAAGCAGAACATCGACACGATCAACAGACTGGGCCCAATAGAACAAAGAGAAGACGAAAACGTCAGGAACAGAAGACAAAGAGAAAGAAAGAAAAAGAAAACAAGCCCTCGGCAAACGATCGAACGAGAACTACGCATTAAGCAAGGCGATAGCACAAGACATCAGCAACAACGGGAGACCATCGCCCCCTTCGTGACCCCACCGTGGTGGCAGGGACCGCGCATGTTCATCGCGGACACCGCGGAAAGCGCTAGGAAAGAGCACCAGAAATGCATCGATCGCGAGACTGAAGCCATACACATTTATACGGATGGGAGCGGCATCAACGGCTACATAGGAGCGGCGGCGGTATGTATAACTACATACCAGACCCGTAACTCATACATGGGATCCGACGCCATATCGACGGTGTACGCCGGAGAGCTGCAGGGCATTATCCTCGCCCTCGAAATAGCCGAAGAAGACCGACAGAGGGGAAACAACAGAAGCAAGGTCCTGATCTATACCGACAACCAAGCAGCCATCAGATCATCGGCCAGGCCAAAAGGCAAGTCAGGCTCTTACCTGCTCCAAACGATCGCATGCAAGACACAAAAACTCCAAGAACAAGGACTCAAAACGGAGATCCGATGGGTCCCCGCCCACACGGGGATCCAGGGCAACGAAGACGCCGACAAGGCAGCCAAAGAAGCCACAGGATGGAGACAGAACGGCAAAACGGGCACCAAGGCGGACATGCCACAGCATCTGTATGCACTCAGATCCACACTCAAAACATGGACGTACAGAGAGGCGAACAAAATGTGGCAAGCCAAGTGGACGGCGGAAACGCGAGGCAAAACCACCTTCCGATACACACCGAGACCGACAAAGAAGGTCCTTCAGCTCCACGAGGGGCTAAGCAAGAGACAGAGCTCAATCCTCGTGCAAATGCGCACGGAAAAGATAGGACTTAAGGACTTCTCTTCAACCGAAGAGTGCCGGACGCCACGGATGCCAACTGCCCATGCCGGGAAGGACGACAAACAGTATCGCACATCCTGTTGCGATGCCGTAGACATCGACAACTCCGACGCCAGGAACTCGGAGCCATCCCAGGACGACACAACCTCCGGGCCGTATTGAACGAGCGCAAAGCAGCCGCAAAAGTCATCAGATTCATGGAACAGACCGAGATCCTTGGGCAATTCAGGATCGAGTCGCAACCCAGACAAAGCTGAACATTGGGGGGAGACTGTAGGTACGCAGAACCACAGTATGAGGCATCAGGCCTCGATAGATCCTAGCATAGAGACCACATTAGTAAGAACCGTAGTCTACACGAGGTGGCCGCCAAAGGTAGATAGAGGTTAGAGAGCAAAGCGGGAAAATGGGGACAGCTGGTCAATGTTTTGCATTGGCGAAGTGGGGCGGCTCGGATTAACGTCTGAACGCTTCGGCTGTTTGCCGGACCCCGCTATCCGGGCATAGCTGCTGACTAAAGAGCGGCTCCATAACCGAGTAGGAATAAATCAATCAATCAATCAATCAATCAATCCCGTTGGTACAAAGGCTGTGTCGCCCGCGCTTCCACCCTGGGTGGGGCTGACTTCTGCCTGTAACTTGTTGGGTCGTAACAAATCTGTAGATCTAATATTCTACGACTGTCGCGTTCTATTTCCAACGCATTGATAATGTTCTAAAGGAAAGACCGACACGACCTGCGCAACCACAACAGTTTCTCTTGAGATTTTTTAGGAAAGAGAAGACATACATAAGACTATAATCCTGGCTAGACACGACGACTCCGCTACTGTGATCCTAACCAGCTAATGAAAAAGAATATAGAACCAGGTAAGCTAGTTCAATTGCATAAACTTAAGTTTTTCCTGAGGTTCATGCTCCTATCCCTTGATCCCTAGGGCGCCTGAAAGTACCTAGTTAATCCTGGTCTCGGTTGACCAAATGCAGTGCTTACAAAAGAGTTGGATTGAAAGGCGTGGTCTTTACGCGAATTCTTAATTTTGTGTATTATCCACAACATCAAGAGCGCTATACAGAAGAGCCCGCCGGTTCCTCCAAGGATACCTATTTCTATTGGAGTCATTGTTGTCAGTACGATATTCGCCGTCCCCGACAGAAGAGCCACCACCTTATATATGATTTTAGTCACTCGGCCAGACAGCCCTGCAGCGGAAACCGGCTGTGCCGCCGAGGACATAAAATGCCTCTTTGGCGCAAGCGACGTGTGTTTAACTAATTACTCGTAACCCATCTTTCTGAACCAGTGGCGGCATATATCATGAAAACCGCACACTTTCTTCGATCTTTCCTTCCAGCTTTGTTTGTGTACGAGGCTCTCTGCAATGAATCGGGAGCCCGCCTTGTTACCTGTTTGTGTTCCTTGGAGATGACTACGGCGACTACAGCAGGTCAAACTCCTACACGTCAGATGTGTGATTCTGATGCAAAGGGGGCTTCAACAAAGACAGTGCCATCTGCCACGGGGACCTTGGAGAACACTGGTGGGGGTCGAATTGGAGGGGGAAAGCCATTGATCACTACGATCACGCTGACGTCGACGTCAACCTCTACAATCACGTTATCTGTCACGAAGGACTAATAGAGATTCAAGGCTCTATATTACTTGAACCACGTGGTCAACTTGGATTGTGCACAGATTGGATTTGGCATGTGAGGTAGAAGATCATATAGTACACCAAGTATTCCTGGTGTGGTATCTTAGAAGCTGGTGCGCTTGGTAATACAGATGGACCCCTTCTGAACTAGAACACATTTTGTAATTCTTTCGTCTTTTTTGTTCTAGCTATACAACATGCCCAACGTGACCCGTACAACCTTGCCTGTCTGCGCATAAAGAGGCGGCCACTTTTTCCGTGATTACAATATGATGGCATGTACAAGCATAGGAAGGATTGCGAGAAAAAACATAAAACCCATGTCGTGCCGCGTCGATCCGCTGGCCACGACCCTAGACGGCCTAGGAGGCATTGGGGAATAAAACGTCCACGATGGTACTGCAGACGCTGTTGAATCGTTCGATAGGCTTGTGTCTATGTCGAGATATGGTGTTCCAGTCACAAGGTGAGCAGTCTCCCGAGTTGTGCTCCATGACGACAGGCCTGGAGACTCTGTCTCTTTACTTGAGGCTGGGGCAAGCCCGACCGCGGGGAAGACTGTCGGCGCACCTCCGTTTGTTGTTGGCGCAGTGGTACAGGTGTCCAAGCAACTGACGACTGTATTTGTAGGCGTCGCAATGCCGCAAGAGCCTGGATCAGCGGTGATGATCTTGGCACCTCCCCAGACTTCCATTCTAACGATGTCACGGCGTTGCTTCTTGAGTAATGAAATAGTATAGGGGTATTCGCCTAGACCACTTCTTATACTTCTCATTATTACGGCTTCAATACAAGAAATAGTCAGAAGCACAAAGCTGCTGTAAGATAGCCGGTAGCTGCGGTTTAAGAGCCTTCATCACGTGAGAATGTTGCCACGGTAACTTTCGTACAAATTTACTAGTTCTTCCTAACCACACACTGTTTCTACTGGCCACGTTTTCCAACAGATTCATACTTCATCCGTGGAGATGATTTCTAAGATTATAGCACTGTTTCACGTTGCGCTGGCGGCAGTGGTCCTGTTCCTCACGGTTAGGGTTTTGCGCAACGAAGACAGCGAGAAACAGGGTATTGTGCGGATCTTGGTTCGTATAACAAGCTCATGAGAGCAGCGAATGTTGCTGACTCCACGTCAGATCCACAACCAAGCGAAGCGATTTGTTCCCATACCTGATGTGGTCGGTTCTATCGCCACTGCAGCGATGTCGGCAGCCTCCAGCCTGGCTACTTCAGCCGTCGCGGCGGGCGAGTCTCTGATATCCCAAACCCTTCCATCGAGCATCTCGATAGGGACAAAGTATGCTTGCATAGCATCGGACTGCTCACCTATTCCTGGCTTTGGATTCCATCTAGGCGAGAGTCTCGCCGTATTCTTCCCCTCTACCGGTCAAATCGATGAGCTCGAAAGGATTATAGACGAAAGCCCAAACTTCGAGACCATGCTGGCGGTTGGGCTGGGGCTTGTGCTAACGTCAACTGCACTCCTTCTTGCGAGTCTTAAGTTCAAATTGCTCAGTTTCTTGTCGCTAGGGCTCAACGCAGTCGCTACAATTTTGTTTGTGACTCTCACTGCATTTACTGTCTTGATATGTAACGTATCTCAGGCTGTGGGGGATCTGCTTGGAGCTCGGACAGAGCGCGGAGGTGTGTTAGAGGCATCCATTGGGAATCTTGTCGCTGGTGTAATCATGTGCGTGTTGGCTCTGGTATACAGCATCACATAGAGCAGGGCCTTATATATTATAGTCACGTTCTATAGCTTTATGTGCTACCTCTTCTGTGATTATCCTTACCTAAATAATGACGTTGTATTATAGGATATGTCCTCTGATACTTATCTGTAACCCAAGAAACCTCGCGGCCAGAACTCACTAGGGCATGAAGTGCTTACACTTTTGCTTTTCCCCTTCCCTTCTTTTTGCCCTTGTGGTTCTTCTTTTCAATACACTTGAAAATACAAGAAATGCATGCGCAGTTCGGGCAAAAGTCTTTCGACTGTTGAGCAGGCTTGGTTCGGCGTCGGTTTCCCTGGCTACCACTATCGGCCGGTACAGTCTCGGTCTTAGTCTGGGCCTCACTGAGATATTTGATCAGCGGGTGACTCAAGCAGCACGGGATACATATATATTACCTGCTACCCGTGTAATCAGCGGAGAGGAAGAGTGGGATATCGTGGCCGAACGGGTCGCTGAGCAGCTTATCGACCCCCATGTCATACTCCATTACTAAACAAGGCTCGAAGGGACTGTTCATAATCAACCTTTCTCCGTCGTTCCATGGGAACCCTGCCGAAGGCAACAGTGTGGGCATGGTGGGATCCCAAGTCAACCTACGCCGTATCAGTTTGATATCAGAACAAGGGTAACTCAGTCCAACGTACGTCGCTGGATCTACTGGCGCCAAAGGTTCGTTGAAACTAACGTAGCTACAGGGTATCTGCGGAAATGTTCCATCATCGCCCCGAGACTCAGGGATGTAGAATTGATCAGCCGGATGATCGGTACTAAAAAGAGACGATAGAGTAGGGCCGGCGCTCGGAGTTAGTTCGTCCGGAAGCGAGGGAGAGTCATTCCCCATCTCTTAGGTTGGTGCAACTTGACTAAGGCTAGACAGATAGTACGTAGGTAGGCAGATCAAATAAGCTCGTGGTTATAATGTATAATTAGTTGACTATAATTTGAACGTGAACAATAACAAGTTCTCTGACCAAAAGTATTATGTACGTAAGTAGGGCAGTCATTTCCGGGCGCGGATCATCTCGACTTGTGGCTGGACCGCAGCTACTGCTGCTAGACGCTTATAGCCCCCAAAACGGCTGTAGATGGACCGAACTGCATCATCACTAGGATACGAAAAAGACTGCTAGCATGAGGCTGGTGTTACGGCCCAACCAGCTGGGGTGCTGGCCGGCGTAATTATATAATGCAGAACAGGGGGCAATGATGCAGGCGCATCATTACCCGAGCTTTTGCTTTGTGTTGCAGTCGGTTGTCCTGACCTGCTCGTAACAGCTGATGGAAGATGTGGGCACAGAGGAGCGAACTCCCGACTCACAGCGGCCAGACGCCGTGCTCCAAAGCATCGTTTTATGCATTCAGACACCCAACCGACACGATGGAGGATCTGGAATCGCACCGACCACTCCGCGTTGAATCCTTGCCAAAGGAAACAGCAGTGGGCTAGATACCGATAATTCGCTGGAAAGGATTAAGCCAGAAGCTAAACTCTTTGCCGCCACACTCCAAAATGGCTCGTCATTTGTGGCACCAGGCCACTACGCCTGTGTTGAGAGCGACATTGAGTCTTCGTACTACAGTCCAATGATATGTATCACAACGAAGGAAGGAGCACTTCCTGGAAATAGAGCCATGTCACATATCAAAAGGCAACATAAACACTAACATGGCTCTATCGCCGCTTATTTGTTGAACAAAGTCGTTTATTTGTCCAATAGCCGGAGGCATAGTGTTCAGTCATTGCCGTCTCAGCTGGTGGACGAAGACCTTGTCACATGTTGCGGCTCACTAAGCCAGTCCTGGAGCATAGTCTCTGAGAGACTATGGCCCATTATATGATTCTCTTGGGTGAGAAACAGCCTCACTTCCACCGTTACTAATGCCTAGCCTGTGATATTCCCAACGCAGCGATGCAAACGTCGGTCTACCTTCCGACGTGAAGGCCTGGCCCATATGCATGCGTCCGTATGGTTAAACGAACAGGCATCTCGGGGTTTCCCAGGACTGACTGATGTTATCGCAGGACCCATGAGCGGTACCGGTTTAGATGCCCGCCAGGAATTTTCAAGTGCCTGTCGAAGGAGACTTTGGCCTCTCTCATGGTGTACGGCGATGAGTGTCATCTTGGTAGCCGGCGGCGTCTTTTTAAGGCCCGAGATGGAGGCCCGATGGATTCTCACTTCTTCCGTAGGACCCGGGCAAAGAATGCAGCATGTAGATCCATTTAAATAATGGAAAAGCCGTTTCTGGCACGAAGAGCAAGAAAGCATGCATTGGCGCTACGGAGTTGGCGTAACACCTATAAGGTACTATATAGTATCACGTAGTATAAGTCTACATGTCTATCCTAAGTTGTAGCATACAGCATAGATAATAAGAATATAGGTAAAATACACTTAATATCATAAAGGTTCAAAGTTAAAAGAGTGCTTCTATGCAAGTAATGCAAGTAACAAATACTTTGCCACGTGATATAGTACATGACGAAGCTGGTTCTAAGTGCCGGTTGATGAAGCTATCGCAACATTATCTATTTATGGATTATTAATGAAGACTTCCACGAAATCACTTATGAACATCGAATTGGGGCATGACGAAGGCTATAAAAACAAGAACTGCTAGCAAGGACACAAGTGTGTAGTACTTATTAGTGACTAATGGTGAATAATAGCTCTGAAAATGATGTGCTTAACATGACAACACAAAATGCTTTACTCCGGATCTTCCATGTGTTCAACCCAGATCGTCCATTTGTTGTTAGGCACAGCTACAGCTTGTCCCACTGTAGACCACTCAGAAACGCTACTCTAGCCGCAAGAGTAAAAGCTAATATATCGACATAACGGCCTTGAAAGAACACCGTGGACCCTACACAATAACTCAGACAAGCTCCGGCACGCTCATGTAAAAAGGAAACAGCGTTATGAGTTGTGCTGCCGATGTTCGGTGGAAACAAAACTATCTAGTCAACACAGGCGTCAAGTCTCATGTAGATGCTCAGACAGCTGAAATCAACTGAGTTCCTCAACTTTCCTCTTCTTCGCCTTTACTGGGTGAATAGCGCGTCTACTCCGCGAGCATTCGATTTGCCCTTCCAATCTTCCTAGGCCATACAAATATTGGGCCTCCCGTCGGGCGCAGATGAGATAGTCTTTGTGATGGTCCAACGCCATTTCCGCTATTTCCAGGCATAACGTCTGCTCGTCTAGCAGCTCCTCGCGGTGGTACAGCTGCTCCTTGACTTGTTCTAATTCTGTCCGTGCCTGAGCTAACTGGTTCTCGACCAGCGAGCAGTAGTTTCGGAGGTCTGGGCTTTCTTGGGCTGACATCTTGTCGTAATGACACAGGGGAATAGTGGGTGAGCTTGCTATAAACTATATGATTGAGTGGTATGCTGCTTTACATAAGTACTGAAAGAGTAGCCGCTACTAGAGTTATAATGAAGGCTATAAATGGCTTACTAACAGTAACCACCAGTTCTTGATTCTGTTATAGTATGCTTTCTAGAATGTTAGTTCTATTTCTGGCTCTGTGAGGAGGAGCATCTACTGGCCTATGTTAGCGACAACTCTACACTACTTACAAGAGGTGTCAATTCCAAGATTTGACGTGGCCCGTTATGCCTTTTACTATAGAGTTTAGGTAGCTAGATAAAGACTTTACGTATTTTTATAAGACAATAACCACCTGGCATAGCTCTTAATATTATAGCATAAGTGTTAGGACAATTCTTTATTTACTTAGTAGTAGCCGTACATTAAGCCAAAACGTGATGTATAGTTATTTCTACGTGCTAATAAGGCGCTACTTAGTCAGGGCAAGGTCTAGTTATAGAGTCGTGCTTATAAACGTCTTTTAAGAAACTAGTAATTATTTATTAACTAATAGATTGCTTTTAATATTAAAAGCTACGTCTAACACAGAACAGACTACCTAGAATATAATCTTGCTACAGTCAAACTTCTACCGGGCTCCAAACAGTTGTCGCCAGGTAAACTATGATGTAAAGTCATTTTTGGCGCTTGTCTGGGCCCTAGTCTACCTCTCTAAAAACCCAAAACAGGACACGCTTGCTGAGTTCTCCAGGATGCTTCCCATGAAAAATAACCATTCAGAACTCGGGAAAGTACGCCGCAAATCTGGCTCCATCATCAGCTGCATTGTGTCAAGGAGCCGCTAGAGCTTCAAAGTAACAGTGGCTTAGTAGAATTTCAAATTCCTATTGTAGGCCAATATCATTAGTCACTATAGCTGCTGTTGCGCTCCGGACCACTACATAACCTAGATTGCAGACCTGCCAACCCGTTGGAAGTTGACGTTAATGACATCTCACGAGACTCTTTCGTACTTCAATCGTTGGCAAAGTCACGATAACTCTCAGGCACAACAGTTCCGCCGTCTCCCGTATCACCAATGCCCCCAGCCACAGTCGTTGTGATGCGTTGCTTGAATTGCCCCAAGTCAGCGGAGGCCACGTCGACAGATGACGCGACATCCCTCGGAATGGTTAAAATAGGCCACAACTTGTACTATTGCTCTACCTGCGCCAAGACCACTGGGTTCATCGCCGAGGTCACCAAGAAAAACTAAGCCTATCGCTTCTGCCGCTTTCGTCGCGCGTCAGACTCACCTTCGCCTCCCCTCCTCCTCTTGCGGTGATCGACAGTACCGAAGCACTCATCAAGCTTCTGCTCACGCACAAGCCGCCTCAGGCCAAAGGGCGAGCCGCTGATGTTGCAACCTTCTTCGGGGCTCTCCCAAAGAGTGATAGCGACCGGCTCTTCTCGACTAGCCACTCGAAACCTGACCTCTTTGCAGAAGTGGCCGTCATCGCCCAACGGCGACCGGTCATAGAAGCCACCTGCCAGGGTGCGGTCACCAATGCGAAATGAAGCGCAAGCCGTATCGAGCTGCGACATGAACTCGACGAACGCGTCGGAGTTCGCTGCCAGCCGGCACCGTATGTGGCCGAGACATTCATACTCACCGTCGACGAAGCGGAACGGCTGTATCGGGCTCAACTCGAACACGAACAGCTCCGCCCTTATGCAGAGGACCAACCGCGCCAGCTCGGGCAAGCCCTCGAAGGTGCCCTTGGTATTCTCACTGCCGTCTTCTATGTCGGAAAACTCGGACAAATCGTCCAAGGATGGCTCTGTGCCCTGAAAACTGACGTCAAAGCGGAAGAACTCACCCGTGTGGCCTACATTTTTCTGGGCGATCACTTGCTGCCACGTCCTTTTTGTGCTTCCAAGGTTCCACAAAGCTCGGACGAGCCGCAGCGGAAAGGAGTCCCTCCACGGCCACCGAGACTCTGATGTTTGCGGCTCGCTGCCTTGGGTGGATCCTGTCCCGAGTGAGACGAAGATGCTTGGGTCCGGAGTAGTGGGGTACAAGGAAGCAATTTCACGCAAGGCTATAGATGAAGGGTTATTGGCGACTAGACCGCCGTCTTGGAACGTTCCGAGTCCGTTGATGTGCCAAGGCGTGAAGTAGCTATGCAGCAGTTCAATACGTAGATTCTTACCCATTTCTTTCATTCTGGTCGCCTAGTGCTTACTACGGTGCTGCTGTCGCGCTTCGGATACTGTGAGGTATTAATACACTAGCGAGAAAGCGAGAAGTATGGAGGCCCACATCTCCCACAATGGAATCTTTCTAGTTCCCCCCTCTGGTGTAAGAACGTGATAATCTGTCGGCGTTCGTCAGAGTGATGCACGGAATGGGAGGGAGGCGATCGGAACCTCGATCTTCATCTCGTTGTCCCACTCCGTTGTAGCTGGTGAAGACGCAGGCGCTTGCGTCTTGGACGGTTGCGACCGTCATGCCTACCATCGTGCCCGTGGCGTTGGCGGGAGAATAGTCTACAATGCTCTTCTCTGCCCCGAAGACCCGGCGTAGGGCCTCCTCCATGGGCCACGACGGGTATCGGCTGTCAAACGCAAGCAGAGCTACGAGACGGACTACAGCGGGGACGAGAGGTAGACGCATCAAAACTCGTAGAAGCGGACGCAGAAGTGGAATGGCAGGTACGCGGCGGGGCGTGAATGCATGGCTTGCCAACGACTCAAAGCTGGCGATGCACTCTTCGACGGTCCAGCCGTTGAGACACAGCGCGCCCGCCGTGATTGCCCCTGTTCGACACCGCTGTAGTAAGCTGAACTCGCGCCGCATACACTGTCTGCAAGCTTACCGGAACTCGTGCCGTATATTACATCAAAGTTCTGCTGCACCGGATGGTTGGGCAGGCTGATGCTGTCCTGCAACTGTTTTAACAACACCAACGGGTACTTCCCTCTTGTGCCACCGCCGTCGAAGCAAAGGACCCGAGCCGTAGCCGTGTCCGGCTTCATCCTGACGGTCATCTTCAGCTCTCGCCCGCACAGGAGGCACCCATCGATGTGGACAAGCCATGGATCGTCCTGGCTGTGGGCGCCAAACACAGCCACACAGTTCATGCACCAGCCGTGGCCGCAGACGGGGAAGATCTGTGGTCGGCGTCGCAGACAATGATAGCATGTGTTTTCCGACTGGAACTGAGGCCAGTCACCCCGGAACTGGCCGACGAGCTGCCGGTGAAGCGACGCCGCCGACTCGCCCAACCTCAGCGGCCTGAAACGGCGCGCCATGTCCGTTTCAATCAGCTTGGAAAACTGCGAAGGCAGGAGGAGCTCGGTCGAGCCCTCGTGCGCGAGAACCGCACTTCCGCACACGTTATGGCAGGCATCCCTATAGAACAAACGAAACACATCACGAGGATCAAAGTCTGCAGGACGTTAGAACAAGCACCTCATCGCCAGCTTATAAGGCTGGTGGATTCACGGCTTGTCCAGTCGTTGTTGCGTTGACTTACGGTGCATCCCCGGCGGATAATGATCGAGAAGAAAGCTCGAGGCAATAACCGGAACCGCAAACGCCCTCAGGAGCTCCAGGGATCGGAAACCTCGAAGGAAGCCCGCCAGATGTGTTTCTAGATCCGATGCCACCGGGTTGTCGATTCGAGAGACGGCAAGAAAGTTCAGGGGCGACGCCACTACGTCTGCCTGCTTGTCAACTGCATAGCGCAGAAAAGCAGCAAGATGGTTAGCGGAAAAAAGGCTGCTAGCAAGCCGACGCTCGATCCGTTTGGTTTCGGCCATGTACGAAAGTTCATTGGAAAGAATGTCCCACCGCACTGACGGGGGGCCTCGACGCAGCGTCTTCGGTGAGATATGATGTAGACTGAAAACGCGGATGCCCTGAAAGATCTCTGAGACGCTGGCACTCGTCTTCGCACGAAGCATATCTAGAAGTGTCTGCCGGACGACGGTCTCCTCGCCGTCATCGACCACGATCACGAGCCAGGGGCACACCGTCGAGTTCGACGACCTGCCCAGATCCAGCCACGCCACCAAGCGGCGGGCGACGTTGTGTAGACCCCCCACATCATCTGCAAAAAAGCAAACAACGTCTGCAAAAGGGAGGTGTTGCAATATGGCGATAGGTGATAGTCAGCTATGGGCATGACTCGATACTGCCGCTGAATACCGCTCGGCAGATGTTATATATCACAGCCCATACGGCACACCTAGATATCTTCTTCTGTTCCCCACGCATAATTGAAGTAACAGATAACTATCAATTAGCAGCGTCACCCCCAAGCTGGATATCCAGTATATACGAATACCCTGTGATCCCAACAATATTTATTTAGTACTCTAGTAACTATTTTATTCTTAATATATATACTTAAACTAGGAATTCTTTTAGCTATTTATTATTACTATTATAAGTACTAGGAGAGTTTAGTTATCTTAGTTAAGTTTAGTAATTATTTTCTTTTTTTATTCTAGCTTAGTTATTTATATAAAACTATAGATTAAACTTTATAAACCTTATTACTTTTACTTTTAAGCTTACTAGTAAGTTTATTAATTATAGGTTATATTTAAGCTAGATTTAAAGTATTTTTCTCTTTTTACTTAGTAATTATATTAGAAGCTTTTTAAATATAGCCTAGTTTATTATTTAATATCCTAGTATTTTCTATTTCTTTATCTAGATTATATTAGGGAATAGCTAGAGGATTTTTTTTAGAGTTGAATAAAATAAGAGCTATTTATAGTATAAATATCTAATTATTTCAATTATTAAGTAAGTATTAAAGTTAACTTATCTAATAAGAGTAATCAAAGTGTTATAATTAGTAATCTAATAGTAAACTTTCTACTAATAGTATATCTAAGGTTAATACATAGTAATAATAAAATATAAGTCTTATTTATTAATTACTGAGTAATAAGTTATATAGTTAGAATTTATAGAAGTAACTAATATAGCTTTTTATTAGTAAATTACTAAAGGAATATTAAAAAGATATTTAGAGAATATATAATAAGTTAATTACTAAAAAGCTATAAAAGTCTATCTTAAAGTTTATCTAAGTCTATTCTATATATAAGTCTATAATCTATTACTATACCTAAGAGTAATAGTTATCTATTAGTCCTTTACTATAGAGCACTATTAACTAGTTAGTCCTTTAACCTAGAGTGCTTATTATCTATTTGGTTTTCTTATTATTACATGACCTATATTCTAGTTCTTCTATCTAGAGGAGTTATCTATATAATAAACTAATCATCCTCTTAGTATAAAGGCTTTGCTGCCTGCGCTCCTACCCTAGGTAGGGCTGACTTCTGCTTGTAACTTCTTAGGTTATAACATTAAGCCTAGGTAAAATACTATATCAACAGAGGTACTATAGAGCAAGTAGTTTATTAGGTTTGATACTATAAATATATTAGCTCTTCCCTATCCTTACAAGAAAAAGGGTTACCTTATAGACTAAAATATAGGACAGTTTAGCTCTTATATATAAGGTAGCTTATATAACTATTAATTCTAATAAAATCTATTATCTATCTAGCTAAGCTTAATCTTCTGCGACCCGTCGGCGCTAATTCTATACTTATCCCATTTAACAATCTGTGACCAAGGGATAATGTCTTTTACAGCAACTTCTTCTTCAATAGCGTGATCGTTTTTGATGCCGTCTTCGACATAAGCCTTATTAATATCAATCGGATTCTTGAGCCCCGCTGTCTTGATGTGATAGATCCACACATCCCTGCCCTTGAAATGCCTTCCAAAATATCCAACAATCCAGTCATAATCTTTAGAGGTTGAAATGAATGGATCCTGATTATATCCTGGTTTGCCGGGCTCCATTTTGACGTGTTGATCATAGCTCATGTGAGAATCTTTGGGTTCCCCAAATGAGCCGCCGCGCGGGAGGAAACCGCCATCATCTCTAATTGTCTCAGGACTGCGAGCGTCGCCGCGGTAAACAATGTGCGGGAGGTTTGCAGTTGCAAAAGCTACTAGCATGCCAAGACTGAGGATTTTGAATTGCATCTTGAAAATAGCAAAAGGAAGGGAAAACCTGATGTAAAAATTATTTAAAGCTGATTTATGAGAAAAGGATTTAAGGTAATATTGATAGAATAAATAGGGAAGGTCATCTATGCTAGTTAAGCAGAGATAGTTTAGTCAAAAAGACAAAGATAGGCGACTTACTCCTATTTATAGATAAGTAGCTAAGAGGATAGTAGCCTATAAATAATAGTAAAAGTATCACTTATTATCTTAATAGTAAAACTTTAAGTTTGATACTAAGTTATATTATAAGACTATTTATAGAAAAGGCTCTTAAGTAGCCTTTAGAAACATAGATTAAATAAACAATGATTAGTAGTAAGGTAGCTTTATATAGTAGAGGAGCAGGGGCTAAGGTAAGCTAATATAAAGTAACTAAAGTAAGAACTGTTTCTTTTATATAGTTATATATTTACACTATAGAACTTTTTATATTACTATAATCAATCTTAAGTACCACATGCCTACTTATTACCTATCCTATATGATTATATTTAATATCTTATATCAGGCATAAAGATGTCTATAATATGTAAATACTTAATACATATGTGCTAGTAATATGAAACTTTATCTAGAAGCCACTCCACCTCACTTGCTACGCCCAATTAGGGGTTAGATAAAGGGGTCTACTACCTTCAGATATAAATGCGCTCTTCAAGCGCGTTATTAATCAAGATTTTCTTAGTTTGGAATCTTTGTTAACAGTGCCCAATACACTAAACTTCTTTAATGCATCATGTATGCCTGACCATGACATTGTCTGCGTATGCTAGCCGCCATCCTGCCCCCACTTTAACGAGGTTCGCTAGATAAAGCATATATAGGACAGGGGACAGCAGAGAGCCTTGTGGGGTGCCGCACCCAAGCCTCCTGAAACCCGTAGTCGTACTCTCCAACCGGACTTGGGCCGGGCGGTCGTTTAAGAAGACAGTCACGAACCTAAGGAGGATTCTTTAAACCCGAGGGTCCGCATTTTCCGTATCAATCGCCCAGGCAGGAGGTCGTCGAAGGCGCCTTGGACATCGCATGTGACGAGGGTAAGTTAGGGCACAAACCAGATCCGTGGCCGACCGCTTGGGCGGGGCACCGCCGTGGGTGCAGCTAAGGAGCCCGTTGCCATGTATGGCCCACGCCATCCGGCGTGCAGCGAGCCTTTCGAGGCCTTTTCCAATACAGGAGAGCAGGCCTATAGGGCCCCAAGACCGGATGCTGCTCTGGTCTTCTCCCCCATTTTCGGTAGTATAGCGACTTCTACCTTTGTACAGGGCGTTGGGAAGTGTCCGAGTTCCAAGCAGCGCTGGTAAACCTTGCGCACCGGCTCGGCCGGCGAGACCCATCCAGCCTTTAGCAGCCAGCCGTACATGCCTGTACAGAGACATGATAGTTGCCTTAGTACAGTGGGAACCCAAAAGTATCTAGAGGAGCCACAGTGCACTACAAATACAGCTGTAATTACTATATTATATCTTCTTATTATAAACACTGAGCAAGAAGAAAAAAATATACTTAATTATTATAAGTAGAGTTATATATAAAATAGGTATCTTTTTTATTTTATATTATAAGGTTATATAAAAAAATAGAAATAAAAATAGTAAGGTTATAGAATATTATACTATAGGAGGTTATAGTAGGAAATATAGTATATTTAATACTATATTTCTTAGTAGATTTTCTAGTCTCTTTACCTAGCTTCTTTATTTAATTCTTCTATTTTACTACTATCTCTAAAAAGCCTAAAAAAAGATATTATTACTCATTATATATCTAATTATATATATATTACTTAAAATAACTCCTTTAATGCCTAATGTGAAAAGATATACTTATCTAAACTGTAGTAAAATATATAGGGCTTACTATGGTACACTGTGACCCCTTTGGATGCTTTTGGGTCCCCACTGTAGTAATGCAGAAACGCTCCGCCTCTCCCGTTGTCCGGAGCGAGCGATGAGCTTATAGTGGGAAATGAGCTAGATCGACAGTCCGTGCACGCTTTTGGTATATGGGGTTAATTTACTAATATAGCACTACTTTCTCTTCCACTCTGCTGGCCAGGAACGTGATTCTTTTTATGTCTTGGCTGCATTATTTGAAAAATAGGAGAGAAGCAGAGTGTAGGGGCACTAAAGTAGGTTATGAGAGCGCAGTAGTTAAAAAAGAGAGAACTATATGAATAAAATCTGTTTCTTGAATAGATACTAGCACAAGTTAGTAAAGAACTAAAAGCCCCTAGCTAGGTCACCGCTCTAGGCGGTTTATCTAGGTAGCCTTCAGTAACTAATAACTATCTTGTGCTTAGTAAGTATCTAATAGCAAGCTGTATTAAGTTTATCTCTTTGGCTTTTGAATAGAGGGTGCATTTTAAGAATAGAAATTTGTTATTTCTATTTATGAGGCTGTGACCATCCATCTAGGTACAGATTACAGTGGATAACGTAGGCGGTATGGCCCGGCTTTGTACAAGTACAAAGAACAAGCAATTAGCCGTAGTTAACTGGTGCATGATATACTTTGAGTGGGGAACCCTCGGCCACGGCGACGATTCCTTTATTTTAATCTAGCTATCTACCTAATTATTATCCTTGCCTTGTATTAGTATTAGAATAGAAAATTACCATTAATAGTATCTATTAATTAATACCTTATATTACACTATAGCTATATAATACTTAGTATAATACAGGGCTACTAAGAGAATAATTTACATAAGTAAATTAGTATAAAGCTATAGTAATCACCCTATAGAACTTCCTTTAAAGAGTAACTATTACACAATTTATTACGCCCGGCGGCAAAGCTTAATCTGGTTATACAAAGCCAGCTTGATACATAATATGTAATTTATCTGGCGTCAAAAGTTGATTTCAAGGCTTCCAGGCTTGTAAACCGCGGAATGACCCGGTAATGAACTGACAGGGTAATTACATATGTGGTGGAAAGAATGATAAGGAAAGCAAGACCCTTGTCGCCTGGCCAGAAAATCTCCCCAAAAGCCGAAACTGGCTCTTAGAAAAAAAACCAGTTGCGGGTCCGACGGACAGGCGATGTGCTAGTAGTATCCGTACCTGCATATCTCTTTTTGCTTGCTGGGATGCCTACTCCCAAAAGCCATAAACGGCTCTCAGCAGCGCATAATTGCGCCAACGCCAGAGGTCGATTTTCGGTCTCCGCTGTGAGAATCGGATGAGCGAGCATTGGATCCTGCGGACGTCCAACCCCGGTCTCAAGCGGGGCCGTAAGGTGACAGACAGGCACTTGCACCCAACCGTCCATGTCAATCCTGTCCTGAGCAGGGCCAAAACAAACCATTCGGTTACACAAACATCATGAAAGCCAACATCAGCATTTCTAGTCTACTGATACACACACACACACACACAATATATTACGCCCGGCGGCAAAGCCGAAAGGGCAGCTGAAGCTGGCTACATGTACAGTGCTGATTTTATGCCCTGGTCCCCTTAAAGCCCATACGTGGTGTCTCCATTTCCTGCTTATTCCTCCGAATCTGCCTTCTCGCTGCGGATTCCCGTGGTGTAGTTATATTATTAGCATGCCATCTTGAAGCTACTTCTCCAAGTGTTCAACGTCCTATCTACGGCGGCTGAAGCGGTGCCTGCTATTTATGGCACGGGTTGGTAGTTGGTTAGGGTTGTGTCGGTTTTGATGTGTTGGGGGGTCCTCCATTCCCGTTTCTCGTCACCCTGCGTCTAGACGGCCTGTTGCCAGCGCAAATCGTATCGCCGCTCGAACTGCTTGCATGTTTGGCTTCTACTTCTCATCGTCTGAGGGGCCCTTGCCTCCTAGGTAGAAGGAGATGTTGTCTTTCTGCGTCTCGGTGCACTGGAGCATCTCAGTTCGGAACGTTGTCCATCTAGTACATCGGAACAGAAAATGCTCCACTGTTTCTGCTGCCTGTCCACATCTGCACAAGCCCGAGGGTGCTGCGTCGATCCGATGTAGATAGTAGTTCAGTCTAGCCATTCCGGTTCTAAGCTGTGCGAGAGTCGTCGCTTCCTTCCAAGTAAGCTGGTCGTACAACTGACGGGTATGTTTTCCTGGCAGCGCTTTGTCGATTCTTTTGGAGAATCGTCCAACCTTTTCGGGCAACACGCGTTCCTGTGAGAGTTTTGCTCGCGCCACATTGAGCGTCGTTGACTTCATCATCGGGAACTGTACTTGCGGGGTGGCACCGTCTATGGTCGCGTCGCACGCTTGTGTCTTTGCTTGCTTGAGCAGCCCGTCTTCCTCACTTGCTGCCACCCACTGTACTGTGATAATTAGTGTTGTTTGTCCTTTCGAAGTTCCTCCACCGAATCGTACACACTGCGAATGTACGCCTGTCCCGATTGCTGGTAGGGCCGTTTGAGTGAGAGAGCTGCCCCTTTGTTGCTCGTCACCACTGTGATCCTCTCCCCTGTGACCCCCCGCAGTGATCGCCTCAACGCATATGCCATCGCTGCCAGTTCTGCGCTGTAAGGATTCTGTTCTGATCTCGAACCTAGTGTGAAGGAGAAATGCACAGGCTCGTCGTCGACTCGCCCGACCGTTTCTGAACGGCACCGCCGACACCTACCATCCCCCCTCTTACTGAGCTGCTGACCGCCACGCGGACCGTGCTGGTTGTGTCTGTCACTCCCGCTTCTTCTTCACCGATTTTGACCCTAAGTCTGTGGAGCATAAATATCTTCCTCTTTTGCTCAGGCTTTCGGTGTTTGGGAGAGCCAGAACCTGCTGTTATGCCTGTTTCAAACGTCTTTTATTGGCTGAGGTTGCCTGTTTGCAAACACAATGTTGAGTTAGGAGCCTACGATAGTGCGAATGGTATCTCACCTCTGGAGTATACTTGATTAAATTCATTTTTGGCCTTATACAGGGTTCATCCTTCCTCAAAGTGCAGCAGTGAGTTGTAGACAGTGTTCAGCTTTTAGTCTGGGCCTGTGTGGGGAAATCAAGAGAACTGAAGTGTGTTTCCAAGCAAGAGGTATGTACTGTACAGTACGGCTACATACACACTGTACGAAGGCAACCTCACGTATAGTCCATTGCCCCAGCTGCGAAGAAGTTATGTTCAAGACCTGCTTATGGATCCTACTGCACCGGGCTGCTTGTGGGAGATTCATAACAGCTTGTGGTACAGTACATGTAGATCAAGCCAATCCAAGCGTCCAATGCCGTGTAAACTGCTTGCACGTAAATTCCATGTCAGCCCAGACCGAGGCCATAAGAGTCTCTGCAAATCGCTTTATATATATCTCGCAGCCAGCTTCGGCTCGTCTCTAGACGACCCAGAAACTACAGTGCTAGCGAACCATGCAGCAGCCCGCCCTAAGAATGCGAGATACGGCTCATTGGCAACCGGAGAACGGACCGTAGCGTCTGAATAGCACGACTGCAACCTCTCTCTTCGATGGGAGCGTCAAATGCAAATCTGCAATGAACACATGAGCGATTTCCGTCCCTAAACGCTTTCTTGTGGATGATGTTTCAACCCTTGTGCTGAATATGAAGGCGGCGAGCCTGGCTGTGACTGTCTCGTGTCCTTCCAGTGCCGCGCCTTTTGTCACAGACCACGTCGTCTCGCCCACTGCCGACAGACATCACTTGCTATGAAGTCGATCACCCTAGATGTGGCGTGGCACATCTTCAATCACAGCGAGCCCCATGTCCAGTCCAACTTCACACAATGCTGTCGCGCTTGGCATTCGTTCTTCAACCCCAAGCTCTACCGACACGATGTTAGAACGGGGCAGTATTCCGCCGTGTTCAAGACGATTTCCCATTGCACAGACACGCGGGTGGCACTCGCCACACTCAGACACACCTGCCGAGCCGGCGCTGACTACAACAAGCCGGCCACCATGTTCGTGATCGAGGCTCATCAACCCAGTCCTTTTCTCGTCACGGCCCTGTACGTCGCTGCTTCGAAAGGCTATCCTGACATTGTTTCGTTTCTCCTCGATCACGGTGCGGATATCGATGGGATCCCGGACTGCCGACTGCGCACCCCCGTCTTTATATCTCTTCTCAGCCGAGACGCAGAAACGTCTATGGTCCTCCTCCGGCGCGGCGCACGTCTTGAGTCTCCCGAATTTGGAATCAATGCCCTCCACCAAGCAGCCGCTGTCGGACTGACCGATGTTATGACCTATCTGATCGAGGAAAAAGGAGCACAAGTGAACGAGGTCGACAGCAACGGTGACACGCCGCTGATCCACTCTCTGTTGTCTCCGTCGCCAGAAATAGTCATAACCCACCTAGCGCGGTTCGATGTGGATGTGAACCAGACCACGACGATCGACACGTGGCGCATGACGGCATTGAGCATGGCATGCGAGGATGGCATGTTTTCCACTGCCTTGGCACTTTTGCACGCCGGAGCGGACGCCACGGGCGAGGCAGACGGCCTAGTTGAGGGAGCAGACCCGGCACTCAGCATCTACGATCAGAAACCGCTCGAGCTGGCACTCTTAGCCCGGGTAAAGAGGACGCATGGGCGAACAGCAACAACGAAGCAACGGCTCGTCGACCGTCTCATTGGACTAGGCGCCGACCCGAACGCACAGGTCTGCATATCCGCACGCTGCAACTGGACGGGGCCGCTTCTGCTCAAGCTCATCCGCTTGAGACGTCGTTGGGAGGCGGAGATGTTGCTGTCTTCGGCCGTCGTACAGATCGATCAACGCGACTCGAACGGTGCGACGGCCCTTTCTTGGACACTCTCTACGTGTCATGGGGACCCTGTGATGGCGTCGGTCTTGTTGCGCCGTGGTGCCCAACCGGACGAAGACGTGCTGCGTACCATCACGGACAAACTCGTGCGGCTCGCGGACGCGAGTAACCAATGGGATATCATGAGTTTTTTGACACGAGAGCCGAAGCTCTTGAAAGTGTTTCATGTGCTGTATTCGCACTGCTTCTGGGCCGCGTCGAGGAGCCACGATGTGGTGGCGATCCGGTTCCTGCAGGATGCACCTAGGCCGGTTGTGCGTATGGTCAGGGAGCTGCTGAAGCAAGGGATCGGTCTGAGCAAGACGGGGGTTGTCAAGGTATTGCGATGTAACAAACAGAGGGCGTCAGGGCTTATCATATCGAGGATGTTCCCCTGATGCGTCAGCGAAGGTAGCAGTAGTATCCACTGAATTGCCAGGCCACTTGTAGATGATCCAATAGTATTGATTTGCATCCCTGATGGCAATAGCATGGTCATGAGTGTCCTGCCATTCCTAGAAGCAGCTATGTCGTAATCTTCGACAGGAAGACCAAGGATTCCACTGGTGTAAAAGTATATAAGTTGTAGGCTACCTTACACGCCAAGAAGGCTTTGGACCGCGGCCTCGCTGTAGTAATCTTACTTACAAGGTAGTCACAGGATTCTCAAGTCCCTCAAACGATATGGACTCCCCCTTCGTCTCTGACACTTGCTGCTTAGACTCAGACGCATCGCCTCTCATGTATTCGTTTCTTGGCATAGATGAGCTCGATATGCGCGAACGTGCAATGCAAACCTCGCCACAAGAGCCAGCACGAAAAAGGAGACGAATCGATGATGGTATGTAAGCCTTTCGGCTGTCACTCACAGCTTTGTCGCTAACACTTCCTGACTCAATGCAGCTAGCATCAGCCCCGTCGTGTCTGACGATGAAGGCACGGCGCCAAACACGCCAGACACCCAACCGAGGCACAGAGACCTTGCGCCGGAAGTTGGTGGGAAGATTGATGCCACCATACCGGCTGGTGCCGTGGCTGCGTTTGTGCGGGATGTTATAGAAAAGGTTATACAGGATAAAAGGCTTACGACCATATCTTTGCAGATTGACGGCGATGAGATGACAGTTTCCAGGACGCACATCTCGTCTTCAAGCAGCTATCTGATGCAGCAGATATCAGACCTCCTTGAGAAATGCTGCCATGATACAGAGAAGGCGTGAGAACGACGGGCGAGAGCCACAAGCTGGCTTGCAGGTTCATACGCCTAACAGAGGAACTGCCATGGTCGCGAAAATCGATCAGGTTTACAGGGCAATCATGAAGATCAGTTTCATTTGCAAAACCACATGCAGAAAAGTACGTAAATCGCATGTCTCTCAGCTATGGGGCAACACTCCTCCATTTTCGAAATTTCACACGATCAGCGACCGAATAGGTACTAGGTTGGGGTTGAGACCGAAAACGAACGTCCATCGCCAGAGCGCAGACGTCTTTGGCCGTTATAATGACAAAATGCCAAAATGGCTTTGTGATATGGCAAGAGTGAGCCGACTGAGTAATACCTACATGCATAAATACAGGCTACCTGGCGAGGGTCAACGCCGATTACCCCGATTTCTCATCGTCCGTTACGCAAAGCTTCGCTCATTGTGAGGGTAATCCCTTTCCCATATTTTCAGGAAAACGAAAGCCGACATGGCAGTGCAGCAGGGCTCGGCAGTCCATGCAGCTTGGTCTTCACGTCTTGAGGTAGTCGAAGTCATCTGCACCGCCACGGGTGGCGGCCGCGTGTTCTATGGCGTGGTCGTAGAGATCCGCGATCCCCACGTCTGGGATTGGCTAGACGGTTGTCAACTTCTATGGGTCTTTGAAGATACGGATTGCATCAAGGTATGGCAAGAATGTGTCGAGCGACCCCGACCGAGTACCGCTGCTTGGATGTCCCGTCTTCAGCGTATCGTGGGCTGCTACGAGACCGATGACGGGAATGTCCTATACGCCGTCAAGTGGGACGGCTATGCATGTCCGACGTGGGAAGCAGAAGAGGCCCTCTCAGCTTACGGCCAATTGCTGGCGGAGCATGACGAAGTTTGCAAATGCAGCAAGCCAGGCCGTGAGGGCCGCGACCAACATGATGAATGGCAGGGACGAGGTCGCCGAAAAGCGGACCCGAGCACGCAGCTTGCTGATTTGTAGCCGAGAAACCTAGACTCAATAGAAAAGACCTAGGGTAAACCAGAGCAAGCCTGTTTTGCTACATATGCATGGCAAAAGAGACACAATGGCTGGTCATTGACCAGCGCGAACACTCGTCCAACGTTTGCTGTTGGGTGGAGCCGATCTAGCTCTGACCTGACCGGGGGCAATGCGCCTGACAAGTCCAGAACGAGCTCTCTTTTACACACACCCTAGACGGAGGAGCCGCTTCCGGATCACGAAAGGACCCACTGATTCAGCAACGGCTTCGTAGTGAAATTCAGACAGGATATCTCTAAATACGAGCTGGAGACTGGTGTTCCAGTACAGAGTACAGCATGAATTCTTGCTTCCGAGGAGCCGCCAGCCAGTTAACCAAAATGTCTCGGGAGTCTTTCACTTCTTTCGACGTCGTCAGTGAATGGGTCTCTTCCATGTCACCTCGCATGGAGAGACCTCGACCGACACTTCCCATGCACGGTCTCCATGGGACGCTTCGCCCCGCACTTCCCTCGGAGGGACCACCGAGGCAAATTCGACCCCACATCACCAACAGCGACCAATGTTTACCTCGTCAGTCTCCGGCAAGTGCTCACCAGGCTTCACGCGCCGCATTCTGCAACAAGAAACATCAGACAGAGCGTGTAACGAAAAAGGCAAGAGCAGAAACTAAGCACATTGCTCCCAGTCACAATGACACATGCGCCATCATCGACGCAGACGAGACCGAGGCGACAGAATGGGAGGAGTCCGTCAAGGCCAGCAAGTTACCTGGTGAACATTTTAAGTTTAGCCGCCGCGTAGACTTGGATGGCAGAGCAAGCGGTCGGTCTTTGATCACAACCATGTTTAAGCAGTCCCGATTTTGCATTGAAGACGGGAGCACGGCCACCAGGGCAGCATAGACCAAAGGGACGTTGGTACAATTACTGCAGGTACTGTGATTGTATTGAATATGGATTAGAGTGAATGTGCTTCCATTCGCGCTATCATTTTCGACGAAGAACCTCTTAGACGTGCTTCCACGCCGGTAAACCATGATAACAGAAGGAGATGCTTTCTTCTATCTGTTTTCGCGCGCACAGTTTCTCGCCCAAGCTTTGCATGCTGAAAATATCTTGAAAACAAACTACATACGTTATGTTACATGGGAGATCGCTAATCAGTATGTGGAAAACCCGAAGCAGGGCCGGAGGGAGCACCTTGATACTTTAAAGGGGTCATCTGAGTAGGGAAAAAAGACGGAGAAACCATGAACGGCTCTGATGTCTCTTCTGCTATGCCCCAACCTTCGCTATTTGCACGCAGACGGTTTTCTTGCGGGATAGGCTGAGGGCCGCAGCCGTACGTCCAATGATGAAGCGGCTCGACCAACGTGCCAAAGGCCAAGGGAGCACCACACAGAGGCCCGTTCAGAGCACCGCCCAGAACACCGCCCAGAGCACCACCCAGCCGCTCATCAAGGGAGTCGGCTTTGGGGTCTGCGATCATGCTAAAGTAGCCATTCGAGGTGCCTTCTGCTGCTGGCCTCCATATCTCACTCATATAAGCCATGCACCATCCGCAATGGCAACTCCAAGCGGAATAGAACGAAATGGAGGCGTATCCACCCGTGTGAGAGACACTGAGAAGCTGCTGGTCACACAGGGATTTGAAGAACCAGGAACTTCTGCTCATCAGCTCTTGCTTACCTCTTAAACAGAATACGGAGCTTACTCACTACATGAATGCATCGTATGAACAGATAGGACACATCTGTCCCGAGCAGCCAGCGCCATACAGACTGCTATCACTGCTATTCCCGTCGAACATATGTTTCTGGAGAGCCTTGCTCGTAGACCTGATGTCCTCGATGGTGGGTTTCCACGAAGACGTCAGCTCTGCAGGCGATAGTAGGGGGTGCGCCGCCGTGATGCGGCTCGTTGTACGTGGACAGGACCTGACGATGGTCTGTTCGTCTGCTGGCCGACACTGGATGTTTGGCGAGGACGACGTATCATCTACTGGGAGGCTTTGATGTCTGGAGGCATCTTCGTAACAAGGCTCAGTCTCCTCCAAAACTGTCTGCGTGGCCGGATCGGACGTCAGTAAGTCCGGTATCGAGATTCGAAGATTTGGGGTATGAGGTCTTGGGGTCTGAGAAGCCATTATCGTTGTACGATTCGCCGGATCATTGAGTGTTTTGAAAGTAATGAAGCAGATTAAGAAGGGCTTGACAAAGGAAGTTCCCGTGCTATATATGTTGAAAGGGCTGAACGGCTAGCGATGATTTTCGAATTATACCATCTACGCTGGCGTAGTGGGTGCCGACTTGCGGTCGCAATAGAAGTGGAGGTACGTGTCGTTTTTTGTGCTGTGGCGGTGTCGTCTCGCGTAGGCCCCGTTGTTTAGCAAGCATTCAAGTCGATGAGCGGAATTGCTCTAGACGACAAGAGCCGGGGTATGAGCTGACGAGCAGCAAACAGAGCGTGCTGCCTTGCGAGCGCAACGATGAATGCAAGGGTCTGGGGATTGGTCAACACTTGCGCACGAAACGGCGCCAACCGTCATTGGAGATAGAGTCAGGTTCGAAATTGGCTGTGGGGCTTGATGCCTGTATTGCTGCGTCGCAGCCGTTCATGGATCAGCAGTTGACTGTATGCGATGAGACACGGCATGACCAAGCCTGGCGCAGAAGCGCTTCTGGCGACATGAGCCCAATCGTTGCCCTATACAGCATATGGCAGGTCTTTCGGATGATGGAAATTTGGACAGACGTCACAACTCCGTTGCGATTTGCCTACCTCATTGAGCAGGTTACAGTACAATCTCAACAAAACGGGACCACTAACGCGCAAGATATGCATAACTCCATACAGATCATAGGGAGCTTCAGACAATAGAAAGCCTAGCTAAAAGAGATATGGTGCGCTCTCCAACAACGCGCTCATGAACGCCGTTATCATTAACCCTGGGCAGGTAGAAGTCGCATCCCCCGTTTTGGCAGACGAAGTGAAGTCCACCGGGCGGGTTGCGCTCACGGCCCGCAACCTGCATCCTGCTAGGTTGGCCACATGAGCAGTTCGGATTACGTGGATGGCAACCACGGTCATCGGCAAAACAGTGAAATTTGTTACAAAAGAGACACTTGTAGTACGGTCGCCCGGCGTTTCCTTTGCGGTTGGACGATCGTGTCACGTGCCGAGTGGTAGGCGCACGACATGATCGACAGAGGGGAGGCGGGATGCTATCAGACATGGAAGAGGCCGGAAGAAGGACCAACATGTTGACTTTAAGACTGGAATGCTTTTGAGTCAGTTTCAATGCAATAAGATCAACATTACTTATGCTACACTGACCTTTACGGGGGGATGGTGTGCGTGATGTTACTATCTCAGCTGCGCTGGACTAACAAGATGTTATTAACACGGCGGGACACGCCGGAATGGAATACTTAACGGATATGTGAAGAGCGTGTTGTTAGACTTTGGGGAGGTTTCATTGATAGGTTTCGTGAACACACGAGCTTGATTGGCTTAACTTCGTCAATGGAAACGTCTACGGAAAGCGGCTTAAGCTTTCGAGGTGCAACATGCGGACGCAACTGTCGCCGTTACGGGGCGTCCAATCGGTTCATGTACTAAGCGAGACTAACATCACGCTTCTCGCTCAGATACGGCATCACTTTAGCCAGGCCATTTCTGTCACAATCATGATTGCTGTGCTCGAAAAGGCAGGGGACTCGTTACATATGCATTGTCAATTTGAGGCTTCCCACCGGATGTAGGTACCATAAGCTCTGGACTAAGATGAGGCCTCAAAACCTGCAGTACAGGTTTCCAGCTTATCCCATAACCCTGTTTGAACTATCGGAACTTATTGAGTAGATACGCGTGTGCTAAGAGGGTCTTTCGGTGTCAAACGGCTATGCCGAGATAGGACAAGGCCGTACAAGTGCAATGAACCATCCTCATTGCCTGAAATCCGCACTCGTTGCCAAGAATGAAGCGTCCGATAGACCCCAGACATTGCCATAACCTTGCATAGACTGACAGCCCTAATGTCGAAGTCTGAAAGACATAATGAAGAACAACGCCGCCGCTTATTGGGCATGTTACTGTACATTTTAGGAAACATGGTCCGTTACTATGCCAGGATTCTAGGTTCGCCGCGGTCATTAACAGACAGAAAGCGCATTGATAAGCAGTGCTATGTATTCTTGGGACAGAGGCATGCAATCAGGCCACGTCATTGGCCGAAGCGTAGCGCCCTTACGCGAAAGCTGCACTGCTGTTGTGAAGACGTACGCGTACGTATCCGCTTCTTAGGGGAGACTTGCGTGTCATGTAGCGCCGCTCACTTTTGAGTTTCGAACTTTATATCCACGTCCTCAACGACGACTCATTCGAGCGGCTTCGAGCCATGCGGCGACAAACAGTACTGCAAAGGTATTCTGTATAGTTTTTTCCAAGGCAGCTGATGGCCTGGAATGTGAAGCTCCTCTAGGTGCCCCTGGCCTTTGTTATAGTAAAGTACGCAAGTCGTCAATCCATGGCTTGTCTTGTTGAACAGGCTACCAAACTTCCAACTTTGGTATGGTCATCCATGTAATCGCTATCTTCTTGAATGTTCAACGTAAAGCGCGGATCGGCGCCTTGGACACGCGAAAGGGCTTTGCCGTCGAATCTGGGGTTTTTCAGTGAACGGCTAGCTAGACTTGGTATTGGATATCCCCGGTCCAGTCCATGGACGCAGCTGCAAGGTGAAGCTCTTCGCAATCTTCACCGAGGGCAAGTCGCTTGAGGGCAGACCCAATGAAGATGGGATTGGCTCCGAGTTTAACGGCAGCTTCGTGCCATTTATAACATAATCGAGGACTTCTTTCGTTGCTCTGTTCATATGGGGCAAATGGTCAGAGGCGTTCGTGCTGAGCGAAGCTTCTTGCCAGGTCGTGGCTAGGGGTCGTCCTTATGTACTGGAGAGCTGGGGCGCACATTATGACCGAGTCTTTGCTTGACTGCAGAATCAAAAAGCTGAAAATGACTTCCGCCTAGTGATGATCGTGCCGATGCCTGTAGCTAAGAAGGCCATTCCTGGCGTATCGGTAAGGCATCTTGTTAAGGAGCTTGGTGGTGATCGCGGGGCATTTCGCAATCAATATGAGATGAGGTCTACAATGGATACCGTAGGCCGGGTTCGGACTGTGAATCTCGGGATGCAATATCAACGCGCTACGAGTGCAATGCCGAATGAGGCGTCGCAGCCTTTCAGGAAAAAAAGCCGCCGTCAATCTGCGCGACTCCATCCTCTCAACAATATGTCAGGGCTAGAAGTGAGCCAAAGGAGAGAGTTTATGCACGTACTGTATGTATAGACATGAAATCTCACTTCCTATCTACGACATCGCACGGCGAAGATGGGTTTGATTTGTGCTTGTGCAGGCTAAGTACGCTTCCTGTTAGAGCCAGCCTCCGGGATTGTCTGGTGGCTGCGTTCGCTTCATCCGCAGATCAGCAGGCTCAAAGTCATAACCTCCTCGGCCACGTCTCACAGGGGCCAGGAGTACGTTAAGGCTATCCTTTGGTACGGGCAAGTCTTGAACGTATGCAGCCCGTCTCTCTACGCCTTCGCTGAGCTCGCATCCGGACGCATGACCAGGACCCATGCTGTTCTCCGTGGCCACGGCGTTTGTCTCTCCCACGACGCTCAAAAACCTGCTAACCACGTCTCGAAGCTGTGACACGGCTTCGTCTACGTTGGACATGAAAGTGGTCCCTATGAGGGCCAGGCCTTTCCAGTAGTCAAGCTCTTGTCGGAGGCGGCCGGAGTCTCTCACAAGCTCTTCCAGACGTTTCTCCTTGCTGACTGGTGCCTTTTGAGACTGTATCGTATCGTTTTGTAGGTCGACGGCATGGGTTCTCCCGCCCAAGGCCGCGACTGCGTTGTCGATGTCGGTTGGTCGATGCGGCAGGTCGCTTGATCGGCAAGGGCGTTTGAAAGGTCTGGATGCCATTCCAGGTTATCATGTGGATGGGCTGAAGTGCCGGTATGTATGATGCGGAACCACGTGCGTGTCACGGATCATTTTATACGACACCGATGGAAGATTTGACTGTTGAACCCGAAACGAAAGTCCGATGCTGAACAGGAATGGATGTTGCAAATCGTAGCAAGACCCAATAAGCCATTTCAGGCTGCTTTTGTCTTCGACGGAACCAGGTGAAGATAAATGAGAGCTTTCGCGCGCCAGTGAGCCGATGATGGCTTTTACAGAACTGGCTGCGCAGGCGATCCGCTTTCTGGTAGACGATTCGGGATGCCAACTTGAGCGCACATGTACGAAGAGCACGATCTGCTTTCGCCCGAACAGAAAGGCAGTTGGAGTCGTGTTGTAGATGGCATTGTATAAGAATCGTGATTGGTAACGATATGTACTGGACTGCCGAGCCGCCATAGACGTGCTGAAAGAGATCATGGACTCCATGTGGTGAGCGGCACAATACCATGTTGCCACAGGGGTGTCCTGCTAACAAGTGTCAGGACCAACCTGCTTAGACAAGACGAGCGGTGCTGCCTCGCCATCTGCCTGGCAGTCAACTACCCCCACAACGGAGTGACTGATGACACGTGGTACCCGCCGCTTGACAGAGTCAAAGAAGACATCAACAGCACCGCAGGAGACCGGTTCCTCGCCTACATCATAAGCTGCCTGTGTGGGCCGCTGCAAGGCAAAGAGTTCGTTGTCAAGGTTGCCGCCCTTCTAGCGTGCCTTAAGGTCCGCGAAGCGCCCGATCAACCTGACGACGGCCCGTCGGACAACCGAACGAACCTGCTGTTCGAGTTTGACAAGGCGCTGAATTTTGACTTTGGCAACATACCTGTGGTTATCAAAGTGCTGGAGCAAGTCCTCGTGTTTTCTGCGCGGATCTGGGAAATACATGCGCCGGAAGACGCCGTCCATCCCGGGGTCTTGCCCGGAACACTCCACCCGTGCGAGGATTCGGTGTCGAGAAAGATGCTATACATGTACTGCTGCGTGCGAATCCTGTTCCCAGACACCCACGAGTCATCTATGCATCGGACAAGGGCCGTCTTTCAGTTGCACACCGCAGACGCGGCCGAGCTACTTCTCGACACGCTCAGCAACGACGAGCTGGAGTCTACGGGCCATTCCATGTGTGATGTGGATGAAGATCTATTTGACGATGAGATCGATGCGACTTCCCATTCTGGCACAGGCTCTGGTGAAGGCTCAGATATGTCGGGTGAAGACCTGCTTGACGATGAGTATGGCGGCGCCGAGTCCGACTTTGTTCAGGACTCAGACGTATCGGATGGAAGCTCTGAGTCTGACGCCGAAGAAGATGAGAACGATGTAGAGTAACTGCCTTGTTAGTTTTGTATGGGTGTGTATTGTTTTATGTTATGAGTTTCTGCTACAGTACAATATCGTAAACAGATTCTAGATTCTCCCGCGTGATGTCCGCATATGAGCGAGCCGGCATGCGCTGGGACCCACCACATTTCAAAACTGTGCTAGATGGCCTGATATCCTCCTCGCTATGAAAGACAATGCGGCGAGTGGCCGTTGCTGATGGTGTATTCCTAGGCAGTCGGAGACCATTACGTTCACCTTTGAAGCCAGGCTGCAAGGTACGAAACACCAAAGACAGAGAGTTCGCCGCTGCTACGAAACTAAATTGAGCGAGCTGTGGCGTGGGACGAGGCATGCGCCTGCAGAGCAGGTTGTCTTTCCACGGCGTAAGTGGAGCCGTATCATTCTCGCGCCCCTCTACGGAAAGCAAGTTTTGTCTACTACGGGGAGCTCCAGAAGTGTCTCTCTCAGCACCGCTTACATCCAATGTATATGATGGAATCTCGCCCGCTACGGCATGGCCTCCGAGTGCAGGATGTCGCCGATGCCAGCGTCGAGACCGCGGTGATACCACCGCCAGCCGTCCGCGTCAGCATCCTCTCGCTTGCTTATCAGCATTTCTTCCGCAATGTCTCGTCGATTGCCGGCTCTCATAGTGATGCTGCTCCAGCTCGCTGTTTCTACCGTTCAAGCAACGTCGGCCGTCGAAATCCTTTCGCAGATCCCGTCATGCGCTGTGCGTCTTTGCGGTGTCGTCCTGATCTGCACCGCGCTGACGAGTCCCCCATCTAGTCTCAATGTATCAGCAGCACATTCAACACGTCCGCCTGCGACCTAGAAGACATGGCCACGTGCATCTGTCCAAGCATTGCTGTCCAATCAGAACTTTCGACATGTGTGCAAACGAACTGCCCATTCGACGATCAGCTAAGTAGGCTCCGCCGCCATTTTCTTTTTGAAAGTCCATCTGATCTCTTGAAGCTGCAGCGGCGGTGGAGGGGGTTCTGTGCGAAGCGTACCCAAAGGCATCGCGCAGGACGGAAGTCAGACGAACACTCATCATCAGCTACACTCTTGTGTTGTTCGTTGTGGCACTTCGTCTTTTCACGAGCAAACAGTACGCCGGTGGCCTGTGGAGCGACGACTACGTGACCATCTTTGCGGCGGTAACTGACCCCGACTCATCAGGCAAGCCTTTCTGATGCCGTGTAACAGGTCCTCCTCATCGCACTGACTGCGGTCTATTTGCACATCACAAGCATCGGTTTCGGCATGCACTACTGGACGATACCGGTTGGCAATGGGTTCGTCATTCGTAAGGTTCGGTGGTCCGGGTCCGCCTACTGATCGTGGTGCTTCGTCCTAATGCCGAGTCAGATGCTTTACGTCGGAAACTTGATCTACACTGTCCTGCAAGCTGCCGTAAAACTGTCGATCGTGCTTTTCCTCGGCCGCATCTTCCCGTCAGAAACCTTTCGGAAGATCGCCCAGGGCATCCAGGTCATCCTACTTCTGCACGGCACGCTCCTTGCTATCCCATTCGCGATGCAGTGCGTCCCTGTGCAGTCGATTTGGGATCGCACCATCACCGACCGCCGATGTCTGAACTTGCAAGCGGTGGGCTACAATAGCGGCGGACTCTCCATGGCGGAAGACATCGCCATCTTGGCCCTGCCGATCCCCTATGTGTGGCGGCTCAAAGTGTCTCTCCGGCGGCGTCTGGCAGTGATCGCGCTGTTCAGCGTTGGTTCATTGTGAGTCGGCTACCCTTTTTCCGGCGGCAGGGAAGGAGAAGAAGGCTCACACTCAGACAGCGCGTGCGTGACTTCGGCCGTCCGGGTCAAATACTTGGTGGAGTATAGCACTACGTTCGACGAGACGTGGGACCATGTCGATATCGTGGTGTGGTCGTTCATCGAGCAGTCCATGGCGATGCTGTGTGCGAGCTTGCCCAGCCTACGTCTCCTGCTCGTCAGCGTCGGATTCCGACGTCGGTCCGCATCGTCGGAGAGCTTTTTCAGCAAGGACAGCCCGAAAGCCAGGTGGAATCGATCCCTTGATAGACTGGGGCGATATCGAACGCAGATACGGAAAGATAGCGGCCCCGGGCCGCTTCACACAGGTAACGGTGTCCTCGTGACGACGACGGTGGAAGTTGATCGGCAGTCCTATATGACCGTAGACGAGCCACCATTTCCGCCTCCTGCCTACTCTAGGCCGAGCAGCAGCACATGATAGCAAGCCCTGGTGGAATGGGTTATCGTACGATCGTCCCTGATGCAGGGCTCTTGCGGCAGCGATTTGGAATAAGTCATTGATGAGAGGGGGGGCGGGGTGAAGTGCATAGAAATTTTGGAATTATGAGTTGGTCGGCAGAGCATGTGGTCTTGAGCTCAAGACATAATGAATCTATGTACGGAGTTTCCTCGCGAGTATGGAATCCATGGTGTACGGTCTCGCAGTGAATTATATCGCGAAGACCGTCAACACATCCCAACCTTGTTTTTCCAGGACTACATCGTTTGAAAGGCTTAGATTGTGATGATAACATGTGCAAACCGCCGTGCCATTTGGCTGGCAGGGCTTGTGACGGGCAATGGCACATATCTTGGCATTCTGGTGCAAGCAACACTGGCGGTTTCGCCCGTCTCTCTCTGTCACGTGGTGTTGCAATCTCTCATTCCGCTGCAAATCAACCTCCAGCTAGTCAGGTGGTCCCTTGCGCTGCGCATAATTTTGGCACCAATCCGGCAACAGGCGGCCATGGTTGTGCTGTATGGCAGCTTCGGCGATCAAGCCAGGGAGTGGGGAAGGACGTTGAAGACGGTCTAGCCCTGGGGACGGTTGTGGTGTTTTTCGGGCGTCATGACGCTGGCCCCATAGGCGCTCGAAATCCGAAGCGTCTCTTGCACGTGGTGGAGTGGACCGAGGAGCGGTCGACCAACCCCAAGTTCAGCCATGTTCCCACGGCACTGCAGACGCAAGGCCTGTCCTGGTTTGCACCCAACCGTTCCTGATGTTCACGTGCATAATCACACCTTCCCCATAGAGCCGCAGCCGTGTTTGGCCGTCCGCCCGGGCGGCGTTCTTTTGGGCTTCTGCTAGTGCCGTGAAAGTGCCGTCGACAGGGAAGTTGAGAGAGGCCTGCAGCATGGTGGAAGGCGGGACCGCCTGGTCACAATTTTGGCAGAGGATTTTTCAGATACGGCAGCGGCGCAAAAGCAACAAACGGCCACTGCAACGTAAGTCCTAGACGAACACATCCAGATTCAGCTTTCCAGGCTTCGCGTCAAGAGACGTTTCTAGACCTGCCTACCCATAGAGCAGAATGCTGCCCTCTGTGTTACAATGCGATACAGTGACGAGCGGCCGGCGGCCTCCGCTTCCAACGGGCCAATTCGGCTGCCGCTGTGCTGGCGAAAGCTCGGCGAGCGAAGGGGGCATCGCCGACGGCAAGCGGTTCACAGTATGGGTACTGCAGAAAGGGTGCAGCCGTTTTAGGATGTTGATTCTGGCCCTGATCGCCATGTCACCGACGACTTCATGGGTGCAAACGGGCAACGCACCGGGCCATGGTTCGAAAATAAGAACATTAGTCGAACGCAGACAGACGTTTTTGCTGGATCGACTGGCTCACGAGTACGGGCGGAAGCTTCGACTTTGACCTGACTGCAGGACGTGCACACCGTCGCGCGGCAAGCGGCTTGAATCAATGGACCTCGTTCGCACATCGCCCGTTTCTTCTGCATTCAATTCTGCTCCGTTTCCTCGAATACCACCACACCACCCCACGTCTCATGGGGACGTGGACGCGTGCCAGCAATTCCAGCCGCGCACCATGCCAGCAGAAAATGGCACGCCACCGCACGGCTGCAGTGGGATCCCGACCTTCCCACACCTGGCCGACAAACCATCGCCTACTACCGACACCAAGGTGGACGAAGGCGGGCGGAAGATGACATATGCGGAGCTCATTTACCAGGCACTCCACGGCAGGGAAACGAAACAGATGGGGCTGGCTGAACTCTACCACTGGTTTGAACAAAACACCAGGAGAGCCAGGAAGGGAAGCAAAGGATGGAAAAATAGCGTTCGTTCGAACCTAAGTCTGAACAAGGTTCGTCGACGTTGTGCAGGAGACTTCTGCGACAGGGGCATCGTGCTGATCTGTAGAAAACAGGCCTTCCAACGAGTGGACGATAAGGGCTCCTGTTGGAAGCTTGTAGACGCAGGGTCGACGGGGTTTCAACCAACGCGCAAACACCGGGCGAGCCGCGGAAAAAAGGCAAAGTTGTCTACGTCCGGGAAGAGCAGCGCGGTACTACGCCCTACGCCATGTGCATCCAGTTCGCACGATGTTTTGCGGGTGAACATGTCCGAAACTTGTCACGAGTACGGCAGTCCTCGGACCCTCCACGGCTCTACGTCCCCCGAGAGCAGCCAGCCGGAAGGTGGACGCTCTGCCGATTATCCAACGCCGATGCCGATTATCTCAACGCAAGACGGCTTGGAGCGTATGCACAATCCACTATGGGCCTGGAACTTGGACAGTAGCCGCTACATCAACTGGCCCTACTGTAGGTGCTTCTGTAGCCGACACCAGCCGGGTTGGGCAGGCGTAGGTGGCACGTTGCAATCATGTGCCGCCACAGCGTCTCCTCCCACGTTGGTGAATGCCGGTTCGAGTCCTCTTTCGGAAATGTCCGTGCAATGGGGGATTTGATGGTTGAGCGTGTGAGGTCATGGTATCATGCGCGATACAGTATAAGTACAGTATAGATACTATTGCAATGCAATGTTGATGGGCATCTGTCAAAAGGCGTACATAGGGATAAAAAGACACTGTAGACTGCATACAAACTCGTGCCACGTAAGGCGCACACTTGGTCTGCCTACGAAGGCTTACCGTTACTAAGTGTATAGAGTTGGCCGTGGTCGGGTTTGGCGAGGTAATCCACGGCCGTCCCCACGCTATACATGGCCGTCAGCCAAGAATGACTCTGTTTATGGTCTAGCTCTGGTGCTCCCTAATGCAGGGACCAGCTCAACCGCGATGACGCTGTCGAGTGATCTGCGTCTAGCCAGATTGTTCGGCTGGAAATGGCTTCGGATCGCTGGCCAAGGGGTCACAGACAATTACGGATTCTCCCGGTGCATCAGACTTCGAGTCATCGTGCCCAGGCCCGTTTTGGCGTCTACACCGCCCTCTACTGCTGCTATAAGACGGACGCGCTCCTCGTCTACCCCGTAGCTGCTGGTGAACTTGAACCAGCACACATAATGACCCGTTGCAAACACACTGGCTGGCTGCGCGTGGCCACCAAAGACCAGGCACACGTTCTCGAAAGCTCGGATCGTGCCCAGAGACTGCTGGACAGTCTGCCACGCCCGGACAGCCAGTATCCGAGTACCCTCGTGCTAATAGGAAATGCGACCAAGCGGGTTGTCATGCAGAGGCTCGGCGTGGACATGACAGGGCCGAACATGACCCGGGGCCACGGCGAGATCCATCTTTCTCTAGCCCCAGTCGGCGCGTCCGGCGCAAGGCCCACGTTGATTGCCGACACCGATATCCCGCCCCGTAAGCGGCTCGGGAGACCGAGGAAATCTACGCTCTGCCATGAACTCGTAACAAGACCACTATTGATCCCTCACGGTGAAGTCACCCCGCCCACGGCGGTGGAATCGGGCGACCATATCTACCATCGCATGCTTCTCCCGTTTGCCGATGCCGTCTGCTTTTTTGCCGACGATGTTGGCGGCGTAGAGGTCGTCGCCCAGCGGCTTGCGACGTGGCTGGACCTGGGCGCACCGTCTACATCGTCGGTGCGGCCTTGGTTGGTGGTCGTCACGAACGGCGGTGAGGAGGACTCCACACGGAATCGCTTACTAGAGGCCGTCCGCAGGAGGACAAGCGTTCACGTATCCGAACGTTTCCACGGAGTCCGCGTCATCAGCCTGGCCGACACCGCTCCCAAGTCCCTGCGACGCCAACTTCATTCCCTGCGCTGGGACATACTCGGCAATGAGCTTTCCTACATGACGGAGACGAAACGCGTCGAGCGCGTGCTTGCCAGCTGTCTCTTCTCGGCTATCCACCTCGCCTGCCTTCTCCGCCACGCCGCGGAGCACGTCGGCCACGTTGGCCACGTTAGCGATGCCGGCGCCCCGCCGCCCCTCGACTTCCTCGCCGTATCTCGTCTGGACAACCCAGTGGCGGCAGATCTGCAAGCCCACCTCGCGCGTTTCCTCACGCACTGCGACGCCGTTGACGACCTGAAGAGATTCGCCGTGCCCGTCATCGCCTCCAGCTTCATGTTGGACCATTATCCTCCAGGCATGCATCGTACGTCCGCGGACATCCCCTCGCTTTGGGTCCACACTGACGGCCCGCAGTCTTTGATCCGCGCGACGTCTTCCACATGTTCTACAAGGACGTGTGCCACAACGTGTGCGGCACCGCCGTCCTCGCACACGAGGGGTCCACCGACTTCGTCTTGCCCTCCCAGTTCTCCAAGATGATCGAGGCTCAGATGGCCCGTATGTTCCGGCAGCTGGCGACGGGTCAGACCGCGGCGTCACTCCATCGACAGCTCGTCGCCGCCTTCACCGACGACTGGGCTCGGCTTCGGTCCGACGACACATGCTATCACTGCCTCCGGCGCCGTCCGCAGTTCTTTCCCGGCTGTGGCCACGGCCAGTGCATGAACTGTGTCCAGGTATTTGGCGTCGCGAGTGCGGCCGATCCGTGGCTCGTCGAAGTCGACGAGTGTATCCTCTGCGGACACAACATTGGCATGCAGATCCGTGTGAAGCCGGACACCGCGTCCGCGCGCGTTTTGTGCATCGACGGTGGCGGGACGCGGGGGAAATACCCTCTCAAGCTATTGAAGCAGCTCGAAGACGACATCGGCCTGCCCAGCCACCCTGTACAGCAAAATTTCGACGTAGTCTTTGGGACGAGCTCGGGTCTGTTTGTGGAACGCCGCCGCCGTTGCAGGTGCCGATGTGGGCGACTCCCTGGCTGACAGATGGATCGTGACAGGTGCCATCAGCGCCGGTGCTCTCTGCATCAACGGCTGGACGGTGGACGAGTGCATCGCCCGCTTCGAGTCTTTCTCGCATCACGCATTCACCCCTCGCGGGGTTCCGTCCGTCCCCATCCTGGGCTCCTTCATACGATTGATGATGCGGGCCCCTCTTTTTGCCGCAGTTGTCCGTGCCGCGGCTTTGCTTCTTTTTGACAGCAGGTATCCGTCGCAGCACATCGAGCAAGCCTTGCGCGACATGTTTGGTTCCGACAGAAGCATCGTCGACTACTCGGCCGCCGACAAGATGGGTGCCATGGTCGGCATGACCGTCGCCACTGTGCAAGACGCAAGCGCCTGCATCTTGACCAACTACAATGGAGCAGGCCAGCGGGGCGGGGATCGCGGTAGTTTCCCCGTCTCCGTTGATGAGATACCGCGAGCCGATGCTGACGGGCTGTTTAGACTACGAGCTACTGAAGACAAGCGTCCATGGTGGGCAGGTGGCCCTGTGGGAGATGTGTGTGGTTCCCACCTGTTCCCTGCTCCAGACCCGTGTCTCTCCCGGTGACTGACCTGATTTGCAGCGTCCGATGTGCGACCGCAGCCCCGTAGTCAGTGCCAACCATTTCTTACGTCGCCGCATGTTTTTTGCTTGCTGCCCGTGATGACTACAATCGGCTGCGCGATGGTTTACTGCTGACAGATGGCACAGCTATTTCACGCCTTGGTCTATCGACGGCCTTGGCACGTTCCAGGACGGCGGCTTAGTGGCCAACAACCCGTCTTCGATCGCTTTGCAAGAGGTGGCTTCCCTTTTCCCCGAAGCCCCAGACCCAAGCCTTCTGGTCTCGATAGGCACCGGCTCCTCTCGCGAAGGGAGCGAGCCAGCGTGCGCGTCCGACGGCGGGTGGCAGGACTACTTCCCCTTCCGCCTGGCGCGGGCGTTTCTGAACCGCGACAGGAACGCCTGGCAGCGGGTCGTTGCGCGAAAGAAGGACGGCCGATCGGGTGAGTTCTTCCGTTTTGATGTCGAGTTCGACGGTCCCGAACCGCCGTTGGATAGCCTGTCCAGCTTCGACGACCCTGAACGTGACGATGATTGTACCTTTGAAGGCCTGCCCGCACTGAGACGTCTGGTGCTGTGTGCGCGGGCGGAGCTGTTTGTCTTGGAGCTGCGCGCCTCGCAGCCGTACCTGTTTTCCGACGGGGGGTACGAGTGCTACGGACGCATACGTTGCCGGCTGGCTGCCGGCTCTGATAGCCTGAAGGAGCTCATGCGGCAGCTCGCCAGAAGCAAGGCTCACTTCCGCGTCGGTGGCCACGAAATAGCGGCCGACTTTGCGTCATACCCTACGGCCTTTCCGGATGGACATTTCCGTCTGGAGGTGAAGTTTCGCGTGGCCAGTCTGCAGGAGTCGCTCGCCGTTTGCCTCTGGGAGACTCCCGGCGAGGGTCGCAACATCGGCGGCTCGCCTTTCACAGTGCAGCAGCTAGTGCGGAGCCAAAAGCTTGAGCAGTGCTTCGGCACCTCGGACCATCGTAAGAAACGGAACCGGGGCGACGACAATGATGATGTAAGCCGTAAACGACCGAGGTTGAGGCGGTGATGGTGTGTGTCTGGTAGAAAAGGAGGCAGGCGTCTAATGCCGTCGCTGCATTGGTACTGGTGAAGTAGTACGTAGTCTAGAAAAAATGGCTGTTGAATAGAGGGCATTAAAACGCAACCCCCTGTAACGTGGAAGCTATCGCTGCAAGCGGACCTCAGAGCTGCCCTTCGTTCATATACAGCATATGTGACGCTATCTTTAGTTCTACGCGCTCTTCTCTGTTGATGCCGCTCGATTACCAAGACGTCCACAGGCGACGGTCGGGTCTGTGAAGAACCATATTCAGGTCTTTCACCATGGGCCGCAATGGCGTTGATTGCTGCAAGGACTGACTGGTGCAGCGGAAGATGGCCAAGGTGGTCCGAGCTCCTCTGCCCAGTTCTAAGAAAAGGGAGGCCGGTGACGGACGGGCTTGCATTATCGCGCCTACACAGTAGCATACATCACAGACACCTTGCCGATGGCGAGGGTACCAGCAACAACGATGGCGGCGTCGATTGCAAGTCGCGATCGCGGCAATAATGACGACGTGGTCTACCTAAGATTAAAGACAGGTCTGTAGTGTGCAACCGACGCGAATTGGTGCTGACGAGGCCATAGTCACGGAGGCAACATTCCGACTCAAGCAGCCCAATTACCCCCGACCACAACCGAACGGCAAAAAGCGATCGCAGCAGTCGTCCAAGCGAAAACCATCAAACAAAGGACCGGTTCACAAATCATCACGTGTAGAATACGCACGTGTTGGTCAGATACTATCTCCGGGCAACGAGTGGCATGCTGTGTACGGATCCCTCAATAGAAGCGGACGGCTATGCTACTGGTCCGACTCGGCTCCCAGCGACTGTGAGACCATCAAGCACGAAGACGTACACTTTCGCTCCATCTTTCAAGGGCTGAGCCCGGACGAAATACGCAAGACGTTGCTGGGGAAAATGCAGAGGGCGGGGAGAAGAAGCGACCGGGACGAAAGATGAGGTGTCTGTGTGGCGTCCTCTGTCGTGGGGACTGCTCATCGGCGACCTTCCTGGAGTACTCGTTCTGGTTCGGTCGGGGCTTTCTCTCCGGGGCGGTCTCACACATGGCTAGATCAGTACACATTGATCCGAATACCCTTGCTGCCCCTCCTGGGCATTCCCAGCGCAAGTCGAGGTCATACATGAGCTCTGCATTGTTGCCTCGTACCAGAAGGCCACTGCTGCGAGTCTTGGGCCAGGAATGGCTTCAAGTAGGCACGTGATGCGATATGCTGCTAAGAGTCTGCTCCATGTTGGGCCGGCAGTGCCGTAGAGAAAACGGCGATGTTTGGCTATGTTGCAAAAGGACGTGCCATGGGGCGACCGGGCGTGGGGAGATTTGAACAGTACATACATCAGAGCAAAACAGATTTACGTGTCCAGCACAGCCGCCATCCGGGCAGGTTTCCTTTTCTGACCTTTGAGAATCGATCCACTGCCGTTGCTTGTGGCTCGTCTTACTGACAAGGTACGCTGTGAAGATGAGCGTCCTACTGAATTACATCCGCCCCGATCGCAGCAGCATTCTCGCCTTTGAGAGGCATTTCGAGAGCCATCTCGACGCCCACCAAGCCACAAGAATGGGTGTCAACAGCTGTCGCCGATGCCATAAGCAACCTGCAGCATTCGCAACCATGATGAAAGTGGCGGAAACGGAGATACGACATCGAATGTGTAGGATTTGCTTCTAAACCTAAGGGAAAGTTGCATATGTCGGTGTGGAAGAGCAGGAATTCTGCAAGGATGCGCTCGACCACGCCATTGCCAAGTCGTGGAGAAGGAGGGTGCCGACAGAATGGGTCGAATTGATCGGCGTCCACTGGCATGTTCATCAATCGGGTGAAGAGGGCTAGTTGGTGATTATCGACGACGGTGGGAACAGCTGATGGCAGCCGAAATGGATAATTGAGACGCTGGAGGAGCGATGGGGTTGTACTTGTGCCAGCATAGTGGTCGTCGGGTATTTGCAATCGAACCGCCAAGACCCCTGGCATCCACCAGATGGGTGACTGATTCTACTTAATGATGGTCATTGAGCCAAAAGTAGATGCCCCGAGGTATTTAACCAGACCGCGACCAGACAAGAAAAATACAGCAGCAACGATGGAACCGCGCCGCACATCCAGCGTTTACTCCGACACGTTCGACCTTGACGACCTCCTGCAAAGGCTTACGATGCAGGCTGATGAACAATACGATACGGCCATCGCCCTCTCGCGGCAGAAGAATATGGCGCTCTTTTGCGACCTCAGAGAGATGCGGCAGCTGTGGAGGGTCATAATCGGCCTCGTACGTGAACTTGCTACGTTGACTACTCAGCTGCAAGAGCTGCTCAGAACAACACGGTCGCGAATGGAGCAAGAAAGGGCAAGCTATCTGGCAAATTGTACCGCATTCTAGGCTGTCAAAGCAAGTCGTTTCAACGGTCTGATCCGTAGCCATCCAGGGACGGCGCATCATTTACGGTATGGAGCATAAACCTCTTCCTCTTTTGCACAAGCTTTCAATATTATTTAGAAGAGCCAGAACCTGCTGTTACGTCTACTTCAACGTCTGTCAATGGCTGTGACTGCGGAAGCAGATTGTGATGAGACGAAGTCTGGTGGAACAGGTCAGAGCCCCCATGAGCTCTCGAGATGCGTCGTTCACCTTCCTAAGCCGTACGTTAGTTTTGGCGTTCTGATTGTCGGCCTGGTTTCGCTCCTGCTTGCGTCTTCTACAATTCGCCTCGCTGCTGCTGTGTTTTGTTCTTCCATTCTCTCAGGGCATTGCACGTCGTAGCTGGTGACTATGAAAGACGGCGACTCTCTCCCTCCCAGTTACGATAGCCATGAGAGGGTAAAGACCTATGCAGTCTCTAGATATGATCAGATGGTACTGGAAAACGACAAAGAAATAGACTGGTGGTGGTCTCTCCTGGCAAAGATTTTCTCGTGGCTGTTGCTGGCGGGCTACATCGTTTTCCCGTCCACATTCGCGTCACTGAGGCGGTCGCAAGTTCTCGAAAGTATGGGCAGGGTCGGGCAGACGGTCTCAGACTGGGTCAACGACTGTTTGATTGCTCTTGCATCTGTGCTTTCGGGCGTCGCTTCTATCGGACTCGCTTGGCTGTGGTTCAAATGGCGTGCGAACTACGTCTGGGTGCATCAACACATCATCATGTAAGAGGTTGCGTTTGGCCCAGTTTCACCAGCGTCCACGCTCACAAAGCTGCAGTCCCACGTTGGTCAACTCGCTGATAGGACTTTTTTCTACTATTTTAAATATTTATACCGTTCACGGGGGCCAATGGTCGGCAACGTCGATAGCTACTACGACAGTGACGGGCTGGTGGCTTGTCGTATCGTGCGTTCTATGCGGGGTGTACCAATACCTACTAGATGGACTACGTCGCAAGATGGAATAATGACCAGGGAGGCATCGTCGAGAGCTACTGTATTTTTATGTCTTCTCTTTTTTCCACTTCATTAAGAAATCGGTCTAGTTACCGCAAATAATGAAGAATAAAGAGCTCATCTTAGCTGCCGATTCAATAAGGATCCTCTCTAGCCTGAAAAACGACGATGTTCTGGATCACCCACCCGATGTCGAAGGGGGCTCACCCTGGAAACACTACCAAGCAGAATTCGGGCTTCACGACCTCGGGGTATGGCAATCAGCCTTTTACACTTGGCGAAATGCCCCACATATCCTGACAAAACACAACTGGGTTCCATACTTAGGCACGTAGGCAGAGGGTTAGGACCGAGCCACTGAAGACGGAGACTGACGCCTGCGCCGACATAGGTCGTAGACGGCCTCAGCTATTGAGAAGGCTAGGGATTCGGCCATTCTCCGATCGATGGCAGAAACACAGTGATGGCTGATGCGGGAGTGGGGAAGATTGGCAAGTCACCTATGGTCCGAGCAGCACCGGCCTGCCGTTCCGGCATCCAACGTATTGCATCGAGCGTCCTCAAACGTGTGTTCAGCCTCTCATGCAAAAGTACTGCAAGGAGACGCTAGGCATCGACGGCCTTGGTCGCTGGGTCCCGCCTCGGACGGGTTTACCTTTCTAGTCGCGATCGATTCTGCGTCGTCCGTCGTTGGGTTGCAAAATGTTCGCATCACTCGTTGCGGTCAAGACTCGCGGCGGAGGACTATGTTCCTAACCGACATCTACAGCACCCGCTCGCCACAGACAACGCGATACCGGATGTCTCCTTGGCCTAGTCAGTTTGGCACGCGTGGCGGTTTTCCCGAGAGAGTACAGTTGTGGGGCCAAAGCAACATCGGCGCCAAATTCAGCTTCTGTCAGGGATTACCTACTCTTCACATAGTAGATAGCCAATTCTGCATACTCATGGCATACTCATGTGTCCTCTATAGGCTCGTCCCTGTTCACTGCCGTACTTTTTTCTTCACTCTTTAATCGTACAGTACTCATCTACTGAGTCTGTCACAAGTACCTCATGGATTGGGTTGTCGCCCTATATGCAATCTGCTTCGCAGGCATGCTTGTTGGTCTAGCTTTCGTGAACGTCCTGTCTCGCACGAGCACAGTCCGAAAACGACTGGCCCACTTTCTAGAGAAACATTTGGTATATCGGCTTCTCGTTCATCGCCACTCTTTGTTCGGTCCTTGGAACGCTGTATCGTTGCTCATCCCAATCACTTACCTGGGCGTGAACGTGTTCTGCCTGGCGTTCCGACCGTCGACCCTTCTCTTCCGTTCGGGGAACCTGGCTCTCCTCAACACGCTATTCCTCTTTGCCGGACCCTGCTTGGATTTCACCGCAGATATACTCGCCGTACCTTTTCGATGCTTCGCAGCCATTCACAGGTGGCAGGGTCGCGTAGCAACGATGCTTTTGGTAGTCCACATCGTCGGCGCTATGCAGAACGACAAATCCCAGGTCCAAGCCTCTGAGGGTGTCACCGAGCTCCTCACGCTCACGGTAGCGCAACTGTCTTCACTATTTTAGATCGTCGTTCTCTGACCCTTATCTTACAGGGCTCCATTGCCATGGTGGCAACGGCGACAGTGTCCTTTCTCCCCTTTTTCCGGCGCCGCATTTACGAGCTATGTCTGAGAACCCACCATGCGCTCTCTTCTATGGCAGCGGTGGGGATTGCGTTCCATCTGCAATCGATGGCAGGCCGTTCCTGGCTATGGGTCTACGTCTACCTTGGTGTGGTAGCACTGACAACCTTGTCGCAAGTGGGCCTGATGGCATTTCGTAACAAGACGATGGGACGAACCTTTGGCAGAGCCTACATCCATCACGTTACCGGAGCCGTGCGCGTCTCGGTCCAGCTGTCGAGGCCACTTTCGTTCGAGGCGGGCCAGTACCTGTTGCTGTGGATGCCGAGAGTCCGGCTGTTCGAGAGCCACCCCTTCGTCGTGACTTCGTGGGCCGAGGCGGAACAGGATATCATTGATCTCTTCATCGAACCCCGACGGGGATTCACTGCGAGCCTCATTCGATATTCCCACGAGCAGGCTGTGCCACGACTGGCCTTTTTATCCGGGCCACACGGCGTTAGCGTGCCGGTGTGGGACTACGAAGCGGTACTCATGGTGGCCACAGACCACGGGATCGCAGCTCAGGCTCCATACCTGAAGAAGCTCGTCTATGGATACAACCACTGCAGAGGTCGCACGCGGAAGATTCACCTAATTTGGCAAGTGACTAATCTAGGTGAGTTACACACGGGTGCTGAGTCGGGGCGGTCGCCTTTGGAAGTGACTGACTACACCAGGTATCGTGCACGCGGCTGAGTCCATCCTGAACCCTATTTTGAACGATGACACACTGGATAATGGCTATGTATGTGCACTTTGACTTTCTCATGACTATCGATCGACGTGGTTGACTGCGTTGCGAATAGATCCTGGAGATTTCCATCTATCTGGATGTGCGAGCACAGGGACTGTCTGTCGGAGATCTCAAGACGCTGGTACCAGGTTGTGCCAGCGACAAGCAGATAACTACAAGCGCCACGACACATGTTCTGAGCACGTCTGATGTCGAGCGGCTGGTCGCTCAACCTATTGACGGCGGCATCGGCCGCTCACATGGGGAACCGACTCGCGTAAAGGAGTTCGGCACGAGAGCGCGGCTGTATGTCGGCAGCCCTGACCTCACAGCGAGCTTGTGGGGCGAAGCATCTCATTTGTTCGGTCAAACAGCGCCAGATGCGGTCGAGAAGATGGGGGACATGTTGATCCTCGGTAAGAGCTGCGTTCTCGGCGGTGGATGCTTTCTGACCATGTTCGTAGTATCTGCTACGAATGCCGTGCGGGATGTCCTATGCGGTCTTGCGGGAGGTTTTCGGATGGACGAAAAACACCCTCTATACCCCGAGTATCGAAGAAGAAAAGACATTCGAGGATACCTTCAAAATAACGTATGGCTGCGAGAGCTTGATTATCAGCCGGCTGACTGATGCCTGTACACCTGACATTTGACCGGTCCTACTACCTATAGCCATCAATATATTTAATAGGGGCTCTATGTTGTGCAATAGAATATGTCAAGCTTTCCAATAAAGCATTCTGGTAATCTTCAACAAAGGCATTTCATGTTGACAGGCACATATAGCTACGAGCATATATCTCTTCCTCTTGGAAACACACTTCAGTTCTCTTGATTTGGCCCACAAAGATCAAGACTGAAAAGCTTAGCATGGTGTCCAGCTTATTGATGCAATTTGAATGGAGGATGGCCCCTGTTTAAAGCCAGAAATGAACATAATGAGGTATACTCCAGCGGCCAGATACCACTCGCACTGTCGTAAGCTACAATGACTTTGTATTTTCTTTGTAGACACGCAACCGTAGCCAACGACAGACTTTTGAAACAGACGTAACAGCAGGTTCTGGCTCTCGTAAACACTGAAAGCTTATGCCAAAGAGGAAGAGATTTATGCTTCATACGGTGTGATCAAAGCGAATTAATTTATTCAGCTGAGGATAGTACAGTAAAAACGGACACCCTTCGAACCCACAGAAAGTAATACTATAAAATTTGTCAGCTTAGAACCAACTGTCCGTCTCTGGATCGCAGCTTGGCTTCTTCTGCGTGGCACAATAAACCAAATGTTTAGTTCGTCGACGCCCTTCGACAGATTCTCTACAGAGTCGTCGCCTACCAGTACAATCTTCTTAAGTTCATGCCTGGGAATGAATTCGCCATCCCCCATAGACCATTTCAAATTCACAGTCTCTTCAATCTGTTGTTCCGATCGCGGCTGCGTAGAGAGCGATTGGGGGTAGGTGGTCTCTAGTGGCCGAGGCGCGGCCAGGGCGAACGACGGGTGTATGGTTTCGGATGGTGACACTGGACGGTTGTCGAATTCGAATTCAGTGTCCTGTCCAACAATAATTTCAACATCCTTAACGACAGAGATAGGTGATGTATGACGTATGGGCATGCGGGTGATTCTGGTGAGACTACATGCCTCGCCCCGGACGTGGAAGACCATATTTGAAATGATTGCTGGGATGGGGACAGCCAATCCCAGCTGCGCAAATTCCATAGCATAAAGCAAAGTCAAGGGCTTCATTTTTACGGTAACGAGGTCAAAATAGGCTTTAAAACGCCAGAACTGGCCACCTGATAATCCGCAATTTCTAATCTAGCAGAACTACCGGAGCCTGTTTGAGCTATTGGTGGTTAGGTATGAATTCTGGCTCTGTTATCAAGGAATCCACAGTGACTTATGCTGTGCCTTACAAGGAGCATTACAGTATGTAATAATCAATCTATGTCTGTAGCATCTCCACACCACCCATACATAGCTGAGGTCGCTCATTACCTACAGTACCTATCTTTCTCAAACTTGACGGCCTAAGCCGCATATCCGACAGATCACGCGACTACCAATCAACGATCATAGCTCACAGGAAAAATGTCATCAATCGACGGTGATTCAGTCGGAGGCAGACCCCGAGAGCAAGCGAGAACTCTCCTCCAACAAGCGCTGGAAAATGCCCACAGACGCGCTCAAGCAGATCCACTGATGCCTTCCCTGAGACGGTGCCCCAGCCACTCAGGGGCTTCCGATCGAGTCAGAAACGAATCGAAATCTCAAAAGGCATCATCCACCATTGATGATCGGGCCCCCAGTATTCTCTCGAATCCGGGTTCTGGCGAAGAGAAGTACTGACCGGAATGCATTCTTCGTTGTGGATGGTGGTGGCGTTTGAACGGCGTCACGGTGGGTGTTATTGAATGTATTGGCTCCGGACTGCATGGTACCATGAACAGATAACACCATACACGGACAAACGGGAGGTCTTGCGGGTAAAGGACGACGAAGGTGGCTGCCGGTGTTCTCAAGGTGCCGCTTGTTTAGATGTAACTCATCGTAACACATGCATCGGGCTGCCCACGTAGCTGTAACCTGGCCCAGGAAAGATCACGGATCGGCCCTTCTGCCAACTACTGCGTGAGTCACGCATACATCCAACAGTCTTTGATGATGTGTTTAATGGTGTGCTCTATGACGCTGGGCGTGATATGGGCTACGGGATCTTTGCATGTACCTCCTACTCACAATCGAAAAGCGCCTCCTCCGACCGAATTCTTATGACAGGATCATCCCAGTCCACCTCATCGGACGTCAATGCAGCCAGCCTTTCCAACCGTTTTTGTGCGTCTTCTAAGATCCGCAGATGATCATCGAGTCTCTGAATGCTCGAGCCGATGCGATCGATGACAGGCTGCAGTCCGGCTGCTGTGGACTCCCAGGATGACGTATTGGGCATCTTGTTTTCACCGCTGCTTTTTTCGGCGGTCGAGCCTGCAGTGTGACAGCCGACGAGGGCCGCAACCTTGCTTCCCGACCGACTTCCAGAGCGCACCTTTTCGGCTGAGATTCCTAGGCGAGCTAACGTCGCCTCTAAAGTCCGCTGGCTGACCACCAAGGGAAGATCGTTTGCTATGTCTGATTGACGAATACCCGTGTTGAGACACACATACTGCCTCAGCTCATGAAGGGTTCTACCCGTCAGCCCGCTCAGTCCTGAAGTAAAGACGATTGTGATGTTGAGAGACACAGCGCCATGAACGCTCATGTTGATCCAAAATGGTTGCAGTGTCACTTGGGGGAGAACTGAGGAAGATGAGATGATGGGTATCAGTAAGGAATTGAAATGGTATGGTGCATGAAATACTGCCCTTCGTGGCATAGGACACACGTAGTGTCATCTCGGTATCGCCTTTAATAGGATTTTTTATGAACGGAAACGTACATTAGTCATACTATTATTTCAGATACTCGGTTTGCCCGAGGTAAGCTTTGAGCCGTCAAAAGGGCGTTTCCGGCCATTTCGGATCTTTGTTTTACCACTTGAAGGCTACATTTGCCTATCATCTACTAACTACCATCCCGTGGTTGGTGCTGTGCGCCGGAAAGTGCTTGACGTAGCGGGAAAGGAAAGCTATATTTCGCCAACGGAAAGCCCCCGATCTTTCAAATCCTTTTCTACACCATGGTCTACTTCTACACCATGGTCTCCACAAGGGCGAGCGCAGTCATAACCAAGACTGCCGTCAAATCCGCAATAGACACCCTAAAAACGTCTCCTCGGCTTGCTTCGACCTGAAGCAGGTCTGCCACAGCCTGAGATGTTTTGTACAGCGAAACCGCAAAGGCCGTCGCTACCGCAAAGAGCACGACAGCGACAACATGCAGCCCAAGCGACACGAAGCGGAGCAGCCTGAACTTGAGGCCGGCAAGGAGCAGTACAGTGGAAGCCACAGCCGAGCCAAGCCCGACGGATAGAACGCTCTCCAGGTCCGGGCATCTGTCTACCAGCTCCTGTAACTTTTCGATCTCCTTGGGCGAAGGGAGAAACGAGGCCAGGTCTTGAACCAGACGAAAGGCAGAGCCAGGGATGGCGGCGCATTCAGAATCCACACACGCGTACTTGGTGCCCACTGACACACTAGATGGCAGACTCGCGGCCACCAGAGACTCGCCTGACGTGACCGCAGCAGTGATCACGCTGGATGCCACACTTTTCACCGCAGTAGCGATAGACCCGGCTACTTCAGGAACCTCAACGAAGCGCCGCTCTTGTTGATGTAGCTTTGTTGTCGTTAGTCCCGCTTTATCGTCGTGATGAGTTACGTACCATAATCTGGACTATTCCCTTTTTCTCATTCTCCTCATCCTGCAGAGCTCTGATAGTCAACGCGAAAATAACAAGGGCCAAAGTAACGTGAAGTGCTACGACGATCTTGGAAATCATGATACTGTGCGGAGGAGGGTAAAGGCTTGGTGAGTGGTCAAAAGCAAAACAGCAAGTCTGGAAGAACACACGCCTAAATAGTGTGACTATTCGGCTCTCTAAACGAGCTGCAGGCAAGATGCTGTCGATATCAGTTTCAGATCCTCATCTAAATGAATGACTCAATATAGGCGTTTATTCACCGCAGGCGGTTATTCACTTTAGGCGTTTGTTCACTATCGACGTTTGTTCAGTGTAGACGTTTGTGGATGATCTTTTGTGGATGTGTCGAAACACAAAACACCTGTTGCGTGGCTTCTGACAAACACTCCGGAAAGCAATAATGAGCTCTTAGCATGGACCAACTCATCAGCCAGAACGCTTTGAGAGCTGCTTGTTGCTTTAGCGGTAAAGTGAAGTGATTGCTATGTAAGCCTGACCGTACTAGCAAGCGCAACCGAAAACGGGTGTGGATGAGTCAATGCAAAATTGAGTCCAGAACTGTACGCATCAAAGCTGCGCCTGCGCTTCTCTAGTCAACTTCCCGTTCTTATATGTTGTCACTGGTGAGGGAACGCGTAGCCCGGAGAATAATCATACGGCATAACTGGGGCCCAATTTTGTTTTCCATGGTCCTCTCACTTAACAAGTCCAGATCTGCACTGCCACATATCCCATACGTATCTTACAAGTCAACAAATGGATTCCTTGGAGACGCGAATTACTCATCAATTTTCATGAAGCTCTCCCCGTTGAAGCAATGGTTCCACCTATGTAACGAACTCGCTACTGCACATGCGAAGGGTGCGCTACGTTGGGCGCTCTCCATGGCGGATTCGTTGGTTGCTTCCTTCGCTGCCACATCCTGATCGGTTTGTAAACAGCCGGTGGCTTGCACTAACGCGGTACCCATCTTGGGATGGGTATGAATGGCCGTGGTTGGAGGCTCGTGTAAGCGGCGAACTCCGGCTCCAGCATGTTTTGATGTGCCCTGAGGTGATAGTTGTCGATCATCAGTCGGTCGCACCGGAGGCTGCCTTGAACCAAAGCAGTACACAGTTCTTCAGCGGTGTCCAGATATCTTGATAGGGCGCCGCAATTATTGTCGAGCCGTTCAGAGATTAGCTCTAGCTGTTTTTGCTGCTCTCTTTTGTTCATTCGCTCCAAGTGGGGCCTTTCCGGCAGCACACAAAGAATTGCATATTGACCCGGGCCCCGGTCACAACGTAGCTGGCAGATGTCGTGCCAAATCTGGAAGTCTGACTGGAGGCGCCGCATCTCTCCTAGCTCGTGCTTAGTGATGCTGGTCTTCAAACGTAAGGCAACCTCCTGGTCGCTACTGAGGCGGACCATCTCCTTGTAAAACAGCACGCCACTGTAACGGCGGTAAAACTCGCTCTTGGAGCCGCTCTTGATAGCAGACCATATTACTGCGAGTTCTGAGCTTTCCAACAAGTGAGAGGTCCGGTAGAAGGCCACGGCCTCGCTTAGTATGTCAAGGATGATCCTGCACTGTCTGGGCATGCTCGGTGGCATCCCCACATCGATGGCCCGACCACTGCCCACCAATGCAGGCTTCTGGTTAGTAGAGCCATTTGGGTGCGAGGGAGATAATGGACGGCGTTGGGCTTGAGCCGATACACTTGCAGACAGACCCGAACCTCGTCCGGTCAAGGCCAAGACTTCTCCGGCCGACACAGGCGACAGAGTTGGCTCGGAGGTACCAAACCCAGCATCGACACCATCTTCCACATCCGCTGTGGGGGTTGAGCCGACCGGCGAAAGGGAACTGTCTTCGGCTATGAAGGCTGCATCAAAAAAGAGAGAGTCCTCCACTTGCGCTTCCTGGAGTCGGCTGGAAACATCAGAGTCCTGTGCATTCAGCTTTTTTGTCAAAAGCTCTATGAATATTCGTGCTCTCGCCCTCTGCAGAAATCCACCGTCGGTGCACTGCATTGGAACACCGCCATCGGCTAATATCCGCATGCTCAACAGCATCCATACGCCAGTGTCCTCGAGTCGCGTCGCAATAAGTGGCTCAGAGATACGGATCGCACGGTCAGGAAACAAGGTTCCCAACTGTTGCCCCAGTTTTGAGCTGCTTTCAACCTGTACTCCGTATAGCTGCACGCAATCTACGTAAGCAACGACCGCAAACCACGCCCCGTCGTAGTTGCATGGGATGAGCGTAGTTTTATTGGCGGTACCGCGGAGTCTGGAGTCTGTTTCCGTGCTGTCGGGTGTAGAAATTACAGGGTCTATACATTGGACAGATGGGTAAGACGACCGCAAGAGCCGAAGATATTCAGCGACTAAGTCGACATCAACGTGATCGTATCGGGCAAGACTCCACAACGATGAGGATATCTCTTGTTCCGTGGTATTGACAGAACGGGCCACATCATGCATGTAATCGACCCAGTCGACAGTAACATGGAGCGGCATGTTTGTTTGCTCAAAGGCTTCCCGTGGCGGGTAGTCTAAGACTGCCTCCCCTGAGTCTTGACGAAAGGCGAGCGGGTAGCGCCTTCGAATGACTCTCAAAGCGCATTGCAACATCCCCATCGTTGCGGAGGAGAAAGGGTATGTGGAGAGATGACGAAACACTTCGTAATCGTCCATGTCGGTGGAAGCGTGACGATGCTGAAGGTCCATTTCCTGGATGTTGCCGAGCCTTATACCTTCTTCTTCTTGGACCAGACCCTGTCGTTTACATGGCTAAAACTGGCTCTTGGCGTAGAGCAAAAAGACAGAAAGTACTTTTCGACTCCTTGCAGTAATAACGTTGAACCGGCGCGAGACGTATCCGACGTCCGGACGCCGGAAGCGCCGCTGCCGCTGGCTATGGATTTCCGGGTGGGTATCCTGACACGATCTCCGGCTATATAAGGACACCGTTGTCTTCCCAATCAGACGCAGGACGCACCGAGCAAATATACTATTTCCTACTATCCATACCTCATCTCTTATTCTGTCTTCAAATCCGCCTCCGAAAATGCATCCCCAGCACATCGTCCACTCCGACGGACTGGAAGACGATGGTCTTGGCCATAGCCCGGCTAAATGGAGGCCTTCACGAAACCAGTTGGCCATCATGGCGACGGCTGCCTTATTGTCACTTATGGTCGCCCTCGACGCCTGTATCATCGTGACTTCGTTGCAGGTTAGCATTGTTTCCGAATCCATTCCCGTCGCACGGCAAGCTTATATTCGCAGGCTATCGTCATAGACCTTGGGCTCAGCACATACGACGGCTTCTGGATCGGGACAGCGTACCTCCTCGCGAACGCCGTGCTGATGCTGTTCATTGCTGATCTTAGCCACGTACTCGGCCGACGGCTATGTCTGACCCTTTCGGTCGCCTTCTTCGCTCTAGGCACTATCTTCTGCAGCGTTTCGCATACGATCGGCTTGATGCTAGCTGGACGGTCTCTCCAGGGCGTAGGCGGTGCTGGGATCATCGTCTTGTGCCTGTTGATTTTCACCGACATTGTCCCCTTGCGGTTTCGGCCTACATGGTACGGCCTGGTGTAAGTATCCTTCCCGAACTCCTTTCTCTTTCCGTTGACACGTTTCGTCCTCAGTCAGGCAGCATGGGCGTTGGGCAATTGCATCGGTCCTATACTGGGCGGTGTCATTGCCCAGAACACAACTTGGCGTTGGATATTTTACATCATGTTTCCCTTCTGCGCGGCCGGGCTGGTTCTTGTGCCCTGGTTGGTCAAAACCAGCCCGCCTGCCGATGCGATGAGCGAGAGACTAGGGAAGATGGACTGGCTCGGTAACGCCATGTTCACCGGCTCGGCAACCTTGTTGCTGGTGGCCGTCTCTTGGGGTGGCTTACGCTACAGTTGGAGCAGCGCCGGCACTCTAGTGCCCTTATCGCTCGGGGCGGTAGGCATGGCGCTGACTATGATATACGAGTCACGCTTCGCGACGTCGCCGTTCTTGCGGCGGCGACTCTTCCAGACCGCCAGCTCCATCGCGACGTACGTCTGCGGCGCTATCCAAGGCCTTGTGGTAAGAGTAACATGGCGTCAAGCGCGGGGCGCGGGATGCTGATAATGGCTACAGATGTACGGGCAGCTTTACTACGTGCCTCTTTACTTCATGGATGTCAAGGGGTTCACGCCGGTCCAGACCGGCGTCGCACTCTTCCCGGTCATGTTTACCTTGGTGCCGGCATCCATCATCACCGGCCGACTCGTCACGATCACGAACAATTATCGGTGGTCAATCTGGGTCGGCTGGGCTCTGGTTACCGTTGCTTCCGGCCTGATGCTGCTCTGGGATGTCGAGACGCCGACGAAGGTATGGGCGCCGACGCTTGTCCTCCTGGGTCTTGGCCATGGCTCCATCTTGAACGCGCAGAACATGGCGTCTCATGCCCTTTGCGACGAAGGCGATGAAGCGATCGCCGCCGCCATGTATGCTTTTCTCCGACAATCTGGCATGGCTCTCGGAGTCGGTGTCGGCGGCTCCACCTTCCAGAACGTGATGTTGCTCAAGCTGGAGGCATATGGTTTGGCACTCGCAGGCACAGATGGGGTTACGCACGCTGTTGCAGCCATGTTGAAAGCCTCCCGCGACGCGGAGCTGCGGTACGAAATCTTGAATGCGTATGTCTACGGCCTGCGAGGCGTCTACGGGCTATACGTCGGCGTGTCGGGTGTAGCGTTTTTGATGAGTCTTCTGATCAAGGGCGTGTCGATGGACAAACCACTGCCATCAGAACACAGGATGCATGCTAAGGCGGCCGGCCACGGTGGCGTTCCACAGCTCTAGAAGTTGAGTAAGCTTGGAGAGGGGTATTGACCCCACTCCCACATTATTAGCAACCCGTGATCCGGCTAGCATTGAAGTCACAACATTTGATTCTCATGAACTTATCCGTGATTTTAAGACCGTATTGCATTGACATCCTTGCGAAGATCTATGCGCCAACGTGAAAGAATATGCCCGCGAATGCCCCAAACAAGCGCTTGTTCGACGACGTTGTGGGCCCTCAGCACAGCTATTCTGAGCTGATAGATAACAGCCTTTCATACATTCTCGTCACAGCTACGATGTCGAGATCTTGCTTCGTAGCGTCGGCTTATAATAGAGTCTTGTGACTTTCAGGTATGCGTCGTTTGTGGGAAAGCTAGAAGCACCTCCTATCAACGTGTCTCTCATCCTTGGCGAGGTTTTCGCCTTTGGATGGGTCGACGGATGTGATTGGTTATCGAGGAACTGAGTCAGCGCTTCTAAGACGCTGTGACCAATAGCATGGCAGCTTTCCGACGTGGACCCATGGCGAGTTACTCGTAAGGGAACAAGGCGGTGTCGAGTCTGTCAAGCTTTAATCCTTGTGTTGCTCCGTTAATAATGTTTGTCTTTGAGGTTATGCCACTATGTAATTTACTCACGGATTCGCGACTTACGACAACAGTACCTCTGTGGTCGCTTATCGTGATTGAGAACAGGGCTCGAAGAAGGTCAAAAACGAATTAGGGATGAGACTGGTCGTCTCCCTTTCGACCCTTTATAATCGGAACATCATCTTTCCTGGGATATAAACCTTGCTTGGACTATGGGGGTACGTCGG